>CAEFZP010000321.1:0-600000 GCA_903064625.1 Mallotus villosus
AACCCTGAGATAAAGATGATTCTAACTACAATGTCATTATCAGGTGGAGAACTTCCTACAGTTTCTGTCAACCTCCCCTCAGAGGAAGAGCAGAAATCGAATCAAAGGACGTGACTCTGGCATGCCTGATGACCAGCTCTTCTCCATGTGACTACCAAATCAAGTGGAGGGAGAACGAAGGAACATACCAGGATGGAATTACCAGCCCGCCTCAGAAAATCCTTAATGGCTCCAAGTATTTGGTTACCAGTGTTTTCACCATAAGCAAGGATAAGTGGGAAAAAGACGTGCTTGTGACCTGCGCTGCCCATGGCTTAGATGACAACTCTGTCTCAAAGCAGACAACAGTGTCCAAAGCTCTGGGTAACTCTTGTGAAAAATAAGATGATACACATTTTATGTGGTTGAATGTTCTAACGTGAAGTATGTGTCTGTATGTGTTTCTGTCCTGTGAAGCTACTAATGTTGTCACCATCTAGTCACCACTTTTTTTTACAGTCTTTGTTAACCAACGTTAATACTGTCATTGTTATGTTTATTGTGTGTGATATTGGCTTTATATGGTGTCAGTAAGTTGATGTTTTGGGTCTTTGTTGCATGTGCTTTTTAATAAATGTTTCTGCATCATACATGTTTTGTTTCATGTCAATCACAGTGATTGTGTCTGATCTAGTCCATGCTGCAATGACTATGACAATACTGTATTTAAAAAATACACTAAAAAAGAAGAAAGAAAACTTTTATCAACTAATAGGCCTACCAGAAACATTTAGATAATGTTAGACGAGAGCAAATAATCTAAAGTAAATCGAATTGACATAGTTATTAACACAGTTGGTCAACCTATTGCAAAGCATCTTAATCAATGCAACATAAATACTAAGAATACTAGAAAATAGATTTTCTGTCAATACTTGAATATGTACAGTAGCACAGTTTATGTTGACGATGAGTAAATAGCTACTGCTGTTGCGAAAATAAATGTCACATCTTTAAATGAAAGGAAGCAGTTGGAGATACACACACAAACAAAGTGTTCCCAGTATATGACCTCTCTTCGTGACCTCTCTCTGTCCCTGTTTTGGTCATTAGCTCCAGAACCCGAGACAGGCTTTGCACTAAGCTGCAGAGAAGAAATGGATGAAGATGATGAATTCAAGAGCCTCTGGTCCACTACCTCCACCTTCATCTTCCTCTTCCTCCTCTCCTTCACTTACAGCATGCTATTTAGTCTTGCCAAGGTACTGCTACATTTACGGACAAATGTTTAACCGAACACTACACTCTAATTGAAATAGAGTTTTGTGGATTTCATATTTATTTGTATAATGATCTCTGATTCTTAATCAACTCAATCAGATCAACTGCTTAGCATCCTTCTGGTACAGTATGGCTAAATGGACTGTATTTATTTTCCAGATGAAGAGTGAATTTGGAGGGGATGGCCATGTGCACAGGATATCAGTCTTTTATCACTCGATGTACAGTACATTATGCAATATCATATCCATGTCATGCAACACATTGTGTCTCAACCACTTGGTAAACGTTTTGTTGGCGACAATTTGGAAAAACTATTTGTAGTTTACTATTTGGTAGTTTATTTTAACAACATTTCCATGAAATAATGTTTGACAAAAATACTTGCTGCATTAATTTTATGTATTCCATTTGCATCAACACCACTGAGGTTTTTCTAAACTGTGTTGCCGGCAGAATGGAGCACTTTACTGAATGTCATCTGTGTACACAACTGGATAATAACTTTTTTATTGTAAGAGATGTTTGCTTCACCATGTGTGCAATTATTTGATGCCTTTCTTCTTCTTTTGATGCTTAAAAAAAATCTTGATTTAACCAGCGCAATATTCTATGCCTTGTCACTTCACTCTTTAATGAAATATATAATAAACCAGAAAGAAAGCTTCAGAACATGTTTCTCCTTTAATTCCTCTTCACCTTCTTCGACATCAAGTGTAAAAATACAATTGTTTGCTTTTATAATAATTTAACTAGAATATTTTACATGTACATATGGTATTATATATTAAGATCATTAGACAATGCAAATATACAGAATGTACAGCAGGGCTGTTAACAGTCATTCTGTGATGGTTTCTAGGTTGTCTAATAATAGAGTTCTGTGAGTGCAGCTTCCCCTTTGCTGTTCCCTTGTGGCTGCACCTGCAGCACTGAAACTGTCTAGAAACTGTCAGGGCCACAAATAAACTCACTTGCAATGACATTTACATTTAGTCATTTAGCAGACGCTCGTATCCAGAGCGTCAATGAGCAGATCATGCTTTATTCCCTATTATTCAATCGGCATCTAATTGCTTTAGATTTTATATAATAATGAATAAATGAAATTTAAGGGGAAATTGTGTTAAATCTATTATTAATCTCTCACAATTGAAAAATGTTTAACCTAAAGGCAATTACGATTGTAGGACGTGTAGGACCAACGCCTCTGTCTGATGCAATACCCATTCAGTCAATGCTGTCAACGTCCTAAATTGTATAAAATAAATAATATTTGGCTGCATGAAAATTTAAAATGCCTCTCAGATCGGGGATCTCTATGTCAGCGAACTTCCATCTCAACTTCGTACTCATCTTTTCACACACAGTTCCACATTTTAAATAGTTGGACAACTGATTGGTTGTAGGCACCAGGCTTGGTGGTGGTGCTACCACCAGCTACCACCAGCTACCACCAGCTACCACCAGCTACCACCAGCTATCACCAGCTACCACCAGCTACCACCAGCTACCTACACCGGTGCCTATGCAGTTCCTTCTCGCGCACACTTAAGCCTTAGGCAAGAAACTGAAACCAATATAACCCTAAACTTCCCAAACACACATGACAGGAAGGAGATAGACATGGCTGCGTTGGCACGTTATCCTTGGCTGCCAGCAAATTACACCATGCAGCAGGTAAACACTATCCTCTAGTGGTAAAAAGAAACGTTGCCTTGTAGACAGGTCCATCTCTCAGATACCCTTTATCGTCTGGGTAACGGGGGTAAATGTCATCACATTGAAGATATGTTTGGTGGGGGTGGGACAGCATATCTCTTTCTGTGTATTGGTTGTGTCTGTGCTTGTGAGACATCCCTCTACAGGTGTTCCATAATGCCGGCTGATTGACAACCTGGGATTGGTTGTGTCAATGGATAAAAACCGAGATTTCCTCTCAACGAGAGAACTCGCACCCGGCTACGGACGACGACGAATTCTACGCACAGAGGCGAAATCCAGCTACTCGCTTCTCGGAACCCTGAGCGATTGGCCAGCACAGCGACTTAACGAGAATTGTTCAACGTACTCAACTTCCTCGTTCTAAGGGAAGTAACCAAACCAAACGTTATCACCTCCTCCTGGACTTCTGCTGGCTAGGCCATACGTGGGTTGGGTCTTGAGTAATACTTGACTGTGATTGGCCTTTGAGCCCGTCCCTCCATTAGAGTAGTAAATGTGTGTAATATAAATCATGGTTAGACTTTCTACTGGCTGTAATCCCATACATTTATGTGTTGCAATGTTATGTGGTGGTCTTACCTATTGACTAACTTGGTCTGTAGCTGTTTGCATGTTACACATACGATTGCAGTGTCGAATTGATTGCACCTTTGCACATACGATTGCAGTGTCGAATTGATTGCACCTTTGTATAGTGACGCTTACCACTAAGGTTGCTACATGGTCGTTTAGATTACTCTAGCCCTCTGCAGACTTAATAAACACATAATATCCATTGCCACAGGCGGCACCTAGTCTAGTCACCTTGTTTTATTTGTGAATTGTTTCCTCTGCTGGTATTTTATAGGATGATAGTTTCTGTTTTAGACCTTGTTAATAAAAATCTAACCTTTTTTACGAATACGTTTTGGTCATGTGTAGGCCTATCCAAGGGTCAACATTTCAACCTGGTACGGTTACATCTGTAACGGTTAGAATGGGCTCAAGTCTCACGCAACCCCTTGTATTTCTCACGCATTTCAAAAAACATCACCGGCAACCAATTAGCACTTCACTGTGTGATTCAAGTGTAAGTGGTTACTGGACACATTGGTGTGTCAACTGGAGTCGCATGATAAGGCAGAACCCATGGGGAAGCTAGGTCATAGCTAGGTCATAGACACAACATTCACCTCTACCTCTAATGTATCCATGTTTGTGGGAATGGAGTGCAAATTTCTATAAAGATCACTTTATCCTGCATGAGAAACTCCAGAGGAGGACCACTTGCTGTACAAAGCCATAGATACCACTTGCTTGCCTTGATGCAGTCAAGCATTAGTACACAAAAGTATACATTGTACATGTAATCATGTGCAAGGTAAATACAAGACAAACTAGCCCAGGTGGAAACCAGATCCTTCTGATCATGATGTGGTGATTGTGTAGCCACTAGATTGTGGGTATTCACAATTACTACTGTAGTCGTACACTGATGCCCACTCACTGCTTAACTTCATTCCATTTTAGTGCTAAAACCACCAGCCAATCCCTTAGCCATGGTGTCAGAGTAATACGGTGTGTTGGGAGAAATTGATGCACTTTTCATTGTCATGTTAATCCAAATCTTACCTTGTATTACCTTATTAATATCGTACATTATTACATGCATTGTTATCTTCACATGACTTCTAATTTACAGTAATTATTTTTAATAATTAGAGCTTTCAGGACCATATAGGTCTATGATGTAACAGACGAGGACTGTCGTTGGTTTTCAACCCCCTGCTTTTCTGTAAACCAGTTGTTTCTTATCTCTGTATTTTGTATGTTCATAAAATGAGTTTTCTGACCTTTTTGCCTCAGATCATTTCCTTTACGTTTGCTATCCTTGTTACAACAAAACAATACTAACACCCCTAGGTGTCACACTTTACAATGTTACCCATATTTTACAGAAGGATGACTGCAATATCCACAGTATGTTAGGTTTAGAATGTTACAGTATGCCACAAATAGAGTATGTCTTCAAAAGAGAGAACTGCTACATAAGGACTGTACTGTTGGTCATTCCTATTATCTTCACAACATATTCGTCTCTGAGACAAGGCTCCAAACATCAATGTGTGCTATATACATTTGAATAATACCGGAGACAACTCAACAAAAGTGCAACAAATTTCTCAGGTAGGTTTTAGTCAAACTCCCTTTTAAACCGTTAAACTGTATTTTCATGTTGGTGCAGCAGCAGTGTGGTGTGAGAGGGTTTTTGTACAGGCCTGTATCATCGTGATAACAACGGGGGCACGGTGCTACATGCCATGACAAAAACCTCAGCAGTCAGAGCTGGGTCACAGACACAACATTCTCCTCTGCAATACAGCTGAGACAGGAGCTCCTGTTAATATTAGACATGATTGTTTTACCGTGCACTTGCCCTTCATGTTTTAGAAACTTAACTCTTAAATTGACTCATATGGGGAAACAAAAAATAGTTTACATAAACTACATTCTATTGTTTTGTTTCTGTTGGGCTATAATGTTCAACTTTTAAGATGTTATGTACAATGTAGCAATGATGAGCATGTTTTCCACTTTAATCAAAATACTGCCTTTTAACCATGATGTACGCAATTGGAATTAATTCATGGTTAAACGGTGAATCATACTGACTAACATGCAGAGGTCCTTCACAGAGAAGTAGTAGAGTTTTTGTCCAGTATTCAACCACGTAAATTGGGAGCACAATGATACTGTACATGCTATGACTAAAACGTATTTCCCTACCTTGACTTGATGATAACTAACAATCAAAAATCAGAAAATGCAGGTTTAGACATCAGGGACATTAAGTCTTCAGCACACTTTGGATGTACATGTTTCACAATTACAACTTTACAAAAATGACCATTGCTTTTAGCAGTACTGTAACTTCTTAACATGCAGATAACCAAGTTAGAGATGTGCACTTCACATTTAGCTTCTGTATGGCATTTCAAAGTGTTACAACAAAATCTAATTTCCCTCTAATATTTATGACATACCTTGAATGGATGCACGGCACTGTCATCCATGTAGAAATGGCTGCAAATGGTTTTGGCAGCAGTAGAAATCTGAGATGGTCTGTGTCAGGAGTTTTTGTAATGGGCTGAGTCACTGTGTCCTGGAATAGCCACAGTGATTAACACCAATACAAAAACCTCATGGAGCAACATGTTGTCGCAGATTAATATACTGTACTATTATGATTGGCAAAGGCCTTAGATCATTTACAAAGTCGTAGATAATACACATTTAATAAACAGAGCATTTGTGGAGCCTTTTTAGGTTTTTGAGAATGCGTAAACACTTGAAATAAAATGGTGTTCATGTATTACTATCAGGCCCTACAGATTCGTTTTTATACTGTTCAGCAACCTTGTAGCACAGAATTGCACGTTTCCTAGTAGTGTTATTTAGTGGTCATCTGCATATATAACTGCATTGCCCCTCAGGAAAACTTTTTATGTAAGGTTTTGGATGAGCTGTTAAACAAAACAGTAACAAGCACAATGAAGAAACCCATGTGGAAAATCTTTGATGTACATGAAGAACAAAGATTGTTGATTAACTGCCCACGGCTGCGTTTCTCAAAAGCGTCGTAACAGTTTTGGCCCTAATTGGTTGACCAGTAATGAAACATACTAGATTCAATAATGCTTTGTGTCGGCATTGTACTAACGGTTCTAAATATTGATGAAACATTACAGAATAAGAATGAAAGAAAGGACACAGATTTCCATAGTTTCCAATGGACTATCTTACTGGCGACTGTCATATTCTGTTAAAAATATAGTACAGTACTGTTCCCCTTATGCTGCTATCGCTTATGAACTTAGTCCTTAGTCCTGTGAAGGACTATCTTTCACAGTCTCAGTGGACAAGGCACAAATGTAAAACTTGAAATGCAATATCTAAGGCAATTATTTACTGTGACATTCTACTTGTGAAAACTGAAAGTAATTTGAATGACAAGCTGGAACAGAGGCATTAACCAAACACAGGAGTTTTTGTCATGGTATGTGTCACTGTGTATGGGGGCAACCACAGTGATACACACCATAACAAAAACCTCAATCGCATGCCTGATCATTACATTTTCAAATATAAATGCTACTTAACTACAATGATCTGGTATTTTTGTTTACAGATACTTTTGACTATTTATTCATACTTTATTGAAACTCAGTTATTCTGACACTATGCTCTTTTTGGAAATGAGTCCTGCCACAGAAAATGGAGGCTTACACATGAATACAATACATCAAATAGTAGAATAAGTAGAATAACCATAGTGTGAGAATGGCATAAGAATAACTTTAAAATAGTGGATGATATAGGATGTATTTATTAAAGGTTTAGGTTTGTAATTTGAGGTTAAGGTCTCTTGTTAGGAAACTGCACAACCAAAGACTGCAATGTACCTGTACCTATATGTGTTACATATTGCAGTAAACTTGAATCTTGAAACATAATTTGTGAAATACGTAAAACGCAGCTTTTAAAACATTGTAGTAAGCAACGTGCAGTATAAGTCAAACTTAAAAATCAGGAGTGAACCCTAAAACATAATGAATCAAATAAAATATAACTTTTTTTGCATCCTAGTTTAAGGTTAATACAATGTGTCTATATTTCTAATAGGAAGTTAAAGCAGAACCTAATTCCATGCTGGTAACTATTTATGCAAGAGGCTGTAACAGAGAGGAAGTTATTTACAAAATTCAACACTCTGAACAGAACAGGTGTTTCCTCTTTACATCACTGTACAAAGATAATTTCCAATTTTTCACATACTGAAAGACCTTTAGGAGATGCGGGTAGAAACCAAAATGGCAGCAAACAGTAAATATCTTCCTTTTAATGAAAGAAATGCCCATGGTTACCATTAATGATTCTGGGCCTGACCAAAACGTGAAGGATAGCAGGAAAATACTGAGCTAGCTAGTTGAAGCAGGGAAGAAGTGGACTTAATATTTGTGTAGACCCAGATCTAGTGTAATCCCAACTTCTCCAGCACAGTGTCCTTAATATTTTCATAGTCCTTTGATATTAAACCTGTTTACATCATCAATCATCTAGTCACTCTGCCAGCCTTGACTGAAGAGCATCAAACACATACAGCGCACACCCTCATTCTGGAAGAAACCTTGGGAGAGATACAATTAAAAATGTGCAAATGGACATTGAAACACAGGGCCCTATCATGTACCCAGCGCAATTGACTTAGTCAGCGACGCAAGTATCATTCCTAGTTTGCACTCGACGCAAAGCGGACTTTTCCCTCCACGGACGCACGTCGGAATGACCTTGCGCTCCCGGGGGCGGTTCAGCGAAAAAGGAGGCGTGTTCCGGCGCAAACGTTCCCTAGTGCTATTTTGCAGTTTCCGAAAAACAATTCCGCCACTCACCAGGAAAAACAGTGGCGGTGCGTCCATAGAGGGCGCTAGGGCGCCGCCCCTCCTAGAATTTTTCGTAAAAATAGTAATAAAAAAACGTGCAAAAATATGATATACCAAACTATTTTAATAAGAAATGTACTGTGTTAACGCGTAAAATGTGTGTGGGAGACCGTAAGTCCCTGTCAACAACCACTTAAATGTGACCAAATATAATATATCGCCATTCTTTATCACTGAGATAAGCCACTCCCCCCTGGAGGGGCGCCGGCCAAATGGAAGTCAATTAGGTGCGTTCGACATGGACTGCGGCTGCATGAAACGACCGGCGAGAGTAGTCGCTTGCAGTCGGGGAGGAGTTTGAAAACGGCTCTGTGAAGTTGGACATTGCAGCTTCTCGTGGTTTGCTGCGTTGATGTCAGTCATGGCCGATCAAGCGCTGTTTGCTTACGTTACTTTATTTATAATTAAACTGAGTCTTTCCGTTAGTAGAAGAGGTAGCCCAAAACCCTTTCTTCAACAAATGTTTTACTCAATCAAATTGTTTGGTCCGGATTCTCTATCGTTTACGGTCCTGACGAGAACGTCGGTCTCCTGTGAACCGCTGGCGTGCGCCTGGCAAATCCGTCGTTATAATAGCAATCCGCCATGGAACAAGCGCTGCTCTTAAAGGGAAGGGTGAGATGACGCTCTGATTGGTTTATTGCACGTTACGCCCAAACCACACCCATTAGTAATGTAGCTACCCCTTTTACATTTGCGTCAGGCGCAAAGTAATTTATCCCGCCGGCAAAATAGCAACCGCACCGGAGTCCCGCCCACAAAGTTACTTGCGCTTTGCGTTTTCATACTTGCGTTTCAGATCGTCAAAATAGGGCCCACAGAGTTCCAAATCAGTGCTCCGAGTTGGCGAAGGTCAGTTTAGGCAGTGGTAGCCACAGGGCTGGGAATTGTAGGATCAGCACATCACAGGATAGCCAGGTAGATGGACAGGAAAGGACCGGGAATTCTGCATGCTCGATCATAGAAGACCGATGTCCATTTGGAGACTAGATCCAACATTGGCAGTCCGGTCACCAGGCAGATGTGAACAGCTCAAGCCCTCACACCACAGTGGAGGAGAGAGAGGAGAAGGTAGGATTACAGGTGAAGGGATTGAAAACAGTTATAGCAACAGTAAGGGTGAGGTCCACACCAGTTAATTGTGAACTAGTGCAGCAGTTCCGTCATAAGACTATAAATAAGGGTTGTAGCCCTAAACACCAAGACAGTGCCAGCCTCCCTACATTGAAATGATACGTTCCAGAGGAGAGGGGCTCTGTTTAAGAATGTTCCCTCATTGTTTTGAGCTTGCAACACAGTATCTCACTCTAACACCCATGCAACACACAATGACACACCTCAACTACTGCTAAACGCACAGTAACATACAAGATCAGATTAGCTTTTTTTTGTCATTTCACAAGTTGTAGAGTACAGAAATATAAGTGTATATAACTTCCTAGGGTATTCAAATGAGAGGTCCAGATCCATTGGGACTCCAAGATATTTGAGAAGTTGACTTGGGGAAGCTTTGTTGCTGTCGAAGTCCAGGGTGAGATTGGACAGCTTCTTCTTATGATTTGGTCCAAAACGGGCACCTCTGTTTTATTAGAGTTGGGAAGTAGAACATTGGCTGTCATCCATGTTCTTATCGGATTTGGCCAGAATTGATTCATTAACAATACTAAGCATGGGCTTAGATCATTATATTACCTTGAGGAACACTTCCATAGAGATGGTATGAAGGAAAATTCTGTGTTCATGTTCATTTGTCTAGGACTAGTCTGTGGTTTGTCCCTCTGATTGCGTAGATTTTGCAGTCAAAGAATTCCAGAAAGTCATTGGGTGAGAATTCTGCACTGATGCAGTGTGTACTTTTCTTTGTGAGGTTCGCTTTTCCTGCCATTTCTCTGCTGCCAATGATTGGAACAAAATACAAAAATCGCTGAACATTTTATCTTACTTAACTTTAACTATCAGCTTTCAGAGCAGTTTACTGATCGCTGTAGATGATACACTGATCACTGATTGCTGTAGATGATACACAACCCATCTGCAAAAACCCGTCCAACTACCTACATCATCCCCATATTGCTCCTACTTGATCCAGTTTTTAATTTTACTTATTACTAAATTGTCATTATTTATTGCATTATCGCTTTACTTAATTTGCATTTACTGTTTATAGATCTTTTAATCTATTGTGTTATTGATTGTAAGTTTTGTTTATCCCATGTGTAACTATGTGTTCCTGCTTTGCTTTATCTTGGCCAGGTCGCAGTTGTAAGTGAGAACTTGTTAATAAAAATTCTAATTAGAATTCAGACTTGTGCTGGTTCTCTCTAATTACCTCTGAGAGATATTCAGATCTGGTCCTGATGAGGGCTTGCGTGTACCCCAAAAGGCTGTCGTTCCAGGCCAGACGGAAAACCCCAAGGTTAGTGGTCAGTGAATTCCGTTCCAGAGTTTTTAGAGTGGACTTCCTCTGAGACTGGGTTTCCTCTGAATGACATGAAGCAAATCTTTCATCTTTTCTTAGGTTGAGGTTGTTCCGACCTTATGTTTATCACAGCCGCAAGCAGTAGTATGATGTTGTCGCTAACAGTTATTAGCAATGCTAACGTATCCACATAATGACATATTGATATCTGAATAACCATATTTAGATCATTAGTTTTAGCTTTCAGTAATTTATTTGGGACATTGAGGGCTTCCATTGCTCCTGGTAGGGTTGTGTTTGAGATTATGAAATGGCTAGGAATGGTTTTCTGACAAGATCAGATAGTGTAGGATTGTGGGGGAAACTATGAGGTCTGTAATCACAATTCCCCATGGGAAAACTAGATCCAATGGACGTGTGAAGATGGGTAGGTTTGGAGTCCACCTTGGTGAAGCCTGTGGTATCAATGAGAGCAGTGATGGCTTTGTATGATGGATCCATTGGGTCATCAACATGAATGTTGAAATCTCCCATAATTAGGATGTTATGTACAGGTGCTGGTCATAAAATTAGAATATTCTCAATTTATAATGCAGATTTCAGGACTTGGCACCTGCACACAGTGCCAAAGCTACCAGTATCTGGTCTAACCTTTGTGTGGTGTTCATATTTTAGTTACTCAGCCAGTGTTCGTGGGTCTGGTGGACCCGCTGCATTTTGGGGGGTTTAATTCAACCTAATCAAACTATTTTAAGTTAAAATACTCAACAGATGTTTACTTCATCCCAAGTACAAGCAATATAAACAGAATATATTGTTAACAGTTGCCCTTTACGTTTGTTAGATCACATTTAGGAATTACAGTGCTACTCATTTTTGTAGTCTTGGGGCTCGTCTTCGTTTTTCTATTAGCTTATGCTCAATCTCATCCTCTTCCTCAAAGTCACTGTAAGACTCAAATGTTGTTTTTTGACTGTACATCATCATCAAAAGCTCTCTCTCTTCCAGAATGTGAAGAGTGAAGGTACACAGGACTTAATATTTCCACACTCTTATTAGCCCTGGGTCCAGTGGCCCCGAACATCCTGTATGTAATATAAATGTGTAGGGGGGGTGTACAGTGTGTGGTCATTGAAAATGTGTTCTGATATATGTTCTTAACAGAAAATAAGCCAAGGCCAATGAGTCTGAGTTTGAAGAAATAATTAATTGTATAATTTTTCTTTTGATAAAAAATGAAAACGGGTCCCACAGACCCGAACACCTTACAAGGACCATGGTATCCCTGTTCTTAATTGGCCAGCAATCTCACCTGACCTTAACCCCATCGAAAATCTATGGGGTATTGTGAAGAGGAAGATGGGGGGGTGGGATTTTCCTTAGTTGTAAGTTATAATAATCAAAATTAAAATAGATAAACATTTGAAATATATCAGTATGTGTGTAATGAATGAATATAATATACACATTTCACTTTTTGAACGGAATTAGTGAAACAAATCTACTTTTTGATGATATTCTATTAATATGACCAGCACCTGTATGTCAGATAATCAGCAGCAACATTTGCAATAGGACGGATTTGGCCCGCAGGCCTTGACTTTGACACATGTGTTTGTGAGACAGTGGATAGGAAAAGGAAGCTTAAGCTCATGAAGTTATTTGCTATTCCTACAGGAAGCACACATTGAGAGGGATGAGGCCAATCAACAAACTAGGCTACTTAAAAATCACTGAAGCATTGGATTTACTCTGAGACTGAATTTATTGGGGTTTTAGAGTAAGAGAAGTAGAAAAAATGTCACAGTGATGGCTATTTTGACTACTGGGGGAAAGGGACGCAGGTCACAGTAACTTCTGGTAAGTGGTCAAAATATGTTCTTCAAACTGATATTGTATTTTTTTATTGGAAATGGTTGTTTTAGAAAACTGAGAATAAAATTACACCAAATTTAAAACAGATCAAATCCAGATTAAGTCATCAGCAGTGTCTTTTGTAATCAGGATAATTTTGTTTTAACTGTAAAATGCTTGTAGGCTAAACTAATTCGTAATTACTGTTACCAGTGGCGTGCACAGACATTTTGGGGGGCAGGTGCTCAGTGAAAAATAAGGGCACTTTGTGCAGTGTTACGTCCCCTAGGTGGGCTATCTATGGGTAATGGGAGTAACTTATACCATGTCAAAAACAGTAGGAGTCATGTAGTCCAAGTTAAGGGTGTTTATTTCCAAACCCAAGCACTTGTCTTCATTGAAATCCACACAAATATTCAGCATACTGATATATTCACATGCTGTACCAATGACAAACTCGGCCGACATTAGTTGTGTTCATCACGTCATATCTATTTTTTGTGGGGGCTAGCTTGTTTTAAGCAGGACAGTCGGCTAATGTATGCTCAGCTGTGTGGCGCTGCATGATAGAGGCTACTTTATAACAGAGACAAATAAATGCAAGTTATAACTTGCCAACTGAGGCTTAGGGGGCAAACAATACACACTTGACTCCATTCATGTATGTGTTACCTCGCTGGTGGGGCAGGGCAGGCCGGAGAGTAGGTGTGTGTGTGCACCAGCTGTGGACTGCTGCGGCAACGCGCCTCCGTTTGTGTCCACTCTGCGCATTCACGTTGACAAAGGAAGTGTGTGCGGAGGAGGAGGAGGGGGGGCATATTTATTGGGGCATTATTGTCAAACGTTTTTAATCGTTGAGCATAGATGATAATGTCGGCATGGGCCACATACACTGTAAAGAAAAAATAAAAAAATTAAAACGAACTTTCATTTCAAAAGGGCACTTTATTGGGCCAGGGCAAAAGGGCAGGTGCTTGAGCACCACCTCAGGTCTACCTGTGCACGCCACTGACTGTTACTCAAAAAAAATAGCAAAATAACAAAATGTAAATGGAAGTAGGCTAACGTGGATTAGTCATTGCACAAGATAAAGGTGTGAGACATGTATCAGACAATACACTGTGATGGTGCTTTTGACTACTGGGGAAAAGGCACCATGGTTACAGTAATATCAGGTAAGAAATACAATTTAATCAAGTGAGGTAGCCTATAGATTACGTGAATTACGTTGATATTATAGTAAATTAAATACATAAATAAATTGTATATGTGCCTGCGTTTAGGCCAACACAAACACAATGCCATAACGCATGAGTAGCCTTAAAAGATACATACGTAACAGTGAAATTGATAGTTTTTGTGCTGAGAATGTATGGATTATTGACACTGTGACAACGCTTTCGACTACTGGGGAAAAGGCACTGTGGTTACGGTTGCTTCTGGTAAGAAAAATCTAAATTAGGCTATATACAGTGTATATGGCGAAATATTTGAGGATGACTTTTAACATAGCCTGATATTTGTTTAATCAGACTAACGGTAACAGCAAATTATGGAGACATTCCAATAGGCCTATACCTACAATTTGAATGCAAGAAAAAATACTTATAGGCTACTTATGTAGGTAGCCCTAGTCTAAAGTAGCTTATTAAACTTACTTTTTTGTTTGCTTTGTATTGGTTTGCGCTGTGATAGTTTATGACTGGGGGACAAACGGACACTAAATCAGTCAATTTGGGCTAGTCCCGTAATTATACGTAATTAATAACGTAGCCTAATTAAAAAGGCCCTATGCGTCAATCATCTATGAATAGCCTATTATTATAAATATCAAGATCTAAACTGGAAATCTCCTTGAATTTTCTCGAGCTATAATAGCAATTATAGCTACTAAAATGTAATGCTTATGGCCAGCAAATGGTGAGTATAGCCTATACGGACACAACGGTGCAGTCTCATCAGATTCGAATAACATTTAATTCAATAATTGTCATATGGACCGTTTGTTTCTGTCATATCTGATGTGTGAACGTTTTGAGGCAAAGTTGTGGTGATTGTAAAACATTTCTATTCAAGGCTCTCCAACTGCCCCGACTGTGTTCCCACTGGCACAATGTGGTTCCGGAACCGGAGATATGGTGACTCTGGGCTGTATTGCCACCGGTTTCACGCCGGCCTCTTTGACCTTCAAATGGACCGATGCGAGCGGAACAGCCATGACGGACTTCGTTCAATACCCAGTTGTACAGAGCAACGGAAAGTATTCTGGAGTCAGTCAGATACGTGTTCGGAGGCAAGACTGGGACTCCAAAAAGAAATTCCAGTGTGCTGTGGATCATACAACTGGTGAAAAAAGTGCTGGGATTGAAAAAAAAGGTAAGGCTTGTTTTTATGAACGTTCCAATAGATCAGCCTCATAATGGATGGACTGTGCTGATATTTAAAACATTTAGTGACTGTCACTCTGAAGTAGCCTATATCTCATGAACGTGTACCCTATAGGCCTACGTGATATAGAACAATTCTACTTGGGTAATATGGATTACTATTAGCCTACATTCAATTAATACAAATAAACGTGTAGCATAGGCCTACTATATTAAATCAAATTGAAAGCCTGAAATTGGCTTGGGATTTATCTACGCACGTAATTTAAGTTTTTTGTGTGGGCTAATATTGTTTCAGTTGCCGGAACATAAAGTGTCAATCGCTATTGCTATTTAGCCTAAACGACATAATTTATTAAATGTGTTCCTGCATTCAGTAATAAATGTATCTTGAAGCAACAGCTGTGCTTTGCGAAAAGTAGATATCAGTAGGCCTAAGCTAAATTGGCCAAAATATCTAAAAGCCTCGCAACCGTATGCCTATAGGCTACTTGTTATAGGCCTATACAAACAATTCAAAGAAAAAACGGAGAACTAATAGCCTAAATCTGATAGAAGGGATCATCATGCAAAGAACTGGAAATATGAACAGATGCGTAATGCTGCAAGAAGTAGCAGACATTCCACTTGTTTCTGAAATGTTGGAGTTGCAAATAAAGTTCTGTCGAATTGGCATGTAAACATAATTCAAACAAATGATTGACGACAAAACCGAATATTTGAAGTTCAGTCAGGCTGCTATAGGTGCCATGCTAATTTAAGGATTGAAGATGCTCTAACTCTCTACTTTGGGGAGCTGCTCATCATTTCCTTTCATGTTGGTCTATCTCTGAAATGTTGAGGTCTATCTGCTTTCAGCTGCCTGTGTTATCGCTTTATTTTGAGTCTACAATTATTCATACTTTCTATTTAATATATACACTGGGAATTTGTAAATCACCCCCCACCCCGCCCGTGAATCTGTGAAAAATATCCTCTTTATCATGTTGTCATGTTCTTCTTTGGCTTTTGCAAGTTTTCCAGCTTCTGCATATTATGTGTTTGTTTTTCAGTTGAATTCCTGCAGTCTCCGTCTCTTTACATAATGGCCCCCTCAAAAGAGGAGATACAAGACAATAAGACAGCTTCCTTTGCCTGCTTTGCCATTGACTTTTCACCCAAAAATCACGAGATCAAATGGATAAAAAAGGGGAATGATGGAGAGATAGCTTTTGTGAAGATGTCTGAGTTCAGCACAACTTTCGAGACTAAAAGTGAGGAAGGGAAAACTCTGTACAGAGCAGCCAGCTATCTCCAGGTCAAAGACGTTGTCTGGACAGATGCAAATGTCAAGTTCACATGTGTCTTTGACCACAAATCTGCATCTCCAACGCAAGAAAAACTGGTGAAGTATTCATCCCCAGATGGTAAGTTAAACACATTAAAATATCTCTTTCTTGTTTAATTTTCTTTTCATGTCACCATGCCTGAAACACCAAAACACTAGTATTCGGTCCCTTCTCTATAGTTAAATAATATTATCAGGCTATTAACTTTAAATAACTGTCATTGCAATGACCTATAGGCTACATAGCACTCTCATCAGTATTCCGCCTTTGAGACTACATTTTATTACTGATATAAATCAGCAGAAAGCAAACAAAATCCTATTGTGTTGATGTGCTCACATATAGCTTAGCTGATAATATGGTAATATCTCTATACTTTCTCAACAGGTGAATCGGATTGTTCTAATGCATACATTCAGATAATACCGCCTTCAGCAGAGGATTTGTTCCTCCAGAATGAGGACCCTAAAAACAAGAAGGTTCAGCTTACATGTGAAGTCCTAGAAAAAGACGCCAACTGCCTGAAAAATGTTACATGGCAAGATAATAAGGGAAATCCACTTACAAGTCTGAAGGAAAAGGAAAAGGAAAAGGAAATCGCCAAGCTACTCATTCCATATGAAGAGTGGAAAAATGGTACAGAATTTAAGTGTGTCGCAATAGACAACCTTGGCGATAAAGTCCAGAAAAAGTACAGTAGAGAAAACGGTAAGACAATAGTTTTTCTCACGATTTAGCAGAATTTACTAAATGTAATTTTTTGTGTGAAATTCAATGTTTCCACTTCTTTGAAAAATATTGTTTTTCATAAAAAGGAAAATGCCCACTTTGTGAAATGTTTTTTTTTGCAACTTAGAGGCATAAGTAGGTCTCTTTTAGTGCTCAGCCAATTCTCACTGCAGAATTAAAGTTGGTTTCCTTCAAGTATTTAGATGGATTTGCATAGATGCTGTACATTATCTAAAGCACATATCCACCACCCTCTTATTGGTAGAAAAGATGGTTTAACTGTTCTCTCACACTTCTAGGAGGAATATGGCACCGTCCATCTGTTTTTCTGCTGGCTCCAGCAGAAAAAACCAACAGTACTGTGACCCTGACTTGCTACGTCAAAGACTTCTACCCTAAAGAGGTTGTAGTTGTATGGCTCGTTGATGATGAGCTTGTGTCAGACAAGTCCTTCAACACCACAAGCGTTATTAAGAGAGGCGAAACCTACTCTGTCTACAGTCAGCTCACTGTGAAATCTGATGTGTGGACAAAGAATGATCAAATATTCAGCTGTGTAGTTTACCATGAAACCATTCCCAAGACAACAAATATGCTTGTCAGAACCCTGGACAGAACCTCAAACAAACCTAATCTAGTCAACCTCAATCTAAACATCCCTTCCTCCTGCAAAGCCCAGTAGAGGTTGTGTGCTACGTGTGTCATACTCTGCTTATTGTGTTTGTTGTCTATGAAATTACACGTTTTATGTCTTTTAAGTGCAGTATCAAAAACCAAATAAAAAGTTGAATTCATAATTATGTTGATTCATGTCTTGTGCTGTTCCTGTTTCTGGATTTCTGCCCTTAGGATAGTGTTAGGGAAAGTAAAGTTATGTGGTGTATCTGTAGACAAACTCTTACCATAGTAGATTACACCTGAATATTGGACTATGCGAAGCACAGATTAAGTGTTCCTGGTCATGAATTATTTCTAACTTGACCGGGTGTAGGCATTCAGTGTAGGCATTCAGTTGCAGTAGCAGTTAAAATGAAGTCACTAATTTGATTACTTAAAAGCATACCTTTGTGCAAGCTTAACATGCATACATTTGCATTCAACTGAGGGAAATGACATCCTTATGACCCAATTGGTTAATGGATATAATTTTACAACCATACAATTTAAAATCTGTCTCACAGTTCAGCTATTGGCCCTCTTGTTGTACTGTATATGATCTATGTGCCCTAAACTTGTCCTGCCATATATGTACATCTGTTTCCTCTACTGGGCTACATCTCTGGAATAAACCACAAATTTGGATTGTCAAGAGGAAACTCACTCTGTACATTTTTACCAAAGCAAGTCAAGGTCACCTTCACTGCTGGTTTGTAAGTTTCATAATCTAAAATGGAGCACACAAAAAATGCAGAATATCCATGCCCTAAAACCAAACTGATATGGTCATCAAGAAGTGTTTGAAGTGAATGTGCTGAATTCAAACCTTACTGCTCATTTCTATTGGGTAGTTAACCAGTATAGAACTGTCAGGACTACTGAATGACAATATTTCCTCTTCACAGAGTGTCTCATACAGACAGACTGTCCATGTAGCAATGACATGGACACAGAGAGAGACAGCATGGGAGCAGCCCTGACCTTCATCATCCTCTTCCTCATTACTCTGTTGTATAGCATTGCAGCCACTGCTATCAAGGTAAGGATTCAAGGAATAAAGAGAACATAATAAAGAATGGACTATATGGCAAACATATGACACCAAAATATGACAATAATTCCTTGTAGATTGATCAATGAAGACTGTTGTACTAACAGTTGGATATATAAAAGATGATTAGTGTCTATGTTTATCTGAATATAATTCTTCATTTTGCTTATCATTTCAGGTCAAATGAAGAAACAACAGACAGTAAATGTGTGTTCACTTTCTGTTTGTGATAATTGTTCATGTAATGATATTCAGATAATGTTATTAACAATGTCATTTCAACAATAGTTGCAGAACTGTAAATATGAATTCTGTTTTAATCCATGTACCATGTTTTGAAAATAAAAGTTGAGGGAAAAAACGTATAGCCTTTTTATTATCTCTTTTTTGTCTTGAATTTGATGATTAGGGAATATAAAAGTATTTCCTGTTTTAATGTAAAAATAAATTATACTGGACAACATGAAATATAAATGACGTAACTTACAAAAAACTAACTTTAAATGGTTCAGGAAAAATTAAATGAACACTAATTTCCATTGCGTGGCCCTACCAGAAGTAACACCTGGATTTGCAAATGCACTGTTGCCCCCAAAAACCTTTCACTTCTCTTTTTCAGTACTTGGGTTTTTTTCTGGTGACAGAATCTTACACAACACTTCCCCTTATTGCATTTTCTGTTCACTGAAGCTTGTCTTTCTCTAACATCTGCGTGACAGTCCACTTTCGTTCACGCCACCTAATTTTGACAGAGTTAAAAAAAACACATTGAAATGCTTCTAATTGACATTACAAAGAGATTGAATGCGTGGCTTGTCAGCAAAATGCTTCACATATGTATGATTTCAAAGGGACATCTCAACACGGTGATTCCTTACTTGACAGCTTCCTTCTTTTCTTTCATTATTTATGTGTTGAATCAGTTCAGCGTGTTGTCACACCGAACATGACCCTATATCCCATCTGGAACGATGACAATGAGGACTTACAGATCAGCCTCCTCTGCACTTTGAGTGGATTCTATCCAGATGATCTGAGAGTGGAATGGTTACAGGATGGGAAGGTCGTTACAACCTCACCAGTCCAGAGGAAACTACAGAGTGTTGAAGCAAAGGAAAAAACATTCAGCCTAAGCAGCCAACTTGAGTTGGACATTGACAAATGGACTCAGGGGTCAAAGTTTCAGTGCAAAGCTTTTCAAAGCACAACCATTTTCAGAAAAACCACTAGTATTTGCTCAGGTGAGTCTCTCTGTCTCTTTCATATGTATGTCACCCTCTCTGACTAATTCTTCTTCTCTTTGATACTCTACACATCTTTCTCCAGGCCTCTATTTAAATAACAATCCAACTGGAAAAACATGTATAATATTGTCTCTCTCTTGTTTTCTTGTAGCCCACCTTTCTTCTTCTTCTACTTCTCCTGCCATTATTCTGGAGACCCCCAAATTCAGGACCGTGATGACTCAGAATGAGGTCACAGTTACATGTGTGGTCCAAACTCAGTATGACGCCAACCTCTCCTGGCTTCTGGATGGAAATCCCACCAGCAGTAGTGGCTCAGTGACCCAGACCAGAAACACAAGGCAGAGTATCAGCAGCAGCCTGAATGTTCCCTCCAGCCAATGGAAGAACTTAATCAATATAACATGCAAAGCTGAACATCAATGCTTAAAATCCACCCATACGACAATCAGCTTGACAGGTAAGAATCAACTAAATGAGATCATGTGTATCAATAATTAGAATTAGGGTCAAATACACACAAATACCTAACCATGTACATTTTGCATCTTTTCATTCTGTCGAATGTTCTTTGTCCCCCTCTCTTTATATATCCTGCCCAGGGCTGCCAGAAAGTGATCCTTAGTGCAGATCAGACGGACTCTTCCAGATTTACTGAAGGGTGAAAGTGCTGTGCTGGAGTGTCACGTGACACAACTCTCTTCCCATGACCTCTACATCACCTTTCAGGTTGATGGTGAAGATTTTGGGGAGAAACAATTTGTTGAAATGACAGCTTCCAAAGACCTTCAGTCAATCACCAGACGTGTCACCGTCCCTGAGCAACACCAGCAGAGAGACAGCACTTTCACATGCAAAGTGAACCAGGGCTTCTCTAAAAACTGGATATCTGCGTCAACTGCAAACATATTTGGTGTGTGACCCTTCGTAGCACTTTTCAAATGTGTTTCCTTGTGTAAAATTGATACTTATACCCTTTTTGTGAGGTTCATTAACGGTTTAGAGGTTCATATGACCTTGTTTCTTTATCCTCAGGTGACCCATCCATGGAAACTTCTTCTAGTTCCTCGTGAGGAGGGAGGCTCAGGGAAGCAGACCCTCCTGTGTAATAGTGAGGGCTTCAACCTTAAGGTCAGGTGGCTTTCTGGGTCTGTAGAGAAGTCTTCAACCACCAGTGAGACCAGGATGAGTGAAGATGGGCGATCTTTTGTGAGCAGTTTCATCGCAATTCCTCAACAAGAGTGGAACCAGGGGTCAGAGTTTACCTGTGAGGTCAAAGATTTCAAGAAAACAATCCGCAGAACAATCAATACGTGTGCAGGTAGACTGTCATGTTCTAACAATTAGTCTTGATTCTGAAAACAACTTCTTTTCAAACATGGCAACACATGAAGATTACACACACAGCCACGTATCTACATAGAAATACTTACAGTATACTAACAACATTGTAGGTACATAGGAATGGCTATATTGTTACACTTTTTACACACATACCATTTGGTATAGGGGAGATTTAGCTTTTCCAAATGGATGTCAACATAAATGTTTTATTTACACTCTTACCCCAAAATGTGCCAGCTAACTTTTTGTAATCTTCTATACGGTGAACACTTAATACAATTTAAATACATAACAATTCCTATGCACGTACCCTGTTTTTACAAGTTATTTATTTATATTTAGTTACATTGATTTTAATCTATTCTAAATATAAAGTGTTGCCAAAAACACGTACAATAAATAACTTGAATAACAACTGAGTTAAAGCACCACATTGAGAACTGAATATCATACTTAGGAATTGTAGTCACACAGTTATGCTAGATCAATCAATGCTCTACACATCTTTCTCCAGGCCTCTATTTAAATAACAATCCAACTGGAAAAACATGTATAATATTGTCTCTCTCTTGTTTTCTTGTAGCCCACCTTTCTTCTTCTTCTACTTCTCCTGCCATTATTCTGGAGACCCCCAAATTCAGGACCGTGATGACTCAGAATGAGGTCACAGTTACATGTGTGGTCCAAACTCAGTATGACGCCAACCTCTCCTGGCTTCTGGATGGAAATCCCACCAGCAGTAGTGGCTCAGTGACCCAGACCAGAAACACAAGGCAGAGTATCAGCAGCAGCCTGAATGTTCCCTCCAGCCAATGGAAGAACTTAATCAATATAACATGCAAAGCTGAACATCAATGCTTAAAATCCACCCATACGACAATCAGCTTGACAGGTAAGAATCAACTAAATGAGATCATGTGTATCAATAATTAGAATTAGGGTCAAATACACACAAATACCTAACCATGTACATTTTGCATCTTTTCATTCTGTCGAATGTTCTTTGTCCCCCTCTCTTTATATATCCTGCCCAGGGCTGCCAGAAAGTGATCCCTTAGTGCAGATCAGACGGACTCTTCCAGATTTACTGAAGGGTGAAAGTGCTGTGCTGGAGTGTCACGTGACACAACTCTCTTCCCATGACCTCTACATCACCTTTCAGGTTGATGGTGAAGATTTTGGGGAGAAACAATTTGTTGAAATGACAGCTTCCAAAGACCTTCAGTCAATCACCAGACGTGTCACCGTCCCTGAGCAACACCAGCAGAGAGACAGCACTTTCACATGCAAAGTGAACCAGGGCTTCTCTAAAAACTGGATATCTGCGTCAACTGCAAACATATTTGGTGTGTGACCCTTCGTAGCACTGTTCAAATGTGTTTCCTTGTGTAAAATTGATACTTATACCCTTTTTGTGAGGTTCATTAACGGTTTAGAGGTTCATATGACCTTGTTTCCTTTATCCTCAGGTGACCCATCCATGAAACTTCTTCTAGTTCCTCGTGAGGAGGGAGGCTCAGGGAAGCAGACCCTCCTGTGTAATAGTGAGGGCTTCAACCTTAAGGTCAGGTGGCTTTCTGGGTCTGTAGAGAAGTCTTCAACCACCAGTGAGACCAGGATGAGTGAAAATGGGCGATCTTTTGTGAGCAGTTTCATCGCAATTCCTCAACAAGAGTGGAACCATGGGGTCAGAGTTTACCTGTGAGGTCAAAGATTTCAAGAAAACAATCCGCAGAACAATCAATATGTGTGCAGGTAGACTGTCATGTTTTAACAATTAGTCTTGATTCTGAAGATTACACACACAGCCATGTATCTACATATAAATACTTACAGTATAGTAACAACATTGTAGGTACCCTATGGCCTATGGCTATATTGTTACACTTTTTACACACATACAATTTGGTATAGGGTGAGATTGAGCATTTCCAAATGGATGTCAACATACATTTTTTATTTACACTCTTACCCCAATATGTGCCAGCTTTTTTCTAATCTTATACAGTGAATACTTAATACAATTTAAATACATAACAATTCCTATGCACCTACCCTGTTAAGTTATTCATTTATATTTAGTTACATTGTTGTTAATCTGATCTAAATATAGTGTTGCCAAAAACATGTAGAATAAATCATTTGAATAACAACTGAGTTACAGCACCACATTGAGAACTGACTATCATACTTAGGAATTGTAGTCACACAGTTATGCTAGATCATTCACATGGGATTCTGTATAATAGGAAACCATCTGTTCTTTTCTCAGTAACTCCAGCTTGCTCTCAGAAGGCTGACGTGTATATACAGGGACCCCCTTTCCAGAAACTATGGACAGATATACAGGTGCCCATAACCTGCCTGTTGGTGGGTCAAAATCTTGGAGACTTCTCTGTGGGCTGGAAGGTTGGGGGATTGACAAACCTTGGGGTTTCTCACCAACTCCTGGACCACAACAATGGCACACAGACTGTGGTCAGCATTTTGAACGTGTCCGCGGCCACTTGGCACGCTCACACACGTGTATCCTGCGAGGCAAAGCACCGCTGCTCTAAACAGGGGCACGAAGAGCATATTAGTAAAACGAGAGGTAACGCAACACATTCAGAAAAGCCGACATATAATAAACCAATTGACCGTGTCTCAATATCAAAATAGATTATTAACAGGGCCTCAAGTATCTGATGTCAACCATGCTATTTGTATTACAATGATTTTGGATGAATTGATTTAAGGTCTCACAATTGAGTTATTTTCATTTCTATCCATTAGATGCCAAGCCACCGAAAGTGAAAATAGTAACAACAACGGACCTGGAGTTTGGCAACGCCACACTGCTCTGCCTAGTATCTGACTTCTACCCATCAGAAGTCATGGTGTTTTGGGTACAGAATGCCAACAGGTTACCTTCATCGTATTACACCAGTAGCTTTCCAGCCCATGACACAAAAAGCAGCAGTTTCTTCCTGATCAGCAGACTGAACATAGCTCAGCCCCAGGAAGACCAGGGTTCCACCTATTCTTGTGTGGTCCAACACGAGTCGTCCAATAACCCAGTCACAAGCTCCATAAGGAATGTATTTGGTGAGTGGACTAAAACAAACAAAAGTACTACTCTGCAATCTACCCCCCCAAACAACACAAGCCTTGGGATCACAGGAACGTTGTTTCATGAGTACTGCTGTGGAAATGGTGTTTAGGTTCAGGGTTTGTGAAAGTATTAGATAATCAGTTGATTACAGATAGTCTCTAAACACACAAAAATAATAAGGACCAGTTCAAACTCACGGTCATGGAAGCAAAGTCTTTCTCTGAGGCATAAAGGCCAGAGGACGGTTTTCAAAGTGATTAGAGAAAACAAACAAGCAGTCAACAGTTGTTTGTTACACCCTCAATCAGACACGACATCATAGACCTATGACTGTCATCAGTGCATGTTATAGGTTACATTAGGAATGCAACAGATCAAAAATACAATAGCTTATCTACTGATTGTGATGAACATAAGCACTGAAGAAATCTCCCACAGCACTATGGCCTGTGAATCATAATGTTAGCAATCATTTGACTCATTCTAGATTTTCTAAGGGTAACTTTTTTGGACACCCCCCTGAATAAGTACTCAAGTGACCAGAGATATTGC
Source organism: Mallotus villosus (assembly GCA_903064625.1). NCBI lineage: Eukaryota > Metazoa > Chordata > Actinopteri > Osmeriformes > Salangidae > Mallotus > Mallotus villosus. The sequence goes on from CAEFZP010000321.1 coordinate 25,125, forward strand.
TTACATTTTTGTAGTTGTAGTAACAGCCGGTCTCCACTAGATGGTACTAAAAGGTTATCATTTGACTTTGCTTGGATACAAGCTAATTTTCAGTTTTAGAAAGAGATGCCTATGTGTTCATTTTATAAAAAAAATCTAAAACGACATTGTCCTTATGGAAGTGATGATTTGAATAGCTCTCTGTGCCTACTGACTAAAAACCTTTCTACCTTCCCTTTCTGCTTAATTCTAGAACTACAACCTTCAACCCATCAATACTTTTTTTTGGAATCTGTCTATGTACATTATGCACAGTTGCCATTCTTACATACCCTTGTCTCCTCCATTCCCTAGCCTCAGTGACCCCCAGCCCACCAACCGCCAACCTCCTCCAGGGCTCTGGAGAGCTGGTGTGCCTGGCCTTTGGCTTCAGCCCTGCACCCATCAACATCACCTGGCTGCTTGATGGCCTCACTGAGCTCTGGAACCACAGCACCTCTACTCCCTACAGAGGACCCGGGGGGAAGTTCATTGTCAAGAGCCAGCTGTTTCTGCCTGCTCAAGATTGGTTACCAGGAGCAGTGTACACCTGCAGGGTGACACATTCCACCATCACGTTGACCCTCAACATATCCAAACCAGGTTTCTCCTTACTTCTTATTACTCCTCCCTCCCCCCATACCAATGAACAGGTAAAAAAGGTGAACCCACTACCCTGTGATAACAAACCAAAACCACGTATGCAGCCAAAACAACTAATAAACACATGCACATTATGGCTCCTACAAAGTGTTTGGGTCGGATTTACTGAAGTTTAAAAAAACATACTATTCAAATCTCATTCACTTTTTCTCCCCCATCCTCTTTTCAGAGATTCTTGAAGAGGCTGTTTACTTTGATGAGAACAAACATGTGCCTATTGTGCTGGACATGACAGAAGACAATTGGCACATGACGTGCATATTCCTCACCCTCTTCCTTATCTCTCTTCTCTACGGGATCTTAGTCACTCATGTAAAGGTAAGAGGGACCAATTCAGTTCATGGTCCGGTCTACCTACAGTTGTTGAAATTAGACAGTAGATGTCTGGTCTTTTTTGATTTGTAATCAATTTGGCCATGTTTAATTTAAACTCACTTCATTTCCAATTTCAGTGTAATTACAAGACAGCCGGTGTTGTGACATCAAGCATTGTACAAATTGAAAAGTCTTTAAAAAAAATGTCATACATGTCTCATTTTCTATACTTATCTTTGCAGACCAAATGATGACTTCAGACCCTGCAGCACATCAATTTAATTTCTTGAGATATAGCTTAGTAAAAATTATGCCAAATATCATTGCATATTGTTTGAATTGATGTGATTGTGCGCTTGATTACTGTTTGTTCTGATTGCTTCTGTTCTTTGATACAGTTTTCTGCTTAATATGGCTACAAATAAAACGATTAAAAGGACATTCCATGCTGTTTGATATTAGTACACAGAAAATATTTACAAACCAGATTTTGTTTTAATTTAGTTACAAAATGTATACACATACACTATGTGATTAAGTAATTAGAAATCACAACACTGCAATACCAACATATTCCACTAGAGAGTGCCATGTTATTGAAGTGCATTTAGCCATGGTAAGCGGTTTCCCATGTGAAAGGCAAGTCATGTGTAGCCATGGGTACTGATCTGTATGCAGATGCCCACAGGTCACAATTCAACTGGAAACATTAGATGACTAGGATTAGCCATTAGCTTGTATATTTGGGGGGTATACTGTATGTGTGTGTGTGTGGGGGGAATGAATGCTTGTCCAACACCTGTGTGTTTGTGAGTGTGTGCGCGTGTGTGTGCGTACCTACTGGGTTTTAAGGAATTACATCTGGGAGGGACAACTGAGCTCTTCTACTTTTCGATTGGCGGTTTCTTGTCTGATTTGGCAACAGCAGTATCCTGATTGGCTTAGCAGCCCATGGCTGAGGTCCAAAGCTGTGATGCTGTTGCTGGGACAGAGTCATAACATCATGCAAGCCAAAGTACCAAGCAGAATGGCGATGGGGAGGGAAGGCATGGAGCCCAGCAGGCTGCCTAAAAGCCTCTCTCTCTCTGTCTCTCTCTCTGTCTCTCTCTGTCTCTCTCTGTCTGACCCACTCTTCTAAATAACTAACCATGAAACCAGAAGTAATCCCCCAACATGCTCACCTGATTGGACACAGACAAATGACAGACATTTAACTGCCAAACCATTCCTATAATTGTTGTCAACATTATCATTGTGATAATTATGAGCCATCAAAAGTCAATCTTCATTGTGGGAATAATCAACACCTCCCCTATGCTTGTTATGCTCATCTAATCTATGATGTGCACAAGAACAATTCCTTCTTCCTGGTGCAGGTACACTACTATTGAGGTCTCTGCCATACCGAAAAAAATAGACTTTAATGACATTGTAGCCCAAAGACATTATGCTTGTTGTATATCTCCTGCAAAATTACCTCATGTTGAATTCCTAAAGCTCACCTTAACTAGATTTTTACATTTTGAAGGGAAATACATCTTTATATTAGACATTGTAACAAGTTGTATTGGTCTACTACAGTATGTAGGCAAGAGCATTTAGCTTTGATGCAGGCGAGAGCATGACATGATGCTAACCAAAGCCCTTACCTACAGCATCCGGTGCCTATGCCTGAACCTAACCTGTTCAAATATGCTCCAACTCAGGTAAATGAGTGGTTAGATCAAACCCAGGAAAGGCCATGAAGATAGATGCAATAGTTATTCAACCACACCTGAAACACAAACAGGTTACAGAGGAAAAATCATCAGTCGTACACTTGTAGGTTTGTTGTAAGATAAACAAATTGTACCCAGCAGGTAAATGTGAACATACTACCAATATATTTAGCGCTACAGCATATTTATCTATGAGAAACTATACTGACTCTATACTCTTGTGGAAAATGTATTCATAAAAAAGCATTAAATCTAAACATTAATTGTATTTATTCCATAATATGTTCTGTGTCCTCTTTGCTTATATGTGTACTGTATGAATGTATGCAGAAATGTAATGCCCGCTACAAAATATGCACATGTTTTATGCCCAAACATAAATACATATAAAATACACATTCATGTGAGCGTGTTGAATGCTAAATTACTGTATTTGACATCACATCTTTGATCACACGTGTTTATACCTCCTATTATTAACATAGGTCTTATTTTGGTATTTGATTGCATGATTCTGTTGTAGTTCTGTAGATTTTGTAAGTTTATTGGTATTTTATGCGCACACCAGGTTCAACTAAGTTAACAGTCTAGACACACGCACGCACGCAAGCACACACGGCCTACTTTTTATCGCTCGCACACGGGGAGGCAGAGAAAATGAGAGGCCGTTTTTGTTCACTGTCTGATGCAGTTGCAGTGCCAATGCGCACACTCCACGCCGTGGGATAGGTCTCCCCAAATTGAGGCTGCGCTCGAGACGATCATGCGATTGAATGACGAGCGCGTCATGCCTGTCTCCATCTAGTGCGTTTGATCGGTTGCTCTGAGCTCCACAGTCTCCCGGGACGTTGTAGTTATGCTGTCCTCGATAACTCTGTGATCGGTGTCTCGCCATAGCCCACAATGAATGGCTGCCTGTAGTAAAGGAAAATCGAGAAGAGCGCTGCTACCGAAGTCTCGTCTATTGCAACGGTTTCTTAGCTAGCGGTGAGTGTGTGCAGACTGCCGGGGTCGTGTAAGGATTCAGGGGCGAAAGAGGATGTCCGAATACGAATACACGCCCGCGTTCCTAGATGGCATAGTAATTTGGGGCTGATAAAGCTAATGAACGTTAGCGTCTTGAATGTGTTAGTATGAAGACTTTCGTTTAGGAAAGGGTTGGTAGAGTTACCGGCCGCGTCACTTTAACACTTGGCTTCTAAATCGGCGTATTATTTTCCATGTGCACAAGCACGAACAAGTCGCGTCTTACAAAAGTTTTTCTGTTCAAGTCATGTAACTTTCAAGTTTACATTACAAGACCGACACATCCGTCATATTTTAGCGGTAGTGATTTATTTAGTCTGTTTTTATGTTTTATCGCGAAGTTGATCGGAAATTAACTGTTGGCATGATTACCAAGCTAAATAGCTAACTCGTCTTGTCTGTCTCCTACCGCCACCCCCACTCCGTGCCGCACTGGTTCCGTCTGGCTCGCCCTCAGCTGCTGCGTGTCCTGGGATGACCTGTTGATGTCGGTAAAATGGAGAATGGCAGGGGGAGCGATTTCCCCATCCCAAAAATATTTAAATAAGTTAGGTAGCGGACGTCGCGAAAAAACGGTGAAAATTATATTTAGATAATATTATAATAAATCGCTGTATTTGATTCCGTGCACTGTCGCGAACGAATAGGATATTAAGTGCTTATGAGAGTAGATGGTGCGCTGGGGCGAACCCAAATTATTTTGCAGAGCTTGCTGTTAGCTTGTTAGCTTAGCGTCCTGTCAAGCAGGCCTGCGCGGTGTGCTCGAATGGGAAACGAACCTTACAGTGCTAAAAGATATCTTGAGCGACAAATGTGAAAATTATCAATCTGAGGTCTTGCCATTACTTGCGCGCTTTGACGCCACGGAAACCTGCTTCTTTACCAGGCGGCAACGCTCACTGCCATCCTCCCTCGACCCCGGGCCGTGCCAGTGAAGCACTCCAACCGGGCAGACTGGCACACTGCGCGGCACGGTCACCCCGGTGCAGCTACAGCGTTACCGACCCAGTTTGATCCTGCATCCCGTCTGGTCAAACGCTACCAGGGTGAGACAGACGTGAAGTTTATAACCCATATTAACGTCGAAACATGTCATTCTAATGAGCATTTGTAAAATAATGTTGTTTTTCCAAAAGACAATGAAAAACAATCGTTTGCTCGAGAGATGCAATCAAATGTGAGGAGCATTAAAACCAGGAAATGCCTAGAGAGCTGCTGTGCCAGCCTGGTCTTCCAATGTCAATAGCGAACTACTAGGCGAATATTTTTTAGCAGTTGATGTCGATAGTTTACACTATAACACAGATACATAGGCTAGCTATTTACTCAAACTTAAATTCTGGCAAAACATTCCTCAGGCTCCTTCGTTTTATGTTGTAGGCAAGATTGACCTAATTTCCCCCCTCCATGGCTTATGTGGTTTGTATGAAATCAGCTGGGCAGTGAGCTAGGCTACTTTGCTGAACTTTCACCTATATATGTGTTAACGTTGGAGATTACTTTTTCCTTAGGGACAGCCCCATGTACAAGTCCCCCTTCATCTCACTCTCTTTCTGCCTTTTTACCCTTTCTCTCTCACACAGGCCAAACTCTGCAACACACCCCACTTTCATTCTTGTCTCTGCGTTGCTATGCCCTGCCAAACTGTAAACAAGCAGTATTGTCTCAGTGTGTGTGTGTGAGAGTTTCTTTATGTTTGTTTGTTTGTGTGTGTGCTCATCTGGGTTTTTGTGTGAGAGAGCTTGAGAGAGGGAGAGACAAAGGGAGTGTTTCTTTTTACCATGGAGTCTGGCTTGATCCCAAATGAAGCAGTTTGGATATGATGGGCTACTTACTGCAGGCTTAGTCTGCTAATCAGACTTAAATTGGTAAAGTCATCTGAAGAGCTCGTAGAGTTGGCTTTGAACTTGGTGGCCAGTGTAGTTAAGTGTCAGTGACACTAATGTCTGTATGTGTCTTGCTTTACTTGGGTTTATGTACATATTTTGTGTGCTCTGATGGCAAGCGGACACAACTATGCGTACTGATTCATATGATCATAGGTAGCTTGACATGCTTATCAGTGTACCAGTTGTTGTTTATTGTCAATGCAGGGTTGGATAAGGTGGCTTTAAAAGTATGGTGGGTGTGGTGGAAGTGTTGCACAGTAACGCTGCCACAATGGGTGCATCTCAATCCTAGAAAAGCCTCCCTCATGGGTTTCTTTATACGTATCTTCAGCAGACGAAAATACATGACAAAATCAACACAGCATTGAGATGCACTCTGTGGATATATGGCTTATAAAATGTTAGTGTGACCTTTGAGATCTAGATTACAGTGTTTATTGTGAGCTGGCCGATGATGCTGTTTTTAGAGTTCATGAAGTCAATTCACTTTGAACCTGCATGTTTTGAATATATCAAGGCATCAATTAACACAAAGTTCACTATCTAGCATACATTTTAGCTAATGAATTGGATGCATGTCAATGCGCTATGAGCATAAACGTGATTCAGGTCAAATCTATCAGGGGTGTTAAGTCGTGGTCTTCAGGGTCCACTGTCCTGTATGTTTCCCTGCTCCAACACACCTGATTCAAAGGAATGGGTTGTGATCAAGCTCTGTGGAAGCCTGATGATGACGACCATTCATTTGAATCAGGTGTGCTAGAGCAGGGAAACATCTCAAACATACAGGACAGTAGACCCCAGAGGACCAGTATTAAACACCCTCTGAAATAGATGATGAAAAGAAGGCAAAAAGATGAGCCCAAGGTTGACGCAAGCTTTGTCTACTACACCTCAGAATCTTTACATGGTACTTCAGAACTTGGTACCTGCATGATAACGTGTATATAGTGTCGTTTTATCAGCCTACGTTTAAATCAGGATCCTTTTTATTCAATGATCCTTAAAGTGTAGTCCCCACAGAATTTTAAAGTGTTCCCATGATGTGTTTCCAGGAGGCGACGCTGTGTTGGGTGAGGTCAGCTGACTGGGTTTCTTCCGGTTGTTTGAACTGCTCCCCTGGGTCCCGCCGCCCATCCATTTAACATACTCTGGAATTGTCATTCAAATAACACTGTTGACCTCGCACCTCTTTCTCTTCCTCACGTTTTCTCTTGCTCTGCCTCACTCGATCCGCCTCTTTTCTCTCCAGACCCCCTAAGGTGGTGTGCGCAGGCGCACCATGGCCCAGACCCTTCAGATGGCGATCCCGAACTTCGGCAACAACGTCCTGGAGTGTCTGAACGAGCAACGTCTCCAAGGGCTCTACTGCGACGTGTCCGTAGTTGTCAAGGGACACGCCTTCAAGGTGGGATGTCCAGAGATTGTTTTTCCATACGTAGCCGAGGGAGCCTTCTTTTATTATCTGTCCATCATTCAAAGCGTCCTCCCACTTCTGATGGGAGTTTAGTATGAGCGGCACATAGATGATGATCTATCCTTGTCTTTGTACATTCATCTCTTGGATGGTCTGGTGATTGTTGACAGAAGAACAGAAGACGTCTTCCTATTTCTTTAAAAAGGAAAATTGAGGTCCTTCTGCCCTTCTCACAATTGAGGAAACGTGTTGACGTATTTCCGTGCTCCCCCCTCTTCCCCCAGGCCCACCGTGCCGTGCTAGCGGCCAGCAGCTCCTACTTCCGAGACCTGTTCAGTAGCAGCATCAGCAGCACGGCGGGGAAGAGCCCCGTGGTGGTGGAGCTGCCCGCGGCTGTGCAGCCCCAGAGCTTCCAGCAGATCCTGGCCTTCTGCTACACGGGCCGCCTCAGCATGACGGTTGGGGACCAGTTCCTGCTCATGTACACGGCCGGTTTCCTCCAGATCCAGCAGATCATGGAGAAGGGGACCGAGTTCTTCCTCAAGGTAGGGCGGCTCACCAGCTTGGGAGGAGTTCCTGGAGGTGTGGATCTGAGATAAGTTTACCATCCACTTCGGGGGTGGCCGTCCCTGCACTTTAAATGCTTATGAATGCTGTGCATCCCCCCCTCTACACTTTCCCAGGTGTCCTCCCCCAGCTGTGACTCCCAGGGCCTGCATCCAGAGGAGGCCCCATCCTCCGAGCCCCAGAGCCCTGTCACTCAGACCGGCTCGGGCGGGGCTCGTCCTGCTGCCTGCCTAACGCCCCTCCCCCTGGTGTCCCGGGTAAAGACCGAGCAGCAGCAGCCGCCGCCCCCCAGCCAGCCAGAGGCCTCGCCCTACTCCGTGGTATGCACGCCCGTGGCCAAACGCCTCTGGGAGGGGGGCAGCAGTAGAGACGGGGCTGGCTCGGGTGGAGGAGGAGGGATGAGGAAGGCTGCGCGCTTCTCCCAGGAGGCTGTCCGTGGCAGTGCCATACAGAATCCTGGGGCTCTGGGCCTAGCCATGGGCATGGGGGCCAGTGGGGCTGCGGGGATGGGGGCCCACAGCAGTGGCACTAACGGCAGCTCGGCGGGTTCGGGCAACGCCACGTCGGAGGGCGCCAGCCCGGGCACCATGAGCGCCTACGCCAGCGACTCGCCCATCAGTTACCACGACGAGGAAGAGGAGGAGGAGGTGACCGACGAGAACACGGAGGAGCAGTACAGGCAGATCTGCAACATGTACACCATGTACAGCATGCTCAACGTAGGCACCACAGGTACACAGTGTGTTTGTTTGTAAACGTGCATGCACGTGAATGAATGTCTTCCAAGGCCGCCAAACTGTTGATGCCCAGAGGATGTAGTCAGTATTATGATGTGTGTGTGTGTTTTTACCAGCAGGTGAGCGTGTGGAGGCCCTGCCCGACCACACGGAGACTCGGGGTCGCATGCGAGGTCGCCAGGACCTGTCATCGCTCCCCGCCGAACTCGTCACTCAGATAGGCAACCGCTGCCACCCCAAACTGTACGACGAGGGAGACCCTGCTGAGAAGTTAGAACTGGTCTCAGGTTGGTGGGAGGGGGGGCCGGCGGGGGGGGGGATGGTAGCGAAGCTATATTGTGCACCACCTCGTACCACACTGTACTATTGGTCTGCCCCACGTCGGACTCCCAGGTTGGGAGTGGTCAAATAACGCACACGACATGCCACCATCCTCCTCCTCATTGCCCTTGTATAAATCATTTGAATGTGTGCTTGTAGAAATGGAGTATGTTTGGCGGTTGGCTGACGATGATGATGATGTGTGTGTGTGTATGTGTTTAAAAAGGTACGTGTGTGTTCATATCAAGAGCCCAGCTGATGAACTGTCATGTGAGTGCAGGGACGAGACATAAGGTGCTGCTCAGGAGACTGCTGGCTGCCTTCTTTGACAGGTAAGTGTGTGTGTGACGGTCTCTGCCAAACCTCACCTCGGGATGTGGAATTTGTCCGAATTCAGACTGTAAAATGTGTAGTATGGAGAAGAAGAAAAATGAGTACTGACATTTTGTCTTACCTAATGGTGTGCAAGTCCATCTGGTAAAGATGCTGTACGCTTTTGCAAAACCACGTTCCGCTATTGTTTCTCCACTTTCAGGAACACTCTGGCCAATAGCTGTGGAACAGGAATACGGTCTTCCACTAACGATCCCAGCCGCAAACCTCTGGACAACAGAGTGCTTCACGCAGTCAAATGTGAGTGTGGGGTGTAGCAGGGTGGGAATACTGGAAATCCCTGCTGCTGGCAACTTTACGGAGCCAGTCATCTGGTGGTGTGAAACGGCAGCGTGCGTCCTTGCCCTCTCTCCATCGCCTCTTCGTTCTCTCTCATCCCGATTCTCTTCCTCTGTTTATCACTGTTCCTTGGGTCCCTTCCCAATTAGGGTTGCAAAGGGTGGGACGTATCTGGAAACTCCAGAAGCTTTTGTTTGGGAGTTAAGCGAGGCCATTTTGGAAATACCTTTTTATTACTTATTTGTGAGCAGAACTTGAATCGACCATTTTCATTGAATGTTTTTTTTTACAAGATGTAGTCCTTGGGTCCAAATGCAGACATGTGGCTTCAGTAGTCCTGCTGTAGTGTGCAGGATTCTAGAAATGATCTGTGCATGTGATGGAGGAATGCACATTGCATGCAGGGGGTGTGGCCCCAATAGCCCTGCAGTAAGTAGAGTGCTGGGTGCATGTGATTTGAGGATTGAGGAATAGGCAGGGTAGAAATTCAACTGAATTTAACTTCCCTGTTATAGGCTAATTTATAGGCCATTTAGTTCCAGATAATTCCAACATATTCCCTTGAATTCTCATGGAACGTTTCCAACTTTGGAAATGCCAGAACATTTTGCAACCCTTTTTCCAACCTGCTCTTTCTCTTCTGTGCCCGTCTCTCCTTATCCAATTTGCCTTCTATGTCTCTCTCCCTCCCCTAGTCTACTGCCAGAACTTTGCCACCAGCTTCAAGGAGAGTGAGATGAATGCCATAGCCGCCGACATGTGCACCAATGCCCGGCGGGTGGTGAGGAAGAGCTGGATCCCCAAGCTGAAGCTGCTGATGGCGGAGAGCGATGCCTACTCAGCCTTCCTTCCCGAAGCCGTCAAGATGGAGGATGACGGCCTGGGGGCGGAGCCCAACTTTGACCCCGTCTCCCTGGAGAGCGGGGCCGATGTGGAGGCAGGGGGCCCCACGGGTGAACCGCTGCAGGCAGTGGGTGGGGACGGTGGTCCATTGTTTTAGCGTTGGGGGGCAGTTATTGCGTTAGTCGTGATGTGGCAATGCCCCTTACTTGTAATTGCTCCATCTTCTACCACCCCCCTCAGCCTGACTGCTTGAGCCTCTTTTGACCTCGCTGTCCCAACGTGTGACTCTGGGAGGTTGCTGTTGCAAGCAAGCAAGCAGGTGGAACCACAAGGTTGGCGCTTATGATCTTCCTAGTGTGAAAGACCAGACCCTGAAGGTCTTTTGCTTGCTGGATGTTGATCCAGTAGTGATGTGATGGGGAGTGGGGAAAGGTGGGGAAAGGGGAAGAGGGTTCTGTTTTTCACTGAACTCCCTTGAACCTTTTTGTTTTTGTCGGTGTTCACTCAACACCCAATTTGAAATGCATTCCCTGAAGTTGAGGGCGGAGGTCGAAGGACTTAAGGGGGGAAGTCCCGATACTGAATGTAAATGGGCAGTGCCAGCGTCGTTCCAGGGCAGATGTGAGGGTGGTGTTGGGGAGGGGGATCCCCTCTCCCTCCGTCTGCTCTCCCCTCCGCAGTCCCCCTTACTCCACTCCCTCCACTTCAATAGTATTCCAACCCCACCTGCTTCTCCCTCTGACCAGAACACAATTGAACCTCCCTTTAATTTAGTTTTGGTTTCCCATTTTGCTCATTTCATCCCTATATTCTTGTAACGTGTTGAAAATGAATGGAGAGGTGTGGCAGAAGTGTTTTATGATTGTACGTTGAACAGGATATATGGTCATATAAAAACGAAATAGATATTTATAAGGAAGCACATGCAGCGCAGTGCACCGAGAGGAAAAGAGGGATTGTTTTTAAGATCTTCATGTTGCTTTATTATATTTTGAAGAGCAGTGTTTCTAAGAAGTCATATTGATTAAGGAAAGTGCTATTTTTGGCGTACACTTACCGCTAGAGCAGTCTTAACATTGGGACCTATCAGTCATGTTTTAATACAACAGACCGAACTAATAATGTGATAGCATATCTGTTTTACAGAGATTTTTACCCACTGTGTATTAGACAGAGGCTACATCTTACTCCTCTCTTCTTTCTGCGATTGTGTAAATGTACAGTACAATGAGGTCCGTTGAGAACATGACTGGTGACTGTTGAATGGCGACTATTGATAGTGGTCGCTACTCTAGCTAAATTGCTTGCTGGGAATCATGGCTAGCTAAATGTAAAGCTTTGATCTAAATGGCTGACTACGACTACTTTTCTAGACCGACTTAAATGTTGAACCGATAACCTTCAAAGAAGCTAACTACTGACATTGCGCAAGGTATAACGATCTGGTGAAACAGGTGTGAAATATTACGTGGGACGTGCCTTTTTTATCGCGCTCTATATGCAGGGTATGCAAACTGGAGATGTGCAGGGTTACATTTGTGATTGGCCGATGGAATCTTTCACTTTGGCTGTTGTTCAGTACATGAATTGCACGCTGCAGCCTTTGTCCCAGTGAAAGAGGTGAGGTAGGGTGTATTGTGTGCGCGAGGTCGAGTATGATTCAAGGGGGAATGCCGGTGGTTTTCTGTTTACTTGAGTAGCCTACGGTTGAGTTTTGTGTTCATACGTCGTTGTCCACACTGCAGCCCCTAACCAACACGTTGCACGATCATTGCAAACCGCACACCTACACACCCTGTAGACATGGAAAGGTGGTTGTTCTAATACAACCCTATTGCATTGAAAGTCCAAAATGTGTGTATTTCGAATTTGATCAAAAGCGTTTGATAAAATGTTCCATCCCCCCAGGAAAGACGAGTGGGGCTGCACCTTTACATGAGATGAACCAGTGGTTTGTGCACCTTTACATGGGACGAACCAGTGGTTTGTGCACCTTTACATGAGACGAACCAGTGGTTATGCACCTTTTTAAGGGGTTGAGAGCTTGTATGGGAAGTTAACCCTGTAGGGTCACTATTTATTTGTTAAAGAGCAGTATGCTCCTTTTCACAAGTGACTGACACCTGATGTACATATTAAGAAGACTGTTGAGTTGAATCTCGTGTTTCCGACTGAACAGGATGTTAGTGACTTTGCAAAAGGTGTGAGGAGCTGAATTTTCTATTTGTTTGGTTCTTATATTTTTTACCTGATTGTGTTGAAACGTCACAGAGATGTTTATTGATGTGGGTGAAAACAGCTTCCTGCATGCATTCATGTCTACACATGTCGGTGTTAGCCACAGGGGAAGTGGGTAGATGATGGCCTGACATACAAGCCTGTCTCCGAATCTTCTTATGGGGAGGCTTTCTCAAAGCTCTTCGGCATCCTTTTGACCCACAACCCTGGAATCTCAACACTTCATACATGTCACTCCTCTGTATCTTCTCATGCCCACACTGCTATAAAATCATACTGAACTATCAAATATACCTCTTGATTCAAGTTGATTTTCCAACCTTTTTATCATGGTTGTGAGGTGTGCTTTTGTTAAAGATCGTCTTGGGGCCTGATTGGGTTTTCAGAGTGAGAACATTGATGAAGTGGCATGGAGAAACTGCCAGGGCCCAAATTGTACATGTTTTTAAATTTGACAGCCGGCAAGTGCTTATTGAGGATAGTGTCATGCAGCTGCATGATATGTGTCTTGCAGACAGACTCTGGGCTACTTCAGAGAATAAGGTGACCCCATGACACGTGATGATAAACCCTATTGACTGTTGGCACTGAGTGTGATCTGAAGCGCCACTAGAGAGCAGTGTGTACCACATAGTACCTGATGTGTGTGTGAGACAGGAGCCTCCAATCATTGCAGCTGCTCCCTAAAATACCCCCACTGCCCCGGCACACACACACACTGGAGATTATGGGCCAGTGGAGACCGTGTCAAGTATAATGTGGCATGGAGAAGTATTTTTCCAGTACATATATAAATATGAGTATATACTGTACATGTATAGATGAACACTGTATATTAAACATGGAGGCGCCAGAGGTTGGGTTATTAGTTGTGCTGTCATAGCATGAGGTGTATATGTACCAAGAAAACGCTTAATAAATAGTGCAGTGGCATCTACTTGTCTTTACCCATGCTCCCTTAGCCCTTAGTCACCCTGTAGTCACAGTGCTCCTCTGCTCATCTTGTTGTTCCAAGTGCCAATAACTTTGTGAAACCTGTAACTGTGACCCAATATTATTCAAGGTAATTGCACATTTAACAGCTGTAAAATATATATTAGAAATATATATATATACAAAATAACATGTCAACATGGATACAAAAAAAAAGAAATATCTTAATAAAAGGTTTGTAACAAATTATTTTGGTTTTGTTGGGTTTTTTTTTCTATCAAACTAGTTCAGTATTACTCTACTGAACTTGTGTGGCCGCCATTTTTATTGAATGAATATTGAATGAACGTTTTTTCGCTACCTCTCCTGTTCACCTTATTCCGGAAGTCGCGATGGGCACGGCCATCCGCGTATTCTCATTTCCTGTTTGTAAACTTTCCGCTTTAAAACAGTACTATAAGAGAACGTCTTAAACAAGCTTTGGTACACATTTAAGGCTAATAAAGATGCCCAGCGTCAACTGTGCAGTTAGTGGCTTCCATAACAACTGGAGAAAACGAAATCAGACCCTGTCTTTTGATTGTTTTGACCATGGAAAGAAGTGGTCCGAGTGCATCTAAATGTAATGTAAAGCTTTTGAAACAACGCAGCAATCAAATTAGTTAATAGATGCGTCTTTATAATTGCCATTAGATACGAGGGAAGATTACTAGTGCACTCATGTAAGTTTTAACACGTTGAATAAAGCTTCTACCAAAGACCCTCGATGAAAAAGTTGTTACTATTTATTATTACAGCACAATTTGTGTAATTTGTCACTCATACATTTGCAGTTTATGGCTAATAGCAAGCTTAAGCTTTCAAACAAGGTATAGAAAATATGCCCTGCAGTGAAATCGTTAGAACATCTTATGTTTGTGGCTAATGTAACGCCTACTTATAGCAGCAAAGCAGAGCAGCGATCTGACACTTAAAATTCGTTTTCAAGCCATCCAGTGAAAGGGTGTATTGGTGACTTGTTGTAGCACACGAACATAGCACAACTGGCACAAATCCACCAACCTTATATAATGTTTTAGCAGCGGGACTTTTCGGCAGTTTTTTAAATTGAATTGAATGATATCCCCGGCAAACAGGAAGTTCGAATACAACGGACCTAAAAAAGGTGGGCGGGTGGAATAAGGTGAATAAAGATTGTCCAATCTTCACCAAATTTGGCACAGATCATCTTCAGACCAAGCCTCACAAAAGACATCACATGGAGTGTTGATTTTTGCAACCGTTTGTTAGTTAAAGCCAATCAAATTGAGCAACTGATCAGGAAAAAAGGAGGTGAGGTCATGTCTTAGCCAATCTTGGATGCATTAGGTGCGTTCGACATGGACTGCGGCTGCATGAAACGACCGGCGAGAGTAGCCGCTTGCAGTCGGGGAGGAGTTGAAAACGGCTCTGTGAAGTTGGACATTGCAGCTTATCGTGGTTTGCTGCGTTGATGTCAGTCATGGCCGATCAAGCGCTGTTTGCTTACGTTACTTTATTTATAATTAAACTTACTTTTATTCAATCAAATTGTTTGGTCCGGATTTGAGCATTGGCGAAACTGAAGGTCAGAATAATTACAAAACAAGCGTCAAAGTTGTCGTGTGTGAGTCTGGCCAATCATGAAATAGCTGTGTCGTCATTTGAAGCCGTGCAGTTGCTCTTGAAAAAATGCGCTCGGCTACACAGCCGGCAGTTCTCGAATCGATCTCACGGTACTTTGATGGCTACGTCACAGTGACCTAGCCTCGGCGCCGTCTCAAGTCGGACAAAAAGTCTAACCAGAATTCACTGTTTCAAGTCAGCCGCCTGCAGCCGGCTGCAGCGCTGCATGAAGTGAGGTCATGTTTTAGCCAATCTTTGATGCATTGACTCCAAACTTGGTGTATGGACTCAGGACCCTCTTATTAAGACGTCTGAGACAGGTAGTGTAATTTGACGTCTAGGGGGCACAACAATAGGCAGGATTGTGTGTTGACCAATAACTGAAAATCTGCGGCAAAACTGGTGTTGTATCACCCGATGCATGACTCTCTGGATTGGCACCACCTCACGGGAGCACGCGCGAATCAAAGAGTGAAGGATTTCGTATTGATATCGCAACCAAACGAAGGGGGGACAGTCTCACATTATACTTTCTTTGTTATAGAATTCAAGAGAAGAATGTCTGTTATCTGTGTAAATATCAGATGCTATTTTCAACACAAAATCCTTAAAATAATTAATAATTAATTAAATTCGTAATTCAAACCGTATAGTAACGAACGCGAAATATACCCCAGTATGATTAGGCTTACCAAAGGAAATTTATTTTGTGTAGCAGGTTCAAAGTATTTCAAATGGCTTTTCATACTAATGTAGGCTATAGGTTCAAAGGCATGCGATTTTAATGCAGTAAGTAAGTCGGTTTCGAGGGCCAAGGGGTAGGGGATGTATTGGGATTGGCCCTTAAGGCCTAATTATGCTTCTGCGTTTTTCGAAAAACGCAGAGGAGGGAACGCCCTCGTCTCCGTGGAACGCCCTCTGCGTGCTCTCCGTCAGCCCTCGGAGACCTTTTGACGGATTGACGTGCACCTCCTGAATTTTCTAACTATCCGTCGAAATTACGCAGAGCGACGGAGACCCCCTTGGCTGTGATTGGTCCGTATTAAGAAGTCAGGGGCGGGGTTGCCGCTTTGGGTTGCCGTGACCAACAACACCAGGGGTGGGGAACGTCCGACCTGCGGGCCATATGCAGCCCGAAAAATCATTTGGTCCAGCCCGCCATGGCATTGCAGTGCAGGCACCATATTATTAGGTGCATTATTCGTTGGCAGCAGCACTATTTTAATATGTGGAAGAGGACCGTGGAGGCGCTCAGCGTCGCGTTCTTGCAAATCAAGCCCCAATACGTTGTTGGTTTGGGCTAAACCCGAAATGTTTACAACGTCTGGCTCCGCGCCTGATTAACACTCGGATCGATAAGCAGTCTCTAAAATGGTAGCAATATAAAAACTTATACGATCCCTTTCCGTAATCATAATAACCCCCCAGAAATGTTCACTGCACACCCAGTCAAAGCAGGCTGCCCTTCCAGCTAGCATCACAAACATCACCAAAGAGATCGAAGCAGTTTTTACAATTCATATTTCAGCTAAACAGTAAATCGGCATTTGAATTCAAACGTGACGAGAAATGGGCAGTGTAGTCGCTGAAACTGTGCATATGTTATTGATGAAACGGCTCATTTGTAAATTTGCTCCGAGTTTTCGATAACCTATAGCTAGCATCGCAGTGCAGCGCCACCTACTCTTCTGGCGGTGAATTGTTTTCAGCACCCACAGCCTACGGAGAACTATAAACGAAGTCTATCCGTGTGTATCCGTGCGTATCCGTGAGCCCGCCCACCCGAAAACGGAGACGCAGAAGCAGCCTGCGCGTATAGGGTGGGTTAACTCAGACAGGTCGAAAACAACAGCCTTTTGATCCAGAATAGGCTGCAGCTGTCCTGAAAAGGGACCAAAGGTTCACATGCCTATAGCCTACAAAATACAAGTACTAAAAACAATGTATCAACTAAGTATCAACATCAAATCCTGTTTTAAGATAGGAAATATTACTCTTATTGTTTAAGTCAATTAAATAAATGAAAAAATAAAACATAATAATCCCACACCTACCATGGACTATTCTGATTTCAGACCTGTCCACCTTATACATACACATGTATTGGTATTACATTTATGCTATTAAATGTACATAATGCTGGAGTAGAAGGGAAGAAACGTATGCAGGGGGAGAGCATTTCATGGCAGGCCTTGTTTTCCATTTGATGTAAGTGCAACGCACCCCCTGCTAACTCTGACTAGGAAAGTGTCACATGCCTGAAACTTACTGTGGTTACTCATACTAGTGCCCTCAGTGTACAGTAAGAATCATTTGATGCTGGGATATACAGAACAGACAATAGAGGGGGTGCATTTCACGGCAGGCTTAATGCACCCCCTGCTAACCCTGATTAGGAAAGTGTCACATTCCTGAAACTTACTGTGGTTAGATAGATAAATAAATAAATACTTTATTTATCCCGTGAGGGAAATTCAGGTGTCCCTCACAGCTCCTCCAACATAGCTAGCCACAGACAACACGACACAACACAAACAAGGAGCCTCGAGAGCCGCTCCGCCGATGCCGATCCGGAGCCGATCATCCCCTCCGCCATGTCCCGGCAGGAACGTCCAGCAGCCCCCGCAGCGCGCGGCTCAGCACCCCACGGACACAGTGCTCCACTGCCAGTCCAGCAGCTCAGCAGTTCAGCAGTATGGCGAGCGGAAAGGGACATTCCTAGGCTTAACAGGAGAAGGAGAAGGAGCAGCCTAACCAGACGTCGCCGCCAGTCCGTGTGGATTTTCTGAATGGAAGTGAATGGGACTGCAAACGAGAGACTGGCGGCGACGGCATGTAAGTAACGTGTACCGGCGGCGACGTCGCGGCGACGCATGTTCGAAAGTATAAAAAATACTTACGCCCACTAAGTAGGCCTACGTCTGATGTAGGCTACGTCCTCACTAAGCCGCACGTCGTCGCCAAACAACACACCTACTAAGTAGCTACGTCGCCGCCGTCACTGCCTTTAAAAAAAAACCTTATTGAGTGAAATAAAGTCGCAAGGCTACATGTTTCATATGTTGAAATGTATTTATTGAGAGCTATAGTGTAAGAGTAGCCATCTGTGCACATTCTGTAGCATAGAGGATTTTACAACAGGTGCAGGGGGTGCTTTTGCACCCCCTACTGTTGGGATGAAAAAATTACATTTTCAAACTAAATGTACAAAAACGATTAAAGGTTTTTAGAACATGTTAAAGTGATGTCAGAGTTGTATGTTCTATCATGTTTTGTTGTACTTATACACGTACTTGTAATGATTAATTATACATTTGATTTTAAGATCCAGTAGGCCTATTCATTTTGAGCATGTTTTAAAACCTAGAATCGCCTCTAGCCTGTAGTATGCTAATTGTTTGTAGGCTAGCCTACACATTTTTAATTGTGGCTGAACATCAACATGTAACATCAAGTTTAGCCTCGACATTCCAAACGAATTAGCTTTCAATTGTACGTATGCCTAAGCTACTTGGACCGTGTCCTGGCAATAAATATAGAACATGTGTGTTACTGTACCACTCATATGTTTACTGTATGTATACATATTGAGTAATTGACTGTTAATTGAATTAACATTTTTGTTCAATAACTTTGTATTTGCCGGAATGAAGTTATTGCTGTGTCTTGTGATATCTTGGGAGATCCCAAGTCTCACACATGATAACATGTCATGTTAACCAAATTGATGCGGCCGCCATATTAGATTTTATAGACAGGTGTAAAAACCCCAAAAGTTGGGTGGTATCTCAGCAAAGTTGGATGTATTCACGCAAAAACTTGGTAAATGTCCTCAGAACCCTATATTCTGAGGATGTCCAAAATGTGTTTTTTTGTGAGTCATTTGACCTGCTTGGCCCTTTCATTGCTGCTTGCAGCTCTATTTGATAATTAAATTGTCTGATAATGTTTAATGAAAAAAACATTTGATATTGAGTGTAATTATACACTGTATCCTATATAAAAATATAGAAAAACCTTTCTTCCGTTATTGTTGTCACAGTTTCCAGGCCACTGGAACAACGGAATTGGTGTTTGAATAAAAGAGAAATGAAAAAAGCGAAGCCATCATTGAGATCTAGTGCACATGACAGGATCTGAAACATCTTACCCGGGTAGAAAAACCGACAAGGCCATTGTGTATGTAATAAACCTGACAAACAGGTTGACTGCTCAGTAGACTACACCATTTCACATAAAGGGTTAAGCACTGCTCCATCCACATTTGAATTTCAAGCCTTTCATGAAAAAAGGCTTACAGTTCCATACAGGAATCATTTTACAGTTGACCCACAGGCTATGGATTTGGAGTTTATACTGATACATTGTGGTAGCTTACATGTTATAATTTACAAACAAGGAAATAAAGCAAATGTCATGCATCTGGTCTACGCACGCCAGACATTGTGCAAACTCATGTTGTCCTCCCCTTGAAAGAAAGAGCATTTCCACACGACCTGTGTGCATTCTCTCTGGTTTTTATTCATTAGGAAGATTCTGTTTGGAATTACAAAATGCACTGGTAGAAATAGCGGTGAGATAGGATTGTGTGAGACAGTGAAAGAGACAGTGTAAGAGAGAAAGAGAAAAGAGAGGGAGTGAGAGAGAGAGAGAGATAAAAGGTTCCACAGTCAGAATCAATGGGAACATGGTCAGATTTAACTACCTCCTGGTTCAACCCAAGAGTAGAAGGAATATTCACCGTATCTTTTTACTGTATTTTCTTTTTTTAAACAGAAGTTCCCTCTCTTTATGGTGTCCTGAACATTTGTGTGTGTTGTATCTCACCTCCATGTTTTCAGTGAACAACTGGCAACAGAAATAAACAGACTTTGATTCTCATCAAAGTCGCTTTTATGCTCTTTTAACACTTTTTTGTTTTTTGTACATTTTCAACCTCTTTTGTTCTCAAAAATAGAAGGAAATAAAGTAAACATGTTGCTTTGAAAAAACATCAATCTATTTCTATATATTTTTCTCTGAATTCATATTCATCTTTTTTATTTCCTGAAGATGACTGTTCACCCACGGTGTGGCATGCACATAGCACATGCAGTTCTGGAAGTAGATACTTTCCCCTTTTTTTTATTTTAATTTTTTTACTTAAATTTATTTTTTTCTATTTTTTTTCCTTTGCAGCTCCTACATTGCTTTTGAAGTAATTGTGAGATTATTTAGCAGGTGTTAGTGGATGTTGGATGGTGTCAGTATATTGACAGTAATGTTCGGGCCTTTCCTTGTTATGTTGGAGGGTGACTAACATCATGTCTCTTGTCCCTACACATACACACGCACACACACTTGAATACACCCTCACAATCCCATAGATAAACAAACAAATACTGCAACACAAAAACTGAAATGATGTAAAGGCAAAACAAAGTTTAATAAATAATGAACATGCGCACACACACACACACACACACACATACATATATGAGAGTGTATCTAAGGCTCTCTGCTTTGTCTGTGTGTAGTACTGTAACAAACATACATCTTTGACATTCCTACATAGGAAGAACACTGTTAGGCAGCATTCTGTGCATTCTCTGGTCATGTGTGGCACATACATTGAGGGAGATAATGCAGATCCAACTTCTCTTTACTTCCAACGCTGTGATAGCATTGGAAAAGCATGGACACTAGGTGTGTGCAGTGTGGGTAGTTTTGGCATGTAACAATAACAACAATGATAATAATAACCATAATCATGGTAAATAATAAATGCAATCAAAATGATAGAAGTAACACAATGATGTTCATAATGCAAAGTATTGTAACTCCACTTGTACTATCTGTGTAATACTAATCGTTATTATTTTAGTGGCATGTCTAAATGTAATGACAATGTGGCAATTGTTCTGTCTCAATATTGAAAGAGAAAGACAGAGTGGGAAACATCAGGTGGATTTTCGTTTGAGACACACATAGAAAGATCAGGGCGACACGGCAGAGACAATTGTCAGAAAAACACCCGCATTGTTCATTCCATGCAGTTTGATTGGCTGTGAGACAGTTCCGGTACAATCGGATTGGCTGTTACACGTCCTGAACACAGACGAGGTGCTTCAACAGTAGCACAGGTACCAACAACATCAGACTCAGTATTTAAGTGGGTGGTCGGGGAGTGGGTGGTCGGAGAGGGGTGGGTGGGTGAAACAGCATGAGTGGGATTGCAATGCATTGCATACAGTGCCACATAGGGGCCTGGGTTGGCGGTGGAACTCTGTCTCCCATCTCTCATGGCTTTGTCATGACCTCAATTCTGGAGGGCAAGAGCTACATTTAGCTACCCATTAGCAGCCCTCTATCAATTTATAACGGACACCCAAAGGGACTAGTATATCCTTAATTCGATTAGGTAGCTAGTGATAAGTGATCCAAAGAGCCACTCACTCAGTTGCTTCAAATACAGTATTAACGTACAGTACTCTCTTTGGCAAAATAGGTCATTTAGGGTCCTGCAGAGAGAAACTACAGGCTGAACAGTGAACAAACTTAGGAGGCGGGAGTATAGTTTGAGAAACAGCACACATCTTTTCCAAGATGCGTCTGTGTGTGGGACAGAGCTCCACCCACCTGGCTGGCCAGTCGACTCAAGACCATCGCACCCGAGAAAGATGGTGATGCGCAGTACTGTCTCATATGAAACAACCCAAATCAAACGACATAATTTAAGGAGATTCTTTCTCACAAGCCTGGACATCATCATCCTTGTCATCCTCAAGATCATTATCATTGTTACTCCTTATCATTGTTAATCTGTAGAACCATTATCGATATTTTCAAAGAATAAACAAAGAATGAAAAGGTTCCCTTATTTCTCTGCCTTTCTCTCTTCCTCACATTTTTTTCTCTTACAACTAAAACTCAAACCCTGGAAGACATGAGATGATACTGGTTGGAGTGAAGACATGGTCAAGTGGAGGCTAGGTTATTTGCCTTCCACCAAATTCAACATTCTGTGAATGCCTTTCCTCTTCCCTTCTTGAAATTTAGCTACAAAAATTCTGACTTCCTTTAGAACAATGTTGTGCATTTTAATACTTGTCAGTGGCAGTCATTTGGCACAGAACATTCCAACAAGAACAATATATTAGTAGACAATCATTCTGCCTCATCATTAAAAAGGCTTTATGTGGGTCTGTCATAAATATATCCATCTCTCTGCCTTCCCTACCCACTACTTGACCTTCAACACAGTGAGAGAGAGAAAGACATTACTGGAAGAAAGAGAGAACCCTCAACACCATAAATGGAAAAGACCAAGGAATCATTTACCCCCACATACAGTAGCTTCTCTTTGTTACGTAATTTTTTCTTGTATCATTCATGCAGTATTCCACAGTTTTTTTTCTTATTTTTTCTCTTAAAACTCCACAAATCTAAACCAAGCTGAGCGGGTGCAACAAAAGATTCAAGCTTTCATGTTTTGAAGAAGTAGAAGTAGTAGAGGAGGAGGAAGCAGCCGCAGGAGTAGAAGAAATACTGAAGAAAATGTTTCTGTCTATGTGTGTGTGTGTGTGTGTGTGTGTGTGTGTGTGTGTGTGTGTGTGTGTGTGTGTGTGTGTGTGTGTGTGCGTGCGTGTATCTGTTCATGTGTGTGCTTTAAATACTTTTCCATCAACTTTTGTGATTCTTCCCTCCTTGGTTGCGTTTGGTTGCGTGGGTGGGTGTGGATTTCTTTTTTTGAGAGGGAGAAGGGGGAGAACCTGCCTCCACTCTCCATTTCACTCTTTCCCCTTACTCCTCCTGGTGAGTCCAGATGCCTTACCCTCCACCCATCAACCCTTCCTCCTTCCCCAGTTACCCACTCACCACACACAGGTGGAAAGCTCATAGTCAAGTGATGTCACTATTAACAGTAAACACAGATGATAAAACTCATCAATATTGCCCCCTGCAGGAGAGGGGTGAGGGGGTGGGGTGGTGGTGGGGGGGGTTACAAGTTACGCAACTCCAGTTAGTTCTAAAAAGCAAAAAAAAGTAGTTGTTCTTCCTCAGGTTAGAAGTTTTCCACGTCTGGTTGAACCTCAATGTTGTAGCTGTCTTTCCTTTTTCTCCTGAAGGCTTGGAGTGATACAAGGAGAGCAGTATCCCTCCTCTCCAACCTCCATTTTGAAAAACTAGGTTTGAGTTAGGTTTGTTGCCTTGCATCAGAGCTGGGCTGTGTTGTTATTTGAGGGGGGGGGGTGTGTGTGGGGTTACCTAACCCCTCTTGCCCATGATCCCTCTTTATCGGCAGTCGTCCCCTTCTTTTCGTCCCGCCCTTTATTCCTCCATGGGAAACACCGAGCAGCAGAGGAAACGAGAAAAAAGAAAAACAACAGAAAGGAAAGAAAGAATCATGCCTTGGTTTCCCCTGTCGGCAGTTCATGCTCTGGCTTTGTGTTTCCCAAAGCCCTCCTTCCCTTCATCTGTCCTCCCCTCTCCCTCGTTCCCTGTTCCCCAGAGGCTAGCACCACTCTTCCTCATCCGTCTCGCTGTAGGGTTCGTGCAGGCCCTTGCGTGGGCCCCTGGGGTGGGGCGGGGGGATCTTGTGGGTCGCAGGGTGGGGGGCTCCGTGGTGGTGGGAGGAGGGGGAGGAGGAGCGGTAACCATTGGGAAGGCGTCGTGGCGCGGGTGGCTGGCCGGGGCCGCCAGGAATGGCCGTGTTGAGGGGAGGTGCATGGCGAGAAGTCCTGGGTGAAGTGCGATGGGGTTGGGGCTGAGGGTGGGGCTGGGGATGGGGTAGGGGGTGGGGCTGGGGCTGTGGGTGGGGGTTTCCGGCCAGGTGCGGCTGAGGCGGAGGCTGGGGGTGGTTGTGGGGTGGAGGCAGTTGTGGTGGGTGGGTAAGGGGGTGTGGGTTGCCCTGTGGAGCAAGGCTCTGCTCGTAGGCAGGTGGTTCGTGGCGTGGCGGCGGCTCACGCTCGTAATTGTAGTCCTGGTTGTAGAAGCATCCGTCGCCCTCCAGGGAGCCCCCGCTCCCATCTCCCCAATGTGGAGGGGAGTGTCGGGACTGGCGGGGAGAGCCGTGGGGGGCAGGGGGAGGCGGGCCCTGAGGGGGCTCGGGGGAGAACCGTCGTGGGGCTGGGGCCGGCCGGGGGCCCTGAGGCTGGACCCCGACAGGAGGGGTGGCCATGGCTTTACGGACCACAGGGGAGTAGGTGACATGAGGGCGGGGTGTTGCAGGGGTCTGGGGCAGCTGGCGACGCCCACGGCGCGGGGTACTGGTCCCCGAGGTGGAGGGGACAGGGCTTCCGCTCACCGAACTACTGCCCTACACGAAAAGTGAAACAAGGCAAATAAAAAAAACAACCACAACATTTCACACGGAAAAAGAGATTGAGAGGAGGGGAAAAAGGCAGAGACAAAGAAGGAGAAGTAAAGAGAAGAGCGAGAGAGAACAAGAGACAACAATAGCAACAATGGTCACAATAAGGAGAGTAGAGCAACCAGTTATGTAGAGAGAGGAGGAGGGAAAGCAAAAAAAGAAAGACATTGAGAAGCGACAGAGCAGAGGATGTGACAGAGTTGGTTCAGAAAGGGCATACAGAGAGAAGCAACATGTCACGCGGAGGAGAGAGAGAACACAAAAATATAAGAGGAGAAAAGAAAGGGAAAAAAGTTGATTTCTGGAAGACTTTCAAATGTGATGCAGTCCACCCTAAATATACTGATCATGAAGACACCTAAAATCCAAGGGTCTGATCTTGCGGGACTTTCTTTGATGGGGTCTGTATATAACCTTTAGCGTCATTATGTGTGTGTGTGTGAAGTGTGTATGTTGTTCAGAAAGCAGCACTTTAATTTTTCATGGGGTAAGCGTGAATAATGATCCATACATTGCTGAAGTAAAAAAAGTCATTTGGAAATATTAGGGGAAACGTTATCAACTGTTCTCACATCGTTCAACCCAGCCAGTTACCTGTTTAAGGGCAGGACACAACATGCCACAACAACTGGCATCCTTTGGAAATCATTTGAATAACCTGAATCTTGGCATTCCTCATTGGCATGCACTTGTTCAACACTCATTGCTGGATCACTGTGTGCAAGCCTGTTGTAAAGGAAACAGACCAGTGTGTGTGTGAACTGTCACACACATTAAGCCCACCTGTCTGTGTGTCATGCACTCCCGGCCCTCGCTGGGAGACCGTGACCAGCGGCGCTCCTGGTCTCGCTCGTGGTCTCGCTCGTGGTCTCGCTCGTGGTCTCGCTCGTGGTCTCGCTCATGGCCTCGCTCCTGGTCCCGCTCGTGGTCTCGCTCGTGGTCTCGCTCCTGGTCCCGCTCATGGCCTCGCTCATGGTCTCGCTCCTGGTCCCGCTCATGGTCCCTGTCTCGGGAATGTCTGTGACCGTACTCGCCGCGCTCGCGCTCCGGCACGTATCTCTCCTTGTCGATAGAGCCGTGGTGGTGGTGGTGATGGTGGTGGTGTTTGCGGTCTTTGGGCCGACCCCTGTCGCGATCGCGGTCCTTCTCTTTGGGCGGTAGGTCACCTGACTGTGTGGTCGTGCTCAGGTCTGTGCCCAGCCCTGCCAAACAGGTGGTCAGCATGGTTACCATGGTGTCAAGTCATTTTGTGTGTGTGTGGTGTGTGTGTGTGTGTGGTTCCTCTCTCTCTGACCTGTGTCTGCGTCAGTATACCGACTGAGGGACTTCTCAGACCGGTGACCCCGGTCCCGTCGATGGTGTCCATGTCTCGGGGCTCCGCCCTCCTCTGGGATGACCCGCTCCATAACATAGTCATCAGACCCTCCCCTGTCCCTCGGGCCCCTCCCAGACCTGCCGTGGCCCAGGGAGGAGGCGGAGCGTTTCATGGGACTGTTGTCTGTGATGGTCTGGGAGAGAGACGGAGACGGAGACGGAGAGAGAGAGAGAGAGAGAGAGAGAGAGAGAGAGAGATGTGGAGAGAGAGAGAGGGAGGCGGAAGACAGAGAAGTATTTTCGTACCAAGTCAGGCAAATGTTGTTTGGGTTGTCTGAAGGCCTTGGGTCAGTGGGTGTGCGCTTTTGACACCAGTGTGACTGATTGAGTAATTGCTAGAATATGTGTGTGTATAGCAGCGTGTACCTCCTCACAGTCAGAAGTACACACACACACAAACCCATAACACCCACACACAGACGTATGAATATATGATTCAGTCATGCTGCCCCAGGCAGAGAAGATAAATAGAAAAAAAAGAAAAAAGCAGAAGAGGTCGAAGAATGGAGACAGTAGAAAAATAAAAACAGTGAGGAAAAATATTTACTGAAGGTAAAAAGGCAATTAGGCGAGGGCAAAAGGCCATGCCTGACATGCAACCAGAACTTTCTTGGTAAAAAAAAAGAAACTAAATGGGTTAGTACCCCCATAACCCACCCTTATTCCCACCCTCTCACCATACCCCCCACCATCCTCTTTCTGGTATTACATTGCAGGCCACACAACCATGTTACTATCCACTCCATGTATCCTTAGCGTGCGTTTCTCCAGAGCCATGCAGGCACATAGGGACTGTCCACTAGCCCTCCCCACCACTCGAACATTCTGGGATGCCAGGACACAGGACACAGCCTATAAAGCTGTTGGTACACCTGGGCATACACTGTAGCAGGCTTGTTCAGTGCCAGTTCCTCAGGACACCAGTGTCTGCCTGCCTTCTCTTTGTCATGCGGTCCATATCATGTCCATTGCGTTTGATCAAAGTGGTGGTTAAAACACCAGCAGACAGTGTAGCCCACGAGGATCGGTACTGAGTGAGTGTCCTGAGGGAATCTACTTTTGAATGTTCTTTCACAAACACACAGCCACACACACACTCTCCGTTTCTCTCTCTCAGACATTAACAAAAACACTATCGCCAATTCCTCGCATGCAGGGGATTAGGTGCCGAGGACGGATGCGCACACTGATGACATCAGCACAGACCAGAACAGACATGAGACTCAGCAGCACACTGATGACATCAGCACAGACCAGAACATCAACATGGGACACAGCAGCACACAGATGACATCAATAAAACACAGGTGTGGAACACGCAATAGAAACAGCCAAGGAGAGAGAGAGAGATAGAGAGAGAGTGCAGAGATATAACCAATTCCAAATCCAACCATAGCGCCCCCCCAAGCCCCTGAACGCAGCTCAGGAGGTGCAGATTTGTGATAGGTGTAGATGATCTCCCAGCCAATCAGAGAGGGTAAGGCTGACCTTGAGCTCCACCACATCACTCACAGACTTGACACTGGACAACAGGTGCAGGTGTGTTTGAGGTTTATGGGTTGGAGGTTAACAGCTCACTTGGAAGGGGACGTTTGTCTTGACATGTCACATTTGAAACCGAGCTGAATTGGAATTGGAGTAATTGGGAGCAGTGGAAGTTCCACATTCCCACCACTGAAGACATCTTAATGTGTAGACAAACAAAATGGGAAACACATTCAGGCTGTAGAACCCAAATAAGTCAGAGTGGGAGACGAGGGAAAATGCACGTGTACATGTTTTGACTCAGTGGAAAGAACAGAAAGAGAGGCGGAGAAAACCGACGAGGAGACGAGATGGAGACAGCGAGCCAACGTGACGAGAGACAGAAAGACTGAGAGACATAGAGAGAGAGAGAGAGACACACAGAGAGAGAGACACAGAGAGAGAGAGAGAGAGAGAGAGATGAAGAGGGGCTGTGACGGGGAGACAGGGTACATACACTGAGGTTATTTCCACGTTGCCTCCCTTTCCTCCGCTGCTGTATGAGCACAGAGAAGACATACACACACACAAGCAAGCGCGCGCACACACACACACACACACACACACACAAACACACACACAGACAGGTAGCACAGGTAGAGCACACAAAGAGCACAGAGCAGACAAACAGAAAAGGAAAGAGAGCAGGGCAAAAGAGAGGGATGGATGTCCAGCAAAACAAAGAAAAACCACATTGAAAGTGTGTGAAAGAGGGATTGAATAGGTGGGGAAAACCCAAAAAGAAAGTAAGTGAAAGGAGGGAGAGAGAGAGAGAACCTGGTTAGACATAGAAGCAGCCATGAGGGTGGGGGTGGGGTGGGGGTGGGGGTGGGGGTGGGGGTGGGGGGGCACTTACCACAGCAGCCAACAAACACTGGGGGGGAGGGAGGGGGGTGACAGTGTTATAGACAAGGTCACCATGGCAACATCACCATATAGTACTAACACACTACAGAGTCATGACAACGACACCCTTCGACACCACAACACCACACAACAGCGATACGTTCTGTGGGTACAGTGAGGCACGGTGTTAAAGGCACATTGTTTTAGGTGCGGAGGGAGAATCAAAAGAGCAGACACTTAAACACGCACACACACCCACACACACTGCACTACATCTCTTGACTAAAAAACAGACACCTTTGTTTCAACCTGATTGTGTCCACTGTATCAGCTCTATGTCCAGAACCATCATCCATGAAAACACCAAAAATCAACATTGTTTTCAAATAATACGACAAGTTGGTATCTCAGCGATAATGGCAGAAAAAGGCACTGCTTCCAAACCTGGTTGAAACAAATTCCCCACATTTACAAAATGTCATCTCTGGAGTCAGACCCTTAAAAAGGAGGGAAGGAAAGATTGATGAAGAAAGAAAAAAATATTGAGTTTAGTGATATTTCTCATAAAGACAAAAAGTGTGAGAGAGAGAGATCAGGGGTTTCAGAGAGGCGATCGTCATTAGTAGAGTGTGTGTGTTTGTGTGTGTGTGTGTGTGTTTTTGTGTGTGTGTGTGTGTGTGTGTGTGTTTGTGTGTTTGTGTGTTTGTGTGTGCGTGTGTGCATGTGTGTGTTCTGACAACCACAGGACTCACCAGGGCATGAGACACTATAGCAGGGATGAGTGTGTTTCAGATGAGAAGGGACAACCACAGTTACACACCTCCATGCAATGAGACATGGGCAGGGAGGAAGGTGGGCCGGAAGGAGGGGAGGGAGGAAAGAAAGAAGGGAGGGAGGTGGGAAAGGAGGAAAGGAGGAGGCGAGGAAATGAGGAAAGGAGGAAATGAGAAAGGAAGGAGGGGAGGGACGAATGGTGGGGCAGAAGGATGTTTTTTTTGGAATAGTCACAAATTTACACAAAGGTCAGTCCGTTAAACTGTCCAGCTTGTCATTCAGCCAGTTTATCTGCCAGTTTGTTCCTCTATGTAGTCTCATTCTGTCTTGTTGTGGATCTATACCCTGGAACAACTGTCAATTTACATTGCCAAAATCCACAAATATTCCATAGATTACAGTATATGTGATGTTCTACACTTTTGTTGCCTCACTATCCGTAGGTACTGTATCATGACTCACTTCAACTATGTCATAAACTACACTTGTTCCCTTTACTACAGTATGTCCTTTAAGACTGAAGCAAGGAAGCACATTTGGAATCTGTATCTCCTTACTGAGGTAAATGGCAAGTGAAGGAATCTGGAGTGGGAGAGGGATGTAGGAAGACGGGAGGATGAGGGGATGAGGGTGCTCACTTGGTTGTCGCCTGGGAGGCGGGGCATGGAAGTGGCCCTCCCGTGGCCTTCCATTGGATGATAGTGCTCGGTATCCGAGTAACCGTCCCGCCCCATCTCTCTCATCTCTACCGTCTGCAACACAGAGTGAGAGCGCAGGCGTGATTGCCATGGAAACGACACGACTGAGGATGGGGGGCCCAGGGGATGAGAGGGAGTGAGGTAGTGGGTGGGGGTTGGGGGGGAGCGATTTACTTAAGGACTGAGAAGGTGCTTCCAAGGTAAGGTAGGAGTACTGAGATCAGCTCTTTGTGGTTCTGGGGGGTCTTTATTCCTGTTTCGATGGCTAGCACAAGTAAGGGTCTAAATCTGGCATTAGGACCGGGGTTGATCCTGCTGATGGGCCTCGGGCCGGGTTTGGGGGGCTTGGGGTTAGCGCGGGGGTAGAGCCCAGACCCGGGTAGGCTCATGAGTTCACAAGGTTAGATAATGAGGTCCAGAGTCCCTCTGTAGATACTGTAGACAGTCAGACGTGTGAACATGGGATGGCATGGACTGCACTGATGCAGGGAACAGGACAGACTTGAGGAGAAACAAGTCGAGGATCAAAAGATATACTGAGGGAATTAGAATACAGCAGTAAGGCGACGACAGAGAACGATAGGTATAACACATGGAAAAGGGTGGGTTAAGACAGTCAGAGAGCAGCAGCCACCTGCCACCTTCGGTCTTCTTCTGACAACTCTCTGGTGGTCCGCTCCCAACCCAAGCTCTTCTCCTGTCTGGCCCCCCAATGGTGGAATCATCTCCCCACCTCCATCAGAGACACTGACTGTCTCCCCATCTTCAAGAAAAGGCTAAAGACCCACTTGTTCCGGGAGTACAACGGTACTTAAGAAAGATCCATTGGATCCAATGTTAGGTTATTTCCTCCAGGAACACAGTGACAATTATTGAGGGACTTGCCTTTTGGTTAGTTGTAACTGATTTAACTACTTGTTCCTGCTGGAAATTATATTATTGGGTGTGCCACGCCTTTGGCGAGCACATCCTTTGTTATCCCACATATATATTCATTATTATTTATTGTTTATTTTCCCACCCCTAAGGATCGGTCAATATTTGGACTACATAGAGAACGACCCGGTCAAAAGTTCCGTAGCGATTGAGTTGCTTGTATCAGAATTTACGTTCCGTTGCACAGTTTAGGAGGATACAACGTTTTTGTGGCAAAAAGTGTCTTTTGTCGGCAAAGGGTACTCAGTTATAGCCTACTTCACTGCGTCAGAACACTCAAGCAACGAGGAATGGATACATAGAGACGTTCTAGCACGCAAAATGGAGTTTAGGATTATGACTGAAAAATACCACCCACAAAAAATCCCAACCGTTGGGTTTTGTTGAGAAAGCGATTTCAAGTGGAACTGAAATCTCGGATTTTTGATTTAGCCTTTAGGTCGTGAAAGTCTTTGTCAGTCTAGTCTTAGGCGGCAGCCATAGTCTACTAGAAAGTGTCATAGTGGTATTTTCGTAATAGCACGCAAATTGGAGTTTAGATTATGAGTCAAAAATACCACCCCCCAAAATCCCAACCATTTGGCTTTGTTGAGAAAGCGATTTTGGGTGGAACTGATATCTCAGATTTTTGATTTAGGTTGTGAAAGTCTTTGCAATTTGAGCGAGTGCGGGTCGCCCGTGAGACCGCCTAGTCTTAGGCGGCAGCCATGCTAGAAAGCGTCAGTATTTTCGTAATTTGATTGTTCGGTCCATTCTCAACCAAATAACAGAAGGAGGGTAATGTTATGACGATATGACTATTGTGAAGATAGCCAGGTGGTGGATACAAAAATATGCCCCCAAAAACGTACACAAGTTTGACATTAGCGCCGGAAATGAGAATGTTTCTTTTGACATAAGGTTTAGCTGTGGCATCGAAGACAGTAGCCTACACACCATAGATATATATATCCATGCGACGCGGTCTCACTCAAATTCTTTAGTTTAAGATATGGCGATTATTGCGAAGACAGCCAGCGGGTCAGCATATTTTTGTGATTTGTGTGAAACTTGGAATTTGAGTGAGACCGCATCTTGTTTTGACGTTAGCCTCAGAGTCAGACTCGGTCGCCCACTCGCAGTGTGTAGTGTCCTCATTTCCGGCGCTTTCAAACAATCAGCAGCCAGCTTGCCTCTAGCAAACTTCTTTTGAATTAGCCATTTCCCCCTAAATTAATGTAAAACGTATTTACGGTTTGGGGGCCATATTTTCAGTTACCAGACGGTACAGTTTGAATCGCGATTCCATCTGAAATATTGCCAGTGACAACGTTGTTACACTAGCTTGTTTCAAGGGGGTTCGCTTGTTTCAAAGGGGGTTCTTAATGAATCATGCAATATGAGTAGCTAGGCTAAATGCTTGAAAATATCACTAGACGGGAAAAACTTAATGGGACGGACCCACCTGCAACAGAGGCAAGCAGGCACACCCTCACAATTTCCACAGAAATTGTATGCTCTCCAGTTGTTGCTTGCTTTCCTACAGGTACACTCTTGCAATTTTGAGGTTAATGCTGTTTAATTTGTAATTTGTTAACCTACATGCTCTTGTGTTTCTTCCCATTGGCACTTATTTGTTTATTACTTATTTATATCCTGTTTTGGCTACCAGCAATGTTTAGGGTAATTGACCTATGCACTTTTTGTAAAGCTCTCTCTTGGAAGTCGCTTGGGATAAAAGCGTCTGCTAAATGAATACATGTAAATGTAAGCCAGACACAGCCAGATCAGGTTAGTCTGCAGGAAGGCAGGTCATGAGCGGGATGGAGTTGAAAACCATTGACCAAGCCACAGCTCCTGGGTCAGCTGCCTGTCACTCCTTGAATCCTCCAGCTGGTCACATGATCTAGAAACAAATCCTTAGTTTCTCCATTCCCTCAGCTGATCTCTGATCTATGAGTGGAGATAGATGGGGAAACGCATACATGTGCTCATCTACACAGCCAGTCTAGTCTTATCAGACCAGGGATGTCTAGAACGGAGGGAGGAAGGAGGGAAGTATCGACAGCATATTAACGTCAGGTACTTTCTGTTCCGTGTGATGTGTGTGTGTTTACCTGTGAGTTGTGTCTGTTGTCCGGGTGGTCCTCTGGTGGCCCCTCGGGGCTCCAGCTGCCAGCTTTCTGGGACATCTCCTGGGCCCGGGCTGTGACCCATGACTGGCTCTCTGGGACCCCCCCCTCCACCGGCCTACGGCACACACACAGTCATACACACCTCCGACAGCCGATGGCAAACGCTTGACACACCCTGGTGACACACACACAGACACCTCCACCTGACATGCAACGGTCACATCAATTATATTGCAAATGTGCAAATTCCCCTTAAGGGAATTCTCAAGGTAGAAAACACCCATCCTTATTGTTTGCCTATCTATGCTCATACATGTCCTTACACTCTGTATTAGCTGCATTCAGTGCTTGAATGAGATAAGCCTTTAATTTCCTTACGCACACACACACACACACACACACACGCACACACACACACACACACACACCACACACACACACACACACACACACACACACACACACACACACACACACACACACACACACACACACCACACACACACACACACACACAGGAGTCCTCTAAGACATCAGGGCATGTTGACTCAAAGTCTGCCAGAGCATGAACCTCTGCCCACAGGAAGATATTCCCTGGAGGTGGGGTTCCCACCCACCATCATCCCTCTCTGGCTGCCGAGAGACAGAGAGAGCTAGAGAGAGACAGAGAGACAGAGGGGAGAACAAGGAGAGGAGGGAGGGTTCTAAAAGAGGGGGGGTGGTGGTGGTGATGGGGGCGGGGACATTACTCACAGGCTGCTGATGGGGTCTGTGGTCTGGGACGGTGGTAGGCTGTTGAGGCCTGGACCCCCGTCAGGAGTGGAGGAGGGAGGCTCCACGCGCTGAAACAGTAATGGCGTTCGATTCTGTGTGAGATACAACATGGCCGCCAGCTATCAGGCAGACTAACAGGAGATGCGGGAAAGGAGGGAGGAGTTTCGGGAACGGGGGAAAAGGGAGGTTAGGACGAAGTGAGGGGCGCAGATGGAGGAGAGGTAGAGGGAGGAGAGAAAGAAATGGGTTTCGGCAGTACAGGGGGGTTGACGGGAGTGGCCAAAGGGCACTCTGGGGGTTGACGTCCTTTTGAGGATGGATCATGCCGATGGATCTCTCACTTCCATGAGTGACAGATGTAACCGGAACAGCTCTCACCGCATTCATGACTTTGGTGGCGACCGTTTGGCTGCTACCTTGCTTCATAATCACAGATTTCAGACTATTTCATCCAAATCCAAGCTTCTTCTGTTCTATTAGGACATTAAAATGAGCTTAAGACCTGCAGCAGCCAATCGGTTACCCTCAATCAAGCAACCTGGAAATGACAGTCGGTGCAGTAAAACAGTCCATTGGTTGAGAGCAGGCCAGGGGGAGGGAGTTAGGAAGCTGAACAAGGCACTACGTGACTCGAGCCCAGCGTAGAGGTATAGAGTACAGGACACACTTCAGGCATCTTCACCCAATAATCGAGTGAACAGCGGGACAAA
Source organism: Mallotus villosus (assembly GCA_903064625.1). NCBI lineage: Eukaryota > Metazoa > Chordata > Actinopteri > Osmeriformes > Salangidae > Mallotus > Mallotus villosus. The sequence goes on from CAEFZP010000321.1 coordinate 59,228, forward strand.
AGGAAGGAGATTAAAAATAAGAGGAAATAAACAGATGACAGATACAGAAGTCGAGGATGACATGATAATGACCAGGTTCGGGAGGTAAAATAGCAGGGGAGGATGGAAAAAACCTGTGGGGGAACGTATAGAAACAAAGTATCCCAAAAATCTCGAACCTCTACATTCCAGCCCTAAGATGTCTTCAGGAAGAGCGGTGCTGTTTAATGTACAGTACATGTTGTTCATGCATCTTACGCGCTTTAAGTGGATAGATAATAGAGACTTTCACTCGTCTGCAGCAATATAACAGTTATAACTCTACAAAGTGGCCATTTTGGCTGACGGTCAAACATCTCTGCAGCATTCCTCCGCCTTGTGGAGCTAACAGGACATGGAACTTTGCCATTTCCCGTCCGGGACGGTGCACCAGCTACCCTAAACACGTTGCATGCCCGAGTCTCCTATGGAATGGAGTATTCATCGTCATTGGTCTATCCAGCTGTACTGGTTCTTATGTAACGTGAAGAAAGAAAAAACGTCTGTGAGGGAGCGTTTAAAAGATGTGCGGGCCACTCCTCTCCTCTTGCCCTCTTGTGAGCAGGAGGTAGAGCATCCAAGCAGAGGGTGGGCCAGGGGGACAGGCGGGGGGAGCGGTGACGAGAGTAGGGGCAGGTGTGGCAGGCTGGAGGTGGCCGTGCTGATGAGGCAGAGGAATGTGGTGGTGGTGGAGGTGAGGCAGGGGCGGGGGCGGGGGAGGTGAGTTGGAGGGTGAAAGGGAGTGGGGGTGCGGTGGACTGACGAGGGTGGTGGCAGAGGCGTAGATGGGGTGCAGAGAGAAGAAACCATCTCGCGGGATGGATCAGCAGGGATGGAGTGTGTCGGAGTGACATCGTCTGTCTTCTGTAAGCCAGGAACATGAGCGCACGGTAGTAGAACACATTGCTTTGGCCCGACTACCTGCTGGGTGTGTGAATGACAGTATGTCATGACAGAACAGGAAGTGCTCTCAGGAACAGGAAGTGCTCTCTAGGTATAATACAGCCATGAGTACATCCACAACTCACAGAGCCAGGAACAGCATTGGGATAAAGAGGGCAGCGAGAGGAGGTGTGGAGTTTGGTTTCTAAAGTGTACTGCTCTTCAAAGTGTTTGTGTTCAAAGTTCAAATATACAACTGGTTCAAAATGGTGGCAAATGTTTTTTTGGGGGGACCAAAAATTAAAACATATATACATCAAATACTTTTTAATAACCTTGTTTTTACTTTTTAAATATTTCTTTCAGATGAAATGTGTTACAAATGCTTTCATTGTGCTACAATGTTATTGTGTTCAGCTTCACAGTTTGACCACCAAGGGATAGACACTATTATAGAAACACAGGGTGATTTCTGTCAAGATAAAGGACAGCTACAGGAAGACTACAGTGCAAACACAGGCCGGGTCAAAAGTCCAGGACTACAATCCAAGGCTACAGTCAAGGGCTACAGGCATAAGGGAAGGGTTTCATTAGCAATCAAGGCAAGGAGAGGAAAGGAATACAACAATTAAAAGTTCTGGCAAGGAAAGCATAGCAGAGCCAGACATACTGCCTTTGAGAACTGTGACAATAACAAATCTGCACCCACACATTCTAACCCAATTTGTGTTCAGAGCATGTTCTGCACAGTATTTACATTCGAGTAGTCAACATTCTTAACCTGAAAAGGGAAATATTAAGCTCTTTAGCAACAAATGGTTCTGGTAAAAACAAACAAGGACATTGTGTGTAAAAAGTCACTGCTGCTACTATAAATTTGCTACTGCCTGCAATTACTTCAAATACAGTCAGGTCCATAAATATTTGGACATTGACACAATTTATAATTTTGGCTCTGTACACCACCACAATGGATTTGAAATTAAACACTGTTCACCTGATTTGGATGTAAATACCATCAAATTAAAGCTGAAAGTCTGTACTTAAAGCACATCTTGATTTTTTAATTTCAAATCCATTGTGGTGGTGTACAGAGCCAAAATGATGACATTTGTGTCAATGTCCAAATATTTATGGACCTGACTGTATGTTGTTCGTTTTTAGACCAGTAGAGGGCCCAGTACCTTGCGGAAGTTCCGCTGAAATCAAAATGTCCTCAGTCTTTAACACTCAAACTATTTCTATCCGATCTGTAAGAGAAATGCCTCAAAACCGAAATAAACCCCAAATAAGTGTGACACGATGAGCCTATTGAATGCAAACGATCCCTGGAATTTAGCTTTGTCACTGCAGGTGGGCTATAGTTGTCACTTGTCACAGCTCAGGCCAGTGTGTGGAGGGGCTAGCAGCCTAGCTGTCCCCTCAGTCAGCCTCAGGGCTAAAGACGCTAGCAGGGCGGCTGTGTGTCCCCTAGTGACAGTAGTACCTGCTCCTGCTCACGTAGCGCCGAGCGCTTGGCCTTGCTCTGGCGGTAGTACTCCATAATCATCATGGCAGCGTAGATCTTCCCCACCGTCAGGTCTGTCGCTGCTGAGAGAGGGACAAGTTACCCTGCACGATTAGACGCTTACTTATGGGACCCTGAGCGAGAGGGATGGGAGAGAGGGGAAGAGGCATGCACACGGTGACACGGACACACACACGCACGCACGCACGCACTCCTGTCCAGTTTACACACAGACACACACAGACACACATCTAGTCTACACACGGAGAGAAGCACTCTCACACGCACGTACACAAACACAGAGCCGATAGTCTTTTCACAAACAGACTCTGTTTTAAAAAAAAGGATCTGATACATTTCATGTTTGGATTGTTTGTCTAAGATGCAGATCTTTTATTTCATATTTGAGAAGTTTTCTATTTAGAAAATACTGAATTGTCATTCATGTCAAATGAGACCAAAGGCCACTTTATTGTGTGAATGCAAGGTCCTGGCAGTGGACTGAGAGCTACCCAACAAATCCAAAATGGCTGTTTTGATGCTGTTTGGCATTCTGAAGAGCAGAAATAGTTCCCCCTCTACTTCTTAATAGTAAGTGGAAAGAAGCTTTGATAGCGACCCTGAAATGGCCAACGGGAAAGAGCTTCAGAATGTGAAAAAGAGTTAAAACAGTCTCAGAGAGAAGCCAGGTTTCCAGCAAATCAAATCCTCACAATAGAATGGACGAGAGTCGATCAAAAAAAGTGCATTCGCAAGCATTGTGCTACAGTAGGGACCATATCTGTGCGCCACTCACCAGCAGCTGCTCGTCAGTTGTATTTCAACATGGCTGACAAGAACCATGAGAAGGAGCATAGCGCACCCATGTCAATCTGGTTCAATGAGCAGCCAGGTGAGAAGCACCACAGAAAACTGGTCTAGATTGTACTACTATTTACTTCATGCTTTCTGCAAACCATTACCAACTACCATGGATGCAACTAGTGCTTTGGCACCCGTGCATGTCATTAAAACTGTGTGCAACCCTGTGTGTTTAGCCCCGGTCTAAGAGTTACTGTACAGTATCAACCCTGGAGTGAAAAGACTTCTATAGAGAGTTGGTCTATAGTAAGGCACCCCCTGAACTCAGGCACAGAGAGCTGGACCCTGGGGAGGGAGCTGCTGTAGGGGGAGGGAGGCTAAAGAGTGGGGTCAGCCGTGGAGGGCTGGTGTGATGACTGGAAAAGGTTTGGTATGGGGAGTGTGGGTGTGTGTGTGGGTGTGTGGGTGTGTGTGTGTGTGGGTGTGTGTGTGGGTGTGTGGGTGTGTGGGTGTGTGGGTGTGTGTGTGTGGGTGTGTGGGTGTGTGGGTGTGTGGGTGTGTGTGTGGGTGTGTGGGTGTGTGTGTGTGTGGGTAGGTGGGTGTGTGGGTGTGTGGGTGTGTGGGTGTGTGGGTGTGTGTGTGGGTGTGTGGGTGTGTGGGTGGTGTGTGTGTGGGTGTGTGGGTGTGTGGGTGTGTGGGTGTGTGGGTTTGTGGGTGCAGGTGTTGGTCATCTAGATCAAGTCATATAGATACGGCAGGTACTGCGGTAAGGCTGGGCGTCAGAATTTGTGAGTTATCAGCTGACATATTTCTAACTGCGTGCGTGTGTGTGTGTGTGAGGGAGAGAGAGGGAGAGAGGGAGAGCTCCTGCGTGGCGAGGGGAGCTGTGCCTGCTGTCTCAGAGGGTGCAGCAGTGAAAGAGACTGGCTGAGAGAAGCTGTCCTCGGGTGGCGTGAAGAGACAAGACGCCGGCGCTCGCGTCGCGGTCGGGGCGTGTCGCGGTGGGCGCGCTCAGAACCGCTCTGCAACTTACACTTGTGTGGCGTGACCAGCAGGTCCAAGGTCTTCTGGGAGAGGTTGGGCCAGATCGCCATCATCTCCTTCCTCAGCTCCGCGTCCATCTGGTGTTTGTCCACACCACCTACACGCACGCAATACCACACACACGCGCACACGAAAATATGCAGGCAAGCACACGCACACACAAATATGCGGGCGAGTGCACACACACACACACGGGCATGCACACCCAAATGTGATACATTCACTCGTATTGACACACAAACACGTCAATACAAATAATCACAGTGCCAAAGAAGGGACAAACAACACACACACAAATGTTTTTGGTTAATGGTCGCAAGCCTGTATGCACCCAGCAAAGTTCTAAACTGGACTTGGAGTAATCATCTGAAATTCTACTAATACACAAGATCACTTGATGCAGTCTAGTTTTCCATTTATTAGATTTTTTTCCACTTTTGCTCCTTCACTGCAAATTGTTCTGCTTGCCAAGATTTAAATCTCAGTTCTGGAAATATAATATTTATTATCTTGTTTCAAAAATTATTTAGTAGGTTCTATCTTTTAATTTGTGGTATATTCTTAAGCCTACTTATTTCTAGACCGGAACCAACTTATTTTAAGATATCTTGTCGGTAAAATTATCTGTCCAAGCAGCAAGATAATTTCACTAGTATTAAGTAATTTTATCTTCAAATTTAGTGTGAATTTCTTGTATTTTAGCAGACCTTTTTTTGCAGTGTTCAAATCAACAGAAGGGAATGGAATTGGCCCATTAGACCCTTAGAGGGTCAGACTCCCGCCCTGAGACTATCCTGCAGACGAGTGTACTAGAGGAAGAGCTGTACTTGAGAGACAGAAGGAGAGGAGGAGGCCCCCGAGGACTGAGGGGGAGACAGGATACAAACACAGCTGGAGCAGCAGGAGCGGCCCGGCGGCCCTGCGCTGCTCCAGGGGGGAGACAAGAAGAAGAAGAGTCGGTGAGAAAACAGCCAGGAAGAAGGAGGGGACTCGAACCTTCCGCGCCCTTGGCGATCTTGATGTCCAGGGCCGTGCGGATCAGCGCCATGAGGGTGGAGTTGAAGTGGACCGAGTTGTCATCGGCAACGGGGAGGTCCATGCGCAGCAGTCTCTGTGGGAGACAGCGAATCGGAGGAGAGGGGAGGGGGGGGGAGTGAGAATTAAGTGTGCACGTCCCGGGGGAGGGGGTGCGTGTGTGTCGGATGTGTGAGTGGAAACCTCCGGGTGGGGTAAGGGAAGGGGGGGGGGAGGGGGGGGCTGGGACAGGGAATGGAGGGAGGGAGGGGAGCTCAGTAGATATCATAGCTGTAAGACAAGCGCATTGGTCTGACTCTGTCAGTCCACTGGAAAAACCAATACCTCATGGAAATAGGGAAAGTGGGAAGTTTTAAGGTAATTGTGGAATGAAAAGCTGTCTGTAAAAGAACATTTGCCCCGTAATCAAAGCATCCCATTTTGTCCGAAGGAAATTAAACAGAGAATACTAACAGCCTGTGAGAGCCAAGTTGTTGAAAAACATTGGCTAGACATTACTGGCAGGATGTAACTGGCTAGATGTTCTATTTTACAACCAACTACAGTCGTAACGTATGGCATCATTGGTGTAGGGGAGATGCCGTCTCTCAAGTGTTATGGAAACATTTGTCAAGCTCCTTACAGAAGAAGTAGGTCCCTCACAGGTTTGGTAGAGTCACATAGTTTGCGTCTTACTGCCAGACACAGCACAGACTCTTGTCCAGCAGATCTTGAGCTCCCCCTGGAGGTTCAAAGTTTGAACGGAGACCAGGCGATAAAGCCATAAACCAAAACTGAAAGGGCTGGGAAGAGAGACGGGGAGCGCCCTTTGTTTTTGTTTATCGTTTATCCAGGGCTGGTCTCGCCAGATATGGACGAGAACAAACACACACTGCACAAACGACAACGAAACACACGCTCGCCGGTGTGATGTCAGTGTGTGCGGGAGACCACAGTCAGACGACGACAAAATCCCCAACATGCAACAGGCCATGCTGGAAAAAAACTCCCCTCCCGACATCCATCCACCTCTCCTCATTCCTGTGACCCCTCCCTCCCCACATGCATCATGCCGTGCTCACATGACAAGCAGCTACACAGCCGTTCACATAAAGCATCCTCAGTTTGGCATGTTACAAAATGGTTTTCTGAGTCAAGTTAGTTAGTGATTACTAGCGGGAATCAGAACAAACTGTAGGTTGCAGAGGGTCTAGGTCAGTATCACGCTATACGGTGACAGGAGCTACAGGCAGAGAGTGGACGCACTATCCAGATTCTCTGATCTCTCAACGAGAAATGGGTGCAGCCTTAAAAAGTTAATATAGGCGTCGGAAAAAAAGAAATTGACAAGATGGCCACCAACAAAGCCTTGTTTGTGAGGTCAAATGGGCTATGGTTGCAGGTAGCCTATAGTCTATTGAGGACTCGATGGTGAGTGACGAAACGCTAACAAAGAACAGGGGGGAGGGGGGAGGGGTAGTTTAGCGTTTAGAGGATATAAAAGCAAAAGAGGGGGGAAGCGGGCAGTTGGAAGAAGAGTCTAAACTAGACTCCTCAACCCCAGAACATTTAGAGAAAAAAGCTCAGCAGAAAGAAGTGAGAAAAAAGTGAGATATGATAAATAATACAAAGAGATAGAAAGAGAATACGAAAACTCCACCACCACGCCAATCCAGTCAAAGTCCGATACACAGCGGTCCAGCCTGAAGACTCTACTGTCTCTTCTAAACAGAGAAAAGGGTGAGTCATACTGAAGCTAGGGCCTCACTGTTCCTCACAGGCCCAGGTCGGAGATCAAAGATAAAATGGCCACAAACTCTCATTGGCTGGAGGATGGGGATAGATGGACATACTGTACAGGGACAGAGTTTGAGAAGAAGGTGGGCAAGGTTCATCTGAGATAACCTGAGATAATCTTTATGGCTAAGGTTTCAACCTATGATTAATTATGGACATCACCACAACTCGCTGTGCTGATAAAGTATGTTTATTCAGTATGGGTGTAGAGGTGAGGTTTAGTGAGGAGTGAGGAAGTTTGGGGGGGGGGCAGTTACAGGGACCATACTTCAGAAGGGAGGCTGTTAGGACCACGTACAAAAATAGAGAGAGAAGGATGAAGGGATGACAATAGAGAAGACCAAACGCCGGGATGAAGAGGGGAGGAGGAGAGGAGGAGCATGACGAGGGAAACGAGAAAGGAAGAGGAGGAACACAGAAAGCAAGGTGTAGAAAAGAGGGAATGTACTGGAAGGGAGAGAGACCAAGCACCATAAATGGTAGAAATAATCACAAACAAACCATAGAAAGGAATGCGAGAGATTGAGTTGAGTGGACAGAGAGATCAGAAGAAAAGGGTTGGGGCAAAGCGATGGCTAGCAATGGAGAGATCTCCTACTGTATGTCGACAGGTATTTGCATGTATTATGATCAAACTTAAGTGTCTGAACTCTAAATATCCAATCAAATGCTGTCACCCCAAGTCTACGCTATTGGTTAAATGTAGTGGTGACGTAAGTCTGATCTAGTTCTGGGATCAGCCGTAGGGGCTATTACCAGCTTGGTGCAGTCTATCGTACCGGGGAAATACAATTGCCTCACTTTTAAAAAGAACGTCTGTGGAGCGAATGTGAGAGCCGGCGTTGAAATTCATCTGAACTAACTAAGCAAGCGTCCCGTTCACAACAGATGCAACATTATTTGTCCTGCTGTTGCTGAGGACAGTAACATAGGGCTTCACAAGGGTTCATAGAGATGCATACGATATGGCATACTACATAGTAAGGATAGAGAGTGTTGTTAGGATTGTGACGGCTTTAGCTGCCAGTGAGATTAGCGTGTGGGTGTGTGCGTGCATGTGTAAAAGAGCAGTGCCCACTAGTGGAGGTGTGAGTGAGGGGACAGGCATGCGGGGGGGAATGGGGACAGTATGCAGAGAGGAGGGGGGCTGGAAACAGAGTAGAACTGCATTGACGGAAGAGACGCAGGGCAGGAGGGGGGACGGGGGGGGGACGGGAATCCACCTGCAGATTTTGCTACCGGGCCGGAGGTTCTACACAACAACAAAACCAAAGGTAGTGGAAAATTGATTGGTTATTTGCTGGCAAATCTCGTTTCACTCTGTAAAGAGATTGAGGAACACGGTCACCAACGGGATTGTCCTACTCTCTACCTCCTCCCAAGAAGTGTGTATTAAAAGAAGTCTGACCCATTGTGTGTGTCTGTGTGGGTGTGTGTGTTCCTGTGTGTGTGTGTGACGTGTGTCCCATCCACAGGACGGAGCGACTCAGAGGACAGAAGTCTTGCGGACCTTCCAGGCCCTGCTGCACACGCATGCGTGTGTATGTGTGTGTAAACGTCCCTGGATACAAGTGTGTATGTACATGTTAGGCAAAAATTATATTAGATATGGGTACCCAATATATTGCCAGCATGGCTAAACTTAAATGTATTTTTTCTAAATGAACTACAAAAGATGATGCTACAGATATACATTAAAAGCAACCCTTTAATGTATACACTTGTCGAAAAGACAATCTAAAGTGATAAAAGAATAAGTTACTCGATAAATTACCCCAAATCGTTTCGTCACGAACAATGATTGATCGGCTGGAAAAAGTGCGATGCCACCTTCGATGCCTGAACGACACGAGCAGCTGTGTTGGACTGTAAGTCCTGAGCGTGTGTGTACGAGGGTGTCTGGTGCGCTTCAGTCAGTGTACGCGGCGCAAAAGGGCTGAGAGGGTCCCTCCGTTCGCCCCCTCCTGTGGATATGCTGGACACCTGAGTCTGACCCTTGACCCTAACCCCCTTTCCCCTCCCCTCCCCAACCAGCACCTCCCCCCACCCCTCCTTCGAGTAACGGAAAGAAAAACAAGGAACGGATAACTGAGGAGGGAAGAAAGAACACCAACACTACGGATACACAACGTGAGCGCTGACCCCGCCCCCCGGTGGTGGGTCCTGGTCTGACCTTGTAGGCCACCCGTGCTGGGCACCTCTTCCCCAGGCCTAGCGGAGGGCACATGTGCCTCAGCATCTCATACATATCCCTGCAACTGATCCTGCCACTGGGGCCCCCAAACACACAACAGCCCTCCCAGGAGGGGGGAGGCAGAGAGAGAAAGTGATGGGGAGGGAGGGAGGAAGGAGAGAAAGAGAGTGGGTGAGAAAAGGGAAGGTGGATGGAGATCGGGAGATTGATATGGAGAGATGCAGAGAAAGAGAGAGAGAGAGGTGGGGAGAGGAATGGAGAAAAGAGAAATATATGAAGAGGAAAAGAAAGGAGAAAAACAACAAAAAAGACAAAGGTTACTTGGCTGATCTGGAGTTTGTGTGCGAGAGAGAGAGAGAGAGAGACATAAAGAGAGACATAGAGAGAGAGAGAGAGACAGAGAGAGAGAGAGAGAGAGAGAGAGGCTATTCGGGGCTCTGAGTCTGCGCGTGTCTTCTCAAGGAGGAATACATAGGAGCAAGAGGGGGGGTTGAGTTTTACAATAGGCTGCCAGTACATGATTCTATGCAAGCTGGAAATAGGGGCTGGGGTTGGGCATGGTTGCATAGGAAAGCAAAACAGAGCTTCACAACAGGCACTGAGCTCTTATCCTGCTGAACCAGGTGGACAGGGTGGGGATCTTAGTTACGACGATGACGGGAGGGTGTCAATGCAGTTTCTGTCCCCCCCCCCACCACAACCAAGAACAATGCAACAGTACAGATTTCCACAGTGCCTTTAGCTGGGGTTCGACAGCAAGCAAAACATCGGAGAGAAAAAAAATATGCCGGAACCATATAATAAATACATTCATGTTCTTATTTATGTAATCAAACGCTTCAGGGTTATTTGGGGGGAGTGGGTTAGTTTCAGTGGTGCACTTCATGCTTCTCTGTGTGTCTGCATTGTCCTGCACATTCTCTTTCAGGTCAGAATGCAAGTCGAAATGGTGAAGAAGAAAAAAAATATATATAAAAGAAAGAAGGGGAAAAAAAAAGAAAAAAAAGGAAACATATTCATAAAGGAAAGAGAAATCAAAACGTAAGCGACACTCATTCCATTCCTGGATGCTGTGGCAGGTGTGTTGGGAGGGTTTTAATGGAAGTCAAACCTTGCAGGCCACCCTATGAGGGCATTTCTTGCCTAAGCCAAGAGGAGGGTCGATAACTCGTAATAAACTGTACATGTCCTTATAATGAATGCGCCCGCTGCAAGAAGAATACAGGGAGGGTTAGAACACGGACACAAAAACACACATAAACACACGCGTGCACGCACGCACGCACACACCCCATCAATAACAGAAACATTGGGGGGAATAAGAGCACAAACACAGGATTATACAGTGGAACGCATTAGTTACTGTAAAACACGCACGCACTCGACACGCCAAAAAAACACACTTGTTGTTGCGCGTCACCCAGTTGAGCTGTGGTGTTGGTCCTCCGCACTGACCTGCTCTCTCCCTATTCCAAAGATATCTCCTTATCTCCTCTTTCCACAATCCCTGGCTCCTTCCTCCCTCTCACAATACTGTCTGCCAAGGCTTATTTGGGTTGTGTAAGTGTGTAGTGTGTAATTAATGAATTGGGCTAATTAAAAGGGAAATGCATGTGCTTCCCGAGTCGCTTAATGTGTAATGGTTACTTTGGACACAGCACAACCCCTGTGTGTTTGCAAGTATGTGTGTGTAACATTATCAAATATTTACCCATCTTTATGCAAAATCCCTCCCTCACTCCCACCTTCTATGTCTTCCTCCCTCATCTCTCAATTTAGTCCTTCTCTTTCTTGGGCTTCTCTCTCTCGTCTCTCTCTCTCTCTCTGCTCTCTCTCTCTCTCTCTCTCTCTCTCTCTCTCTCTCTCTCTCTCTCTCTCTCTCTCTCTCTCTCTCTCTCCTCCCTGCCTCCCTCCCTCCCTCCCTCAGCTATCCCTCTCCAGTGCTGACTACAGAACAGCAGGAGGGTGACAGGCACTGGAATGCAGATACCAAGAAACTTAGAGTTCTGGGCCACAGAGTGGATATATGGAGGGGGGTGGTGATAATACCACAGTAAGTTTTGGCAGTATACAGATTCCAGAGGGGGTTTGTAGGAATTCAGGGTAAGGTGGGGTGGGGGTGGGGGTGTTCTCAACCACACACAGTGAACGAGGAAGGTGGTGTATATTGGGGGAAGGTGGGATAAGTGGATGACTGAGGAGGTTACACCTCAGATCCATGATCCCCCTCCCTCTGCGTTTGCCGTAATGGAACGTTCTGTCACCATGTCTCCTTTCATTCCCCGGTGAAAGTCCCAGTCTTTCACTACGGCTGATATGGGATCAGAGTTCCATCATGCAAGTCTAACCTATAGTGTCAAAAACAACTGGTCGACTAAAACCCACGGGTTCCGAAAAATGTTGCCATGACAACAGAACGCCTGTGTCGACAGAACTCTGAGTGGCGTGTACAGTTACAGCATGGCTGATGAGTTACGGCCCGCATATTAACACGGAGGAGCGGTAGTCTTCCTCTGCAGGAGTAAACACATTAAAACAGGTGGAAGCAGTCGATCCCTATCATGTGTTGATTAAAGTTTTGTAGTGTGTGTGTGTGTCTAATTCTGTGTGTATCGATTCTCATGCACCTCATGTGTGTATGTGCGCCTTGAATACTTCCCAGTGTGAGGTGTGTTCATCAAAGTGTAGGAGTGTTATATAGTTAAGTTGACGTGGGTATATGTATGTATGTATGTATATGTATGTATGTATGTATGTATGTATGTATGTATGTATGTATGTATGTATGTATGTATGTATGTATGTATGTATGTATGTATGTGTGTATGTGTGTATGTGTGTATGTGTGTATGTGTGTATGTGTGTATGTGTGTATGTGTGTATGTATGTTGACATGTATCGACGTACGTGGTTGTATGTGCACATGTGTAGTGATAAAATGATGTACATGTGTCATTTGTCATTCGCATGTCATTTGCATGACTGTGTGTGTGCTTCTAAACGCGTGCGTGTGTGTGGGGGGAGGGGTCTCACCAAGCCGCAGGGTCATACTCGGCCCAGATCCTGACGTACTCGTCCAGGTGATGGGGACCCAGGATGGACGAGTCCCGGGTCAGGTACTCAAAGTTGTCCATGATGACAGCCACAAACAGGTTCAGCATCTACACACACACACACACACACACACACACACACACACACACACACACACACACACACAGGGAGAAACAAACTGAGGAAATCGAAAGAGAGCGCCCCCCCCACTCAAAAAAAGAGAGACAGAGCGAGGGAAACAGAGGAAGAAGGAAAAGAAAGAAAGAGGTCTTCCTCACCAGGAAGGAGCAGAAGAAGATGAAGGACACAAAGTAGAGGTAGGCAAACTGACTGCCACACTCCGCCAGGGTGTTTCCAGAGAGAGGGTCGCACACCTTGCCGCCCAGGCACGACAACATGATGTCATGCCACGCCTCTCCTGTCGCACTCCTGGAAGGCAAACGCACGCGGAAAGATGTGACACTCTAAAGCCACACAGCTAGACACGTGTGTTACGCAAACACACACACACACGCACCTGAAGAGCAGCAGGAGGGCATTGAAAAAGGTCCTGAAATTGTTGTGTTGGTTGATGGCACTTTCCGCTTCCTCGTCTATCCCGATGTTTCCAAAGAGCTGCCAAGACAAAACCAGGATCAACAAACCAGCCTCCACTCCATCAAAGCCAATATCAACGTGGAACAGGAAGGAAGTGTGTGTGTGTCAGAGTGTGGTTTGATCCGATGGCCGATGTGTCCGTCATAGACTGACTGCAGGACGTCTTGCATCATCATTGATGTACAGAGCATCGCGAGAAGTTCTACCTGCATCCCGATGATGGCGTAGATGAAGAACAGCATGGCGATGAGAAGACACACATAGGGCAGCGCCTGGGGAACGACGGGAGACGGAGGTTAAAAGTACCGTGATTGTTTGTCTGCGTGTGTGTGTCAGTGTGTGTATTTGCGTATGTGTGTGTGTGTGTGTGCGCCTCTCTACCTTGAAGGACTGGACAAAGGTCCAGAGCAGGATACGGATGGTCTCTCCCTGCCGGAGCAGCTTGATGAGACGAGCCGCCCTGAAGAGCCTCAGGAAGCTCAGGTTTATGAAGTTGTTCTACAACAACCAAAGTATGGCCAGAGTGAGAGAGCAAATGAGACAGACAGAAAAAGAAAAGATTCAGAGAGTGAGAGAAAGAAAGTAAGAGTCAGAGAGAGAGAGGGGGGGAGAGAGAGAGAGAGAGAGAGAGAGAGAGAGAGAGAGAGAGAAAAGAGAAAGAGAGTGGGGCCACAGTTGGAAGGAGAGAAAAGCAAAAAGGGAGGATAATAGGATGAATGAGGGGGAGAGGAATATTGAGGTGGAGGTGGAGATGTGGAGTATAGAAAGAGGAGGGGGAGAATGATGCAAGAAGGTGCAGAGGGTAGAGAGGACAAGTCAGTGGCCAGGCAACGTCAACAATAACCTTTCCTTACCTAAAACAAGCCAAAACCAAAAACAGGGGAAAGTTCCAGAACCAAACTGAGGAGGATTCAAACTCAACATAACAGAAGAACCAAAATACCAGATCTTGATTCAATGCAAACCAACTGAAAAAGCAAGGCTCAAACAGGCTCAGCATATCAAAGGAGTTAGAGGAAGAAAAACCAAAACAATCGATACAGGGGAAAGGTAAATCATATAGGGCATAAAACCTAGCTATTTTCATCCAATTGGGGTAAGTAGTAGTAGTAGTAGTAGTAGCAAAGTAGTAGTAGTAGTAGTAGTTGTAGTGCAGGGAACAGGGGTTTTCTCATAAACACAACCAAATGCACTGGTATCCTCTCAAGGCAAACACTTCTAAAAGTTTATGGAGCTAGCTAGTCCACAGCATGCTAACACTAAGACTGATGCAACAAATTAACGCCAAGCACTTCTAAAAGGGGACCGGCTGTTGAGTCATGTGACACACGTATCATAATTGGGTGGAAGATAAAGAAAGGTGGTTTATTGGTTGAAGGACCGACTGCATTGTAGAACATTGTGAACGTGAAATGGATGACCTAATACAGTATGAAGCCTTTTTAAAAGTGGTATTGCCAACTTCTTTCTCTGGAACATAAATTAATTTAATAGTAGACCCATTAACGGGTAGCACACCACTGTTGGTTTAATGGCTGTAGCAATAAGTATACAGCAACTATAAAATCCAATATTTTTATGACAAAAACTTTATATACTTTTCAATATGAAGTTGCTATTAAATACATTACTAATAAAATGCCAGTTGAAGAAGGTGGAATCAGGGCCGTAGCCAACATTTTATTTTTGGGGGGTTCCCATCTTAAAATTATATACCATTTTATATACAGTATATCTGTACTGTATATTAACCAATCAGAAATTTAGGGGGGCCAGACATGTAAATTAGGGGGCCTAGCCCCCCCTCGTGGCTATGCTACTGTGCTGAATTCTTATTTCTAAGAAGTGTTCTAGTGATCCATACAGTGTCCTTCCCCCTTCCACCAGGGGCTGGCAGTAGGCACATGCAGCTACCATTAGTTTCCCCTCATTTCCACCACACCAAAATCTGTGTGTTTGCCTGTGGATGTGTGTGGATATGTACATGGAATGTTTTTTTATGTGTGTCTTATATACACGGTGTTTAAATGTGTGTATTTTCACCGTTCATTGTGTGTGTGTGTATGTGTGTGTGTGTGTCTTAGCTTGGTCCCTTTCCAAGACATGCAGTGGGGCAGCATGCACCACATGCCCACTCTGCCATGGGCAAAGTTTTAGTCCAGTCACCCTGTCTCTGACAGTCACTGTGCATGTGTGTGTGTGTGTGTGTGTGTGTGTGCGTGTGTGTGTGTGTGTGTGTGTGTGACCCATTCTATCCACTCTGATGCACAAGGCACCAAAAGGAGACAGGTACTGATGTCGAGTTGTAGTCTGTCCAGTTCCTGGAAGAAGGTCATTGTTCAAGTCCGAGGTCAAAAGGTCATAGCTTACTAAGGGGTTGGGGGGTAAAACACATGCATCATCACAGCCACACCAGGGAAGGCGGGGTGGATGCAAATTCAAATAAGATCTCCAAAAAATTACAAACCATCTACATGTGGATGTTGCAGATGAATGGTTTATAGCATCATTTTTGGAGGTTGATAGTAACAACCAGTGCGATTGGCCAGGCCAGTTTTTCATGGATGGACACATGGGTTTCATAGTGCATTTTGATTGGATGGATTCGTCAGAAGAAGTGAGGGGCGGGGCGAAGTACAGTAGGAGGCACCATTAAGTAGCGGAGTTTAAAGAAAGCATGTAAAAAAAGATAAAAAACAGAAAAAGAATGAATTGTCATTATGGAGACACAAGTTAGCATGGGCGGTCATTTCAATACCGCTACACATTTATACAGCAGGGACATGAAGGCCTAGGAACCAGGAGAGGTTGGCTGCCTCACTCCTGCCCAGGGCTGAGAGGGTTCAACGTGAATGTCAAGGTACACTTCAGACCGGCGTAACGGCAGCAGATGCTTTAAGCCAAGGATCTCAAATGAAAAGGCTGGCTAAAACATGGCTGCCGTTGAGCTGATCCGAGTGCAGTGCTCGTTTTTCATGTTCACCGTGCCCTAGTCTTGAATAAGAGCTGGAGTGGACCTGAGATCCATTTGGAGGACATGGGGAAGTCTAGCCTGTCGTGGTTCTCGAACCTTTGATGTCCACAGCTTGCTGAGACAGGCCTGGTACCGTAGGGTCAGGGGAAATGGTAAAAAGCCCCCACGCCTGGAGACAGGTCAGAGTTCCAGCCCAACACTCTTTTGCTTTCGTTCTCTAGACATACAACCGTCCTTCTTCCCTTTTTGGAAAACCTCTGATCTGATGTAACAGGATTGGTATCAGCTGTGTAGATGAGCACTTGGTTTTACCCATCCCGTAGTGATAGATTAGAGAATGTTTCTAGAAAGAGAGGAAGGATGGATGTGTGTGTGTTGGGCTGGAGTCCAACCCCTGCAGCTGTCCAGGAGCTTGAATAAAAAAACGATTGGTTTCAAGAAGCTTAATGTCAATTGAAATTATTTGATTAAATGGACCCAGGACTGTCTCTTTACAGAACATTGAAACAAAATGAAACATTTACAGTGTAATACATTACATTTATTAATAAAACAAAACATTAACATGCACACACATACACACACTTGAACAACATAATACCTAACCATATAAAATAACTAATCTTTCCCATTGGTGGATAAACTAACCAACAGTCTGACAGGATGGTTTAATGATTGAATGACTAGTGAGATGCTTGGATTGGCTATCTGGCTTCCAGCCTGATCATGTGATTGGCTGCTGGGTTGCCTGGCGGAGCAATGTGGTGAGGTAGTGTTCTGTTTGGGGAGTCTATGCTCCTGAGTGGTGTCATAAACTCGGCACTGGCTAGCTTATCCTGGTCTCCAAGCACTCCACCAACTAGGACAATTATATAAGACATTCAGGAGCTGTTCATGCCTCGCTGAGCAATGCAGGATTCTCGTCAGTCTCTGTTCCTGCCTCTCCCTCTCTCATCTACTCTCTCTCTCCCAGTCTTTTAAGACACTAAGGCAGATGCACAGAGGTATACACACATACACAGATAGACACACACACACACAGGCATACACACACACATTAAATAGTTTTTACAAACATGATCGTGCATGCAGTTGAAAGCTCAGCTCAGACACAAACCATCTCAACACTCCCTGACACAAACACACGCACAACCACAACCCACCCTCCACCCTCCACCCCCACCAACCCCCTGAACCCCCACTTACCCCAAGCTCAGTGACTAGAATGTCTGTGATGCTGCCCAAAACTGTCACACAGTCAAAAATGTTCCAAGCATCTTTGAAGTAATTCTGCGAGAGGAAAAGGGATGGGAAAGGGAGAAAGGACAGGACGATGGGAGAGATATAAATTGGATGGGGGGCGGGGGAGGGGTGTTGGTAAAGAAATAGAGAGACAAGAAAAAGAGAAAAGAAACAGAAGAGAGATTGAGGAAGAGAGAGAGAGAGAGAGAGAGAGAGAGGGGAGGAGAAGGAAGAGGGGAGAGAAGATGTCAGTGTCAGAAAAGCACAGGGGGGAGATCAGATGATACAAATTGACCGGCACCGCCATCAGGCTGGACGGAGGCCAAAAGGACAGAACAGAGACTACCAGTCAGGACAGACGACAGGACCCGCAGGACACAAAACATCAGCTTAACAACAAGTACACAACGTTGCATCACAACGTGACTGGACCCTCCTACCGACCACGACACCCGTCTTTGTTAACCCACCTGACAGAGACAAACAGAGAGGGAGGGAAGGAAGGGAGAGAGAGAGTGTGTGTGAGAGAGAGAGAGAGAGAGAGAGAGAGAGAGAGAGAGAGAGAGAGAGAGAGAGAGAGGGGTTAGGGGGAAGCAGACAAAGAGAATGCGAGGGAGAAAGAGAGAGAAATAGATAGAAAGAGACGGTGAAGAGGTGGGGGGGTTTGACACAGAAAAGGGAGAGAAGAAACGCTGCAGGGCCGTGGCACAAACGCTGACTATAAGAACCCCTTCATGCGCTGCCCTGCATGTGCCTGTTGGCAAAACTGTGCATTAGATGAGGAGGGTCTGGAATGGGGATTGGGTGGTGTAGCCACAGAAATAAAACACCTGACTCGCAAGACGTCAAGTCTTTTGCTCTTTTCTACGTTGTGTGTGTGTATGTGTGCGTCTGTTCATGTGTGTGTCCATGTCTCACTAAGTCTACCATTCTTTACAATCCCTGACTCTCCTTTTTAGGTTCTCCCTCCCTCACTCACTCTTTCTCTTTTTCTCCTCTAATTATTCTGCCGCTCTCCTCCATATCTCTTCCCACCACTCGTCCTCAAACTGTCTACTCCATGGCTCTCTCCTCCTCCCTGTTCCTCCCCCCCCATCCCTCTATCTCTTCCATGTCTGCACACCTTCCCGCTGACTGCAGCCATTTCTTATTCTTTTACAGCCATCCCTCTCTGTCTCTCGCCTTCCTTTCCACCCATATGCCGTGTCACACTAGTTTTGCTCTTCTTGCCACTCGGCCACTTCTCCTCCAGTTGTCACCTCCCCTTTTTATGGCAGTTCCATGTTTAGCAGCTCGGTCAGTGCAACTTCATATGTGGTCATATGAGGAGAACTATTAAACTCATTGTAACTTTCTGTTACATGGATGCTTTGCGTAAGATTGGTGCGCAGTGTTATTGTGATCCTGTGGTTCAGACATCTTTGGTGATTTCTGAGGTGTATGAGAACGGGTTTAGCTCAGTTGTAGAGCATTTGACTGCAGATTGAGGTTGAAGGTTAAAATCTCCCGCCGTATGACAAACTTCTGCAAAATGAACACATTATTTCTTATTGTTTTATATTACCAGGTAATCTATGCTTTGCCTTTCAAAATGTATTTCCTTTCTGTATGGACACATTTAGAAAAAATTGTATATACAAATAGATGTTACAATGATGCATATTTTGAGGATACATACACTGGTTTGGGAAACACACACTGTCCAAGTGACACACTCACCAGCACTCCAAAGGCAATGATCTTCAGCACACACTCCATGGAGAACAGCGAAGTAAAAACTATGTTCAAGTTGGCCAGGACAGCTTCATAGGCTGGTGAAGCTCCGTCGTACTAAACACACACACACACATACACACGCAGGCATGCACACACACAAATACATATAAACACACACACACACACAACCACACAGAGGCATACAGAGGTATACAAATATTTGTACAAAACACACAAATATTTTCAGATACGAGTGCACAAAAAAAGGACAAAAAAGACGTACATGGACACACAAATAAGGACACGGTGGCACAAAGAAAGATGAACATGGTCAACCCCACACAGAAACACAGACAGCCAGGGACAGAGAAGTAGGCACGTGTAAAGACAGAGAGAGTCACTCACACCATGTACAGTAACACACCCAGTGGACAGGCAGAAACATCCGTTAAAACAGTAGGAAATTACAGATCAACAAATGCATTCGGTTGTGTTATTCAATGTGTTAGCGTGACAGAAAGAGAGAGAGAGAGAGAGAGAGAGAGAGAGAGAGAATAAGAGAGAAAGAAAATACGGAAGATTCAGTGTATAATGGTTTGCTTCATTTGACATTTGCATGATCCATGTGTGTGTTTGTGTGTGTATGTTTGCTCCAGATTGTGTCAATCCATGCATGCACCCAGGCGTGTACCTTCATCATCAGTACAATGGTATTGAGCGCGATCATGGCCATAATAGTATACTCAAACGGTGGCGACACCACAAACTCCCACATGCGGTACTGGAAGCTCTGCTTGTTCTGCGGCATGTGTCGCGTCAGGGGTCTGGCGTTGATTGCAAAGTCTATACAGGCTCTCTGGAAGGATCCGGAAAACACAAGGTGTTGTTTGGTATACAGACATTGATATACAGACAGGGTAGCCATTTCACGCTGTTTTGGCGGAGGTAGCCATCTCTCCCTGCCTTCCTCACCTCGTTCTTTTCGAGACTGTAGTCCTCCATCATCTTGTCTCCCTGTTCTTGGAAGGTGATGATGATGAGAGCCACGAAGATGTTGACGAAGAAGAAGGGGAAGACCACGAAGTACACCACGTAGAAGATGGACATCTCCATCCGGTACCCCGGGCTCGGGCCCTGATTCTCATAAGTCGCATCCACTGAATGTTTCAGCACCCTGGAGGTGACAAAGCAGCAGTCGTGAGGTGAAGGTGAGTCGGTGTTTTCGTGGTTTGTGTTTGTGGCTCGTTTGCTTGTGGGTGTGGTTGCTGTGTGTTTTGGTGTTTGTGTGTGGGGTTTGTGTTTGTGGGGTGGGGTGTGTGTGTGTGACACTCACTGCGGCCACCCCTCTCCCGTAGACACGGTGAAGAGGGTGAGCAGGGCCCAAAGCACGTTGTCGTAGTGGAAATCGTAC
The DNA here is from genome assembly GCA_903064625.1 of Mallotus villosus. Taxonomy (NCBI): domain Eukaryota; kingdom Metazoa; phylum Chordata; class Actinopteri; order Osmeriformes; family Salangidae; genus Mallotus; species Mallotus villosus. The sequence continues at coordinate 79,479 of CAEFZP010000321.1, forward strand.
TTCTTCCACTCCCGCTTCTGCGCCTTCACTTCGTTATCGCGTTCATACACCAGATACTCGCCCCTAAAACATGCCAAGGAAGCACCCGTATCGCTCTTATTATACTGTCAGCTTCTGGAAACAGGAAGTGATGCTTCTTGGCTCAGGTTAGCTGTGATTTTCCACATAGCTGAGTGTTATTTTCATGCAACTTGTGGAACAAGTTTCAGTAGATTAGACTGTCCTTGATAAGGTGAGCTAAGTGCGGATCTAACATACATGAACTGTGTGTTTCCTGACCTGCAATCGCGCTCAAACTCTTTGGACTCGTCGGTGCAGTAGAAAAATCGTCCTTTGAAGAGCTGCACAGCCACCACGGCGAAGATGAACATGAAGAGCATGTAGACGATGAGGATGTTCAACACGTTCTTCAGCGAGTTAACAACGCAGTCAAACACCGCCTGGAGAGGGAGAGAACATGGCGTCAAACTCACTCTTTCGAACTTACTTCACTTCCCAAACATGGATTAAGCGTCCAATGGAGATCTTCGTAGACTATTTCTCTTCCTTTAGGACTTAATCCATGTCTAGGACACTGGCTGTTAAGGTCTGTTGGGCATCCAAACCTACGCTTGAGGAAAAGTGTTTACACTTTTGGGAGAGAAATTCCTTGCTGTGCCATGTGCCACAACAGTGTAGTTATAGGCCATGCCAAAAGTGAAAATTGTGAATCTTTCTATTAACAACAAACACTTGGCTCTAAGCTCTGAGATATTGCTTCGGCAACATTTGCTGACATGGCAAAAAAGTTTGTGTGCGTACCTTAAGCTTGGGAAGACGCTTGATGGTTTTCAGAGGTCTCAACACTCTTAGAACTCTGAGGGACTTGATGGTGCTGATGTCTTTCCCTTTACTGCTCCCCCTGTACCCACACACACCCGCCGGTGCACACACCACACACACACACACACACACACACACCCACACACACACACACACACACACACATGAAACGTACTGTCAGAAGAAAAAAGAGAGTCGTTTGGAGAGAGTACCAGCGCAGTCCTTTCAATCCAAAATGGCGATAGGTGGCCATTCCTAGAGGGTGGGCAAGGCCGAGTTAGCTCCATGTGAGTAACTACGACAGGGTTGAAGAACATAGCAACACATGCTGCATTGCTATTTATGTTAGCTTGTCCTACCATAGATACGGTATGTTGTTAGCGCTGTTGCTACATGCTATTAAAACTCTGTAGATAAGCGATATTTTATACTACATGCTAATTGAAGTTCTGATACTAAAGTGTGGTATCGGAACTATCCTGTCTTGCCAAATGTGAAAGCATTCAACACTTCGCTTAGCGACTGAAAAACTTAGCAATCACATGCCAGATTGATGGTGCAGTCTATTCATGCTACTCTAAAATGCTGCTCCATGCTGCTTATAAACCGGCTGCTTCTAGGGCAGATGGAGGAGGAGTGAACTTTATTCAAAGGTGTTTACAGAGAGAGTTGGACCATTCTCCTTTATTGGATAAAAAGCCCTGAAGCTTACAATAAAAATGGTGTACAAACAATGGCCTATCACATGATTACATGTATAGGAACCATGCTGGTCCTCAAGAAGATAAAGGGGACCTTACTGGGGCAAAACAAAGGTACATGTAGGCTACAAAGATAATTAAGGAGGTTCAAATAAATGTGAATGTTACTGTAATGTCTATCTTTCTTTCTCTGGACAATAATATTCGCCAATTGTCTGTCTGAAACAATTATTATGTATTAAATAATTGTTCATATTTAATGACCAAACTCTCTCAGTATACCATATGTTTCTTATCTTTCCGTACTATTACTCTAGTGCAATTATTTCCTGCTTTTCATACCTACTTAGACCAAACTGGTTTCATAGCATAACCCCAACAGCATGAGATTTTGTCTTGAGCTAGTAGACAAAAATACTAACAAGCATTTCTTGACTGAAATGCCCAGCCAAACCTCTTTTTCTTTTTAGGGAGAGGGATGCAAAGGGATATGGAATATTATATGTATTAGGGTGGGGATGTCTGTTTTTTTTGTAATAGTTACTTTGTAGGCTGGTTGTACTACAGCTAGCTTAGCCTAGCTTAGCCTAGTTTCAAATATTGTCACCCATCACAACTATTGTTCATGACTAACAACGCTCTCATATTGCTCTATGTATTTCCCCCTGGCGTTGGTGGTTGGAACCAAGGGTGGCCTGAACAAGGTCATAGGTCATGACTAGGGTTGTGTGTGAAGGTCCTGGGGTGTGTGAGGCTTTCTAGAACCCCCTGCAGTGTGTGCAGCTGCTTGGTTCTAGCAGCTGTTACACCAGATGTGGGGCAGATAGTGGATGACTGTGTTTATGTGTATGTGTGTGTGCGCGTGTGTACAGGGATATGCAGGTGTGTGTGTGTGTTTTTTTATTGTACTCCTACAGCATATGTAAATGAGTGTACACATCTTCTGGGTTTGGGCAGGATGGAATTTTGCTCTCCATTAGCTCAGTTTACATGACTCACTGCTTCTCTGCTTGCCATCTGCACTGTAGTCCTAACTGTAGCACCAAACCACCCTCCCTATCGGTGGGACTTTTAGCATTGCTACTGCTGACAGCTATATGCTTCTCCAAATCTATATGGACAATAGTTGTGTTTGGATTCAGTTCACACATAATTCAGAAGAATACCCATTTAGCAACATCTTTGGCCTGACTAACTGGTAAAGTAGTTCCTTTGAACATCCTCATAAGGTCATGTTGATTCCCCCTGCATGCAGTTAGGATTCACATCAGATTCCGATTCGATTCAGATCCCCTTGTTATTTCCATCCATTGTGTTTCAGACACGGCTGGTCCACAGACAGACCAGGATGTACAATGAAGAGAGTCGGACAAGTCGTCGGACAGTGACGACGGACGGACGGACGGACGGATGGAACAGGATATTTTAAAGAAAGAGAGGAAAGCCTTGTGATCTGTAGGACAAGCACTGACAGTGCAGTGGGGGGAAAGAAAAGGAGAAAAGAGAGCGAACTTTACCCGCCGCCGCTTCTGTTGGTGTCCAGACGGAGAGATGAGAAAGAGTGAGAAACACGAAGACAGAAGAGGACAGAGATATAGAAGGGCGGGAAAAGGGGACAGAGCGAGAGAGAGAGAGAGAACAGAATATAGAGAAAGGAGGGATTTGAAGGAAAAACATCCATATGAGAGACAGAAAAAGAGAGAGGAAGAAGAGTGCAAGGCCTGCGTTTTTGTTAGGTTGTCCCTCCACCTTTAAAACATGCACACTTTACTCTCTGTCTGTGTGTCACAGACACAACGGTATATACATGGTGTGACTAAAACTGTGACATATCAATAAGGCAGACTTTTTTGGAAAATTTGAAAATGTAATCCTATCCCATGTCAACACACGATTGGCTGTGCTAGTATGCACACACACCACACACACACACACACACACACACACACACACACCACACACACACCACCCCTTCATTCTACTGTAGACACATGACAGGACACAGCACCAAACCAGTGCTTTCATCATTGACACTTCATCAACGATGCGTCGAACGACTCTAAACAAATGGGGGACATCCATGTTAGTACCTGTGGTAACCAAGCCATCATCCGATTGGCTGGTTAGAGGGTGACATGCATCTGCAGTGACCTATCAGGGCCTAGTTTTGAGTAAGAAACATGCGGGATGACAAGGCAAGCCAAGACACCTCTGATCTCCAGACCAGACTGCAGATGCCAGACTAATTAGATTCAAGGAGCGATACGCATCTCCAATGAGAGTGCTCGATCTATCTGGAGTGCCGTTTGATTTCCGCCAATCGAATTAGAGGGCTATCTGTATCTGCTAGGAGTCTGTTGCAGGTCTCTGTGGTTTTAGTGTAATCTACTGAGCCAGTATCAGGGCACCTGAGCTCCCCAGCCCAGCTCTTAGGAAGCAGCCCAGGCCCAACTACACATTGATGTTAGGTGAGTGGACAGATCTGGACTTGTGTGTGTGGATTGGTACAGTTTGTATGAGATTTTAGTTTCTTTTTCTTTGGATGTGAATGTGTGTGCGTTTGTTCGCTGGTCTGTTTGTATGTAAGTCTGTCTGACTCTGTCAGTATGCCTGTCCTCATTCTTCAAAAGTCCCCTTTTCCTTAGACAACAAACGCAGGCCTAAACACACATATATACAAAACATAAAACATAGACACACACATATATATGTAACACTTCCAGTTGGGTTAGGGGACAGACACACACACACACCCACCACCAGTAGAAGGTTAGAAGACAGACAGTTAGTGACACACATGCACGAGCACACACACTCTGCAGGGTGGACACATATTGAGAATCATCCTGACATACAGAGGTCCCACCATTGTCACCCAGGACCACTTGCCCCTTTCAAGGGCTACAGAACTTGTTGTTTTACAGTCAGATTCCCCTGGAATGAGTCAGCATGGCAGAGGGTAAGAGAATCTGATCCTAAACCAGCCACGTAAGGAAACGTCTACAGTGCATTGCGTGGCTCAATTACTCCACCATGTCCTCCTCTCACTTCTCATTTACAACCTCTGATCTGAGAACACTGGATGGCTGAGGCCAATCCAGTGTTGGTATTTGGTCAGTGAAAGTCAACAAAAAAAAGTGAGAGAAAGCAAGGAGAGGGAATTGTCTCTGTCAGCGCAGAGCAGAGCAGGGAAGGAAAGAGGGAAAGGATGGAAGAGGGGGTGGAGGGGGGGAATGGAGGGAGGGAGGGGGACTTTCGGCAGGCACAGCCAAGCTCTCGTCCTGTTCCTCCAACCGGAAGAGTAACCCTTCCATGCCCCTCTGGCCTATAGTCGGCGCGCTGTAGGCCCACTGGGACGTCAAGCAGGGGGAGTTACTGTTAGGGATCATGGGAAGGAGGGTGCCATAAGGTCACATGCTTGGATAAAGGGGCGCAGTGTTGGCGTGTTGGGAATGCACAGTGGAGTGGGCTTTGCTTGCATCTGGAAAAGCCCTGTCAGCTGATGACCTCCAGACATACACGCCGAGCCATGATAGTATGCATTAGATAGAGTATGCATTTATAGTATGCATTTAGCATTGTATACAGTAAGAATGGTACACTCTTACCGTATGTGCTAATTAATTTATGTTAGTCACAGCCATTCCCATTCCTGTATGCATGTTAATGGGGTCTAGGTCGTGTATGTACTGCACACCATTCTCATAGCTTTCAACACTGCACAGACACCATTTCTATTTCAATTCAATCGATTTGTAAACTTAATGTTTGCTTTTTCCATATCCTAACTGCGAGCATTCCCATGCCATGCTGCACATGACTACTGGTAACCAGATTTTCCAACGGCACAAATGTGAAAAATTCATTACACCTCTAATGCATGTCTTGCAACTAACATAGCAGCTAACAAACGTCACTTTCCAGTAACATTTGGTCACTTCCAGAATTGAATTTCAGGTTTCTTCCAATAGTTGCGAAATTGTAAGCCACACAGATCTAGACAGTATCCCTACATACTACGGTAGTTCAAGTTCTTGTTCCATGAATCAATCAGACATCATCTTGGCAGGGACTACGACACTCTTTACACTCGTCCACGCAATTACCGTAAAAGCCACAATCTAATTGCATCCTTGGTTGAATAACTGCATGTTGGCCAGCCAAGAGAGTTAGCGAGTGATCTAAAGGCGCCATTTTCCTTAATGACCTTTGGCCCTCGGCCACAGGCACTCGATGTACATCTCTACTGATATCAATCGCTCTCCGGTAGGACGAGTGCAATACGGTTTTGGTCCACTTATCCATTTACCGTTTGAAAGTGCCTAGATTTGGAATGGGTCCTACTCTATTCGCCTGTAGCTTTGTGCATTTGTGCATTGTTTGATTGAAACGGTTGTTGTCCTCTATGTGCTGCATGAGAACAACAGCGTTTAGGTAGGTATATATCAGGCAGGCAGCAATGGCTCACTGAGGAGGACGAGAATGCATAGACACGCTGGCATGCATACTCGTGATGGGTTCATAAAGCTGGATATACATCTGGACAACTGTGTATCGATGCCACTGAGGCATCATAGCTGTATACCTAAGTTCATCTTAAGACAAGTGTTCCTCTTCCGATCTTGTTATATGACGTTATTGGATCTTAGAACGTTATGGGATGTAGAATCCGTGCTTTTTTTCTATTTCAACCTCGCCACTTCATTTCTACATTCTTTCACTTTGTGAAAGCAGATGAAATAAACGGCCGTGATAAACACGGCACTAACCATCACCCATTCCATGCAAAACTCCTAAGAACTCAATGGCTCAATTTCAGTTCCTTAGTGCAACTTTAGGCCAATACCTCCTGACGACTGTCCTATGGTCACTAGGCGTGCAGAGGAAGGAGCTTCAAATACCTGCTCTGTCCGGGAAGGGGTGAAGATTACAGAGGTCGGGGAGTATACGTCTCGGCCGCATCTCTGCCCCCCCTCTGGTCCAGAACCACCTGGGCACTTAAAGGGTTACAGGTGCCTGGGGTGGTCCTCACTCCCACAAAAACAAATGAGGTGGGTGGGGGTGGGGGTGGAGGGGGCGTATAGAGGGTTGGGGATGGGGGACCGGTTGGTCGGGTGGTGAAGAGGTAAGGATTTGGGGGGGGGGATGTAGCATGGGGTAGGGGGAGCTCTTTTGAGCAGTATTAAGCTTGGACTGGACGCCAATCACGGGTCACGGGACAAGATTATGACGAAAGAGGAAAAGAAAGACAGAGAGAATAGAGAGAGAGAGAGAGAGAGAGGGAGAGGGGGGGGGGCGAGGAGCACTGCAGGGTGGGGTCAGGAGTGCTGGAGGACCAGCAGGCTGAAGGTGATGGGAGTGGGGGGCAGGTGCAGGGGTGGGGGACAGGAAAGAAGAGGAGAAAGGCGGGAGGGGAGGAGAGGGAAGGATGGTAACTTACGTGAAGGCGAAGGCCACCAGAGCACCACTAACCACTATAAAGTCCAGGATGTTCCACAAGTCACGGAAATAGGATCCCTGATGCAGAACCAGACCAAGGTCCACCATCTGCAAGGCACACGAGAGAGAGAGAGAGACGAGAGAGAGAGAGAGAGAGAGAGAGAGAGAGAGTAGAGAGAGAGAGAGAGATAAACAAAGAAAGAGAGGAAATTAGACTGATTAGCAATATAGTGATGATTTCATAAAGAAACATTCTCAACCACCACAGCCACATCACATCCCAGCTCCATTACATTTGGGACATGCACTGTCTGAAGTCTGCACGGGGGGCGCTCTGGAGCAATGCGTAGCCCAGGGAAAGCTCTCTATTCTTGGGCTGTGAGATCCAGGACGGGGGCCTTACCTTAATGAGCATTTCAAAGGTGAACACTCCTGTGAACACATAGTCAAAGTAACGCAGCACCTACACAGAGAGAAAGACCAGATGTTAGTGTATACTGTATGTCTGTGTGTGTGTGTGTGTGTGTGAGATTCATGGTATATAGCGGACTGTCTCACGTTGTTGCGAGGGGACTCGGGCCACACAGGGTCCTCGGCAGCTAAAGCGACGCTGCTCAAAGCGATAACCAGCAGAATGGTGAACTCAAAGTAGCTCCCGCGGCAAATGAAGTGGCACAATCGTCGGAACCTGCTCTCACGCAAACACGTACACACACATGCGGAGAGAAATGTGTTACAAAAGGGGGGGGTGCGTTTTGCAACACGTTGAGGTTTAACGTCGACGTGTAGGAGTGTGTGTGTGTGTGTGTGTGTGTATCTGCAAGTACACTCACGGGTTCGTTGTAGACAGAATGAACATAGAGCTGTAGGGAGGCATGGGTTTTTTTCCATCTTTGCCCTTCTCATCCTCATCTTCCTCAATATCCTCCTTCTTGGGCAGGGGCTCTGTGTTGGCATTCTTATTGACTTGAGAGAATGAAAGGAGAATAGAGGGCGGAGGTGGGAGGGTGAGGGAGGAGGGGAAAGACAGTTAGAAAAAGAAGTCGGAGTCGGAGACACAAAGGTTGTGGTAATCCAAGCTTGTGCAAAAACAACCCCACTTTCATTCTCCTCCCCCTCACCCTGTAGAATTGCATTGCTGGAGGGGTACATGGGCATGTCCAGCGCTGTGTAGTCTGGGTGTGGTAGCCGAGTCCTATTACCAAGATGGCTGACATTGCCATAGCTATCAGCAGGCACTAGGCCTCCTTGGGTGCCGCTCTTAGTCATATGGAGGCCTGAACCGAAGCCTGGGGCTGGAGTATGATTGCTGGCGGGGATAGGGTGGTCTTGGGTGCCCTGTTGCGAGGGGGAGCTGGTGGCTAGTTTACTGTTCATCACGTTATCCATGTCCTCGCTGTATTGGCTGTCTTGTCTGGGGAGGCTCTTTTGGATTGGTCGGGTGGTGGAGAGGTTGGGGCCATCCCTGGAGGGGAGTGTGGAAAGGGAGGGGAGGGTTGAAAACAGATCCAAGAAGGATGAGAAATGGGATGAAGAGAGTAAGAGATGGAGAATGGTTACGCGAGAGTGAAGCGAAGACGTACAGAGAGATACAAAAGAACAGCCTCGGGTTACAAATCTCCTGAAAGGTTTCCCCAACCGCCAGAGAAGATGGAATATTTCTGGAACAAAGGTCAACATGTATTCACGTATACGACTGTTTACGAACCTCCTCCGATGCGATCGTGTCCTCTCCTTCTTCCCCTCCCCCTCCGACTGGTTGCCGTGGCGGTGACGCCTTGGCCTCCTCTCTCCTTCGCCGCCCTCCGGCTCCCCCTCCTCCCCCTCCTTCTTCCTGTGCCTCCCCCCTCCTCCTCCTCCCCCACCCTCCTCATCCTCAGCCACGCGCCGGTGTGGCCTGGGCCTCCGGTGCTCCGAAGGCGGCCCCCCCTGACCACCCCCGCTACCCCCCGCGGGTGTGGTGGTGCCTCCGGGCGGGGGGCCTGTCCTCGGAGGAAGCCTGGCCGGGCACGGGCGGGGCATCCAGACGGGTGTGGGATGCGTGGTGATGCTGGCGGCTGTGGTTGTGGTGATGGTTCTCCGTCTCCTTGCGGCTCCGCCGGCTCTCGGTGGATTCGCCGCGCTCCATGGGGGCCCTCCTGGACCCCGGAGCCCGTCCGCGACCCTCTGTCGTGGGGCTGCGCGTCCTTGCGGAGGATCTCGTCCGAGGGCTGCTGGGTGAGGCCGGGCTCGGCCTCCGGGGTGGCGCCGGGGGTTCCAGTGCCTGGGGGGTTGGTAGCTGTGGTCTTGTTGGTGTTGTTGTTGCGGTTCTCGTGGGGGTCTACCACCAGGGGGCGGTCCAGATGGGTGTGAGTGTCTGGGCGGCTGTTGCGGGAGAAGTTGACCTAGAGGAGGGTGGGTGGGGTGATGGAGAGGAGGGAGGTAGGACACAACGGTGTCAGGCATGGTATGGTGGAGAGACACAGAGACACAGAGAGAGAGAGAGAGAGAGAGAGAGAGAGAGAGAGAGAGAGAGAGAGAGAGAGAGAGAGCGTGTGAGAGGTGCCAAGTGAAGGAAGTTTGATGGATAGAACAGCTCTAGCGTGGTTCTAGCGTGGTTCTAGTCCTTGTATACCATCACATCAATCCACAAACACACAGTGGAATAGGTGCTCTTTACAAATTCCTTGGTGAAAGCAACACTCAGAATGGCAGACGAGGCAGCTACCCTCATTTTTACGTCTTCATATTTACCCCGTCCGCCTCGCCCTCGTTCCCCATCCTCTCCTTCCAGCTATCCTCGGGGTCCAGCTCGTTGAAGAGGGCCTCGCGGCTGGTGACCAGAGTCTGTTTCCTCAGCTCTTTGGTGCGCTGCTCCCACACCGACTTGTTGCTCCCCCTGTGGTTCTTCTGCTGTTCCTTACTGCCAGGAGGAGGGTGCGTGGGGAGGGGTGGGAGGGGAGGGGGGGGAGCCGGAGGGGTGAGGAGACAGATGAAAGGTGAGAGAAAGGCGGAAAGACGTGGGGAAGAGAGTACAGGGGAGTAGAGGGGTAAGAGGGGGAGGGCAGGGTCCCAAAACGTGTCAAATGAAAGGAGGTTTGAGTTGTGAGGGAAAATGGAAGAGGAAGAGAGGAAGAACAAGAATGGTTGGGTGAAGGTTAAGAGAAGGTCAAATCCCTGGTTGGTATTTGAGCAATAAAGACACATACACATGGTCACACACATACACGTACCTACACAAACACACACATACACTTGGGACATGTACAGTAGACATACTGTCAACAGACATAAGTACGAGCAAATACACAGACAAACACAGTTACGCCCACACACACGTTGGTAAAGGGGCACATTGCTGGACCTAAAGGGCTGACACAGACTGAGTGGTGTATGGCCAAGCACAGTTTTCCAAAGCAGAGGCAGGAGAACCCCACTTTGGGAAACCCCAGGGCACAAGATGGAGGATGACACAGAGGCAGGCTCAGGATTGGTACATACGGTAGCCTATGAGGAACCCTCACCCCGAAACATCCCAAAGAAAGAGCCAAAATGGAGTCCTCAACAAAAACAACCCTTAAATGGACGTTCAAAATGGCTTCCCCCTTTCCCATTTCCTGTTATCACAGGGCCAACAGTCAACCACGGTAAAGCTGCAGCCATACTGCGAGGCGCAGCCAACAGAATCATACGCAAAAGAAGCCAACTCAGATACAACGATAAAAGCAAGGGGAAGGAACACTCTACTGAGTCAAAGGGGAAAACGCAAAGGGAACTCAAGGAAACGGGCGGTGTGAAGGAGGAAAGGAAAGCAGGAGAAAGGAAAACAGAACGAGTATAAATGAATAAATACCAGTCCAGAAAGGGGTCGGAATCGGTGTGAGACTCACTGTGTACTTTGTTGCTGAGGAGGGAAACAGGTGGTGAGTGAGATGGCACAGAGAACACACACCAGCAACACACACCAGCAACACACACCACCATCTCACCTCAACCCCCAACACTCAACTCAACACTCATGGAACTCTGACCTTGCATCATCCCTTGCAGCAACATGACATCTGTTTTAACCCCATGTTCACCTGACCTTGACATCAAATTAAAGTGGCTCTAACTCAACCAACCTCTGAGCGTGCTGTTACCTCAACCTAACACACTGTTTACCTGTAAATCTCAATCTAACTTGATCTCGTCAAGCCTCATTTCAGAGTGGACCAAAACCAAGTCTCTCTCAATCAATTATATCAATTAAACAGATAGTTGCACTACATTTACCACTGTTTTTCCAGTTATATACATTACGTATCTACTTATCAACCAGGATTAAAGCCCACTCTATCTATATATAAGATATGTGACATGTCTGTTTCTATAGCTTACCATGTACAATTTTGCCCTTTGCTACTCTCTCCCCCCAACCCAATGTCTCTCCCGCTATTGGTTCCCTCGACTCTCCCACCTGTCACACAGCATCATTAGACAACAGCCACGACACCTCACCTCACCCAGTAGGCCTGGCCTGCTGATGCTGTATGGCTGTTAGCTAAGATGAGCTAAGAGTACATACTGTGCACAGGACATTCTAGATGCAATTCAATTCTAAAACAGTCATGCACTCTGAAGACGCATGGTCGGTAGCTGACTTTACATAATCCCTTCCTCCCAAATGGAAAGTCCCTGGCCTCGGAGCTACCGACAAGACGGTTTGAGGTTTCAAAACCCTCCTCGGACTCCGTGGCAGGATTAGAGATTTGGGGGGGGGATTTTCTGTGGCCCAATGGTGCACTGCTGGGAGTAATGTCCTCAGTGTCTTGGTGGATCTATCTGCCTTTTATTCACTGTGCATCTCTAAAGGGTGGTCCAATTAGGGGCACCACGAGCCATTCCTCCTGTATTCAATGGACAAGGAGTTAAACTACCTCACTGACACTGATTGGGATTTTTCACACATGGATTGGATGCCAGGGACTGTTTTGTAATAGAACAAAACCTGCTATTCAACAACACTGGAGGATTTCGCGAGACATCTGCTGCATGTGTTTGTAGTTGTCATATACGCTGTAAGACGTCCATAAAAACAAAGACAAAACATAAGTCACATACCAACAAACATTTAAAGAAAAGATCCAGTTGGGGATACAGTATAAATGTGCCTGGATGTTCAGTAAATATGGGCATGTTTCCATGTCTACTTGTGGAAGTCATACTGGATGGAAAACACTGACTATCACAGTGCTAGAGGTGTGTGTGTGTGTCTGTGTATGTGTGTATGTGTGAATGCATGTGTGTGTACACACTAAACACCATGTCTGTAACCATGAGAGGACCAACAGAGCTGGATACCTCTATACAGAGAGAGAAGATCAAAGATGCTGTGTTTCCTACTGACTCATATCACAGACTGTGTGTGTTAACGTGTTTGCATATGCGTGCGTTTGTTTCTCTGTTATTAACTTGGTCGATTGAACAGTGAATACAGACACTGGCGACTAAGAGACACCAAGAGAAGCAGAGTAGAAGAGAGAGAGAGAGAGAGAGGGAAAGGGAAACTCACGCTGCGATCGTGAGGTTGGCAGCAGACAGGGGGCTGACTTCAGCCACCTCCTTGGCCTTTTGCAGGGCCATCTTCTTACTCGCAGCCTTCTCCTCATCCTGCTCGTCCTGGAGAGGGAAGAAGAGAGGAAGTGATGTTGGAGAGGCGGGGAGAGAGAGTGTTGAAAAGAGAGGGAACATACAGTGAAGGAGATGAAGAGAAACACAGTGGGAGAGTGACAGAGAGAAGAATACAGACAGGAATACAAGCGATCACATGACTACAACACTCCTTTCACTGGATAGACTCCTTTCACTAGGCGGACTGTACAAATACACACGAGCTTGCTGAAATGAGTTCCTTAATTAGGTCAGGTACCTTGGTCAGTTCCTGTGCGTTGGCCAGATTGTCCACAGCGATGGCCAAGAACACATTTAGCAGTGTGTCTGAAAACAAAGTTAAGGCAGAGTACACACACCCAGAATGTGTGCAGGCTCATAGCCAGCCTAGTGGAAGGAGAGGTTTTGTGGAACGTTTTGCAGTTTTTCCCTTCATTTTGTATTTACATTTGATAAAATGGCAGTGTGGGGAGAGGGAGGGGCTTGTGTGTCTGTATGTGTGTGAGCACAATTATGATGTAGGCCTGTGTATATGCTTATATTTGTGTGTTAGTACAGTGTGTGTGCATGAATGTGTGTATCTGTGTGTGTGTGTGTGTGTGTGTGGAGGATACAGTTGCCGAAGAGTGTGAGCACGATGAAGAAGATGGAGAAGACCATGCCCTTGTTGACCCCTCCCTGAGACTCGATCCCGTCGTACATCACCATGTTCCAGTCCTCTCCTGTCAGGATCTGCCAGACACAAACACACGCTCCTTAGCGGTCGCTAACCCTCAACGCGTCAGCCCACACACACACACCTGACACACACACAGATAGACAGGCAAACGCAGACAAACACTGGACGATACTGTCATATATACACAGCGCCTCTTCTTCCCCTCTTCTAGTCTTCCGCCACCTCGCTCTCCTCCCTTTCTCCCCGTCCCTCTATCCCGTTCCCTCCTGCCTTCCTCACTCACCTGAAACACTGTCATTATTGCTGCAGGGAAGGTATCAAAGTTTGTCGGAGGGGTTCCAGCTTCAAAATTAAACCTGGATGGAGAGAGAGAGATGGGGGAGTGGGGGGGGGGTAAAGAGGATCGTAAGAGAGACGACAGTAAGGAAGGAACCAGAAAAGGAAGAGAGGCACAGAGGGTAAACGCAGAGGAGATAAGGACAAAGAGAAAGGGATGGGAGGAGCCGAGAGAGAGAGAGAGAGGGAGAGGTAAAGACAGAGGGAGATACGGTGAGCAGGAGAGAGGGAGAGGGAGAGAGCGATACGGCACAGATAGAGAGATGGACAAACAAGGTCGTGGGAGATGGATAAGAGAAGCGGGGAGGAGGGAGCGAGGGAGAAAGTGACACTGACTGTCCCCCGAAGAGCTGCATGCCGAGCAGGGCGAAGACCACGATGAAGAGGAAGAGCAGGAACAGCAAGCTGATGATGGACTTCATGGAGTTGAGCAGAGACACCACCAGGTTTCTCAGAGAGGCCCAGTACCTGGTCAAGACAGAGAGGAAGGGGATGGGAGGTGGAGGGGGTGCAAGGGGAATTCATTAAGTCAGTAAAATGACTCTGATTTTGTCTGATTTATAGTACAGACAGACAGGCAGACACATAGACAGATATGGCAGACTTACTTGGTGACTTTGAAGATTCTCAGTAACCTGAGCGCTCGCAGCACACTAATGCCAAAGGAGGTTCCTGGCTGGATGATGGACCAGAGCACCTCGAATATGCTGCCACAGATCACCTGTCACACGCACACAAAGACACACAGATGTCTGTTTATGTACTTTTATTTCTAATATTTGGCAAAATACTAATCATGTCTGAGTGTGTTCATGCTTGTATGTGTGCAGGGGGGCCTGAGGGATTGTGTACGTGTGTGAGTGTATATGTGTGTGTGTGTTGGCTGTGTTTATGACAAGACTCACAATGCAGTCAAAGCAGTTGAAGGATGAGTTAAGGTAAGCCTGCTTGCCCAGTCCATACATCTTTACGCACATCTCCGACATGAAGATACCCAAGAATATGAACTCAGCAAAGTCTGGAAGCACAGGCAGGGGAGAGGGGGGGAGGAGATGAAGGGCGCCGACGGGGAAAGGACAGAGAGAAGGAGAGAAAGACGGAGGTGGAAAAAGGGAAAACGAGAGAAAGCAGACAAAAGATTCATCGGAAAAGGTCGAAAAATCGGGGCAAAGAGAGGCAACCGAACCAGGGTGACACTTAGTGCTCTCCGTTCCTGACTTCCTGATTCTACACACTCACAGAGGAAGTCAGAGAGGGGCTCAGGTTGGTCGTAGTGGACCACGGCCACGCACAGGGTGTTGAGGCCCACCAGACACAGCACGGTCCAGTAGAAGGCCTGGGTCTTCACGATGTGGCGGATGAAGAAGCGCAGACGACGCTCCCGCTTGTGGAAGTCGGAGCCCTCCAGCTTGGAGCTCTTCAGGCTGGCCCTGGCAAAGGGTGAGCCTGGGTGGGGGGGGGGTGGAGGTGGGAGGGGGTCAGGTCAACTACCGTTGTACAGTAGGATGTATGTGTGTGTTGTGCTTTGTGTGTGTGTGCGTGTGTGTCTTACCCACGGCCAAGTCTCCCTCCCCTTCCTCTGGGTTCAGTAGCTCAGTTTTGTTCTTGTGGTTCTTCATGGTGGGTCTCCTACGGGAGCCTAGAGAGGACACACAGCACAATGTGCTTATGGCCAAACGTGAATAACAGAAGCCTCCAATTTAAAGAAAAATATGACCCAAACACACACACACAGTCCCCCCCCACACACACAGACACACGCTGATAAATACCATCAAAGGGCATCCGATCATCACCGCCATTGTCGTCATCTGCCAAGATGACCTCTTCTAAAGAAAACAGAAAGTAAGCACAGCGTAGACGTCAATCATACACACGGTACTGCGAGTGCCATGGTATCCAATCAGAAGACATGACATCAACTACACGCACGAACATTGGAAAAACGACAGAAAATACATGGAGCTGACTCCTGCTCCTCCTAGGGCATGTCAGGGTGTGGCAATCGAAGGCAGGGTTTTAGTACTATGTCAAATCATACATGTCAGGTCACCGACAGATGTCCATACCTGCTTTGCAGATCCACTCCAGGTATCCATTGAGCTCTCTCTCTATCTGCTGCTGCCTCCGAAGTTTCAGAAACTCACTCCTGTTCTCTACACGCTCTCTCTCTTTGGCAAACTCCCTGGGGTACACAGACACACACACATTCACAAGCAGGCACAGAGCAAAGGTACACAGGCAATTCATAAAAACATTTCAATAATGGCTAACATATGAGACGGGGTACAGAGACACATACATGACATGACAAAAATCACACACTCGCTGACAAGCACACAGACACATATAAGCAAGAAGGCATTACGTGTATGCTGCCACAAAGGCAGAGATCAGAGGCCAACCAGACCACCAAACAATAAGTAGAAAGACATACAAACAACTGGACACATTTGCAACTATTCTGCCAAAAGAGACAGACAGACAACAAGCCAGTCAGTCAATCAGTCAGAACCAGGCAACTAAACAGACAGGCAGACAGCTAGAAGACAGATATACATACATACAGACAGACAGACATAACAGACACAGACACAGACACAGACCAGACCAGACACAGACACAGACACAGACACAGACACAGACACAGACACAGACACAGACACAGACACAGACACAGACACAGACACAGACACAGACACAGACACAAACACAGACAGACAGAAGACATACCCTGAGAGAACACCCAGCACCAGGTTGAGCATGAAGAAGGAGCCAATGATGATGAGAGGGATGAAGTACATCCAGTTCCACGAGCTCCCTGAGGCATCATTGCTCTGTAAATACCCCACGCACACACGCACACACACACACACACACACCACACACACACACACACACACACCGTCAGTCAGTCAGTGTCATCGATGTATACAACTTTTTGAGACTGATGAACAATCATCTGGTTGACAAGAAACATCCATTGATAGTTTGCCGGTGTAGTCTGTAGTCTGTGTAGACTGGGAATAGGAACTGATACCAACGTGCCACCGTGTCTTCCAGCCCAACTCTAAACAGTCAAGACGTCATGATGATTACTTTCTATCTCTGTCATATCTCTCTCGTCACTCCATTCCTTCTCTTTCATTTCCCCCTCCCCTGTCCCCCTTTCCTTCAATACCTCTCTCGCCACAAATCTCCTCCCCAAATGGCCTCACCAAGCGACAACATTGACATCCCCCCAATCCTTCTCTGTTTCATGAATTCCCCTCCCTCTCTCGGCATGTTAGTTGGCTTTGCTGTCGTGCTGCTCTGAGTGTACTGCAGCTTTTTTCTCCATTAAACTTTCATCGCGTTCCACGGCAGCTGCAAGAATAACTCTGACTGAACAGCGCCGTTAAATATAGAGAAGCACGGAGAGGTCCTGATGGGGGGAGGTGGATGGGGTGTGGTGAGGATGGAGGGAATACTGGGGGAGAGAGAGAGAGAGAGAGAGAGAGAGAGAGAGAGAGAGAGAGAGAGAGAATGGGTAAGGGAGCGGAACAGGATTAGTGAGACTGGGTGAGGAGGGAGACAGAGAGAAAATTGGAGAAAGTGAAAAACAGAGAGCATGAGAGAGTGAGACAATCAGGTGGGATGGAATGGGGAGAGTCCTCGGAGCCGGTCGTGGACGGACTATGCCCAACGCACTGCAACTGCCCTCATCCTCATGCCTCTCGTTTCCATAGCTACCGTTGCCAGTGGCAGCAGGGCACTGTTGAAGTCTTGCGTGTTATTGGCACACATGGAGTGAGAGAGTCCCTACTTGCGAACATGCATACTGTATATACTGCAGGAGTAAATTATGCAATGTGGCCATCAAGCCTTTGTGGCGACAAGTCTTTATCAATAATGTCAATAAATCTCTATTGATACAGTCGTATGCAAAAGTTTGGGCACCCCTGATAATCTCCATTACTTTCATCTATAAAATGTTGGGCGTTTGGATGAGGAACGTCTTTGTCATATATATACACATACGTCATGGACAGTGATATTTTAGCCGTGAAATAAGGTTTATTTGATAAACAGAAAATATGCCATACGCATCATAAGAGAATTAGACACTTGCATAAATTTGGGCACCCCAACAGAAAAATCACATTAATATTTAGTAGAGCCTCCTTTTGCAAAAATAACAGCTTCTAGACGCTTTTTATATCCTCTGATGAGTGTCTGGATTCTGGATTGAGGTAATTTGGACCATTCTTCCTTACAATACATCTCCAGTTGAGTAAGGTTTGATGGGTGCCTAGCGTGGACAGCCCGCTTCAAGTCACCCCATAGATTTTCAATTATATTCAAGTCTGGGGACTGGGATGGCCATTCCAAAACATTGTAGTTGTTCCTCTGCATAAATGCCTTAGTGGATTTGGAGCAATGTTTCGGGTCGTTGTCCTGCTGGAACACCCAACTGCGCCGTAACTTCAGCTTTGTTACAGATTCTTGAACATTATTGTCCAGAATTTGCTGGTACTGAGTTGAATCCATACGACCTTCAACTTTAACTAGATTCCCAGTTCCTGCACTAGCCACACAGCCCCACAGCATGACGGACCCCCCACCAAATTTTACTGTGGGCAGCAAGTGTTTTTCTAGGAATGCTGTGTTCTTTTGCCTCCATGCGTAACGCCTCTTGTTGTGACCGAATAACTCCATCTTTGTCTCATCAGTCCACAGTACTTTGTTCCAAAATGAGCCTGGCTTGTTCAAATGTAGTTTGGCAAACCTCAAGCGAGCCTTTTTGTGGCGCGTGTGCAGAAAAGGCTTCTTCCGCATCACTCTCCCATACAGCTGTTCTCTGTGCAATGTGCGCTGAATGGTCGAGCAATGCACAGTGACACCATCTGCAGCAAGATGACCTTGCAGCTCTTTGGAGGTGATCTGAGGGTTGTCCTTGACCATTCTGACCATTCTTCGCCTTTGCCTCTTTGTTATTTTTCCTGGCCTGCCACTTCTGGCCTTAACAAGAACTGTGCCTGTTGCCTTCCATTTCCTAATGACATTCCTCACAGTGGAAACTGATAGCTGAAACCTCCGGGATAACTTTTTGTAGCCTTCCCCTAAACCATACTGCTGAACAATCTTTGTTTTTAGATCATTTGATAGCTGTTTTGATGCCCCCATTTTGCCACTGTTCAGAGGAGAATCAAAGAGAAGCAAAACTTGCAATTGGCTAACTTAAATACCCTTTCTAATGATTGAATGCACCTTTTTATGTAATTGAAGGCTTAACGAGTTAACCAGACTAACTATGTGTTGCAGTTAATCAGCATTTAGTAGGCAGAGGTATTCAAATCAAATAAATGATAAGGGTGCCCAAACTTTTGCACAGCCTTTTTTTCACATTTGATTTAATTTCACACAACTAAATACTGCTACACCAAATATCTTTGTCTGGAAAACACCCCAGCACTCAGTGTTAACTAGAAAAGTAATATTACAATATTATATTGATCTTTTTTGGTGAAGACAGGAAATTATCATGCAGCCTCAGAGGGGTGCCTAAACTTTTGCATACGACTGTAGTTCCATTACCATCAGAACCAATGAAAACAAGTCTGAATAATGCAGTCAGTAGACTGTGTTGGTAATATATAACATTTGTCTTGACATGCTCCTTTAGAGAACCACTCAAAAGTCGAATTAGTTTGCACAATGAACACAAATACAGCTAAGAGGCAAAAGAGAAACATCAAGCTTTGGTAAATGAAAGCCCTGCGACCTAGAGAATGAACCTTTGACCTCACAACTACACCTCTCAAATTAAAGCTTGGACTTCTACGGTTCCGTAATGTTTACCAGTACGCAAAGCGTCACTGTGTTACAGCATTTCTTATCGCCCCTGTACCAACTCTACACAGATTTGGACCAGGAAACCTTGTCAGGTGGAGCACTTACGTAGTAGAGTAGGTCGGTCCAGCCCTCCATGGTGATGCACTGGAACACGGTGAGCACGGCAAACAGGATGTTGTCAAACTGCGTGATGCCGTAGTTGGGCCCTAACCAGTACTGTCGACACGTCGTCCCGTTCGGACACAGCCTCGCCGGGGCCTCCGTCCCGCACGGGAACTCCTCCCGGATCTCACCTGCGACGGGGAGGACAGGAAGCGGAGGACAAGACGAGGGGTGGTGAGGAGGCAGAGGTGAAGGACGACTCTGAGAGCGTCAAACTACTTTGGCTGGTCGAAGGATGTAATCGTCTGTGGCTTATTTGGCCTTTTGAATCCACAGACGGTGGTTTCACGTCCGAGTTCTGCTCCCTTTTTGAGTGGCAGCGTCCGTCGCTTTCTGATTTTGAATAACGCAGAACTACCTTAATATCTGAATGGTAAATGATTGTGGAACACCTTCACACTCACCTGTATAACTGTCAAAGCAGGTGGTGTGGAATTTGCCCATGTAGAACTCCAGGCCTATGATAGCAAACATGAGGATGGCGAAGAAGAGCAGCAGGCCGATCTGCAGCAGGGGGATCATAGCCTTCATGATTGACTTGAGCACCACCTGGAGGCCTGGAAGACAAAGCACACTTTGAAATGACCGTTTCACAGCACCGTGGGGTACAGTATATTGTTGAAAGGTGAGGTGGTGTTGAAATAGCAAAACTGAAGACACAGAACTTGCGCTGTTTCACGTGTTCTCCAATTGAAGCAAAAAATACATGAATCAAACCAATATGTGTACAGTACGCGTGTCTGTGTCTGTGTGTGTGTGTGTGTGTGTGTGTGTGTGTCCGGGTGTCAAGGTCTGGCTAATCGTAGTACTTACTGGGAATCCCAGACACCAGTTTAAGGGGTCTCAGCACACGGACTGCTCTGAGGGTTCGCAGGTCAAAGTCTGACCCTATCGTAGACAGGATCCTGCGCAGAACAAGAGACAGTGGAGAGGGGAGGGAAAGAAACAATATAAGTACATGTAGCCCTTTAAAAACACGAACATGACAGATGACCAGCACCAGACAATCAATGTTTACCGCACCTTTGGACAACAGCATGTGTCAGTCACTCACTCTAATCACTGTTGTGCTTGAGTGGGAGGAACCCCCCAGGATCATTAGTGAGTGAATACTGTATGTGAATGCATGAATGAGTTGGGAGATAATCAATACAGCAGGCAGAGAAGTGGATAGAGGGATGGATTAGTAAGACAGACATGGCATGAGGAAACAGAGCCAGAGAGCTGAGAGAGGGAGAGAGAGAGGTAGGGGGGGGGTGAAGAGAGACAAGGGGCGTAGTTTGGCCCTGCTGCATCGACTGAGAGTAGCTGCTGCTTAGTAAGAGAAAGAGGCAGAGCAGGAGGGAGGGAGGAAGAGAGAGAGAGAGTGGAGTGGAGGGGGAGGCAGGATGTGTGAGAAAGAGGGTTGCTGACTGGCTTTTTCGATGCCCATCTTTATTCCTCCTATTTATAAACCCACTCTCTATCTCAGAGCCATGGTCACAGTCAGTTTGGCAGAGCTCTACTCAGCGCACAGCGCCACACTCACTCACTCACACACACACACACACACAGACAGATATACACGTAGGCTGAGATTTCTTGACAAGAGAGAGTGTGTGTGTGTGTGTGTGTGTATGTATGTGTGTGTATGAAGGTGTAGATGCTCCCTGACACTGCCTGACTTCCAGTTATCCTCCCGTCTGACGCACACTGTGAATCATCAAATTGTTCTACCCGCTCCTCTCTATGCTAGAAGAGACACAACCAGTCCGGGTCTAGAGTACACCTTAGTAATCAGGACCAGGTCTAGAACACACCCTAGTAGACAGACCAGGTCTAGAACCCAGCCTTGAAATCAGGACCAGGTCTAGAACACACCCTAGTAGACAGACCAGGTCTAGAACACAACCTAGTAGACATACCAGGTCTAGAACATAGCCTTGACAAGTTCAGGTCAGGTTTTACATGAGATTTACAGGAAAAGCAAGTGCTTCTCTCAAGGTGTCAGTGCAGTCCAAGTATTTCTAAGAATTGACAAGTAGCAGTTGAGAAATTTCAAAGTGTATCATAATACTACAGTATTTACTGTAAAAAGATGCACCACACCAGTTACCAGTGAAACAGGAAATCAGGATGAGTGGCTCCTAAACCCGTAGGTTCCCTGCTCCAACCACCTGAGCAAACTGGATCCTGTGCAGCCTTGTTGGGTACTGTTCACAATGTTGTTTGTGCAACATTGCCACCTGTACTTCACCCTCTGCATGACTGGAATACCGAAAGAGCAAAGCAGGGTCCGACAGTAAAACAGGCTAAAACCCAGCCCAGCACAAGGAAATCAATGGGAAAGCCCCCTAAGAGCCACTCTCTGAGATAAACCCAAGTCAGCGTTTGTGTGCGTGCTTCTACATGGGAGCTAGCAAGCGGTTAGCCTCGTTGATGGTCCGGGAGAAACACACACACTCCAGGGAAGGAAGGGATCGAGGGGAAGGAGGGAAAGCAAAGGAAGGAGGGGAAGGAGGGGAAGGAGGGGAAGCGAGTAGAGAGAGGAAGCAGCGAAGGGGGGAGAGGCGTGGGCATGTGGAGGAGGATGGAGGTGCCAGTTTGTCAGCTCAGGGGAGGCCATGGTGAAACAGGGTGGGATATTGAGGTTAGAGTGTACTGTGTATGTGCGTGTGTTTGTGTGTTTGTGTGTGTGTGTGAGAGGGGACTGTTAACAGGGCTGACAGCAAAGGCCTCTACTGGGACTCACCTGCCAATCTGCTATTGAGCAGCATAGGTGTGCATTTGTGAGTGGTATGTGAGAGAGAGAGAGAGAGAGAGAGAGAGAGAGAGAGAGAGAGAGAGAGAGAGAGAGAGAGACAGACAGAGAATGAGAGAGAGAGAGAGGAGGGAGGTAGAGAGAGAGGGAATGAGGAGAAAGAGAGGAACAAGAAGAAGGGGACAATATAGGCAAAAGAGTGGTAAAGAAGAATAGCTTGTTTTCAGAAACGATACTTTAATAGAGGAGATGATCATGACATGATCAGGATGAGTGATGTGTTAATGATGCACCTGACGATGAAGGCGCTGATAAACAGGTCAGCCGTTTCACTTCGCGGCACCTTAAAAAGCGATACCCTAATTCACACTCGTTTCCACGGTTACTAGCCCCTTCTCATTGATAACTGTTTCCATGGCAACAGGGACCTGGGCTCATTGATAGAATCTCAGTATCACCCTGGTAACGAGGCCAAGGGAGGAGCTTGATTGATGTTGTTGTTGTTGTTTTTTGTCACTGTCCATTAAGGGTATCAAAACATGTACATATAGCACATAAACACAAACACACATGCCCACATTGAAAAACACACACCCAAGACTCGGGTGAATTCCTAAATACATGTTGTGGAGCGGAAACATCTGTGTTCACGCATGCACACACGGCAAAGTCCAAACTAACCCCGCGTGTGGACTACACCTCACACACTACGAACAGTCACACACACACACTTGATATAATGCCGTGACTATGTACAGTATATATCGTGTGAACGTTTTTTTGATGTCATTAAGAATATGAAACCAAATCACGCAGACACGGACAGTGTGCACACACACATATACAGCATGTGCACACACACACACACACACACATCTACACGATCCATCTCGTAAGACTTTTTGATAACGCATGTTTTCCCCCTCCGTCTCCTGTCTGGCCTTCCCCCTCATCTCTGCGTTTCCTCCCCCTCTGTATTGCTGCTCTCAGCGGTAACAGAGCTGTCAGCTGCCCATCCAACTCACTGACTCCCTCCTTCCTGTCCCCCCCCCCACCCCCTCCCTTTCCCCCCTCTCTCCCGTTTCACTGTCCTTCTTCTTATACTCTCTCGCCCCTCTGTTTTGGACTGTAAAGCTAAACCGAAAAACGCGATCGCAGCAGGAGAGGAAGCGGGCCGTACGTGAGACCGACCGGGAATGAAGAAGACGTCTTGTCCCAACGCAACATGAACTGTGTGAGTCGGACGAAAAAGCGACGTGAGAAGCCGCTCATCATTGATCTCACTGTCTTTCAGATTCCCCATGCTCTCCTTCCTTTCCTCCTTTTTTGATTTCCCCCCCCCGCCCCCCCCGCCCCCCCCTCCCTAGAAGGTCAAAATATCTATCGATCCAGGAAGTTGGATTCTTCAGTTCCTTCCGAACCTATGTTGTTGATGAGTTGATAATTAGCTTGTACTTTTCCAACCAGTCCTCCATCTCTTTCATCATTCCTTCCTGACATCTGATCTGATGTGTCTGGTTTGTGAGACGGGGGAAGGAGAGTAGATGGGACGACCAAACGAAGACTCTTAGGACCAATAATCAATAACACTGATATAGTGTGGCTGGAACACGCTTGCTAGCAAAAATGACTTACAGTATGCAATGAACTGCATAAACACACTCACACTCATGCACACTTGAGTAATGGGACTGTGTAGTCATGTGTACAGGAGTAGAGGAGGTCTTGGAAGGGTCTGGGGGGAAGGGGGGAATGTGAAAGAGGAAATGTGTGTTTAGAAAGGCTGCTGCAAAGAAACCGTACAGTGTGTGTCTGCCTGTGCATTTATGAAAAAGAGAGACTACACGAGAGAGGGACTGAGAGAGTGAGAGTGTGTGTGTGTGTGTGTGTGTTTTCCCTGGTCATTGTATTATCAAAGAGCCAAGGGAGAGAAGGGCAGAAAGGGCAGCTGCATTTCATCTTCAAAGAGCCATGCTGCTGAAAGACACCAACCATACACACCACAGCTGGCTACCTTGAGTGTGTCTGTCTATCTGTCTATATCTGTCTATCTGTCTATCTGTCTATATCTATCTATCTTTTTGTCTGTCTGTCTGTCTGTCTGTCTGTCTGTCTGTCTGTCTGTCTGTCTGTCTGTCTGTCTGTCTGTCTGTCTGTCTGTCTGTCTGTCTGTCTGTCTGTCTGTCTGTCTGTCTGTCTGTCTGTCTGTCTGTCTGTCTGTCTGTCTGTCTGTCTGTCGTCTGTCTGTCTGTCTGTCTGTCTGTCTGTCTGTCTGTCTGTCTGTCTGTCTGTCTGTCTATGTAGCTATCTAACTATCTAACTATCTATCTAACTATCTATCCAGGGATCCATATAGAAAGAGAGACACAATGAGAGAGGGGGAGAGACAGAGACACAGAGGGAGAGAGAGAGAGAGAGAGAAACCCAGAGAGGGGAGAGAGAGAATGAGTGAGAGAACGAGAGAAAGAGGGAGACACAGAGAGAAAGCGAGAGAGGGGAGAGAGAGAGAGAGCTCTTGTGTCTCAAGGCTGTACGGGATGATTGATCATCTGCAGCAGTGAAAAACAGGTTACTGCAGCAGCAGCACACGCACCACACACTCCCCCTCCCATTGGCTTGCTCCGCTTCTCTCTCTCCCCCTCTCTCCTCTCCCTCTTACTCGCTCCCTCTCTCTTGCCAGCAGCTTGCTCCGTCTCTCCCCCCGTGTTTGTCCTTCCTCTTCCTTTTCATCTTACGTCTCTACCTTCTGTCCCCTCCTCATACTCTCTCCATTATAAACAGCTGTCTTTTTTCGCCATGTTCCCCTTGGCCTCTCCTCCATCTCGTCCTTCCCTTTGCTGATTTCTACCGGTAGATTACTGGCGCCGCTGCCGCCCTCGCTCTTTTCTCTCCAGACGTCAAGCGTCGCTTTCCAACCTCACTAAGTCGGCGGATGCGATTCCTCCCGTCGCACCTCTCTACCCCCGCCCCCTCCGTGCCCCTTCCTGTACCCCCAGCCCCTCTTCTCTCCGCGAGGCCTGAGGAACCGGACATCCTACGGCTCTCACCCAGTCCGCCGCTGCCCCCGAAACACCCACCCACCCTCCCTCTCTGTCTCCCTCCCCGTCACCTCTATCCCCCATTGTTGTCTCCCTGCGACTATCACATTTCCCGTATTCTTCAAATATTCTCTAACATTAAAAAAACGGAACACCGTTCGACGTACCGGAGCCTCCAACGAGACACGACACGGACACAAACGTGAACGCCACAAAGCCTAATCCTTTTTTCTTTCTGCTTTATCATTATTTCCTAAGAATCCACCTATTTCTTTCTACCCTCCTCTCTGCTCTCTCTCTCTGTCTCTCCACATTGGACCGGAGCAGGTTTCAGAGTCAGTGCTACGTAAGATGTAGAGACAGAACGTCACAAGGAGTCCGGCTCACCGCGTCTTCACTGACTACCAGGGAGATACGGAAAGACGGGAGAGAGGAGGAGGGGAGAGGATGAGATACTCCACTCTATGGTGCTCCTGCATGTCAGCAACGGTGAACAAGCATGTTTACGTGACCTTTGCACCCCCCTGCCACTTGCACCAATGCACACAGACTGGAGTGCACATGCACAATAACATTGTACCACAGTTTTCTGTCTTTATTGTAACAAAAATGGGTGGTGAAATCAGAAATTAGCTTCTGAACGTTATTCAGAAAAAGAAAGAGATAGAGAGACGGCAATGTAAAAAAGAAAAGGATGAAGAGAGGAGAGAAGGAGGCTGCAGAGCGAGCCTGTGAGATGATAAAGAAAGCCCAGAGAGGCCATGAACAGAGGGCAGAAAATGAGGGAGAGGGAGAAAGAAATTCATGCACAAAGAGCACTCAGCCCCACAGCTGGAGGACATATCGCTACAGAGAGAGAGAAAGAGAGAGAGAGGAGGGGGGGGGGAGAAAGGGAGAGAGACAAACACATAGAGAGAGAGAAAGCGAGAGAGGGAGAGACAGAGAGAGAGGGAGAAAAATAGAACGAGAGGGAGAGATGGAGAGATAATGAGAGAGGGAGGGAGAGGGAGAGAGTGTGGGAAGAGACGTAGAGAGAGAGAGATAATGCGAGAGAGAGAGAGAGAGAGAGAGAGAGAGAGAGAGAGACAGAGAGACAGAGAGAAAGAGAGACCTCTTGTGTCTCAAGGCACAAGTGATGGAAATACTATCCATATGGTGTCTAAAGCAGATTCGAGCACAGGAGAGAAATTGTGGCTTCAAAATCAAACAGAAAAGGAGAGGACCGTTATCTTACTTCCTGACCACTGTTGGCCACCCTGGACACCTACTTCTTCTTTTCCTATACCCCTCCTGTCACCTCTCTCGTTCTCACTCTCCCTCTCTTCCTCCATCTCCTCTACCTCTCTTCTTCCCCTCCACCCTCCTTCCTCTCCTCTCTCTATCCCTCTCTCTCCCTTTCCTCCACCCACTCCTTTCCTCTCATCGTCCATCTCCTCTTCTTTGTCACCTTCGCTCTCTCTCTCTCTGTTCCACCCTGTCCCTCTCCTCCTCCTCCTCCACTTTCCCTTCCTCTGCTCTCCCTCTCCTCTTTCCTCCTCCCTCTCCTCCTCCTCTCTCTTCCCCGCTCTCTGTCCCTCCCCTCTGCCTCTCACTCTTTCCTCCTCCTCTCTCTCTCTCTTCTCCTTCCTGTGCCCGGTCCCTCCTCCCTCTCCTCTCGTCCTCCTCCCTGGTGGGTTGACATTTGTTCGGTGCCCTGGCTGTGCCTCCCTGCAGCGCTGCTGTGATCCCAACTCTGTCTCTGTCTGGGTCGTCTCATTAGGGTTAGGGACCAGGGGAGAACACACGCACACACTCACCACACACACACAACACACAGAAACCCCCACCACACGCATGCAGTCGACATACACACACAAACACATCAGTGAAGGTGTAGTTAGGTGGATGTCTGTATGTCAGAGTCATGTTTGTCTGTCGAGCTGTGACTGAAATCCGGCAGTGTTTATGTAGTGACTGTGTTTGTGTGTCTTGTCCTGACAGAAATATGTGAATGTACAGTATGTGGATCTGTGTGCCTTCATAAGTCTGTTGAGTATGGGTGTGCAAGGGTTGCGTGTAGTTGTGTAATCCAAATGCGCAGGTTACAGTAGCACCTGCAAACGTGCCGTAGGTACGAGTTGGTGTGCGTGCGTGCTTATTTGTGTCAACGTATAAAAAAGCTCACCCTGTGCATACAACTACGAAGTCCATGACGTTCCATCCGTTCCTCAAGTAGGAGTTCTTGTGGAAGGCGAATCCCAGAGCCAGGATCTTGATACCCGACTCAAAACAGAAGATCCCAATGAAGTAGGGTTCTGTGTCATCCTGCAGACAGGGAGATAACACAGGGTGAGTATCTGTAGGTGCGATCATCTGTGTGTGTGTGTGTGTGTGTGTGTGTGTGTGTGTGCGTGCTTGTGTGTGTGTGTGTGTGTGTGCTTCTGATTGTGTGTGTGTGTGTGCTTCTGAGTGTGTGCACGGTCGTGTGTCCTTCTAAATGCACATCTGTGTGTGACTTGACTTGACATGTGTGTGCTTTGGAGCGCTCGTGCGTGCCTTTGCGCACACGTGTGTGTGCGTGTGTGCGTGTGCGTGGCTCACCAGCCGTTCGGACAGGGGGGTCTTGTCTCCATCTGGGAGGTGCTGCTCCAGAGCCAGGACGATGCAGTTGGCGATGATGGTGGCCAGGATCATCCACTCAAAAGGAGTGAGGGATCACGGTCAAGGAAGAAAACAGAGGGATGGAAGAGAAAATAGAGAGGGTGGGGGGGGTTGCCCCTCATAGTCACATGACTAACCTGCTGTTCTTTCACAGGAGAGCAAGTACGGGTGAGTATATGTAATATGTCTTATTTGAAGTGCAAAATGGGGAGGTGGGAGAGAGACAGAGAGAGAGAGACCAAGAGAAGAGAGAGCGAAAGGGTGGGTGGGGCGGGGCTGGGATCGAGCAGAGACAGGGTAGTGTGAAGAAGTAAAGAGATAGATTCAAAAATGAAGAAAATCGAATCAGCAGCACCAGACATTCAACCAGCTGTAGAGCAGCCCTCCAGCACTGGACTTGAACACTGCTGATGTGTAGTAAACACACACACATTCACACGCCAGTACACTCACGCACATAAACACACACGCACCACACACACACAAGGTCAGTAGTCAGCCAGCTGTTCCCCGTGTCTGGTTGAGGCAGTGGTGGGAAGACGTGTGTGTGTGTGTGCGTGTGTGTGTTGATGGTGAAGTAATGGGTGCTGCAGGGCCCTGGTATGAGTGAGTCAGTCAGACAGACACCAGGCATACCCCTAATGGCCCCATCATTAGCCTGTTACTCCCAGTACTGCATGTTTACACACACTGGCAAAGCTACATATTCTACACGCACGCACACACACACGCACACACACGTACACACACACACAGATGGGTATATTTTGCACACACACGCACATACCGTATGGATGGATGTGAACATAAACACACACACACACACACACACAGTGATGACAGATACGTTATCATTACGGCTGTTACTTATACGTTATGCGCTGACAAGATGTGTGAATGCTGCTGATTCGGACTACACACGCACGCACACACCACACCACACACACACAGTGTGTAAAATATGCGTGGGTGAGGCCCGGCCCATGAGATTGATTGAATGCGACATCAACGTTTGTCTCTGTATACAGAGGGACTAGGGGCTAAGTTATACTAGCAGACAGAGAGGGAGAGAGAGAGAGAGAGAGAGGGGAGGGGGGGGTCTATCAGACTGTATATCTCACGCCGTTCGTCTATTTCTCCCCCGCTCTCCTTCTCTCCCTTCTCCGCTCCCTCGCCACGGTCCATCCTACTGCCTCGGCCTCCATCCATTTTCCTGTCTCGTTAAGGTCACATGGAGAGGAAAAACTGTGAGAGACGGAGCAGGAGAGAGCGCTTGGCATAAGAGAAAAGAGAGGAGGAGTGTGTGAATGGCCCCTTTCCATGTGAATATACACATCCGCATATATATAGATACAGTATATATATGTGTGCTCTAATCATGACCAAAAGAGACTGTGGGGTTGGGCTGACTGGCTCTCTGGGGTTTGGTGATGCTTTGCCTTTAAGCTCTGCTCTGAGCCCGCTCCTTGTGTGTGTGTGTGTGTGTGTTTATGTGTGTGTGGCCCAGCACTTATACTTAACACACATTAGAGAACCGAAGGCTCTACTCAATTAGCCTGCCTGCCCCCTAGCACTGTATGTGTGTGTGCGTGTGTGCTTCGAATGTGTGATGTCATGTGACCATACTTGTATGTTTATGAGTGTGAGTGTATATGTGTGTGCGTGTGTGTTTCTGGGTGTGTGCATGTACCCGGAAGCTATGTGTTCTTTGTAGCCTTCCCTAACCCTCTGATGGGAGATGAAAGAGTGAGAACCTTCGTCTCAGGGGAACACTTTCTATGAGTGTGTTTGATGTGTCCATGGTGTCGGTGTGTTCGTGTGTGTGTGTTGTGTGTTTATGTGTGTGAGTGTACCAACTCGTTGGACATGTACTCGTGGTGCTGGATTACACATTCACAGTGTCTCTCTCCAACGAACATGTGGTCAGTGTTCTTCTTTGGCCCGCAGTGTGTGCACAAAACCTCTGCTTTTCATCTTCAACAATGCTATATTTAGCAACATAACAGACGCAAAAGCAATGGGAAAGAGAGAGAGAGAGAGAGAGAGAGAGAGAGAGAGGGAGAGAGGGAGAGAGAGGATGTACCCATCTTCTCTTCCCCTCCCATCATTCAGTTTTTACTGCTCATTCTCACTTTACTTTGTCCTCTCTCTCTTTCTCCGTGTCTGCCCTTCTCCTTTACTCCCTTGGCGTCACTGCACGGGGGTTGTGTGTGTGTATTTGGTGTGTGTGTGTGTGTGCTAATGGGGACAGTAGGAGGTCAGAGACAGATGTCTGGCCAGCAAAGGAGAATGACCAAGTAGAGGAGTATTCCTCATTGACGCGTCCAAAACTGGACCTTCCCTGCTATGTGTGTCAGCTAATGAAACCCAACACACAAACATGCATTCCAGGAACACAGTGGCTGCTTCTAGACATGTCGTGTTTCTCAATCACTCTCTTCCTCGTTTACTGGAAGAGATGCAGCCTTGAGGGGAGAGAAACGGAGGGGAGGGAGGGAGGGACGGAGGGAGGGAGGGAGGGAGGGGGGGAGGGAGGGTAGGGAGTATGAGACGCATTCATGAGGACAGGAAGGACTAGAAAGGGAAAGGGAGTAAAAGAAAGGCACGTTTCAAGAGTATGATGCGTATGTGGCACACGCACATCCTCACAATACACTAACCTCTACCTCACCCGTAAAGCTCCTTGGCCCTCCTACCACCACCCCGCTCTCCCCCCACCCCCCCGCTCTCCCCCCCTCCACGGTAAGCCAGTCTGTTTATGACTGATACACTTCTTCATGTGTCTCTTTGGGCGCTAAGCCTCGTCCCCTGTTCCCTCTTTTCCCCTCCCCTTTCCCCCCTCTCCTCCTCCGTCTCTTCTTCTCTACCTGCTGTCCTCCATCTGCTTCCTCTTTCCTCTCTCCCCCTCCGGTCGGATCTCTTCCCCTTCCTGTCACCCGGACGCCACCCCGTCGTCCTTTTCTCCTCCTCGCTCTCTCTCTTCCTCTCTCCTCACCCTCCCCCCTCCCCCTCCCTCCGTGTTATCCGATTTCTCTTTCTCTCCTCCTTGTATCTCTCTTTCGTTCTGTGTCTCTCTCTTTCTCGCTCGCCTCTCTTTCACAGTCTCTCTCTCTCTCTCAATCTGTGCATCAATCATCCATCTCTATCACGCCACCTCCATTCAGCAGAGACAAAAAGCAGTGCAGCGTCAGCAAGAGGAGGGGAGACGACGAGCGAGGAAGGGAGAGAAAGAGCGAGCGAGCGGGCGTGAAAAGTGAAAAGACAGGAAGTGGGGAAAATGTGGCAAGAGAGGAGAGGCTGAGCGAGAAGATAAAGAGCGAGATTATGGAGGAGACGAGCTGCGTAGCTGCACGAGGAACATAAGGGAAAGAGAAAGGAGTGAGCGGAGGAAGGGAGGGAGGGATAAAGAGGGGGATGGAAGAGGAGTGTGAGAGGATTGCAGTGTTTCTCCTCCTTAGCCGTGAGTGGGATCGCCAAAAGTAGGTTACTGGCAGAACACTCGCACACATACTGACACAAACCATAGAGCATACTAGAACACACACGAAACCAACTATCTTCTATCTCTCTCTCTCTCTCTTTCTCTCTCTCTCTCTTTCTGTCTATAACTCAATTTTGGAACTCGATAGAAATTCTACTGAATTCGCATTTTAATAATGAAAAACTCGAAAACACACACGAATGAGCAATTACCAGCAAAATACTGCATGGACACAGATGCCCTCCCCCCTCCTCCAACACACACACACACACACATTCCCCAATAGCAAAGCCCAGCTGCTACCCTCTGACAGAAAGCCAGAATGCCCATTAATAAAACCAACCAAGCCTGCAAGTCATGTATACCGTCCAACACCAACAGCAGTGATTCACACTGCTGACACACACACAATATGCACCAAACGCTACTTGTTGTACCCCGTGTGCCAATCGCACGTTTGTCTTTTTCCAGAAGGGAATGGAATCTAAAAAAAATGGCCCTCGTTCCTGACGCTTCCATGTGTCCTTGGGAACGTGTGCGTGTCTTTATGCACGTGTGAGTTCCTGAGTGTGTGTGTGTGTGTGTGTGTGTGTGTGAGCCTCATCTCGTGTCCTTAGCTCCCCAGTGAGATGGTCAGGGATGGCACAGAGTCATAACTGATGGATCCTCCCCCTCTTTCTTTGTCATTTTCTTCACATCCCTTGTTCTTCTTCCCTCTGCTCTTCTCTCTTCATACGTGCCCTGTCCTTATCCAACCCATCCCAGGGACTATGGCACAACAGAAACGACTA
Organism: Mallotus villosus; assembly: GCA_903064625.1. Taxonomy (NCBI): domain Eukaryota; kingdom Metazoa; phylum Chordata; class Actinopteri; order Osmeriformes; family Salangidae; genus Mallotus; species Mallotus villosus. The sequence goes on from CAEFZP010000321.1 coordinate 111,774, forward strand.
GAGATAAACTGCATCGTTAAACTGCCTACTGGCACACGACTGACGCACCGCTTCAAAACCTGATGGAACAAATAAAGGCAACAACACTGCCTTCTCTCGGCCTCTCTCAGCCTCTCCCTTAGCCTCTCCCAACCTCAGATAGCCTCTCCCTTAGCCTCTCCCTTAGCCTCTCCCTTAGCCTCTCCCTTAGCCTCTCCCTTAGCCTCTCCCTTAGCCTCTCCCTTAGCCTCTCCCTTAGCCTCTCCCTTAGCCTCTCCCTTAGCCTCAGATAGCCTCTCATAGCCTCTCCCTTGGCCTCTCTCCCTTAGCCTCTCCCAGCCTCAGATAGCATCCCTCAGCCTCTCCTAGTCTCTTTCTCTCGACGTCTCTCAGCCTCTCTCAACCTCTTTCAGCTCCTCTCGGCCTCCCTCAGTCTTTCTCAGCCTCCTTCCTCTCACCGCATCCCCGTCGACTGGCACACTCCATCAGGCTGAGCCACTGCCCTCTGGCCATTTTCTAGCTGTATTTTTCGACAAATCTCAGTGCCTGTAGGCCTGTTTAGCCCTCTTTGGCCCTATTTTCCAGAGTGTCCATCACTCCAGTGTCTGGCCTCCCTCTGGCCCTTTTTAGCCCGCATGTCTCATGTCTCTGTGTCATGTCTGTCACTGTCACCGAGTAAGCTGCTTCTTCCCCTTTTGAAAGAGAAGCTGCAGTTACTTCACGAGTGTGTGTGCGTGTGTGTCTGTGAGTGAATGTTGTTACAAGCAGTACAATATCAGCTGCTGCTGTGTGTGTGGGGGTGTTGTGTGTGTGTGTGTGTGTGTGTGTAGGTTCGTGCATGTGAGTGTCACTGTGCGGCTGTGGGTGTAGGTTTGTGTGTGTGAACTACATGTCCGGGCAGGTGCCTGGCAGGATTATCTAGTAACAGACTAACAGAACCAGCATCACTCTGTGACTAAACAACAGAGGCATGCTTCAATCAATCTATCTGTCTCCTCACTCTTTCTCTCTTCTCTTTCCAGTCTTTTTTCTTTACCCCTTGCTCTCCCTCTCAACACTCTGTACTCAACTCTCCCAAAAATAGAATTGTTTCACGTCACTGCCCAACACACACACATACACCAGCATGCCACCAAAACTGAATTATTCAACAGAGAGCCAGAACGCAAGAATAAAGAGAGGAAGAGAGGGAGAGACATATGAGAAAGAGAGAGAGAGAGAGAGAGAGAGAGAGAGAGAGAGAGAGAGAGAGAGAGAGAGACAGGCAGACAGACAGACAGACAGACAGACAGACAGACAGACAGACAGACAGACAGACAGACAGACAGACAGACAGACAGACAGACAGACAGACAGACAGACAGACAGACAGACAGAGTGAGAGAGAGAGAGAGAGAGAGAGAGAGAGAGAGAGAGAGAGAGAGACGGAGCACAAAAGGGAAAGAGAGAGTGCGAGTTTGAGGGGAAGAAGTGAGACACATCCATCTGAAAACTGCCGCTATCCCAGCTTAGTCATACCAAAAACACACACTTTTCAATCTTTCCATTTCGTTGTATTCTATTTTCTCCACAGGAGGAGCTGTGCGAGGAGGGAGATGTCCTTCTGTCAGATGCTGTTCTGTCCTAGAGGGTTCTGGTGTCTCTAGTGAAGAGAGGAAGGAAAGGAGAGAACATGGCCTCTGCTGACCTCTCTCTTCTCCACCTCCGCTTCGCCAAAGAACACCGTGGGAGGAAGCTAGGTTCTATTTAAGGCTAAAACACACAACCATGAACACACACACACACACATCTCCCATGTACACATTCCACGAATCCAGTCTGTGCAGACATCACACACGCAGTGCGCGTATGTCCATGTGACACACGCAACAATAGACTTAACCAAAGAGAGCTGGACTGGAATGAAATGGATTAGAGAAAGCCACACAATAAGGATAATAATAACTATGTTCAGCAGATAACTATGTGTCTAGTTTGGCGCTGGCTGTTACTGTAACTCTAAGATACTGTTAATAGCTTTAGAGATCTATCCTGAGAACAGTTTAAAGAGGTGAAAAAAGCTTGATAAATTCAGCATTTTGTGTGTGTGTGTGTGTGTGTGTGTGTGTGTGTGTGTGTGTGTGTGTGTGTGTGTGTATGTGTCTGTTGGGTTAGAGTCAGCCCAAGGGAATCAGGATATGGATCAATTCACCCATCCATTACCTGAACTGGCATTGTACCTGTATGAGGCAGGCAAATTGAGCCTGGGAGGCACACATACACACACACACACACACACATAGACAAACACAGACACACTCACACACAAATATGTAGCATTGTAATCGCATACCCCAAAATGCAAGCAATGAACTGATTAACCCTTCTCTTTTCCACAACAACACACACACGTTCACACTGACAATTGCTATACAGTTACGAGAAACCACACACGCAAAATTCCCAAACACGTTGTGCAGATCCACGACGCACTTGGCTATTCATACAAAACGCCTGGGATTAGCACAAAAGTGCAAAAACCCTACATTTGAGGGCGGACAAGACGATGGGAAGAGGAAAGGTGAAAAGGAGATGCACAGGGTTAGAAAGTGATGGATTGGATTTGAGTGAAAGAGAAAGTACAGGTAGGAGAACACGGGAGGAAGAAGAGGAAACTTCACATCCTATCAGTCAGTGTGCAGAGTAAGAAACAGAGACAGAGAAAGAGACGGAGAGAGAGACAGAGAGAGAGGTAGAGAGAGAGACCCGTTAGCCAGCAAAGAGAGTTTTCATGCCATTTTGTTTGACGTATACACTGACAGACAGTTGGGTTTTTAACTCCATGTCTCTCTCCTTCCTTTGTCTACCTCAGTCCCTGTCTTTCTTGGTTCCTTTCATCCTCTGGACTTTTCCACCATATCTCGCAATTGACTTCCATCATGCACTTCCTCCTCCCTGTCATGTTTTTCTCTATCCCTCCCATTTCCGCTGACATCAGTCACTCTAAAAGGTGGGCAGAAACGTCAGCCCGAATCTCTGACCGGTTCAGACCCCTCTAAATGAACTCCAACACACACACACACTCACACAAACAATCATGCGCGCACACACACACGCACACACACACAAACACTATATCACACAAAGACCAACCTACTAAACGGCATGCAATACATTACGAGGCCACACGTCCCTAAAGAACAAACCTCAATGTCAAGTGAATGGGAGTGGGGTCGAAATAGACGGTAGAGGAGGAGAAAGAGGGGGGAGGAGGAAGGGGGGCGACGGGGGGCGGAGGGGGGAATGAGAGATGAGGACTCGACAGTTAAAAGTTTGTTTTTTTAAGCAAAAGCAACCTCGACTGTTATTTTTAGCTCTTGGCGGGACAGGAGCGATCCTGACACAGAAATGTGACTGGGTGGTGAGGGAGACCGGATCCAGAGCCCTGTGTGTGCATGTCTATATGTGTGTCTGTGATCTGTGATCATCTAACATTCCTACACCAAGTACACACACAACACAGTCAATTCCAGAGGAGGATATAGTGACACAAAGACATTGCCTATCCCCCAGCCAACACCCAATTCACACAAACGCACGCCAACACACAGTGTGTGTGAAGCATAGTCCATGTAGTTAACAGCAGACAGTTGCGAGCGAGGCCGATAAATAATTTAGATTCTGCAGAGTGAATGTAGATCACTGACTCCGCACAGGAGAAAACACTGGGGCCTCTCTCTCTCCATCCATCCATTCCTCTCGTCCATTGCTCTCCTCCATCCTCTCTACGTCCCTCATCCTGGCTTTGCATCTCTCTATCCCCCTCTAGTCACACTCTTTCTATCATATCTCTGTCCCCCCCCCCTCTCCTTTTCTCTCCTCTCTCCCTGTCTCTGTTTTTGTCTCTTTTGGAGCACTTTGTCTCCAAGATTCTATGACTCATACTACAGCCAATGGTTTCCTAACCGGACCAGGAAGCACAATGAATTGTTTCTAGGAGTGTTTTTAGATATACACACTGGAGTGTTTCTAGATATACACATTGGAGTGTTTCTAGATGTACACACTGGAGTGTTTCTAGGTCTACACACTGGAGTGTTTCTAGATCTACACACTGTAGTGTTTCTAGATTCTCCAGTAGTTCCACTCTGTCATAGTGTGAATTTCTATCTGTGGATGGTGGCCTTCAGATAAAATGAGTATCACCATGTACCCTTAGCTGGACTCAGATCAGATATTAACCATGAAGCCCAATGATGATTACCATCTGACATGTCTAATGACAGGTAAATATTATAATAGGTTTTCAAATACAGTAATGACAAAGTCTTATGAAGAGGATATATATACTCCACACACACACACAAGCACACACACAAGCACAAGGGCACACCGTGCCCAAGTCTAGTGTTTCATTAAGAGGTCAATGAAAGTATAGATAGCAGGAACACATATTGACTTAGTCTCCACTTACAAAGGGGAATAATGATGCTGAACCATATGGGCGGTCCTAAAGTGTGTCTCCTGTGCTAAAGAGTTACACAAACACACACACACACATGCAAGCGCACTACCACGATCGACATTCTGCCCTCTAGCCATGAGGTCTCACAGGGAGAGTGTGTGTGAGGTTTACAGTAAATGGACGACACGAGATATGTGAGGGTCAAAGGTCAGGGCATCTGATCTGGGACAGAGGAGATGTGAGGTCACAGGAGAGGACTCAACATGCTCGTGTACCTCTGAAAATAACTGAAGTCATTGTGTTCAAAAAGGAAATGCACATGCACCAGGGATCGGACGTATCTTTGATGGATGACTTACGATGTTAATGTTACTGAATAGATGTCGAATTACAGTTTTATTGCCCCTCCCCCCCTTTCCCTCCTGCACACGCACACCAATCACAAACACTCGTCTCCCTTGTCCGCGTCGTCTTAATCCTTTTATCTCCCTTTCTTCACCCCCTTTTCCTGTCGCTTCTCCCCTCCATCTTCGGCCCTGGTCGTAAATCCACTGGAGACCAGTAAATCAACTGAAACCACTAACCATCGGGATCTGTCAGTCCAACCATCCATCTACTCGCTCATCAATCTACTAGATCTATTTTCAACCGGCCAAGTCGTAAATCTAATCACATTTTTACATACTATACGTCTACAACGGACTGAATCTACAAGGCAAATGTATTCGATCAGACATGATGGGTTAATCATTTTGTTTATTACGCTTCTGTTATGTGATACTGTGTAGCCTTTTCTGAGTTTTTTGAAAGGTGCCACAGTACACTGTTCTATGTCAGTACGCGTAATAGCATGTCAGGAGTCAAAGGTCAATGGTCTAACTCAGGGGTCTCCAACCCTGTTCTCGAAGGGCTACCTTCCAGGAGGTTTTTCAATACTAATCTGCCACACCTGATTCTAAGAATTAGCTGGTTGACATGTTGTATCGGGTTGGTTACAACTGGGGTGAGAAAATAAAAAAAACTAGGAAGGTGACCCTCCAGGAACACTCATCGTTCTGTCTCTCCACACCAGTCATCTCAAACACATCAGTCACTCCCTCTGGGCTCCTCTGCAGATTCAAGCAGATTCATCAGATATCGTGGCCACATTACACCTAATTGCCAACCCCTCCTTGTGTGTATGTGACAGACCTAAGCTATCTGTATCTTAATGGCATACATCTGATGGGACAAACAAAGATCTGGATGTTTCCTTCGCATGTTAAATGAGAGGAGGGCTTTAGGAGTCCTGGACCAGGTGACCACGAAGGTTGTGCCCTACAGGTCCATGCATGATGGCTATCATGCCAGGCCAGGGGGACGTTATGATTAGACTGCATGGCTAGAACAGAGAGAGAGACTAGGCAAAGAGGAGGGAGTGATGACAAGAGTGGGAGACCAAACTAGGATAGAAGGGCTGATGGAGAGGATGGGAGGTAAAAGAGAGAAGGAGGGAGAAGAAAGGATGGAGGGGAGAAGATGATGGGATGCGAGTGGTCCAGCATCTAATCGTCTAATACGATTTCACAGACACCACGCACACACGTTCACATAAACACACACAGTTTTCAATCAAGTCATTTTTTTTAAACCACATTGTTTACACGCACACCGCCTCTCCGGCACACACATCATTTATGAGATTGATTCGATTTAAATTAAAATTAGATCATGAAATAGTGCTTTAAAAATCCCTCGCACTTGCCAGGGCCGCCCAATTAGCGTGTATAGTTGAATCATTCTTCAACCATGAGGGCAGATCAATGCTGTCGTTATTCTGATTTCCTGTCTCATCACGGCATTTCTCTTACAGGAGAGCAGCATTCGCTCAAATGACTCGCCTTTTACTTCCAAAATGGTGCAATGCTAAAACCCACTGCCAGTAAAAGGCACAGTTCAGTATGTTCCCCACATGCCCATACAGTGCACACATGTGCTCATGGACACATGTATACCAGATACACATGCACTGTGTATAATGGGCAACTAATCTAGTCTTTACTGGAGGCTCATGGTTCGTGTAAGTGGCTACTACATCCTGCAATCTTGAAACACTCGCACGCGTGCGCACACACACAGCTTCACTTCCACAACGCTCTGGAAATTCTGATGTTCTGGTGTGCTATGATGACTCAAATCCGAGTCTACAGGAATTGTGGTTAGCTCTATGAAAGCTCTCCTCTAATTTGTTTTGCTAGCTGGCTCCACACCATCCTTATCTCTCCCCTCTTTGCCATCCCCTACCCTAATTCTCAGTTTTTCCTACCACGTGAGGAGCCTGGGCTGAGACTGCACATGCTGACATCAGCAACCAGCAGTGCCGCGCTACACACCACCTGCCTCGCCCCCTCCTCTCTCTCTCTCTCTCTCTCTCTCTCTCTCTCTCTCTCTCTCTCTCTCTCTCTCTCTCAAGAACATGTAACAGGCAGGTCACAGGCGAGCGTGACACTTAATAGCTTTGGCAACAATTTTGAGGCCAATAGTGATAATTTACAGTACTGCTATAGGCCTAGCCGTTATGCATTACATTTATGGCAGCATAGGCCTTTTTAACCTATATGATCTTTATGTAAACTTCCTCCAGAGTTTTAATTAAGTATTCTCCACCATAACACAGCTAAATAAATCCTCACTGCCTTCCATTAAAATATTGAAATGACTAAGCTAATTACAGAAATATTGTTGGTGACCATCAGGTATCCTATATTGCCTTTCCCATCACAGTGCCAACCAAATTATCACTTAGGGACAAGCTTTTATGGGGAGCCATCATTTTAACAGCTGACAACTGAACAGGCCTACCTTTTTTTCTTGATTTTTTTACAGTGGTGATATGTAACAGGTAAAAGGATATGGCCATTCGGTGATCTTTTTGGCGTATTTTCTCACGAAACAGTCCTCGCTGAATATGAAAAGCGAGCGGTTGACGGTGAAGCAGTTCTGGCGCACCGGTATAGGGTTGTAGAGGGCCATAGTCCGGGCTCTCTGCGCCATAGACTGTTTGTACATCCTTTGGCCTCCGGGCCCTCCGGGAGCTCCGGGGGCTCCATGTCCATGTCCATGAGGGCCGCCCTGTCTGCCGCCACCGCGGCCCCCTGCACCGGGCCCTCCACCATACCTGGACGGCACCTCGTCTCGCATTCTCTGGGCACCAAATGCCAATCTTTACAAAGCAGCGGAAAAGGAGGCGAATGCTCAGCGCAACCACACAACATTACATCCCATCTGCCTGAGGACTTTTCATATGCACAACTGTTTCCTAAATCTCCAACACCTGCACGGAGAAAGCGATGCGGCCTTTAAATTAGAAAATGAAGACGCCCATGTATCGGCTTCTTCGCTGTGCTTTGGGTTTAATGACCAAGTGCGGTGTGGAAAAAATGTAACGTGCGGTTGCCTGGCAGGCTATAATTCACAGAGCACAGGCTTTTAGAATGTCTCTCTATTGCGTTTTAATGTCCACAAAATTAGCAACAAAGCCAATATCACATTGGGCACATTCCAGAATGAGTTAAAATGAATGGTTTATGTTCTCCATGACTCCCCCTTCTTTATCATCTCCAGTGCGCGTGATAGCCTTGTCCGAAGGCTCTTGTGCCTTTCTTGACGATTAAATTTGGTCATGTTAAACTGTCATGACTTCTGCATTGCCAGCAACACTCACAAGTGTAGGCCGAAATAAATCAAGCAGTCAAACTAAATAATAATAATAATAAAACCAAATCTACCACGATTAACAGGACATGTTGGTCGTAGTTGCCGATTTACGTTTCCAAGACTAAAAAGGCAGAAGAGGGGGAAAAACCCTATATTATATATTTATTTAGTAACATCCGCAATGTTTGGTACAGTGTGGCTATAATCGGTCTCCCGCCACCTCACACTCGTTTTACATGCGCGCACTGACAACGGAGCATCTCGACACCAGGAAAAATGTGACATTTGTTGATGATCCTTATTTATAGTAAACCATCTTCGATACACACAGTCGTTGGTAATTCGTCCTCAAACGTCGGCGTTATGGTAATGGTAGAGTAAGTCTCTCATATATTAGACGGTATTCCCCTCGCCACAATCATCATCTTCTTTCCATCACCTGCACGGGCATCCATACGTGTTCTAAGCCGAGGAGGGGGCATACGGACATGGAGTGCATCTTCAAAGCCGAGTGGCGGACAGCCACCTCTCCCGTGTCTCACAGTCACTCATGTTCTTCTTCACCCGGTTGAGCACATTGTATAAAACCGTCAAAGTATCTCACCATCCCCGCCCCGCAGAGTGTTTCGCTCACTGAAAATCCCAGTGTCCTACCCGTCCTCTTTCTCTCCTTCGACAAGTGCGCTCCTCGGCCTCGTCTCTCCCCGTCCAGCGGCCCCTAGGGGAGGAAAGGGGAGGAAGATGGATGCATAGATGGATGAAGAGGGAAATAATTCAGATTTTCAGAATTCAGCCAGTGTGTGATATCAAAAAGCGCGTTGAATGATAATTTGCCTCTTGTCGCACGGATTTTTTTTTAACTCTGTCGGCTAATGGGCTAGTGATCAATTCAGCGTTCAAGGATGAGACCACTGCCGTGCAGAAATGTGCGCGAGGCTAGCCGCTGCAGCACATGACGCACGCAGCCCCCACTCGTACACTCACACCCCGTCCAACTTCCAGACGCATGCATAGCATCCTTCTGTGAGCCCTGCCCAGAAGATACCTCTGCTATAGGCCTACACGCTTTGCTTGATCAAATACAGCGAAAAAACATGTAAGATGTAATAAAGCATTGGAAGAATGTATTTCATTTACAAAAGGACGCTTGGGTACAATGTGTTTTATAAACGATTTGAAGTATTTGCTTGTCAGGGCCAGGTGTTCGCCTGTGTATGCTCATGTATGTGTGTGTTTAGGCGATATGAGGGGGGGGGGCAGATGTAACTCGCGCGGGGATACAGCTGCACCCCCTGGCGTGAGAGCGAGTGCGCGTGCATGTGCGCGTATCCCAGGGGAGATGTGCGGCAGCCTGTTTGTGAGTCGGGGAGAGAGAGACAGGGAGAGACAGAGAGAGAGAGAGAGAGAGAGGGGGGGGGTGAGAGAGAGAGGATCCGCGACAGGCTATTCTTAGCCGCAGACATTTGGAAATTAATGGACGGAGCTCTCGATCCCTTCCTCACTCCAGACGACTCATTTTCCTACGTCTTTTCCATCCGTGCACGGTATGGGCTACCGTTACTCTGGAAGTGCCGGTAATGTCCTCATTGATTGCTGCAGACTATGTATGGCATTTGGACAGGCTTAAAACAATGCATCTGATTTCCATGCTGAAGACTGTGGTCAGGTGATGAGAAGCAGCCCTGCCGGCAATTTTGCCCTACTCTTAAATCTATTATGTGATTAATTGATTAGTGCCCGAAATAGAAGTCTCACTGAATGGGAAATGATCAAGCGGACAAGGACTTCAGGGCACCCGGCAAATTACTCCAAATGTGAAGACATCTATAGGCAGTCTACAAAACATAGTACTGATGTGAGAAGATCAATAGCGGTGCGACCTTAACCGATACTTTACTGCATTCGATTTCATGAGAAATGGGTCGGTGACATATCAATGTCCTTTTTATATGTGCTTCCGGCTGTTAAAAAGATTCGTCCTCACAGACAGGACATGCAAACAATTATGCTTTCCCATGAACTTGACCTCTCTCCGACAAAAAATCAATCGACAAAAAAACAGGCAGGCAATCCCTGTGGCAATTGCGATAAATATTTTTGGCAAGATGGCAGACGGCTGTCTCATACGTTTGCACCTGACTAAATTGAAGCAAATTTCGAATGGAATGAAGCAGTCGTAAAGCGGTTCTCAACTTTTGCACCATAGACGTTTCAGTACCATGGACAGCGCACTTGATTCAGCTCAGTAGCTACACATCACAAAAAACAATACTTTTCTAAGATTGACATTATGTGAAGCGTCTATTGGTTACAGATCTGGGTCCCAGGTCATATAAACATAAAACCCCACAGCGTTCTGATTTCCTCTCAGGCACTCAAACTGATTTCTGATTGACTGAGACTAATGCCATGTTACAAGTGACCCAGTGCCCACTGTTGGCCACAAGCATGTACTAGCGGTCTGATGCTTCGGCATTGAGCAAATGACACCCACACAGGCTAAAGGCCTATCGGAGCGTTAAACTCCCTCCTCTCTCGTATCAGCAGAGGAGCCTGTGCTTGGGTCAGGGTCAGAGGGATCTGACCGGCACTCGCATGCCTGGACTGGGCACTCATTTGCTCTTCTTGGCAATCGAGAGCTGCATCGTGTCAGCTGGGGTGGATGACCGGCGCCTGATGCCGAATACACTGCATGCTCTCGAGCAGATGTGTTTGCCATCAAGACAACAGAATAATCTGGTGTGAGTGCCCTCATCCACCGCCTCAATTAACCTGACAAACTCATTTTAAGTCGATGAGATACAGCACGGGTCTGTCTTGCACAGAGTTCTCTCCCCTCGACCCGAAACTAGGACAAGAAGGCTTTCCGTTTGACAAATCCTAACAAAAGCGAATGGGTTTTGAGTTTGTTTGTGTGTATGTTGTGCATGTAGTACGTAGTACATGTAGAGTGTGTTGTGTGTGTGTGTGTGTGTGTGTGTGTGTGTGTGTGTGTGTGCGTGCGTGTGCATTCCAAGGTGTGATGATCTGTGAAATTATCTCTTGCCCTTCAGACTTAGAGCCCTAGAGGAGGTGCAGCAGCCTTCTGTCCGAGCAGCATGGAGCAGAGCCCTAAGCTGGAGAAACACGGGCTCATCAAGCACTGACACCCGAAATAAAAGCTATTGCAGACAATCCATGTAGTCTGTTCTGTTCCTCTGCCTCTATAGTCTATATATATATACAGTATATATATACTGATATGTATACTGATATATATATATATAGACTGTATACTGTATGCAGGTACATATGTATTTCTGTGTGAAGCCCTTGCACACTGGTGTAAGCCGTTGATACCCAGTGTGAGTTCACTACATAACCCAGCAGGAAACCCTGTCCCCTGTCTCTCTCCTCTCATCAAACACAACATGCATGCTCTACTCTGACCTCGTTAGCGTTCCACCAGTGGAACATCCTATCTAGGCTGGTGCACTCTGGCATGCTGGCATGTCATAGGAGCATAATAAAGTGGCATGCCATCCAAGCTAACTGGCTATTGAGCATGTCTGAGACATAAGATGATTTTACAGTTTTTAAAGCACCTTCAGTACTGCGGGGACTACATGGACGTCACACCTAGGAATGATCCAACTGTGGGCTCAGTTATGCCTGTTTTAGAGGTTTAGAACATGATGTTTGAACATCATACTATTATTATAGTCATATAATATAAGAATCATAGTAATATCTTGGACTGAAAAGGGGAGAGACGGGTTGGGTCTCTATCTCCTTTTTAAGAGCTTCTGAAACTGTGGCTGCATCGGCTGGCTTGCAGCAAGGGGCCTAAAAGGAGTGCCGTGACTCAATGATTCATAAGGCTGAATAATTCAATGGTTAGATGCATGTAGTGCGCAGCGCCCCTGTTGAACCCTGCTTCTCTCCAACTCACTGCAGATCCTCCCTCCAGTAGACTGGGCCACAGACGTCCATACCTACAAGCTTCCATCGTTGTTTTAGGCACCTTGACCGTTTCCCTTCATGTGAAGTCACATTGTCAAGACATGAGATGTCGTGTGCTGGGGAAGGACACAATGGGACAGTTTCGGTCATGTTGTTGTTCTGAGAACCCAGAAATAAGGTTTGGTTGCCAGTATTTCAGTAATATATATATACATTAATGTAAGGTGCCTTCTGCATTGCAACTTACTTCATCACAGTTTCATCACATCACTTAATTAGCTGCAAGGACCGCAGGCCACATTGACCAGTGACAGCACACAGATTGAGAAGAACTTTGAACTGAGTGCACCGACTGAGCCCTGGGAAATAGAATTAGACCCAACCACTCATTGTGAATGGATGGATGGAGGGCCGAGGGGCAGCAATATGGCAGCCAGATCTGGAATAACATTTTGCATTGGGGAAATTACAGTATGTATGCGTGGTATGTGTGTATAAGTAATGTGGTATTGGTTGTGTTTATATGGCATTGTATGTGCGTTTAGACAGCATTTAATGGGTGTTATGAATGGGTGGACTAGGTTGATAGGGGGTCTATCTTAGCCATGATCCTTGACGAGCTTTCACAGCAAGCACACAGAATGAGGTCTACTAATCTGCTTGTGTGTGTGTGCTGGTGTGTCTCTGGTGTGTGTTTGTGTGTGTGTGTGTTTGTGCAAGACAGTGCCCTGTGCCTGTCTAGGCATTGATGCAGTACACAGGCAGCAAGAGTGATGCTGATGTAAGCACAATGCATTTTTAAACAGCTGAAATTATCAACCCGTCCATAAGTAGGGTAGATCTTGTACCACCGCATTCCTCTCTCTTCAGAGGCTATGTAAGCTACCTTCATCAAATAGATGACCTCATAACCACTGATGCAAACAAACAGGAGCTTTCCTTATATTGATGTAGCATTAGACGCAAGGCTGTGTTCCACAATCTCGTGTTATGTTTTCCTACGGAATTATACATACACAAAATGCTCAGTCAGACTACAGTCTGCATCTACTTCCACAGAGAACGGGACGCCAACAGTCTGGCATTGAGAGAGAGGAGACATGAAAGGGAAGCAGGAATCTGTGGTGTAAGTAGGCCAACCACTTTACTGGGGAGGCTGGTGACGGTGAAGTCACCAGAATGTTCTCTGCACTCCCTCCTCCCCCTCCTCCCCCTCCTCCATTCTTCTTCCATATTGAGCAAAAGCGCCATTTAGCAAAAAACGTTCATAGAAATAGCCAATACTCTTTAGTTTCCATTGAGGAGTGTGTTTTGGTGTTTTTTATGTGAGGTTTGGCAAAGGCTGGATAGAATCTGTGCATCTGGACAACACAGTGGCCTAAGAAATTCATTGGCTTTGGTGTTACGGTAGTTCCATTCTTTTATCATTATTCAAATTTGTTTAATGTTTTTATAACTGCCTGTTTTGCTTCCCAGGGGATCGACACCAAAGAGAAATTGCAGAGAAAAACAAGTGAGAAGAATGGGTTGATAATGTGTTTAATCAATGAGATTGTGCCTGTCGCCTCGTCAGCGTTCTGATGCAATACCCGCTTCCCGCACGTGCTCTGCTCTTCCACCTGGGAAAGTCAATCACCATGATTTCATTGAGAAAAAAGCAGTTATAGGAGGGCTGAGATTAGGCTAAACTAATGAGACTGCTATGGAGACTAAGTGGTGAGGGCGGCATGTACCACAGTCATTCAGGTATTGGGTAAAATGTCTATCTCTCTCCATCTTAGCCTCTCTCAGCCCCACTCCCCACATCCAAACACCCTCTCCCCATCTGTCATTTTGTATTTGTACCCCAAAGTCAGAAGAGAAATAGCATGATCAGCAGCCACATCCGCAGCTGCAATATGTGAAACCTGGTCTGTAAAGGCTGCTTCGATTCATGCTAAACACAAATGGCCATTTGACCTTCACAATTGTGTGCCTGTCATTATGTACTTATGGTCTAAGCCAATGTGTGTGTGTGTATTGTTTTGCCAGTTAATTTGCTTTGCAAATTGCAAGATGGATGGTATTTTCCTTTATAGGAAAGGCAGTGCAAATTGTAACCCTATTCTGCCACCCAGTGTCCAAAGGTGTTACTGAAGTGTTGTGTTACATTCATTCCAAACAACAGAGGCAGACATACAAGTTTGCAGGCATAAGTTGCCAACATTTGGGACTCTTTTTCAGTTGCAATGAAATTATTTTCACAATGTCGCTTTTCATGACAATGTTACCAAACTTTGTATGATAAGACAACAGTCCATTTCCCAATTACCTAATTCATCTGATATCACATGTACAATGGCCTTTTGTTACATTAGGTCTACCTGTTTTTCTGAATTCCATGGCTCTCTTTTCATGCACACGATAGCCTAGTTTGTGACAAACAGTCAAGGGTTAAAACATAAAACAATTCAGTGGCAAATCCATTTTGACTTGTGATTTCCCTCATACGGTGAAGTTATTTCTTCATTTTACTTCAGTCCTCAATAATATCTTAGCATTGTAAGACTGAAATATCAATTTGCAGCAATGTGCATTGTCACAGACTTTTCATTGATTTATGTGTTAGGTACAATTACTGGTACGTCTACAAATCTACATGGCTCTCGTTGACCAGAATTACAGACTGCATACGAGACTGTCACCAATGTTACTACAACATCCACAATGCAATTGTTTTCAAGATGGCGCCCTGCTCTGTGATTATTAGCAATGTCAGTAAAGAATTGTGACAACATCAATACTAAACAAACTCTGCATTTAAAAGACGAGAACACGTATTAGATGAAAGCATGAGGGTACTGATTAGAGCTGTAAAACACATTTACAATCAACCACTATGCAACGCCGCACCCTGTAAACGGTCCATTGCAAGTTCATCTGAAGGAAGTGGCCTGCTACAGCCCAGGAATGAAAAGCTAATTTTCTACTCCACCGCAGAGCTCTTTCAAAGGCTCGGCGATAACGTGGAGGTAAGAACGGAGTTTATTAGTGAGGAAGAGGAAAGTGCCTTCATGAAAGAACTTGAGCAGGGGTTGAGGAAAAAGCGCTACGAATTTGACCATTGGGATGACGTAAGTTCATGGCTAGTTAGCGAATATTAGCATGTTTCTTTGCAAGCTCTACATTGCCCAAACCTCAATATAACGCTATACTTTTGTGACTCTGACCAGTCCCTTTTCCCATTCATTAGGCGATCCATGGTTACAGAGAGACAGAACGGGAGAGGTGGGGGGCTATGTGTACGGGGGTGCTGGAGAGATTAAGGACTGTGGCTTTTCCCAAGGATAGTACCCTCTTGGGTCCTGTCCATGTTCTGGACCTAGACAAGGCTGGATACATCAAACCCCACATTGACAGTGTGAAGGTATGTGGTCCTTTTGCTTACACATGCCATCTGGTAGCCCAACGTGTCTTGAATGAAAATAGACAAAGATGCATTCAAGTTGTGAATAGCCTGTCCAAAACAGCCATGGGGAAGTTATGCGACAGTCAACAATATAATGCTGCAGACACCCAATGCAGCTGCTTACACTTCTGAGAAACGCAACTGCTGCGAGACACTGGGGAGATGTTCCATGACAGGTGCAGGACTGATAGTGTATATCAACAGCACAGTCCCATTTTTGCTCTAACTGCATAAAGCAAGGAGTGAACAATTGACCCATCACTTAATGCTGGCTGCTCTTTCATACCCTAACTTAAGAACTCTACCCTTACTCTATCTCTTTCCTTTCTCCTACCTCTTCTCTCTCCATTTTTCTTCTTCTTTCATTTCTATATTCCACCCCATCAGTTCTGCGGTAGCACCATAGCAGGGCTGAGTCTGCTATCAGACAGCATCATGCGTCTGGTGAAGGAGGACGATGCAGCCCAGTGGTTGGACTTGCTTCTGCCCTGCCGCTCCCTCTACATCCTCAGGTAAGGATGGAACACAGGTGTATCTTAGTGGGGCTCAGCCTTAAGCAGGAACAAGCTGCTACTTGCAGTCTTTGTCTCTTTGCATGTCTTAAGGATAGCACAGGCTTGCAGGTTGGAGATCCTGATGTCACACTTATTTCAAAAGGGTTTTACATTTAGTCATTTAGCAGACGCTCGCTTCCAAAGTGACTTACAGTAAGTACAGGGACATTCCCCCGAGGCAAGTAGGGTGAAGTGCCTTGCCCAAGGACACAACATCATGCACGGAGGGGAATCGAACCGGCAACCTTCTGTTTACTAGCCCAAATCCCTAACCGCTCAGCCACCTGACTCCCTATTCCACCTTCCCTGCATAGTTTCCATCGTCTTACCCATAGTCTGTCTGTGGGGCTAATGGTGACTATGGATGATGACTGGTACGTTTCTCTCCCTTTCTCCCTGCAGGAACCAGGCCAGGTACGAATTCACTCATGAGATTCTCCGAGACGAGGACTCTGTCTTTGACGGACAGACAGTGCCTCGTCAACGCAGAATCTCTGTCATCTGTCGGAACCTTCCAAGTTAAGACGAGGAAGCCAAGTGGGGTGTATTACTGCAACATAGACCTCTGCCCCAGGATCTGGATCAGGATCTACAGTCCCACATCCTGGGATGGAATATGAAGGGAAGCGGACAAAGAAGATCGAAGGATTTTGTTCCCACAATACAAATATCACGAGCTCCTCTAGTGAAAAATCTTGTAGTCCAAAACCAACAAAACTTTGTGACATTGTCCCCATGCATGGCGGACATGTTATGAAAGGCAAACCAGCACTTTACCCAGACAAATAAACGGAATGTGTTCAAATGACATATTGGGCTTGCTGTATGACATGACAGGTGCAGGTCTAGGTGGGCAACAATGTTAGCCTTTATTTTGAAGTGTCTGTGAGGAGACATGGCGTAATGATGTTTCAATAAAATTGAGACCATGTATATGTGAAACCAAGTGTGATCATATTAGTAACGACCGGTAATGTCTTATTTGAGCCTTGCCAAAGAGGTAGGCAGATGTATTACTACCATACAACATCTAGGCATGTGCCTGACCTAACAGTAAAAGCATAAACCACCCAATCATCTACATTTGTCCCTCACTTTAGAACATTAGAACATGTTCAAGGTAAGGCAACAGCTCACAAATTTGGCAGATGTTTGGGTGGTCTATGCATAGTAGTAGCTAGATATACATTGTTAGTCAATTTGTTTTAGGTATTATCTAGCTAACGTAGCTACCTTTCTTGCAGTTTCTTGCAAAGAGAAAGGGAGAGGGAGATTATCAAGACATCAGGCACAGTAACAGTGTATCTTTTATTACAAAATTCAAACAATCAAAAACAACTACAAAAACAATAGCATATCCTTTACAAAGTCAGTTCCAAAGAATTTGTTTCATAAAGATGACATGGATCTGTATGAATTGTTACCAGTTTCAGTTCAGGGAAAAGTATTTTCATATTTAGCAAATCGCCTTGTTAACTGCTTGACTAGACCCCACAGAATAGCAATATCAATAGCACCTGTTCTCACAGTTTCTACCTGCGCTCTCCGACACCCCGCTTTTTGTTTCAAACACAGAATGCTTAAAGCAATGTTGTTTGAACATCAGTTAGAAGAAGGAAGATTATTATTATTGACTTATTTTAGTTAGAACTTGCTCCGTCTTACAAAAAAAACAAAACAAAAAAAAAGGAATATCTCATCCTTCTTCCACTCCCTCGGTAAGGGCAAGCAGATGACAAATTGTCCTGTGTCTCCTCCTCCATCCATCGGTTCACTCGGTGAGGTAGAAGTGCATCTTGTCGTTGACGTTCTTCCTCTCTGGGTTGAGCCGCTTGAGGATCTGAGCCAGCACGTTGACCGTCTGCTCGCTGCTCAGGCCTGTGCGCTTGGTCTGGAACTTCTTCAGCAGGTCTTTGGTCGTCATGGGCTTCCGGATCAGGTAGCGTCGCACGGCCTCCTCTGTCAGCTGCACGTCGCTGGAGAGAGAAGAGTCACAATGTCGTTTCATGAAAAACATGGCCCAGAAAAAAGAGGGGGGAGCTTCATAGAACTCAAGTCAGCGTTCCCATCGGATTGGATGAAAATAAGTTGTTGTCCAATGTTTGACAGGGCAAGAGAGAGAGCACACGAGGGGGTGGATAAAACTTTGGATGCCAGAGTCTACTACATGAAGGCAGCACAATCACAATACAGGGGGGAGAATTGTGTGCAGCGTGTGTTTTGATCCCTCATAGCTTATGTTTTTAAAGGGGAGACTGGGGAGAGTGATGCCTGTGATGGGGAGGTCTTGATGGTGTACATGTGGTTACCTGGTGCTGGGAGTGGATTTGCCAGAGGGGGGCTGAGGGGTGCTCTTCCCTGAGGGGGCCGGGCTCTGGGTGTTGGGCTCCATCTTCAGCCTCTTGGCAGCAGGTGTGTCTGGGCTTGGACCTGCTGGCTGTCTCTTTCCTGGGGTGGGGTACGACGACGACAAAGGAGGAATAAAAGGGAAAGATTGAGAGCAGGCAACCCACCTTGCGCGGCACCCCGTGTAGACATGAAAAGGTGTGCGTGTACCTTGCTCTAGTTTGCTGGCTGCGGCACGGAGAGTGTTGGATGTGGAGCCGGAGTCTATAGACGGTGTCCCGGGGCGACTGCCAGTCCTGGAGCTACCCCCGGAGCCACGACCACCTCCCCTCTTAGGCGGGGTGCGCTTCTTCTGTAAGGCGAAGAAGAAGGCATGAGGACAAGAGAGAGGCAGGGGAGGATAAGGATAAACACACACTCACAAACAACACACATACACACCGCCATAAAGAGTGCAGATGCCGATTCTCCGTCAATGTCGCTGTCGTCTGAGCTCTCTGACTCCCCACTGCTGTCTGAAACACACACAGACACACACACGTAAGCCCCTGTGCAACTGCTTATCAGGAGTCAGATCTCTCAACATGAGCCCAATATGCTGCATAGGTGAAGCAAAAAAAGAGACTGGCACAAACCAGTTTATTTTTTTAAAGCTTTACCTTTTTTCTTCTTTTTCTCCACCTGGACTGGTGGCTTTTTTTCATCCTCTTCCTCCTCTTCCTCTTTCCCTTCTTCCTCATTTTGTTTTTCTTCCTCGCTCTCCTCTTCACTTTCGGATGCCTCATCGATTCCTGCGGATGTTTATAGCAGGTTTGGGGCATTCAACAGTTGGAACAAATTAAGTGCATTTCCACACAGACACATGAACAAAGATGCTTACCTTTAGGGACATCCTCTTTGCCGGGTTTGTTGGGCTTCTCTACCTCCTCTTCTGAGCTGTGGGCAAAACGTGTGTGTGGGGGGGGTCGGGTGAGACAGGTGAAATCTGCAAGTGCTGAAAAAAGCTGCATGTGTGTGGTGTGCGTGCTCACCTGCTCTCGTCAGACATGTAATCCACCTCGAGACCTTCGTAGTCCCCATCGTCACTGTCCTCTATGGCCTCGTTGTCGCTTCCTTTCCTCTTCTTCTTCTTCTTCTTTCCTTTGGCCTTCGCAGCCTTTTCTTTTTTGGCCTTCTTGGCCTCCGCATCTGCCCGACCAAGGGAGGGCAGCAGAGGGGGGTGTGAAAGAGAGTGGGATGAGAAACAAGGGAATTATGGTAGGGTGGAAATAAAATCGAAAGAAGAAGCACACAATTGAACACTTAATCCAGTGAGATCCAATCCCGCAACCTAGTTTTTAAAATGGTATTTTCCTACTATATCATACTCTCTTCCACGTTCCCGGAGTCTGTATTTTCCCAAACACAACGCTTCTCCCCCCCATCTCACCATCCCCCATGCTGTCGTCGCTCTCGTCACTGCTCAGTTCCAGGTCGTCCTCCAGGTCGGTGATGCGCAGGTCCCCTCCCTTTCCTCCCTTCTTCTTCTTCTTCTTCTTGCCTCCCTTCTCCCCGTCGTCGTCGTCGTCGTCCCCCCGCTCTGGTTCCCGAAGGCGCCTCTGCACCATGATGCTGAAGTGGTTCACCACCTTGTTCCTCCTAAAAGATTCGCCCGGATGAGATGACAAGCCCGTTTATGTTTTCATGTGTCTGTCCTGTGTGTGTGTGTGTGGGGGGGGATGGTTCAACCTCATACCTGCCCCACTCCTCCTCTGCCTCCTCAGCGGTAAGCGTGCGGTGCTTCGCCTGGGGGACAAA
Organism: Mallotus villosus; assembly: GCA_903064625.1. Taxonomy (NCBI): domain Eukaryota; kingdom Metazoa; phylum Chordata; class Actinopteri; order Osmeriformes; family Salangidae; genus Mallotus; species Mallotus villosus. The sequence continues at coordinate 131,980 of CAEFZP010000321.1, forward strand.
GTTGTACCATCCATGGACTGGGAAGGCCTCGAAAGCCCCATCAGGACACTGTGTGAAAATGTAGTAGGAGGCGTTCTCAGTCACTCCGCCCTTCTTCTGACCTTTGAACCTGAGAGAGAGAGAGTAGGAGACAAATGAACCCCACATACACAGATCCCTTAGACCGGGAGTGCACTGGTGCATTTGTAGCACCGGGTTCGTTATCGCGACAGTGTGCAGCCAGTGTGTACCCACCGCTTCCCTGCTTTGCCATTGACCTTGAGGATCCAGGGCTGATCCTCCACCTTGAACTCCCGCGTGATGATCCCAAACTTCTTCCTTCGCGCCTCTTCCCGCTGCTTCTTGCCAAACTCGCTGCCCGCCGCACCTTCCGGAGTCTCCTCCTCTCCGTACATCCTCCTGTTACTCATGTCCCTCTCCATGCGGGCCTGAAGGAGGATGAAATGAGGGGAAGTGTGAGGGAGAGAGATAGAGACTTGGGAGGAGAGAGGGGCATGGCTGTACCTTCTTACCCATGCCCGGGGTTTATATTCTTGTTGTTAGCAGGATAACCAAATAACCAAACCAGGAGAACCAAATTCGTCAAATGTATTAAACAACAACAAATTAAGTATAAATGTGCATGGAGATGTTCCGCAGGTGTTGAGCCTGTGTTTGGTTGGCATAGCTTTGACAGCGGTGTTTATGGGAGGTGGTCGTCACATTTGTAAGTCAGAGAACCGAGTTTGAACGCCAGAACGGGCACATCGGGAGGAAGCATTGCTGATGAGGAATGTGATGACATCAGTTCCATTAGCAAGGAGGTGTGGTGGTCGTACTGCCAGTACCTGGGTCCAGGTGGAACAGTTGACTTTATCCCCAGAGTTGAAGGCCATGATGCTGTACTTCTTACTGGTGTTTCTGACAATAGGTGAAGAAGAAAAAAACCCCACAAATAATCACACACTGGCAGAAACAGACTCACAATGATGCACAAGCAAATACTTTGGTAGGGGAACCTGATCATGGTAAAAGTAAATGTGTTTATTAACTATACAGTTTGTGGCAACCTGAGTGGGAAGGGGGTGCCATGGCCCAAACAGCACCATGGACAGCGGCACAGGCGCTTGTAAACATATACCTACACCCCGTGCATTAAACTGCCGACCAAGCTGTCAGACCCTATTCGCTATTCCGGCCCGCTCTCCGTGGTCACCACAAGCTGCTTCCATTCTTAAGTGGGATGGTACTCACTTGGGGACTCTGACGACATACTCTGTGGAGGAGGAACTGGTGCTTCCCTGTTGAACACAGTCAGAAATGTATGATCAGCTTCTTGGGGGACAATTCTAGTAATATTAGGCTTTGTCCTTAAACATTTTTTTGATAGACTAGGTTAAGACCCCAAAGGAAATCAATAGAGTCCAAGACCATGAAAATTGCTCTTGAGCCTTAGCCTCAAATTAATGGAGGGGAACAAGTTATAGGGGCTTACCAACAACTTTGATACAGCTTTTTGAGTTGTTAGCAAGATGCTTCATAAGAAAATAGCCACCCCCTTAACATAGCATCTTCCAACAAAGAAAAATGAAAGATAAATACACAACTTTTTCACGAAACACACTCACTAGTGAAGTCATGATAGGTTGTGGACAGAGATGGTAGCGTCGCCGGTAGCCTTAAAAAGCAAGACATTTACAACAATAACAATATTCAGGTTAGAAAAGAGGCAAAGACGGATAGTTTCACAACTAAGCTAGTATGTGCACCGTGAACTGAAATGCAGCAAAGAACCACTACTGTAGCGATTGTTCAAAATATAATATGTGTATCATGCAAAATGTGTAAGTGCTATGATGGTGAGGTAGAGAACCAAGTGCTACAAGACAATTAATACACATAGGTAGTCTAAATATACCTTCTTAAAATGGTCTGAGCTGCACTGCAGGCTGGTTCTTAGCCTTTGATGTCAATTGCTAAGCTAACTCGCTAATAACGCTTGTTCCTGAACCATTCAATAAATGTGCATCGCCTTCGAATAAGATGTCGTGTAATATTGACTCACCTTAGCTAAATATACTTAAAAATGTAAATCCCTATGATGATGTTAGACAAATAATTTTCTAGTTTTATCAGAAGGCTGGCTGTATGTATGCACTTCATCCGCTTCTGCTGATCGGTTCGTCTATCTAATGTTGTCGACTGGAAACATGGTGCTTGGATATTGGTCCTAAACTAAACTTTGCCGCCCGTTCTAGAAAAACCAAACCAAAAGCAATTAATTCCTCGTTCCATTTTGAGCTATTTTTAACACGCCAAGTGTCAAAATTTGATAATACTTATATAATTAAAGATTTGCACAAAAGTTCATTTAATTCACAAGTCCGACGTTCTTTAGCCGACATGACAACTAATATAAATGGAAGAGGAAAATAAGAAGAAAGAAGAAAAACAATGCGCACTCATCCCTGCAAGGCCCCTGTTAAACCGCCCCTCTTTTCTATTCTGGTAAATTCATGCTGCTGTCCATGCCTTTATTTTCCATGTTTTCAGAGCAAGCTATTTACATGGAAGTACAGTTCAACAGAGCATGTCAGCTTTACAAGACAAATGGCTTTGAATCCAAAGCAAGGCTCTTTTTTCTTTCTCCAGTCCTTTTCTTGTCATTACTACCATCTTATATATTCTACACAAGAATAATAGAAAACCCATGATATGTTTAATGCAGTGTTTATTTTAAATGAGGTTGTAGTGTCTGGAACCTTTAGTTTGGTATTTGAGTTGGTATTGTCGAAATATTGTGCAGTTTGAATCAGAATCAGAATCAGAATCAGAAAGGGATTTATTGGCCATGAAAGTTTGCACAGTCAAGGAATTTGCTTTGGCAGGAAGGTGCATACAATAAACATATAGTATCCTTAAATTTAAATATGTGGACTGTCTATACTAAATATCTATACTATATAACTATACTATCTATACTAAAGTGGAATTATATTTAAAATAAAATATACAATAAAATATAAGTTGCCTAAAAAGTTGCATATGTTGTTTGACATTTCAACATCTAACTAGGGCTAACCCTAACCCTGTGCTGTAGCTGTAGCTTTTGTGGAACCAAATTTGTGTTTTCCTTTCAAATGTAATGTAAATCCATAAAAAAACAAATGACAACCTGTTGAATTCTTCATGAAAATCGCTAGTAATATCCTTAAATACAATTATCAGTGGCTATTTCTTACACCTATATATTCCCCAGGTAATATATATATATATATATATATGTATATATCCCAGGTAATCTACTAGTTATTTGCTATTATACATTTATTCTCAAATATTTGAGATGGGTATCATACTGTAACGGTGGGACTTTTTCACAGGGACAACACTGACAGACATATGGGTCATGGTTGGTTGCAGCTCAATGAGGCTATGCTGAAAATTATTGCATGATGTTATGGGGTCACTTGCATAAGGTGTGCGACTATACCCTGTCACATATGTGTCTCTAATATGTCCAAGAGCATAGAGGGATTATGAGTAGTACATCATGGCTGTGTATTGAAAATCTCACTTGATGATGTTTAAAAAGAGAGAAGATGAAGTCTTTGGTGACCATTTGATGACATTCTGGTATATTTAAGATTGTATCCTCCCTTGAATTCCACAAAGAGACCAAATAGGCCATTTCTGTTGAAATGTAGCCTATACTGACTGCTGGTTATATGGATGGTTTGCTTTGAATGAAGCATGGAGCCTTTTATCCATGACTCATTCAGGCAAATAGTGTTTGTGTTTTTTTCTGTGAAGCTCTAAGGTGTTGCTTTGGCTTAATTCAGTAGCAACTCTTTAGTCCTTAGTTTTATCGTAGCTCCTAGTTTCTTCCTGATCTCAAGGGCCTCATCTACATCACCAGTTATCTGAGGCTACAAAATAATCTCCCTTAAAAACCAAAGTGATCCCTGTGACTCCTTCAGCCCCTCTAAAAATATGCACTTGTAGCTTCCTTTCCCTCTCATCTCTAAATGTGTTGATTTGTTGTGTTATCTGGTTTGTTCTAAACCTGAGTCAGGTGGTTTGCATATGTCTCAAACCTTCTAAAAACAGAGTTTTGGATGCTGTGCAAATCCTGTGATGTATGGCTCAGGTGAATTGAGTGTTCGTGTATTCAGGGTTTCAAGAGGGATCTGTTAAGATGACATACTGTGTTCTATCTGTATTCCTGGGTGAGTGAATTCCAATAGTTACTATTCTTTAAATTATTTGGGGTTGATTTTCAACAATGCTTTAATTTACTTGTTGTTATTGTTCCTGAGATAGACCCCTCTAAAATATAAGAACCACTTGTAGTTCCAGGCCTTAATCCAACCAAAGTTTCTAGCAAATAGTATTTGACCAGTAAACATACTACACCTTGATTGGTCTAATAGGTCTACTACTCATGACAGACTGTTCTTGATAGTTGAATAATTTTGATGTCCCAAAACATTTAACAAATACTATATGTTTAAACTGAACCTTACAGTGAGAAAATGACTGTGTCCATAACAAAGTGTATCTTTCTCTTTAGGGTTTCTGTTCCCTGCCCCTGGTAAGATACATTTTTGTACTTGCTGAAAGCAGCCAACGACTTTGTTTAACTCTGTCGTGATTAAACAGATGGTGTGGTGTGCAGTTGTAAGAACATTTGTATTGTATTTTCTTTCGCCGACCCCCGTACCATATACATTTTATTGAGTTTTATGCCTGACGTAGTTATTTTGTAACAGGAACCTTTCTTTTACTTTAGGGTATGCCCCTGATGTTTTTCCCAGGGGTAAGATTTTATTAAATAAGTGTATATTTACCTTTATCTTGTTTGAAATTAAAATCTAAATGTTTCTTCAATACATTTTTGTAGTTGCTGAAAGTAGTCAACAACTTTGTTTAAATCTGTTGTGTTTAAACAGTTCTTGTGTAGGTGATGTGCAGTTGTAAGATAAATGACAGCAGTGTCAGCTTTTTATAGTCTTGGCATAGCATTTGTCTTCATGTATTACTTTTTACAAAGCATGAATTTATATTAATCTATTGAATCTGGTCATTGCACCCAGGCAGCTGTGACGGCTACCTTAATATATCTGAACCACACCGTAACTTAGCCTTCACAAACACCGCGATCCCTGGCTTCTCCAAAGATGATGCTGGTCTACTGAATAAATGGTGGCGCTTCGTTGGGATTGGAGGAGACCAAATTATAAGAAAATGTGTTGCATCGAATCTGGGAGGCACAAGTTATCCCCTGTTTCTGAACTTCGTCCCTCCTACATCTCAGTCTGAATCATCAACAGTGGGTAGTGCATGTTCATCTCGTTACCCAGATGGCGCGTCCTGTTGTAATGTTGCAAACCAGATTGAAATGGTGCTCTGTCCAGGAGGATTCTATGTGTTTAAGCCCACTCAGTACAGCCACAGTAGCATGGCTTTTGTGATCTGTAAGTATTATAATACAATTACATTTGATAGAAAGCATAAATTGTAATAGGAGTATAAGAATGTATACAATCTATTTGAATTCAAAATGGAATATTATAACAACAAGGGGTCAGGATGATTCATCATATATTTGCCTTGAGGCTGACATATTAAGATATAGATATATTAAGCTTTGAGACAGAGATATTTTAGAATGTGGATTGTTAGTTGTTCGTTATAATTACATTTGAAATGTTGTCGTGGATCTCTAAAGTATAAAAAAAGGAGTTTAAAGGTGTCACGTGTAAAGGTGTAACCCGCTCTCTCTGTCCAGTTCACAGTAACTGCACTGAAGACTCCTGCGGTCCTTTAGCCCAGTGCACAGCTGAGGGAGGTTGTGTTTGTGTTTCGGGCTACCAAATTCCCCCAACCTACAAACCTACAAATGAGTCCTATGGCTGCCAAGGTAAACGGAACTGTGAATAACCCCTCAATGATATATTTAGAGATCAGGCCTACCGTAATCTAAATTCATGACTGGGAAATGGGGCAAATGTGTTTCAAGATGTCCAGAGACAAGGAGTGTTCATGAGGACGTTTAAGCACAGAGAAGACAGTCATAATATCAGTTTTTCTCATAGTACAGTTTAAATTAACTGCGGGCTTGTCCTAATGATTAATAAACAAAATTGCAGTTAGATGTAGCAATTGTTTTAGCTGTTGATGACCTGTAGTCACTCTTAACTGGTATCATTGTAATGCCTCGCTGTAGTGGTAGAACCCCTACTAGACTGTCCCAAGCAGACAGATATAGAGGTGGCAACCAGTAGCTACTGAGTAAAAACCTGTGAGAAATGACAGAAACATACAGTATTATGCTTTGGTTTGAGAATCAAGTTTGCTGTATTTCTAACAACTATGATACAATGAAAGTGTTTTTAACACTTTAATGGGAACTTGAATTGATTCTTCTGCCATTTTAACAGTGCAGCTGTAAATGTCATCTGGAAAGTAAGAGGCATGATTTAATCCTAACCTTTTCCTACAGACATAGATGAATGTGTGGATACCACTTCAGCATGTGGCTCTTATTCCAACTGCACCAACAAACCTGGAAACTATAGCTGTGTTTGTCTGCAGGGATACACACCCAGCAACCCCTTGTTAGAGACAAGCAACTCCAACGCCTGCCAAGGTACAGTTTAGAATGTACAGTATCTCCCCGATAATCCAGATTGAAGGAACCTTGAACGAGAATTACTGACTGACTGACTGACTGATTGACTCATTCACTCACTCACTCACTCACTCTGTCCCTTACACACACGCACACAAACCTGAATTGTCCTAAACCAGAACAAATATTCCTACTGTACAGTAAACACTTCCCACCTCTTTTTTTCTCATACAGATATAGATGAGTGTTCCACTGGCATCTGTAGCACGAATGGAATATGTACAAACGACATCGGGAGTTACATGTGTTCCTGCAATGATGGCTACAGGGTCAACGAAAACATCACGGAATGTCTAGGTGTCTACATAGTTCTTACAGTCAGACAATGTTCAATGTTAAGTTTAAACTTGTACTTCATTGCTAATCAACACTGTCAACTAACCGTGTGCTGCTGATTCCATATCCAACAATTCAGACGTTATCTTCATTCTATCAAAGAACAGTGCAGTTGGGAGCTAAATGTTCTTCTCCACAGATGTTGACGAGTGTTTCAACTCAACCATCTGTGGCCCAGACTCCATCTGTACCAACACACCTGGAGCCTTTAGCTGTGCCTGTCTACAGGGATACATACCTACCAACCTAGAAGCAGAACCAAGCCAGAAGAACATCTGCCAGGGTACATGTGCCGTTAATGCTAGCTAGCCAGTTTCCTTATTTAGTTTATTCTTCCATAAATGCTTGAACAGATGGCAACTTTAGTAAACTTGTTAATAAGCTTGGTACCTAGGACATATTGAATGGCTGCATATATCATTACTCAATATGTCCAACCTATCAGCCTACCCATATTCCCACTGGTAAGTGTACCTGATGTTTACTGATTGCTGTAGAGAAAATTGACTATTGAGATGAATCTGAAGTGCTGAAGTTAGATGAATGAATACCGTTGGTGACTGTCATTTTTTGAGAACTGATTACACGACATGCTTTTATATGATCAGTGCCTTGTATTGTATTCTTACAGACCTTGATGAATGTGTGACAAACACCACCATCTGTGGTCCTGATGCCAACTGCACCAACTCTATTGGGGCATACAGCTGTACCTGCACCTTTGGTTTCCGTGAGACCCACCCAGAATTTATATCTAGCATATTGAACCCATGCCTAGGTTTGTAAACTATTATTGTGTGTGTCTTAATGTGTGTAAAAAAATATGTGTCAGCAGTACATTAAATCCTACATGATATATTTCCTATTCAGCATGTTCCATATTGACTGGCGTGTATGTGTGTGTGTGTGTGTGTGTTTGTGTTCTTCTTCTGTAGACATAGATGAGTGTGGTGAGACCCCGGTCCTATGTGGTCAAGCTTCTGTGTGTGATAACGTTCCCGGAACCTTCTATTGTTCCTGTCAGGATGGATACTTCCCCTCCACCGGACTCATGTGGGAGATGGACATTTCATTGTGTCAGAGTGAGTGGTTCATGTTAACATAATCCTTGCCACCCCTAACTAACCACATACATACTGATAGATGAAATGAGAAACGAGAAAAGAGGATGATTTGAGTTTTGTGCTTTGCTAGCATTGCTGGCTTTAAGGTTCAGATGAAGGCCAATTGTACTGTGTTAGTGACGTGTTTTTAACAATGTGTCGTACTCATGGACTGTGAGCCCTTGACACATCTGTAACGAGAATCCCTGCGCTCACATTTCCCTCCAAATATTTCATTCACATCCAACAGGTGTTCAGGATATTCTGGACCGTCTGAATCCGCCAGAGGTGAGTCTTTTTTTACGTTTGAGCTTGTCTTGTTTTTAAATCATGTCTAGTATGGGTTACTAATACATTTAACAATAATTCCATACTTAGATTTGGTTAGCGACAGTAGTGTTTCCTGGAATGTACACCGTGGTGAGGATGTTCAAAAAAAAATACAAATCCCATCGCAACCCTCGGTCGCCTGTTTTGAGAAATCACTCATCGGATTTGAATGGATAGGTCTAACCTGTGTGAAGGGGAAAAAGTCTACCTATCCAGTTTTGTGAAAGAAAAAAAGGCTTGTCACTAATTAGAATGGAAGAGTGATAAAAAACTAAAAACTAAACTCAATCTGTATCTATGCCACAGGGCCAGACTAAGGAGACCTACTTCCTCAATAATATGGACCAAGATCTGAAGAACAACTCTGACACCATCCTACCAGCCGGGGTCAGTCTTTGGAGTGTTCTACTCTAAATGTACTTGTAAATAGGTGATGACCTGACGGCAGTCAAGCACTCTGACAGCAGACAAAGCATACTCACTGTGCTAATTGGTGTCTAGGTGCAATACGTTCTTGTTCCATTTTCACATATTCCATTGTTTTTCTCTCTGCAGACAGTGACTAACGGCTTCTCTGCTACCCTGGTATTGTCTACCATTGTCTACCTTTCTACCATCTCATCGTTATTTCATTGTATTACTGAAACTGCATCTAGGATTAGCTCATGTACTCATTTAGTCATTTTTAGCAGACGTTTACTCATCAGTTTGTTTCTCTGTATTATCCATCCATCAATCCATTCATCCATCTATTCATTCTCTTAGGAGGTGTCTGGAGTTAAGGATGACTTCAAGAAAAGTCAGTCAGCGAGTGCATCCGTAAAAGCGAACACTGGCAGTTTGATCCTAGGGATCTCAGCGCGTCTGGTGTCTGCCTTGGTGGATCCAACCCAGAACCAGACCAACATAACACTAACGACCAACGAAATAGGTAGGACTTGGGCCACACACCAAACCTATAGATACTCATATGGGTGGGACACTGATCATGTTGTCCTTGCATGTGTGGTGTCAGATATCAGTCTTCAAGCTGTTGGGCCTGAAACCGAAGGAGGGGATAACACAACTCTCTCAGCCAAGGGAAACACCATGATGATCAACCTGCGGGCTCTGGCCCAAGACAACAACGGTAAAATACAGAGGAGCATGCAGAGTACTGTAAGATTAAGGGGATTATCATGGCATAGTATAGAGTGGGAAGTATATTCACATCTACATTTATTCTATGGTGTGTGTGTGTGTGTGTGTGATTCATTCGGCAGGGTCGGCGGCAGTAGTCTTCATGACCATCAACAGGATGGAGAGTCTCCTGAGCCACAGCTTCTTTGAGACTGAGAACCAGACAGAGATGTACTCTGATGTTATCACTGCCACCCTGCCCAAAACTAATAACACCCAGCTCTCCCAGCCGGTCAACTTCACCATCCAACACAAGAGGGTGCTGTCTCTCTGTATTAACTAATCTCCTATCATCCATCACTCCATCCATCTATCCATCAAACAATTGCCCCAATCCACTGTACATGCATATACTCCCTCCACCGTATCTTACAACTTGTCTATATATTTCTTTCTCAGAGGTTGTCTGAGTCAGAATTGGTGACCTGTGTATACTGGGAGAAGAAGAGTGTAGAGAAAGAGGGAATTGCTGGAGGAGAGGAGGAGAAAATGTTCTGGTCAGTGGAGGGCTGCTGGGTCGCATTCTCTGATGAGAACTACACAGTGTGTAGCTGCTCTCACCTCTCCACCTTTGCCCTCATCCTGCAAACTGGGAAGGTATGTGGGTGCGTGTGTGTGTGTGTGTGTGTGTGTGTGTGTGTGTGTGTGTGAGAGAGAGAGAAAGAGAGAGAGAGAGAGATAATATAGTAAAATAAGGAAAATGTGAACTTTTTTCTTGGTCTACACAAGTGTTATTTTTTGAGGGGTTATGGTTAAAATGAGTGTAAAAGGGTTAGATTTACATCAAGGGTTGAGGTTAGGAGTTACAGATAGTTTTAGGGTTAGGAGCTAGGGTTAGGTTTAGGGTTCAGGCTAAATGTTTTGGTGAATCTTATCTTACGGTTAAGGTTAGGGGTTAGGTGAAACAAGATTCTGAAATATGTGTGTCTGTTTAGTAGACCAAAAGCTTTACTGAGTGCACGTGTGTATTCTGCTTTAACCAAATGTATCTGTGCATCTATTCAGGTGGCCGTGGAAGATCCGTTTATAGAGTGGGTGAACAAAGTCTGTGTGTGTATTGGCCTGGTCTTTCTTGCTCTGGCCATCCTGACCTTCCTACTGTGCAGCTGGAACCCCAAGATCAACAACACAGCCCGCCTTCACCTCTGTATCTGTCTCTTCCTGAGCCATCTGCTGCTGCTGTTGGACAAGGCCTATGTTGATTCCAAGGTCTGGCATCGTCTTTTGGACGAGAAACAATTAAATATGCATCGAAGAGTTACTTGTCCGTAGAAGTGTAAATCAAAAAACAGTTGAACTGTGTGCGTGTGTGTGCATCATGAGTCCGCTTGTGAGTAAATGAGAGAGCTCTAAGTTGACTGTACTTTGTCTCTAGCTGATCTGCAAGGCCATGGCCGGGCTTCTGCACTTCCTGGTGGTGGCCAGCTTTGTGTGGATGCTGCTGGAGGCCCTGCAGCTCTACCTGCTGGTCAGGATGCTCTCCAGGGTACAGGTCATCCAAAGGGACGGCCTTCCCAGGCCATACCTCTACCTTATTGGCTATGGCGTTCCAACAGTGATAGTCGGCGTGTCTGCATGGGTCAATTCTGGTGGATATGGCACTCCTACAAAGTTAGTCGTAATTATGAAAAGACATGTATCTAGTTCTACTGTGAGCATCTGGTGTAACAAAGACATTTGAAGTACAATAGCTACTCTCATACGTGTGAAGTTGTCCTGTCTGTCTTCTGGTTAACAGTAGAGGCCATTTGTTGTTTAATGTGGACAAACCATTTGTGGACAAACAGGTGCTGGCTGTCAAATGAGAAGCACTTTTCATGGGCTTTGACTGGACCAGTGATTGCTGTCCTTGCTGTGAGTGTTTCAGCACCCTCAAGACGCACACACACAAAGTTTATATACACACCCGCACACACTTTACTCTGCTTTTTGCTTTCAGTTGAACTGGATCTTGTTTTGTGTTACACTCTGGAGTTTACGACCCACTTTAGTCAGCATGAGGAGCGATGTCTCCCAGTCCAAAGACACCAGGTGCGTGTAGTCTCTGTCTGTCTCAAAGACAGACAGACACTGTTGATGTACAGTGTGCTCTCTCTCTCTCTCTCTCTCTCTCTCTACCAGACTGATAGTCTTCAAGATTTTGGCCCAGTTTATCATATTGGGCTGTACCTGGATCCTGGGCTTCTACCAGACCAGCACATTCTGCCAGTACCTCTTCATCCTCCTTAACTCCCAGCAGGGCACCTTCCTCTACATCGTTCACTGTCTTTTCAACAAAGAGGTACTTCTCTTTGCACCCATTTCTATCCATTCTCACCCTTTCTCCTTCCTCCCTTCCTTGTGGTGCTCTCTGACATGAAAATATAATACCCATGTCTACACAGCAGATACATTTCATATCAGATCGGAGGGAGGAAAGCTCTGTCATTAGAGTTGGGCCCCTTTAGGCCTGCCAGTAGGATATATGTGGAGATGAAGATGGTTCTGTGGTGTACCCTGCAGGTGCGAGAGGAGTACTACAGGTTCATCACATGCTCATCCGGCTCTGCCAGCACCCGTGGTTCCGTGGTAAGATCCTCATGCTTCCTACTACAGCACACCACCATGCTGTCATTGTTTGGTCGATTACCATCAACAAGTAACATCATGAATACAACACTGCATCTTAGAAGCTATAAGCTGCTGGCTACCAATGGGACTGACATGATTCTTAGGACTAGAGTGAATATTATAAAGTGCAGGTAATCCCTACCAACTATGAAAAACAAAAACCTGACTACACTAATTTATATGTGGGTCAATGCAGAAAGAAACACCCTCAACCTCTGAAGACTTGGACAAGACAGGGGAAAAGAAAGACACAGCAAAGGACTAAAGAAAGATGAGATCTAGAGAGACTTGCATGTTTGATGTATTTACCCTTGCTTTAGTGTATTTATTTGCTTAACTGAAATGTGTTTATAGTTGAACAGCCAGCAAATACATAAATTGAGTCACATTGCAGTAGCATATTTTGTAGATGTATGGTCTGTCTGAAAGTGTTGTACCATAATGATATGTATTCTTGTGTGCAAAATACATCTTATTAAACACAATTTATGTGGATGACAATCATGACATTGTCGGGTATGCGGACCAGGGGAAAGTACGGTGGCCCTGAAGTGCAAAACACACCCCCTAATATGAGTGCATCCCCCAAATTAAAACACTCCCCTCAAATACGAGTCAACTCCCCCCAAATAGGATGACTTGCTCACCTCCCCCCAAATGGAGAACGACATAACATTACCTCAAAAACACATTACATTAACTCAAATCGGAAATGGTTGGTACAACACTTCACTGAATGGATGCAGTAACTAACAGGGAATAAGAAATTGATCAACAGAAGTACGAAATGCAATAGCCTGACATAGTTACGTGCACCAGGACAGTTGTTTAGCTATCGAAGCAGGTAGCAAGTAGGCTTACTTATGCTAAAGTATAAATTGCGCGTTAAGGGGCACTGTTTCGACAGCGCCATTGGGCTGCGCTTCAATACCGCCATCTAGTGGTTTAAAGTGTGAATTACAAGTACAGTTCTCACAGTAAACCACCAGATAGCGATGGTAAAGCGCAGCCCTATGGAACAGGTTATTAAACGTTGAGTTACAGTAATGTAATGTTTTCCATTTGGGGGAGTGTGTCCTTGTATTGGGGGGAGGTAAGCAAGTCATCCTATTTGGGGGAAGTGTTTTCATTTGACGGATGCACTCATATTAGTGTTTTGCACTTCAGGGCCACCGTAGGAAAGTCACTCCTCCACATGCAGCAATATCACCAATGCATGTCTGCTAAATTAATAAATGTATCATAATCAATAATGGGGAATTTCCCAAAGATCTATTTATCCTCTTCTACTCGGCCTATAACTGGCCACTGTAACCACTAGGAAGTGTATTAGCATTGGCATTATCTTCTTTATTGACAATTACAAGTCTAAGGCAGAAATATTTCCTAGGTTGCAACATATTTTCAACCAGTAAATATCTAATACTTGGCTTCCTCAATGTTTTGATTATTTTATTAACATAATATTTGTATAGGATGACCTGAAGCAAAGGTTTATTATTAAAGAAATCTAGATTTGCCATCCTTATCTTTAACTTCTTGTCTTATCCACTTTACCAAGTAACATAATTGTTGAGAAAAGAATTGTGGAGCCAATAGGAAATTGCAAGTGCTTTGGCCCGGTACTGATCAGAATGCAATGAATATCCATGCCCACATATGTGAGCCAAGTTGTATCTATTTGGTGTCACAGAGCAGAGATAGTAGCTACAAGATACAGTTGTGCAAGGTCACCTGAAGTGTTGAATCTCATTATTCATTTATGTTGACCGCAGTTAGAAATCAGCCTAGTCTCCGTGTGTTCTCAAATTCTGAGATTGGATTCTACTTTATTAATTAATTGAAAGGATTATTAATCCAATGGTCTGCCACTAACCTGTAAAGTAGTTGATTGTGCAAAATATGGACTTTGCTTATACTTCTCCCAGCAAAATCAGATCTAGTTGTAACCATATCGTTACTGAGGCATATGACCTCTGATTGGTGTACAAATGATGAAATTAATGTAATATTTCTGTCAAGTTATTCCTGCAATGAGTTGAGCCCCTGTTTAATACCATGGCCAATCTCACAGCACAAGACAGCTCCACTCAATCAATACAGTTGCTAGATGCATTGTGTTATAATACTAGTACTTGAAACTTGAAATATGTAAATGTAGTTATTTTTGACCTCTTAACATACATGTATAGGCAATTTTCAAGATAGCCACGACTAAACAAAAGTAATGTAGTCAAAAATAATTATGGCATGTCTTCAGATAAACAAACATTACATGAAAATGTCCTAGTGCAATTATTTCCTTAAATAAGTTTTATTTCTTTAAGAATAACTGGGGAAAGCATTAGCAATCTCTGTACAATTGTTTCATTGTTTTCCTTGGGTTTGCTCAAAAACTTGAATGATGAAATTGGGCTGAGAAATATAATGCTGCCACTTAAAACCCAAAAGAATATGAATAGTCCATAGGCATCCTTCAGTTTGCTTTTTCAAATATGCAATATCAAGTTCCTTAGATTTCCTCATTTTCTCCAGTTTCCATGTTCATGTGTTCCTCTTGTAGATCCCAGTTTTTCAATGTCAATTATGGAGGCACATTAAAAATACTGCCACTTCCCAAGGACTGTGTCTTTGATTGCATCAACAAACTGTATAGGGACCCAGTAGACCCAATACTGAGAGGCTTCTGTTGGACCCAGCTGGAACGCCTAAGCAAGTGGGGCATAGAGTACACTGAGTAAATGCTTTACATACAGATTTGGAAATTAGTTCCAAGTCTACAAAATAGTTCTACCAAATACAGAATCCCCACTACTTTATGACCTACTGCAAGAAATTAAATGTAATATTCCCTGCTATACATATGACCTTGACCCAAAGCCATTTCAAACATATGGTTGTACACATGTACTGTTTAGGCTTTTCTCAAGAACAGCTTGAGAATGCATTACCATCATGTGATAGTCTTCATGGCCTTCAATTGGTTCAGTCACCACATTTTTTATGGAGCCCATTGGGACTTTCTCTGTCCTCTCTGTAGGAGACAAACAACAATAAGAAGTGCTTGACATGAACCCCTTTCCTGCAGGGCAAACCAAGGCATCATCTCACCCTTAGTTCCAATCCACAGCTGATCTTGTTCCAGTTTGAAGGTGAGTCGAACCTTTCCACCGGTTTTGTTGTACATTCCAGCTAAAGGCACTGTTGGTAAGCGTTCCTGTTTAACAAATGAAAGATCTCTTGCTGGTCATTAGTGGACGAACAAGGGAATGATTCACAGCGACTGCTCTCCTAGCTCCTCCTCAG
This sequence comes from Mallotus villosus, assembly GCA_903064625.1. Lineage (NCBI taxonomy): Eukaryota > Metazoa > Chordata > Actinopteri > Osmeriformes > Salangidae > Mallotus > Mallotus villosus. Next base: position 147,517 of record CAEFZP010000321.1, read on the forward strand.
TCTGCTATACAGTGGGGTGGTCCCAGCTGAAACATTTGCGGTCAAAATACTAACTGAACACCAGACAAAACAATTGTGTATATATATTTATTTTTAAACTTCATGGTTTACACTTACCTTTGTTCCTTTTACTGATGCCATTATGTCTTCTGGTTTACCTTTGTCCAACACCTTTCTGTGTTGCTAGGGGGGATTTTTTTAAATCATCGTTAGATCATTGTTGTTTTGTTAAATACATTTTAGCCTCTTCCTAAATCTTGCACCACATATCCTATTACAAACAAGCTCATTTCGACCAAGCCATTCAAGTAGATTCATTTACATAGCAATATGGAAGACACCAGTCTTACCTTTTGCCGACACAAAGGTTCTTTTTTGTCTTCTTCTGCTTTAACTTCCTGTTGCATTACCTCTTTTGGGGTGTTGACAGCTAGTACATCATTTATTGTAGACCCAACCACCATGATTTTTGCACCATTTGTAACTTTGATTTCTCTTAGCGTCTTATCCTCAGGGAGCAATCCCTTGTACATCACTTTCTGCATGGCAGGTGGAAGACCTTTAAACAAGTAAGCAGGCTTTGAATGAGCTACTACTGTCTTTTACTGTTTGAAAAAGTTGTAACCAGCTGATCTTACTCTTACCAGTGAGTGAATGGATCCTCTCTTTAAGTTTGGCACCAGTGCCATCCAAAGGAATTTTCAGGTCATACTTATTCTTGTTCCAAATGATCTTTAGATCCACCATCTCCTTCCCATCATCTGTGTCGTCATCTCCATTGCTAACAGTTGGGTCCTGAGTTGAATTGTTTTCCCCATCTGCTTGAGACACGTGATCAGACTCTACAGCATCACCTCCGTCAACATAATCACACAGTGGTTCTGGCTCTTTAGGCTTGGCTTCCGTTTCCATTGTTATCTCTTCACTCCCTATAAAATAGGATCACACACTTCATGTCAGACATTTTAAAGTGAACATTATTTACCGTTACCCATTACATTCTTCTAAAGTAAACAATGTTAACTGTAGCTAAAATTGGACAAATCCAGTCCAATTTCGGCAAGTAAAGGTCCCGACACCTGTTCAGAAATGGCCAAGCAGTCAGTTCAATCTGTTAGAAGTTGAATCTGATATTGGCTATCTAGCTGTCAAAATAGGTAGCCTAGCAATTTAGCTGGCTGCTGCTGTTGTCTAGCTTGCTAACCCACACTGGGACTAGCCAGGAATTTGTCAGCGATTATAGCAAACACTGTCAACGCTAACTAGCCAACAGCAGCTAACATTGCATCTAGATACTGTTAGTTGTAGTGTATTGGTCCAGTATTTATGGACAAAATGCCAACTACTGTAACCGTAGACACGGTATATGTAGCCTAACCTCGAAAACAAAATCGAAAGGACCAGCTAGTAGGTTACTAGCAGCGGACCGCATTATGGCTGACTAACGTTGCTAGCTAAGCTAAGCTAGTTGCAACGACCAAACACTACATGATATTACAGTAACATTTGTAAACATCGTATTGACAAGTGCAATTTTAGTCAGTAGCATTTGCAAGCCAATTAAACACAACCCCTAATCCCTTGTAAAAACGAAAAAAAACACAGGAAATGTAGTTGGGACGGGATGAAACTAAATTTTCTTGATACCCACCATCCTGGGTCGCCATGATGATTGTGTACAATATGAACAGTGTCTGTGGCTGCTGCTGGAAACATCGATTTAGCTACTGGGCTTCCATACTTGTTCGCGATTGTTAAATCAAAGTTGTCAATCGTTTAGGTTGCCTGGGTGGTACCACGGTGTACGGAGTTCGCAAACAAAAAATGTACATTTTATTATAAATCGTATGGGATTGTACTTGACTTTAAAGTAATTTGCAAATAATACTGTAAAATGACAATTATTCTTGAATCCTTTTTTGTTGTGAAATTACAGCCAGATGTTAGGGCCAATCAAGGTCGTGGCTTGCAACCACTCGCTACATATAGAACAATATAGTTATATCCCATGCTGACCATTTTCACAACCACCATAATATGTTAAATTTCTGTTACAAGGAATTACCAGGAATACCCTGTCAATAGTCTGTAGTCTTAATTGAGACACATTTCTGTGAGAATCGACGGGCAACGAGACTAGTTATTGTCCGTATGACCCAAAACAAACTCATCTTATGACAACTTCGTTGGCTATTTAACTGATGTCACATGGCTGCTCAACTCTGCCCAATGTCCAAGAAGTTTGTGGCTGCTGGATGTTAATCAATTTCGAATCGAGCTAGTCTATTATCAGTATAAGATCTGCGTATGAGAGTAATATAGTTCATGGCCACACCACCACAGTTCAACAGTATAGCCAGGAAGTCCAAAGAGCGAGAAGACGAGTTGCGTTATCAAGCTGCCCGCGCTCGAATCTAGTGTTTAGGGGAAACTTCGTTTAGCAAAGGTGGCACAGGATTAAATTGTTCTCAACTCGTTGTAGCTAGTTGCCGTGGGAATGTCCCATTCGTGCAACAGGTGTTACAGTGGGAAACATTGTATGATTTCCTAATTAGCTATCGATAACGAGCTTCGTCGTAAAGCCAGGCAGAGCGTTGCTGCAAGTATGGCAGACCTGAGAACATTCAACGTTGTGATTCTTGGTGTTGGATTTTTGTTCATTTTTACAGCATTTACAACGTGTGGAAACATTGAAGTAAGTGTACAAACAGTATTTGTGTGACTTAATAAACATCATATGCATGTGCGTATAATCTATTGCTCTCTTCCGGAGATTGAAACTAGATATGCATCTATTCAAGTAACCTTAGTTAGGAGTTTGATTTATAACCAGAACGAAGAGCATACAATTTATTTGGGATTGGATTCTAAATAACGACCCACTGAGTCTTACATTTTATTTTCCAATGCAATTCAATCTCACATGATGCTGAAGAGGCTGTCAGTGGGGCATTGTAACAAGTCAGGCGCATCTCGTGCTTCTAATTTGCTTCATAAATTATCATGCCAGACGAATGAATGACATACATTCATGTGTTTTAAGGTAATGCCACCTAATTTAGCAGTACATCATCGGAAAACGTGTAAATGTAACAACTTTTATATTTATTTTTTAAAGCAAACCCTGATTAAGAGCTTGGATAATGGTAGTTTCACTGGAAGTGGGTATGACAGGTAAGTTGTATCCTGTTACCACTATTATTTTAACGCATTCCACATCAGTATAATTTAATTTATTGCACACCGGAAACATGACGGCAAGTGTATTTTCCAATATAGCCTGGGAATCATCTATGGAGTGTTTTCCTTCTCAAATTTACTTGCTCCAACCGTGGTTGCTGTAATTGGACCACAGATTACTATGTTTTTCAGTGGAATTCTGTATAGGTGAGTATCAAGAATTGTAAACATACTATTTGGGGTTTGATGTGTCAGAGGTACTGTATTTAATATCCTTTTTTCCCTCTTAGTGGTTACATAGCCGCATTCATCACTCCATCAGTATGGTCCTTTTATTTAACTTCAGTATTAATCGGCATTGGAGCAGCCAGTAAGTCCTTGTCCTGAGACTTCTTTCCCCGGTTAATTTGTCCTCATGTTTTTTATACTGTCATGACATATTTCATTGCATGATTACATTAATAGCCTGCATTGTGAGTTTAAGTATCAGACAAAAATGCATGTGTCTATTGTCAATAACATCCCTGAGATGTTTCTCATGTTTTGTCAGTGCTATGGACAGCTCAAGGGCACTTCCTTGTGGCGAACTCTGATGCTGCCACTATTAATAGGAACACAGGGATGTTTTGGGCACTTCTACAGTGCAGGTATGTAATGTGGTAGATTGAACACTTAGTACACGACCGCACACTGACTATTACTGTATATGGAACAGACATGACAAGTCATGTTGAACATGCATGTTTCATAACATGGGTTAGTATGTACCTTCATATGCTTTTTCAACATAACATGTTGAATAGTTTAAACCAAATCCTCAGTATGAATTCTGTCTGGTTGACTAAAATATTTTGATTCACTTGCTCAAAAATCTGAGAACCCAAGATTTAACCAGGAGAGGGCAAATGAAAACTGACAAGCAATGTAGTGGTTCCTATAGCATGAGCATTCCACCCACATTGACTGCTTTAGTTCTAGAGATATTCAAATGTAGTACTCGATTTGGATAATGGATTCTTTGATTTTGTATAATTTATTTTATGATTTTCTTTTTCAGCATGTTGTTTGGAAATCTATACATTTATTTTGAGTGGAATGGAAGTACAGACATTTCAGGTAATGATTCTGGAAAAAAATCTGCTACATCATTGTTTCAAGGACACCTTTTACTGTTTTTCCATCTTAATATTTGTTCCTTTCAGACAGGAGCAGAAAGATGATCTTCACAGCTCTGTTGATCACATCTGTACTAGGAACACTTAGTTTCCTAGTACTGAGGAAAACTCTTCCTTCAGAAGAGATACTTTCTGAGGAGGAGGGGCAGTCTCTGCTTCCAACTCGCATGATGTAAGTAAAGATATTTTAGCCAACATTCATTTTGTACACTTGACATTCAGTTGTTGCATTTCAGAGATTTTAAACGCTCACCAAATGTCAGTTAATCACAACTTAGACTTTTATTTCTCCTTCCCATACATTTAAAGGGAAAAGTTATTTAGCTTTTTACAAATAGATTTTTCTTGTGTTTTTCTTTGTAGGTATAAGCAAAGGGCAAGCTCGGCTGTAAAGGATGCAAAATCGGAATTCCGTAAGTTCGTTAGGTCCTTTGACTTATCAAACCTATGTATTTTTTTTAATCCCCTGATCACTGTCTTTTGCTTATTTTATGTTTTATTTCTTTAAAGAAACAATTATACAACTGCTTAAAACCAAAACAATATTGCTCCTGAGCTGCTGTATGGCATACAGTGGTAAGTATGTTATTCTCTTCATGTTTATCTGTTGAAGTCCTCCCTACATTAAAAGGTTTTAGTAACAGTCTTCCCTTTCTAGGCCTTGAGCTATCCTTTTACAGTGGGGTATATGGGACATGTATTGGAGCAACATCCGAGTTTGGAGAATCATCTAAAGGGTTAATTGGCATCTCTGGCATTGTAGTGGGAGTTGGAGAAATAGTTGGTAAGTTTACAGTTAATGCCTTCAATGTATTTATTTTTTAAATCACATTGGTACAACAATAATTGCTTTGTGGTGTTTGACTCAATGTAATGTTTCAACCAGGTGGAGGTTTATTTGGGTTAATATGTAAGAACAACCGCTTCAGACGCACGTCTGTGGTCTTCTTGGGAATGGTTGTCCATTTTGTTGCCTTCTACTTGATCTTCCTCAACATCCCAGAAGATGCCCCTATTGTGTTAAAAACCAACACACAGCACAAACCATATCTCACACCAAGGTAGTGCTTTTAAAACTGGTCAATAATATAACTGACCTGATAGACTTCAAACGTAATAAATGTTTTCCTGTGTCCTAGTGTATCAATCGCCCTGCTGTGCAGTTTCTTGTTGGGTCTTGGCGACAGTTGTTTCAACACTCAGTTATACAGCATCTTGGGGCGTGTGTATGCTGAGCAAAGTGCGCCTGCCTTTGCCATCTTTAAATTTATTCAGGTAATTATAGAAGAAAACAATACAGTGCCCTGACAATTGTACCTGATGAGTCCATTTCGAAGCTCTAAATATACAGTCAAATGTAACTGGTACTTGTGTTTACCAGGCCATGGGCTTTGAATGTAGTCGTTTGTTACTAGACATCAAAGTGAATTCTTGTATTTTTATAAAATATCCAATACCATGTACTTTTATTTTTGTTGTTTAGTCCATCTTCGCAGCGATCGCCTTCTTCTACAGTGGCTATCTACTTCTGACATGGCAGCTCCTACTAATGGTGATCTTGGGCTTTACTGGAACACTCTGCTTCTTTATGGTGGAGAGAATGCAACATTTCTCTGTTGATCTGCAAGAATACTAGCAGAATTGTCCTACACAATTTCACTACTGACAGTTAAGTATAGTAAAACGGTAATTTCCTGTTTAACACTAACGATACTTGACATTTTCAGTTTTAGCATTTAACTTACATTTTTATTCCGCACACAATACACTAAGTTGTACCTTGCTCTTATTTATGTATGTTAATGTAGACTTCTCTTCACATGCACACAACCTTTGCTGTCACTCTCTCAGGGTTGATATACAAGATATTCTTACACTTTTGCAAAAGTGTTATTCTTCAAACATATCATGATTCTTCAAGAAACTTTTATTAATATAAATCATTATCAGCTTATTGATAAAATGTTTGACAAGTGGCAGTCACCAAAGATTTCACAGGAATTACTACTATTTGTCAATTGTACAGTTGTGTGATAAAACCATTTATATTGTTAAGAAGAATACACCAGCGCTTACAATCCTTCACGTCGCCATTGTCTTGCCATGCAATGCAACCACTACTTTGTGACTTATTTGGAAATATTTTTGAGCTTTGATACAATCCACTTTTTTAAATGTAGAAGTAGTTACAGAAATGTATAAATGAAAGTTTATAGCAAATCATTTTTATAAATGTCGTGTCAGTAATACCCACAATTCATTTTGTCTCATCTTTTATAAATAAAGCTATTTACAAAAGTATAGTACACTTTAATATCTTTGTCTTCACAGTTTTTCAGGTAAAGTGCATTTTGACCTGAATTTGATGCAGATTGCATTTTCTGTGTCAGACAAAATAACATAGCAGAAATAACATAAATTCCATGAATATACTGTAATGGATGACAAGATGGTGGATTTAGAACATGGGGGGGGGATTCTATTCGAAATAGAATTTCAGGTGTTGCAAAAATAATTGGTGTGTGTAGTCTGTTTACGGAAAGCAATAGGCTACCCAATCTTTACATATTTTGCATATCACTTGAGCAATGCAATTTGGTGCCCTAGCATATTTTAGCCGAAGCACCTTGCATCGCAGCCATTCCACTGTTCACTTCACACAGAAACTGCTGTGCAAAATGATTGCCTAACAACAACAACAAAAAATATGTTTTGACTGCTGCAGTATTGAAAAACGTACCTGCTGCTGCAGTCCACAGGGGGGCGGTCGATCATTAGATGGCTGCTCAGAACACTAGAATAAGACTAATAAAAGCGGGTTCGAGTCGTTCGAGTTGAGCTAGATGGGCTAGGTGTTGCTGTCTTTTCCAATATAGGAGGTATGTTGTATCAAGCCACTTTACAATATCAAGAGCCTATATTATTAACTAGGGATGTCCAAAACATGAGTAGTTATGAGTGGAATTTGCTAGCTACCAGCATTTCATACGCAGCTGAATCTATCCCGGTAGAACTTAGCTAGATTCTACTGTAGCCTCAAGTAGCTAGCTAACTCCAGAAAATGTGCGCTGGTTAGTTCTAGCTACTTCTACATGACTAGACAATGGCACACATTTCCTTGAAAAATCAGTTTACTAATGGATTCAAACAATACCATTCAACAATTCTTTAGTGCGGCTCCTTGTCCGTCTGTCTTTCTTGTTTTAAGGTTTAAGCAATGGCTCGACCAATGGGAGACAGCCATCGAAGATTCTTGCAAACATTGATGGTCGATGGAATTATTGATGGTCCCCGAGCAAGAGCTCTTCACAGGCACTGTTGTGAGACCCACAGTGGTAAGAAAAACACAGCACATTTATAACTGGGGCAAAGACAAAACTGAGTGTTACTGATAAACAATAACCAGCTGCCATTTTTCATCCAGCACATTATGCCCACGATAAACTTGATGAATTCATTGATGTCATCAATGCTCAACTGCAGCCCATGTTCATGCAGATCAGAAAAGGGATGTCTGAAGAAGATGGTCTCACACATTATGCCTTGGTGAGACTGTAAAGCAGAAGAAAGCAAGATGCCCTGTCCCGTATGGATCTCACTTGAATAATATTGTGTGACTAAGAATTTCCAATTAACAAGGCGCCATTGTTTTCCTCCAGGTGAACATGGCTGAGACGGATGTCACCAGGATGTCATCAGATTATGCAGACAATGAACTGGAGTTATTCAGAAAAACGGTAAATTGACAATTTACTTCTATATTCAGCTGTTTATCATAACCCCTTTGACATATTGACAGTCCTTTTGTAGAGGTGACCTGAGTATGGGCCTAATCAAAACAGTACTTAAACAATACAAATTAAGAAACATACGAAAATTGTCTTTTGAAGGAGTAATTCACTCAGTGTGCACAACGTTTCGTTTGGTATTTGTTTTCCCCATCCTAGCACTATTGTTTGGATGTACATGACCTTGATGCTTATGTATCAAGATTGTCTAGGGATATTCAGTTGCCAAAAAGAGTTGACATTAGTTGATGTCCACGTGCTTTGATTGAATGGTGTCCTGAACTGTTTCAGATGGATCTGATTGTGGAATCTGACAACGGAACCGCATCATCCACAGACGTCCTTAATTCTGCTGACGGCCTTCAGACTAAGAAGCTAAAGAAGAAAGAGACGGAACATGTGTTGGCCAGGCTTGTCCAGGAGAAGTGGCTGAACGAGGTACCATCTTAACATAGGAAATGAATGCAATAACATGGTCATTTTATTTACTTACAAAAGTCAAGAGGACTGTAATTCTACCCTTACATACTCTGCTCTTCAGAAACATGGCGAATATTCTCTATCAACCCGTTGCATTATGGAGATGGATACATATATTCGGATGATGTACATGGACCAAGTCAAAGTCTGCCATATCTGTCACAATATTGCCTTACAGGTAAATAAGGGTACTCCTCAGCTAATTCGACAAACTTGTCATGCCTGGTATGAAAATAATGTGAGTCTTAGTGCTGAATTCTATTGCTATTAAGAGATTCATTGACATGTTTCTTTATTTCTGCAGTGCCAAACGTGTGATAATCCGTCTTGTGGGGTCAAAATCCATAACCCCTGCGTTGCCAGGTACTTCAAAGGCAGGACTGATCCTCGATGTCCTGCCTGTGAGGACTTTTGGCCACACGAGATTCCAGGTAAAAATGTACACTGAACATAATGTATGTTACAATGATGTACAGTTCCCAAGGAGATGCTGTTAATGCTACATGCATGGGTAACTCAGGTTTAATAATGACATACTCCAGTCCATATGCATTATACTGTAGTTCACAGGAAATGACACCTCTCCCCCTTCCTCTCAGAGGTTAGCCGATCCCAATCCCAGCCTTCTCAGAGTCCATCTGCCAAGGAGAACACAGCTCCAACTCATTCAAAGAGATCCAGAAGATGAAATGGCAGTGTACCTAACGCTAATCTGACAAAACATTGTATCTGTGTTTGCGGAAGGACGACCAATGTTTCTATTTGTTTCTATTGTTGGTTGAATTTGACTTATTTATAAAGTTGGTTTTTAATGGTTCATGGCTATCATATTTGTGAGAGCAGTAGCTGTAATGTCTGTTCATGGAACTCGATTATCAAAATCTTGTTAAATTACTTTCGGAGGGTTTTAATTCTTATGTGAACTATTTCATTTTCAGTTTTAATGTAAAGCTGTGTTTACATCATTTGTACCTGTGGTTCATTAGGTTGTTAAATTAGAAAACTTTTCCCTATTTGAATAAATTATGGAAATAAGCCATCATCTCAGACAGTATCTGCAGGGATAATTTGGAAACACATAATTAAATATGCTAATTTGATGAAGCATACGCCATTAAATTAAATGGGTAACAACTCTGAATATTTTACATGCAGGAATACATTTGTACACAGTTTAAAGCTCTTTTTCATACAGACGCAGTGCTTGTGTAACAGCTTCACATATTTTATGTAAATCACCAATATAATAAAGTAAAAGGATATTCTTAAAACTATTTTATTATATTTTTATTGACACATTTGATGTGTACACTTGATTGTACACAGTATAACACATTGTACAGTCCTCTGAAATAAAATACTTCACAATGCAGCAATAAACACCTTTGGTTGATTTTCAAGTTCATGTATTTTCATGCTTTGGTTCATGACCACCAGAAGCTCACAGAGAAGCTGACCTCCAGAGATCGCACATAGTGCCAGTACTTGACAGGTATGAACAAGACGTCTCCAGGCTGCAGAATACACTCTAGATAGGGAGTTTGGGAAAACTCTGGAAACTGCCTCATGTCTGGATTCTCAACGTCTACCTACAACAAAGATTGCAGATTGTTATCGCAAAAGTATTGTTGATGCATGACATACGTCTTGTATAATACTATATTTCTCTAGTTCTGCTTGAGAAATTAGATATATGCTTCATTTAGGGGATAATAGTATACTATGTGACAGTACTGGTGACTAGTATATTGAAATTAATTAAGATTTTGACTTGCCTGACTGGTGTTGTGCAGGAGCGGTGACTCATGAGGATAGAGCTTATCTGTGTGCTCTGGTGAGTAGAGACGTATGTACTTTCTTCCAACCACCTAAACCAAAAGGTACATTTGTCATAAACACACCATGCACACCTTGTCCTGAGTGAAAGACTGCTGGTCCCATATTCACATACAAATGTTGTCACCTGAGCCAAGAAATTCTGTTGTGGATCTTGGTGTAGGGGGGAAACTGTGCCCCCTGGCCCAAACCAGGCATTTATGGTGATGTCATCTTCATCTCCCTCACCAAGGGAACAGTAGTCAGGTATACGGATGTCTTTTTTTAACTCTGGGACCTCAAGGCGGGTGCATAAAGCATAGGAAATTATACAGTGTTTGATTCATTATTTACTTGAGACTCCAGTCAATATTAGTGTATTCAGAGGAATAACTTGTGTCAATGGGTTAAAGCTCCTCTGTAAGAATGAATAGATGGTGTGTTGAACACTAACCTGCTCAAATAACTGATGCTGAGCAAGATATCCCAATCCTTTACCATCATCCTACGAGAGTATAAAGCAGTGAGATAGTAATAGTGAATTGTAGCTATAGCTTTACTTAATTTACTATTATTATTTGTGTAACTTACTTTTCCAAGAATATATTGATCAATAAATTGATTGACTGTAATTAGTTTCTGTGACCACTCCTCGTCTGTATATCTTGAGCCCACTTCAACAGGTACAGTTCGACAACCGGCAACTGTTTGCAGGTACTCTATACTTTGTAGAAAAGCACAAAATTACATTTTGAGTATGTACTCCAATATCCTCTTAAACTTTGTTTCATAATTCTGCTAAAATATCTCTTAACATTCTTCTATCATGGTTAATCTACATATGACCTAAATGGCCTTTGAAGTAGTAGGTGCATGTAAAAAAGTTAAGATACCTCCAGGGTTGATCTTTGAAGGCTGGCCAGTGATCTATAGTCCCTTCTAGTATAACAGGTGTTTGGGGAAGCAGGTAATTTGTATTGAAACTCTCTAAAGATGGACAGTGTCTCCTTTGAATGGCCATTGTCGGTTTGACCAATGGCATGGAGATGCATTCCGACTTAATTTTCTGTTGAAAAGAAAGAGTCTTTATATTCAGAAAAATGTTATGTCCTCAGAGTAAAACATGTACGGGACTAGCATTCATGGAACACATTTTACCTTAGCAATAACCTGTTTACTTAGATCTTCCTCTATGAAGTGTCTCTTCCTTGCTTCATTTTGTAGAATGTTTACAAAGCGTTGTAAAATATTGTCCAGAATAGCTGATCCCATTAGTAGGCCCATATCACAGGTCCTAATAGCCTCCTGTATAATGGTATGAGATGGATCCTCAAGGCACAGGGATGCGACTTTAAACAGACAGCCATATGAATACACACGCCTCCACTCTTTAGCTACATCACGCCAGGTTCCTGTGTTCAGCTTTTCCCATGTAAAGTCCAGAATGATCTGAGCATTTTGTCCACTGAGAGAGCCTTTAGTTCCACTGTACAGTTGCTGTCTGGATCGCTTCAGCAAGTCCACAACACTGGACTCCACTTTGTCACTAAATTCCAGAGGAAAATCTGCTTCACTTCGAGGCAAAGCAAAAATGATAGTTGACCTCAACTCAGCCATCAAGGGGTGCTTAGTATCTTAAGTTAGCTACAAACGTTCTGTGGAACAGATAACATGTGATTATACAGAGCACAGAGGACACATAAAAGGAGGTGCAGACAATGAGACAGTCAAGTTTAAGGCTCGACAAAGTAGGCCTACAATGTATGAAAATCTGCAGTTTGTCTGTACTAGCTGGAAACAGATGAGAGATGTTGTTCAGAGGGAGGCCACAATATGATGTATTATAACACAAAATGATAATGATTGCACAAAAACGCTAAAATCTCTAACTAGAAGTTCGGTAAGTTGTTGTGCAGACATCGGTGACCTATTGAAAACTGTGACCAGCGTCGCAGTGCTAATGGCTTTCCAATGTTAGGGTAGGCTAAGGGTTATGGCTCGAGTAGCTGAGTATGGCGAGCCATTACTAGAACAGCGACCGCTTGGTCTGTTTTCGATAGGTCACAGATTTCAGTAAACACCGGGAACTGTTCATTTAATAGTCAGCTCACTAATAATTCATTCATGACATAAGCCACTTCGGAATCGGAAACGCTACATATTGCTTTAAGTATTTATTAGAATTCACTGTAGCCAGCAATAAGTTTAAGCGGGTTTTCTTGACGTTGCCTAATTGCTCACTTGCCTGACTGAAAAGTGTCCAATCCGCTGCAGTGAAACGCCTTTCTCAAGTGTTACATTTAAAACGGTACGTACAGAAACCTCATATATCATGTATGTTCCTCATGTTATCAGAACGATCAGAGAAAACGCATGCTCGATTTGGCTTTTAACCGGTATGAAACACATAAACATATTCGTACAAACAAGGACATAGAGTTTGTTGCACAATATACACTTTAAATAGAATATACCCAGCATACACAGCTGCAGTTATGTCTATCTCCAGCAGAGAGCAGGCTACTAATTGGAATAAACAAGCAATCGAAGTGTGAGCAAAGCAGAGCCTGTATAAATCTTCTATTCTATCTTCTACTCTGGTTTGAGGGTGCTTTCCTTTTAAACGGTCTGTTGGATACTGTACCTTTAGCAAGAGCAACTTTGTAATATTCTGATAATCAGTTGTATTCTCACTAGTATTTAATCATAATATAGCAATTTAGCACAGGAAAGCTCCAACCTACATTGTGCACTTCTGATTATGATACATTGTTATATGGCATAGGACTACCCCCTATTTTGAAATACATTAATGTCTTTAACATGTTATGAATGTTGCCAATGCCAACACATGGTTTCTTCCTCAGTCTGCAGCTCACCATCTGATCTCCCAGTTTTATACGCTCATTGGATCGCTTTATCAGTGTCTTTCTGCAATGGTAATTTTGGACGTTTGTAGTTGGACAGTTGTTCTGAAAATCAGAAAGATATTGGGTGGAAAAATGTATTTTTTTTCATACAAAAAGGGGTAACTCAACACAAAAACAGTCTCTGCGCAGCCATCTCAGTCCCCTGATCCAAACCCCATTGAAAACCTGTGAGCTGTGCTGGAGAACAGAGTGCACAAGGGAGGATCTTGGACCTTGGATGATCTGGAGAGATTCTGTAAAGAAGAATGCTCTCAGACCCCTAGCTCTGTATTCTCCAACCTTAATAGATGTTAAGGAGAATACTTGGTGCTGTTTTATTGACAAAGAGAGGTAGTACAAAGCATTAAATGTATGGGTGCTAATAATGGTGGCACACATGGTTACACAAACAAATGTTTATTCTTGATAAACTGTTTTTTTTTCTCTTAAAATAAATCTACTTCAATTGACGGTTGGATTGTTCTCATTTTTTCCAACATCTTTGCCAGGGGTGCCAATAATTCAGGAGGTGACTGTATAAAAACCTTTTACTTTGACATTCCAGATGGAAGTGTGCACCATGTTGATACAGAATTATCACATACAATTTTATTCAAAACATTACTTCTGTTGATAGTAGGCATTGACAATACAGGGAATTATTCATATTTCAGAATTTATAAATGTGTTAATCTGTGAGAAAGTAATCCTAAAGCTAAAACAATCATATTAATTTAATTTTATGCAGATTTTTGGGGAAACCAGAATAAACATGATAAGAATCACATGACACACCAGGAAATAATATACAGACTTATACAACAGTCAAACACACCATGAAATTCAAATAATCCTTATGCAAACGATGGGGCTGTTCTCATATGTAAAGTACATGGAAACAAGACTGCCTGCTCTTCAAGAAACCACAAGGGACTGTCACATTTTTCATAAATTTTTGTTCACTCTGCCTATCCAAACAGCTGAATTTTGGCAGCTTTTTCTATTGTTCACTCACTCTAGCCGAAGGAGATCCCCCCCCGATAATGCTGGAACCACCTCTTTCAGTACATCTTTTATTAGTTTAGAACATTGCTTTGCTTTACAGGTTTATTGTGAATTTATTGAATGCAATGATCCCTTTTACATATTGACAGAACAAACAAGACTACATGATTTTCCATCGACATGTCACAATGTGTCATAGCTGTGTTTTCCGTGCAGAAGCGTAACATGAAGATTCTGGGTCCCGGCCTCACCAACTGGGTGTATATTGTGTTTGTGTTTCTGCAGAGGGTGCTGTGGGAGACATGGCTCCTACTGTGATGTTGCTGCCGTGTTTTCCATCTCGGGGTCTGGTGGAGGTGGGGGTGGTCCCTGTAGCAGAAAACAATGTATTATTCAGATGTGTCTCACTCAGTGTGTATGTGTGTGTGTGTGTGTGGTTGGTGCTGCTAGGGGTACAGGGGTACACTGAAGGTCAGAGGCCCAGCAACGCTGCTTCTCCCTGGGCTGTCAACACTGACATCATCACCTGCTGGCTTTCTTCGCCAGTCCTCTTTGGGAGGAGATGGCAACCTTTCCCTGGATCACACAGCAGGGCATGGAGATCTCCTTGTCTGCTCCATGCAGGGACTCGTTAGCTGGTGTCACTCACATACAATTTACACTTCTTATCTATTCTGGATCAACATGTCATAAATAATTAACCTCCAAACACAATAGATATACATCATTTGCACAACCCCGTGCTAAAGGTACAGCATTAAAAATAGCTACCATTTCAGTCATGTATTGTAGGCTCCACTTCATGTGTAATGGTATGTGTAATGGTGAGGAGGAGGACGTGTTTGATACAGAACACTTAACTGCCTGTTTGTAGTTTGGACATCATACAGATCTGACAACAGTCAAAGATGATGTCTTCCATGATGTCCATGCTCCAGCTCTACATGATCCACCCCATTGTTTTATTGTTTGTTTACTTTGTATGGTTACTTTCTTGTGTTGGCTACCACAGAGACTGGAATTATTAAAGTCTCTGGAATCCCTTTGGGTTAATCCCTTCAATGCTAGGCTTGTCCCCCTTCTGCAGCACCAGTAGCGGTGGCAGCATTAAGCGCTGGGGACGTGAGGGATGCCAAGCCCCAGCCAGGGCATCAGGGCAGCATGGAGCGTTACTGTCAACAGAACGATCCCCGGGGCTTGCTACACTGAACCACCAAGGCACCATCGTAGGGATGTAATCACCCCCCCTTTCGCTCCAGGTGTTCCTGAAAAAAAATGACTGAAACAACCCTGCAGTTGTGTTGCTGTGGATCAGAATCCAATTAGCCCCTGTTTAGTTCCACACACGCTGCCCGTCTTAGCCTGTTGACTCATGAAATTAATGTATTGTTGTGGTACAAAGAAACTGCAACAGAGAGAAGTGTTACCTCAGTCAGTACCCAGTCAAATTGGTTGCATACCTGGATGATGTTAATGTCAAACTTTATGTGTCAATAAGGTTGTCCAAGTGACAACAGAATATTGCCGCAATAAGTCTCTAGTTTGACTTTTGGGGGTTTTGTCAGGATGTGCACTGTACCTTGGTACACATATATATATACACACACACACATAAACATTTTGGCCATGTCTTAAAGGAAAGGCAATTTATGCATTCATAAAGCTACTTGAGGTTAAGGGTTGCTTAGTTCCATGGATACTGGTAATGGACACACTCTTAAAGATGTAACAAACGAGAGGTGTAAAGTTAAATGTCCTGTGAAATCAGGAGGAGACCTGGAACAAGCAGCATTTACAGCCTCAGGGTGGCTTTTTAACACAGCCAATTATCTTGGGTACACCCAGTCCTTCTCTCAGCGTGACCACGGGTCTGAATCAGAGGCTTGCTCGTTTACAGATGTTACTGCAACTCAAGAGGCAGAGATGACTGAACCCTCCCTGGGGTCATTCAGGAGACATGGTCCCTTCAGCTTGGCATGTGTCCACATTGTAGTGTAGAGCTATTGCCTGCTCACTCCAGGCAGGTGCTCAGTTCCCATGGCCTAATATGAAACGCCAGAGTGCAGGCACTCCGTCGAAACCACTTTGGATCAAATTAATTCAACCAGGTGTGCCCCCACAGTTGGGACTAAGGTGACACCTGCTACTTCCCTTTAATTAGAGCTAAAACAGCTGTTTCCAAATAGACAGAGGGAGATGGTGTCCCACGTTGCTCCCCAACCTCATTCACTGGTTTGAATCGTGATACATCACGTGAGGGCATGAAGAAAAAAAAGTGAGAGATGTAAAAGTCACTAGAGGACACAGACAGATACAGTGTGTTCAATGCCCTTGCCCAAACAAATAGGGCCCATACATCATGTACAACTATCTTTAGAAGCAAGAAAGGTGGCACAGTGCCTTGGACTGCCACTTCACAGGAAGGAGGTCCTGGGTTCAATATCTGCACAAGGCCTATTGGTGCTATGCCGGGATTTTCTGTATGGAGTTTGCATGTTGTCCCCATGCTCACATAGGTTTCCTCCTCCAAAAATAGCCCCACTCTAAAAACATACATAACAGAATGTCTCTCCTGCCCATGTTCCTGACCAAGACATGGGGTGAGCACTTGAGCTGAGGCCCTGGGATGGAAGAACAACAGGATGGGAATAACGCCGAATCAAATGTCTCAGTTGGTCACTATGGTGTGTGTGTTCTGCCTATCCATGCACGTGTGTGCCCCAGTTGTGAGATAAAGAAAGGATTTTTCTTTTTCTTCCAACAGTGATATTTTATACATTTCTCTCACTGACAACCTGTTTTTCAGGCGGATACTTGTGTGGGAAGAAGTGGGTATCAAACTCTTGATAATAAAGACTCACTTGGCTAGCCAGGGCTGATAGGAGAGGAATGGTGAGGCAGGACTCTCCTACTCATTCTATCAGTGGGAGATATCCTCAAGGGACTGAGAGAGGTGGGCATGCTTAAAGATGCTTTGATGTTACTCACACATATAGTAATAGCTGAAGCAATTGAGATAAAGAGAAGACACTTTTTAAAATGTGTATTCCTTTTTGGTTTCTAGTGACACAGGAATGATGAAGAAATTGTACGGGGTGACAGTAGTGAAAATATAATACCATTCCTTACCATGATAGATCACAGACTTGCATAGGTGCCTGCTCACCATGTTTCTGTGGGAGAACACAGTGTAAGCCCCAAATTCACACAGCTGGAATCTATATTTTTGAACATATAAAAATGTGATCATGTGATTGTATCTCTCAGGCTGTATCAGAATATTCGCATGTTCCAAATGTGTGTGTTCCAAATGAGACATTAGGTAATATAGAAGGGTGTCAAAGACTGGATACAGAATGTAATATTCTGGTGGTGACTGAATAACAGTGGTTCTATTTCCCCTTTGTTATTGTGTCTCTTTACCAGTAGAGGGCAGTAGTGTGGCAGCAAGCCACTACTTATTCAAAAACAATCATTAATAACGAAATGTTTAAACTGCTGTGTGTCTCTCGTCACGTGTATCTTTTCCAAACCTATTGTTGTTTACACCTCACATTACAAACATATTGTTGCATAGTGTTTCACATATTGCACATATTCCTGTCAGTCCTTGAGACCAAAGCATTTTATGTAATTATCCACATAAATAGATTCAATTTATATAAGCAAAGACAAATGAACTGATAATGAAAGACACAGGCAATGAAGGCTCTTTTACAAAATCGGACAAAATGCTTTGACTACACATTGGCTTCACCAAAAAAAACACTGCAAAACACCTCAACCAGAACATAAGTAGTGGTATACTGAGTACTTGTAGACACCTGAGTTAAATTGCTTTTTGGCAAACAAACCTTTCTTATGTGTGGGCGTGCAACCTTGGGACACATGGTTCAAACTAGGTCAGCAGTCATCTTAGTTTGTGAAGAGGAGTCTATTCTCTGATCTAGTGCTGTACAATCGAATGTAAAATCGAATGCACAGTGTGAATACATACAGTTGTCTGGCTGCACGTGGGTGGGTGAGTACTCACTGGTTCTGTTGAAGCAGGAAATTGATAATTTCTCTGGCACCTGTGACCTGCCTCTGTTTGTGCCACCAAAACTGACAAGGCAAATCAGAGGTGAGAGAACAGGATGCACTATGTCACACTAGTCTTACAATTACTTCTAACAGTGTGTGGTGCACTTCCACCATTCTGAGTTTGCGAGAACCCCGCCAAGTGTTGGCCATCACTTGCTATTGATTTAGGAGATCTAAGGAGTGGCTTGATGATTTCTACTCTATACCCGCTTAGCAAAGAGCCTACTCCTCATTGCCACTCTGCTCACTTAAGCCTGTTTGACTGTGACACTTTTCGGCTTTAAGGAGATAATTTGCATCCATTTCATTTCCATTACAATAAATCATTACCATACACCTGTCATGCCACTAGATTATTATTGAACATCTGCAAAATGAATACAATTTGCATAAATGCATGTAAAAATAGTAATTTGTATCCCCAAAAAATTGCTTTAAGATGTATCAGTAAAAACAATAAGTGAAGAGAGAAATTCATTTCTCATTTTCGTAGTCTTTTTTTGCCAGAAAGAGTTCTGAGGGGAAACGATAGAAAAGGGGAACGTGTTGTGAAAAGTAGTCCTTAAAATCTTTCTCACTGAAGAAAACCACTTGACATTAACGGTAACATATTTTCTGAATAATAATTGGGTAAAAATCAGCAGGCATCTTGGTAACACTTTATTTGAAGTCCATATGCCTTACACATTATACATATATTCGTAATTAATAACAATACAGTCATAATGCAGGATAAGCATAGTTATAGACACTTATAAATATGCATTCTATGCAGACTATGCAATCTATTTATAATTATAATGACCTGTACAGAAACATTGCATTATACAGCATTATACTGATCATGCAGCACTATAATAATCAACACTGTGACTCATTAAAAATATGGGGTCACTGTTAGTCACAAATCACTATTAGTGCATCATAATCCTTTTCATGGTGAGTTAGCATACTCATGAGTCACTTAAAGTAATCCTTGCTTGCTTTAAGTGAACACACATGCACATTTCATGACACAACACAAACTCTTTCATACTCTGCTTTATTCCACAAGTTGAATAACATACAAATACTGCCATCTTCAGTCATGGGTGATGGCTGAGCCGTTAGGGAATCGGGCTATTAATCAAATTAAAGGTTGCCGGTTCGATTCCTGGTCGTGAAAATTGACTTTCTGTCCTTGGGCAAGGCATTTCACCCTACTTGCCTCGGGGGAATGTCCCTGTACTTACTGTAAGTTGCTCTGGATAAGAGCGTCTGCTAAATGTTTTTTCCTTTTTTGTATCACAATTGGTTACAACTTTATTAATAAATGGATTCTTTATTTTCTTCTCGTCAATATACCTACAATAATGCAAAGAGAAAAAGGTAATTAGAAATATAATGCATACAAAATATATAAACTAGCTAACAATGTCATTAGAATAAAGATATATTAAAATTACTTAAAATATATATATTTTGCAGCATTAGCTTGTTAAAGACTGTATCTTTGGGACAGGTGGCCATCTATTTGTGGTAGATACAGTAGACTTGCATATGGGATAGATATGTTTAGTAAATAGCGAAATAATGAAGTGCTTATTGACCCCATCTTTTAAATAAATCACAGTATTGATAATTATAATGCTGTATAATGTTTCTGTACATTGGAGGACATTATCATTATAAATATAACGCATTTATGAGTATTGGTACACAACATTCTTCATGAGTCTTTACGAGTGTCTATAACTATGCTTATACTCCATTATCACACTACTTACTAATATATGTATAATGCTGTATAATGCATTACGCATATGGACTTAAGTGTTACCGGGATCTCAACAATGGAACTGCATCAGTGGTAAGCTTGAAAACATTGGAAACTTAAAAACAGATATGATTAAATTGTTTTACTTAGGCCTAACTTTGAAATTGTACTGTTCCCTGTCACTTCTATATAGATTTGCAAGGACAAAATTACAAAACACCTGATGTTCCTCTCCCCGTAGACCATTTCTACACAACCATATGCACACTGTAAGAGGCTGAAGAGAAACAGATGAAAGTATGTTTCCCTTATAGTACTTAAAACATATTGTGCAATGAATCTTTTGCAGTTTCAACAGTCTGTGCAAAATGAGAGAATGTGTTACTGATGGCGAGAACACATAATTGAACTGGCTGAACGATCGTACCAGCCTATACGCTTCTTATAGTTCTTCTGAGATGAAAGTCCAACCATTTAATTATTTTCTTCCAGCAACTTTTGTGGATATCTGGCTTGGGCACAGCGTGCAGCTGTCACTTTGTTTCAGGTTCAGTTGATTGTATTTTAACATTATTGATATAACAAGTGTTTTTCAAAACTAGTCTGTTTTTGTGTGACCTTATAAAGCATCTATAAGCATGTAAATAATTCAGTTTTTGATCACAGTTTATAACAATTCATGATTTAATATGTACTGAATTTTGACAAAAATACCCCGGGGACTTTACTATACTTTTCGATTCACTCCGTCAAAAGTGTTGAAACGTGAGTAGGCAGACCTCATGACTCAGTGTCTGGGCATGGAAGACGTTTCCAAACCCACATACAGCTTTGCCATCCCTGAAACTTTGAGATGAATCCTTTATATCGTAGGAAGATGAAGAGTTCGCTATTCACTTAAAGCCCATATAGCAGGTTAACCACCACTGTCGATGAATGGGTACATAAAGCACTCAAGATATGTATATTATTCAAGAAATCTCAAAATGGTGTCTCTAAATGGTGTTTAAGACCAGTTTTGTACGTTTTTTTTTAGCATTAGCATATTAGCGCAATTCGGCGATGACGTCACGTTGGGGAGTCGTGGAGGAGAGTAGCCTCAGTCTAGTACTAGAACTATGGCAATTGACTGGGATGAGGAAGAGGTGGCAATAACCACTAAAATGTACGATGGCCCGCAGCCGTATAATATCGAACCAAATAGACGAGAGAGGTCAAATGAGGAATTGCCTAGACCTGATGGCCGCCAAAGCCAATTAAATGGATGGTCCGAGGAGAATGAGTGTAGAGTTGGTGAAGTGTCCTGCTGAGTTAGCAACGGCAACGCAGCAAGGAGCGCTGGAGCTTGTCTACGGACAGCAGTGCATATAATAACGACACATTGTTTTACTGTCAGTGAAAAGCACCGAGTGAAAGTCAACGTTTCTTTATATCTACAGTAGTGACAGTTATCATGTCGTTAGTTCAGATAAGTAGCTCTTATCTAGATCTAGAAGGCATCATGCTAGCTATGGGCTAATTTACTAGTGCCACCTGTGAAATTCTCCCCCCCAAGTCAGTCCCTAATTAAATCTTTTCCCCGACGTTGTAAACACATTTCCGATTAGATATTCCACGTTTTGAGTTCCGTAATAGTCACGTTCTATCGGGAAAGGGGAAACTAAATCAATAAACTAAATCAAACACAGACAGTTATGAAAGCCGTTTGATGATCACTCGTGATCCCAACACTAGCCATGGCGCGCTATCTAGCTAGATATGACTAGCTTTTGGACATAGCTACTTAAAAACAATTTAGTTTTGGTTCATATTCATGAGTCACGAAATGTGCTTTTCTAATGTCATCGTATCTTAAAAGCTCCGTGTACCCCGTCCACACTACTACGCGTATACCCGGCGTTTTCAAATGTCTCCGGCTAGGGGAGCGTATTCGAAAAGCTCCGTTTTCAGTGTCCGAATTCTCCGTATTAGTGTGGCCGGGAAGTGCAAACGGAGACATATGTATGCGTTTCTAAATTTACCCGGGTTTGTGTGGACGGGGCCTCAGACTTTTCTAATGTCACACTGATTATGACTGTAGTTGGGGGGTTCATGTTATGGGGCTAGCTAACGTGCTCTGCAGCTTGTAAACATTAGCCTGAGGCTTACCGTGGCCAGCTCTCGCTTGCGGCGGGCGGCACCGAGCTTTTCAGTGCTTCTCGGTCTCGGGCCAGGGCAGACAGAGAGTTTGTCACCCCCCACAAACATAGTAGTTTACAATTTTTCCTACCTATACATATGTCTATCTAGCTTTATCTCTATATATGTAGGCTAGTAGTAGCTATTTATTTATCTAGTGCTAGCTAGCTATGCTATGCTATCTGGCTGTCTGTCTATCTATTTCTCTCTCTCTATATATATATATCTATCTATCTATGCTATCTATATATCTATCTCTTGATCTTTATATCTATGCTAATTATATATTCTATCTATGTATTTATCTATAAACTATCTACTGCTGAACACTCTTTCGTTAATCTCTCTCGTTGATTTCAATGGGGCTTTGGTCTATCGTCTCCCCAACGTGACGTCATGCAATGCATTGTGGGGGAAAGAAGAATCATTGCAAAAAAGTACCTACTTTTTCGTATTATATTACGTTTTGTGACACCCAACAACATCAAATACAATAGATAACAGTTAAAATGTTTATAACCAACATGTAAATAGCGCAAATTCGTTGGAAAAATCAACCTGCTATATGGGCTTTAACCCATGTGATGTTTGCAAACTTTTCCACTCATAAACTAAATCTTTTTTTAAGATGATCCACTGATGTGAATGGTCATGTCGATGGTTATGTAAAACATAGATGCAGTGTGATTTATTAATGCTAATATAGTGCTGAAAGTAGACTGTGTGAAATCAAGAAAATGATTCAAGTCATACCCCTCAAGCTATTTTTCAATGCCTTCAATTCTCTTTTTCAGACAACAGAGAAAGGGACAAAAAACATCAATTTTATTTAGAAAACATGACTTGAGGATTTCCTTATCACAAGAATCTGCAGTTCCCATCTCATATGCGCTCCCAGTCACTGTCTTTAAACATTGTGACAGCCCATCTTAAAAAGAAACATGACTCCATTCTGTTGCTGAGATGTCAGATAATCTTATCAAAGACAAAGGATTTCTACTATAAAGACGAGGGAATTAAAAGAAGACCATCACAAAGGAATGTGCAATTAAAAATAATTGATGTTGGACAAAAAGATGAAAATGTTTGATCAGAGTATACTCTTCATGCATACAGCATGATACTGTTAATGATATCATTACTACTGGAACATGACTCATCCCTTCCACAACCAAACCCAATATGCCAACGCCCCTGTATACTGACACATAACACGCCACACAGCACTGTAAGGAACACAGGGTCTGAAGAGGTCAGATCTTTCTGAATGCCTGTCACCACTATACTTTTAGTCTATGGAAAGGAACTCTTTGTGAGCCACTTAGCCTCTTACAAACACCCAAACCATACCCAGCATCTCTATAGGTTCTACTATTTGAACGTAGATGCATGAAAATAAATCTCCCAAGTGGCTCAATCTACAGAGGAGCTCAGCCTCTCCTCCCCTCTCTCAGGCTTCACAATGTTGTCACACTTTTCATTTGCCATCACGTACACAGGGGCATGATTACTGCCCTACCTGTGTGACTGAGACATTTCCTCTGTGTCGTCGGGTCCCTTCATGACTTCATTAAAGCACAGCGATACATCTTCCCTGCTTCTTGTAGGTGTACAGGGAGCCCAGCCTTCATCCAGGGGAGTGTACAGACATCCAACACTGTATCATTTGTGGCAACCTATCAACACTAGGCTCACCTTTTTAATTCAGATTTAGAGGGAGAACTGAGGGGTTGGGCGGAGGTGCTGATGATACAATCCCCTTCACACCAGGACCGCTGAACAAAAGAGCCCAGAGAGACCTTATCTCCTCCAAGAGACACATGAATCATCAGTGACAGGGCTCCTCCCTGCCCGGCGATGCTCCTATGAATTATCTACCTCTGTAAAGGCCTTGATCAATTAGTCAATCGTTCAACTCCGGCCTTCAATTAACACAGTGATTCCCAATGCCGCTGGTACCTAACATGTTGTGCATTACTTGATGCTGCCAATTAAAGGAGCAGGCAGACACCATCCACAGAGCCAATATGGGTAGATGTGCCAAGGGATTCATCTAAAACCATGCTACTCCTGTGAAGCTGAAATGAGTGGGTGGGGGATGTGGCTTCTCCCTCGGACTGATGTGCTCAGGAATGCTGTCGGAGAATTGATTTTGTTTTAAATTCAGAGACTGGGGTGCCAATCACATGAATTGGCGGCTATAGACACCCAGTCTGAACAGAATTTGAAACGAAAGCGGGGCTAAAAAGAGATGTCTTTGAGTTCAAATAGAATACAGATTAGAATGGGTATAGGTTGGCCCCAGAGCTCCAGAGCAACATGCTGTTTCCCCAGGCACACTCCAGAACACCGGTGGATGCGTCAGGGGGGACCCTGGTGCGTGAGGCTTGCTGTAATTGAAGCAATATGTTGCCTGCGCCTGAAGCTGCTGGGGCTTCCAGGGCTGTTTATGTGTTTGGAGTCGAAAACCCTGGCAAGATGTCCCATTTTCCCAGAGCACCATTAGTGGCCTGCAGTCTTGTTGTCTGAGGAACTTCAGCCTCTGTACACTCCCTGCCATACCTGGAGTGGTGACATCTTTCCGAGAATCGCGAACATCACTCCCATTGAGATTTGGGAGCAGTTCGTGTTCACATTGCATCTCACTCAGCTTCTAAATGTTCATTTGTAGGAAGTGATTTGTGTTATCTTCTCACATACGTATCTAGTGTTACACTATACTGTATAGTCCCGCTCAAGAAACTGACTTCACATGCATTTCTACTTTCAAAGTTCTAATTTTAGTAAAAAACCTAAGATCACATTTGATAATGGCCATTGATCATTGCTGTATTTGATTTAATATGATTGTTAGACTCTATGAACTCACTGTTAAGCGTCTGTCATTTTTTATGTCAGTTGATAACGTTGAATGT
This sequence comes from Mallotus villosus, assembly GCA_903064625.1. NCBI lineage: Eukaryota > Metazoa > Chordata > Actinopteri > Osmeriformes > Salangidae > Mallotus > Mallotus villosus. The sequence continues at coordinate 172,801 of CAEFZP010000321.1, forward strand.
GAAATAGATTTAATGTGAAAGTTAATAGGTAAGGCACATTTGGTCTTAAGTCTTAATTTCGTTGTTATTACCCATCAAACCACCTTAGACTTAAATGTATTACATTTATTGAATGTCGAGCCATGATTTATATCAGCCATTTTTCAAACGTGAATGATCCCCACTGGTATAGTATATCATTACACCCCCACATGACCAGATATTACCCCGGCACATCAATGGAGTGAGAGGATGTGGAGCATGTGGAAGAAGTCCGGTAAGTCTCAGGTGATTCCTACAAGAGTTTTAACCCATATAATAGAATGGGTCTATGTGCTCTCAACTGGAAAGCAGCATGCATAAATGAACAAATTAATCTTCACATTAATATCAAAGTCGATGGACTACCATCAAAGTGGCTGGGGCAGATGCATTACATTTTCTGGATCATCGAAACCTTTTTTTCCCCCACTCTTCTTTTTCAAATTAGACATGCTTTGCTGCAGGAGTCACATCCTCTGTGGGTCTAGTCTGAAGTGAACAGGGCAGTGTGCAAATGTTGTGAGACAATCCATCTGTCTCTATCACATGGTGTACTTGTCTCTTGAAAGGAATTTTACTGTAATTTGAGGTAAAACCTGTTTACCCAACTTTAACACAGACAAATTCAACTTGGCTACGCAGAGACAATCATTCACAAAGACGACCGAGCTAATTCATGAAAAGAAATCATAGTCCAGGTCCTGCTCTCAATAACAGTTGAAGGAGAGTGCTTCATCAAATACATTTAATTGGACCAAATTACATTGTCAGTAATTATTTCGTGATTTTCCACATCATGTAATAAGACCCCTAATCAATTAGAGCTTGTCTTGTTATGCTGAGGTGCTGTGCAAACCAATACGGAGGAAAATGAAAATGAAAAATGTAAGTTGTTTGTGCCACTTGAAATGTGGCACTAAGCGATAAAAGGTATGACTGTGTTAGAAGTGGGACACCAGCTCCAAGTGCCAGCAGTAAACACTAAGGGTAGTGGCTGGGGCGAAGCCTATGAGATGTACCAAGGATCCGCCTTACAGTGGTCATCACTCACACTTACCCGGGTGACAAGATGCTTTGGCAGAGCTACATCTAGTCCAGTCCATTGAGAAACATATCTCTGGGAGAATAATCTAACGGACATTAGCTAAAATGAGCCATGCACACACACCCCTTTTGATGTGAGCTGTTGGCGTCATATTTTAGAAAATGTCAAAAGTCAAATCGGAAATGTTGTAAGACATTGAAGCACCCTAGTCCACTGACAGAATACATTTCCATTGCATAAATGGCATGTAAATCATCGTTTTTGCATTCGATATTTCTGCAATTGCAAGACATCAGTGCAGCTGTTTCTTAAAGTTTTGTCAGACTCTCTTTGAAAGTGGAAAAACATGTCTGCCCCCCCCCCACCCCATTACAATCTGATGCTCTTTTCTGTCCCAATACACTGTACCTAGCGTATCTCCTTATCTACAGCACCCCCACCCTCCCCTGTACTGCAGCTTATCGCCTTCTCCTCAGGGGTCATGCTACACAGTTTGAGAACACGGACCTGAAGCCAAGAAGACTACCCAGCATATTAGGTAACAAGAGTAAAGATTTTTTTCGTATGTATCATGATGTTCAATATCTAACATATAACAATATATAACATTTTTCTTGTCAGTCAGGGGGCATTCTGCACATTGCTGTACTCATTTACATATACAAATTAGCACACAGCATGGATCGCGAATGAAAACGGTTGTGAAAGAGTGGTCACATAATAAGATGTTTGAATCTCAGCTGTGATAGTAAAGTGGACTAGTGCATTGTGCTAAACCCATCTCCATGTCTATCTAGGGACAACAGTGGGGACAGGGACCTGGAAGATTGGTCCCATTGTGATAGTAATGAAACCCCCTCATCCATTATGAGCTCACCAGTCATGGAGCAAGTCGTCTGGAGGTTTTAGCTGGAAGAGATTATGTTTGTGCCTTTTAATGCATTTGATATGAACAACATTTCAAAATTGAACCAATGACATGGTATGCACAATTAATATGCAGACTGTAGTAGTTGTACACATGTGTAATTATAGGGCGCTTTTCTATATCTGTGCTAAGGAACTCGTCTGTCTCCACAATTGGGATAAAGGCTTTGTGGATATTATTTCTGATGTTTGACATGTGGAGTGTATATGCATGGGAACAATATGCATATGCATCTGTATTACTGAGGGAAATTAAAACGGTGTGCAAAAATCAGTTCAGTTGCTGTCATTGATGACTGTCTCAATTTGCCCCAAATTCTATGTTCAACTGAGGCACCGATTTCTGCAGCACACCACATTTTGTCAGAAGAAATTTCTCTCTGTATCACCTGCCACTTGTATAACCAACTGAATCAAATTGGATATTTAACCTTTCCCCTTGATAACAAAAAAAGGTAAAGGGTTGCTCATCATCTTTTGCCAAGATATAACCACTTCTTGTAATCATGAGACAATGTCCAACTGAATACAACAAGTTATGACATTTTCTTATGAAAGGTGACACATTCCACCAGAGCAAATGATTTGTTCACCCAATGTGACCTTCCGGATCACCGTTCCATTTGTGCTAACACAATGTTCACATGGTCAAGGGTAAGCCAAGATTAAGGGATTGCCCCTCACTGTCACCTTCACTTTTGTGTGTGTGTGTGTGTGTATTTGTGTTTGAGAGAGAATGAGTGTGTGCTAGCCTCGACCAATGTGGGGTTGATTTTCTCCAGTGTCTCATGTGTGTCAGTGGAAGTAGAATTTCTTCTGTGTCAGACCTCTATAAGCAGGTCGTGCCAGTGTGTCAGCTTTACTCAGGGAAAGCCATTATTCCTTGCTGTAAGGCTGAGAAACTCCACAAAACAAAAGGAACAGCTTGTGAGCAGTAGATAAACCACAGTCAGTAGTAGTTATCAGAGAAAAAGTTGGTCTTTGAAAAACTTTCAAGGAGGCTGCAGCTGAATTTATGTGTTCAAATAGGGTCCTTTACCCACTGGTGTCTTCTCAGAAGACAAGCTGGGTCATAGGCCTTTCTTAGTCGTCCTCGCCAGAGTTCATTAGTCCAGACTCAGGAAGTCCCCAACGTGCACCAGAGCCCTCTTTCTAATTACTGCAGTATAACACCACTGTAATAGATCCACCATGACTAAACGTCTGCATGCTGAACAGTTCTTTTATGCAACCTTCCTTTTCACAAGGACAAAAGTACAATATCTATAGTTCACATTATGAAGACGATACAGTATGTGGATCGCTTTCAATCTAAAGCAATATCAACAGCCCAAATATTGTCACGGATATCCCTGCTGCTTCGTTGTCACATTTGTGTTTGGTGACTTGCGGCCTGACATCAAAGCCACTTCTGTGGGAGCTGGAAGGAAGACTCTATAAAGTTTATTATGCAATGCCCATGTGTTTACTATTGACATTGAACACAGCCCAGGTTGGAGCATTAGCTTCAGGTCATGGAGCCTGAACAGTGAGCATGAATAATGACACACAACACCATCTGGGGAACTTCAAAGCTGCACATTACCCTGTGATTAACACTGGAGTTACATAGAGGGTCACTGAGCAAATCCAACATACACAACTGCTCTGTAATTATACAATGGTGAGTTACTCATTCCATGCACACTATTCAGGAGAAGTGTGCATACATGCAAATGTTGTCTCAAGTCTTTATGTCAATAATTTGAACAACACAGCATATCCACCAACAAAGAAATGCACATATTTTACCATACCGATGTGCTGTGTATAGAAAGTTACCATATTGCAACACAATTACGAGGTAAGCACTAATGAGTGGCTCCTACAGAAGTCCTAATGCTGTCGGCATGCCTAAGGCATCGATATGTCACATGTGTTTGAGGGAGGCAGGGATTGTATGCATTGCATGCAGGTGAAAAAAGAAAGCTTCCCAATCCAACAGAGTCAGAAAGAAAGAGAGACCTTGGTTGTGCCGGATGTAACAACATCTAGGGACAAAAATTGCCTGACGAAATTACTGTGCCATTGAGAATAGGATTTCTTCTTTGAATGATTCAGAGAGACCGTAGACAATGCAAATACAAAAACATCCATGAAAGGAAGGAAATAATTGTATGATCTGAATTGACAAGTGTTTTGTTTGCAATGTTGTCCATATATGGAGCCAAAATGCAGACACAGACGCATACATGCAAAATTACTCTACAGGTCCATACTGGCCAAGACCTCCAATTAAGCACTTCTGGGAACATGAAACTGCTACACGTTTTCATCATCCTTTCATGGTCCATAGACCATTGCCTGCTTACAAATCAACGTTTTCAGATTCTATTCATTTCTCAGACACAATGTTCGGCATTACCTCGGAATAATAGGGTCAGTTTTTGGATATCTCTCAGAGTCTGAATAGTATGTGCCCTGTCTGCAATGGCAGAGGACGGAGGGAATCATATTGGCGCAGCTGAAGAATAATGCGAACTTAATTACCTTTTGCTAATAACTTCAGGCAAAACTTCCCTCAGAGTCTCCTTCTAATTGTGATGGCAGCGAAAGCCCTTTGTCTTCCCTTTAGTGTGATGTTAAGCAGGACCCCCAGCTCTGCAGGCTTAACTGGTGTGAATAGGGTGATAAGGGCGTCTTCGATGGCAGTAGCAAGGGGGCTTTACTTCCAAACCCTGTCTCTTCAATGTTGAATAATTGCACTGGAATTTGAGCATGGCCAAGATGAAATGTGTATGGCTAATCCAATCATTTTTACTAAAGGGTGTAGAAATTCAGCATCTGAGAAGACATTAAACCCAAGAAGGAGTGTGGCACATTATTGTGGAAAATTGCACTGGATAAATCTTGAAATGTATTCAATTTAGACAAGTCTTAACCTTGTGTGGAATACTTTGAGGTTGCTCGATTTGTCATGATTTTTTAACGTCTCGTAAACGATTTGCATACATTTGTGACAACCGTTTCCTTACAAAAGATAAAAACTAGTCCATCTGAACTTCTTTGATTAGAATTCTGTAACAGACTAATTATAGTTCAGTTCAAATTCATAGCGCTCAAAACCATGAACCTTGAAACAATTTCATTTTTTTTCAATCCATTTGAGATGTTTTTCTTCTGTTATAACCTTATTGCAGAAGGTCACAATATTTACTGGACTCTCATTGGTAATCAGGATTATCACAGGCCTTAATAAACTTTTTGGTTTTTGTGTCACAAAGGTTGTTTGGATCACCTCTTTCTTTTCAAATCGCTCAAATATCAGCCAGTTTTAGATTAGATTATTTTTGCGTACAGTCAGGATTTTTAGGAAAAGAGAGAATCTATTTTACATGAAGAAACATCAGCTACTACCTTGTCTATTTCATTCAAATGTGAAGTGTTTTTCTGGTATTTATTACGTTCATTGTATTGTTTATGTCCTAGCTGTGAAGGTCACAACTGACAGAAGAGCAGAATTGGGATAGAATAGAGTACCCCAGCAACAATACAGACCAATTCTGTCTACTTGGAGAGAGACATTCTCAAAGAATTGCAGAGTTCCAAAATGGCACACTGTTTCAGCTTAGGTCCATAAAAGTCCTCAAGCTATCGTAAACATTATTTGACAGTCTGAAAGGTAGGCAGTGAGACAGGACTAAACAAGCTTCATAGTAATATATTGCAACCGTTTGTTCAGAGTCAGACACTGAGACAGTGTATAGGTGTGCATGGATTTTTATCACAATATTTTGTCGTGTTGAATGGTGTTGAATGTTTGCTATGAAAGTGTGCCAATTGAACACATTTCATTTGAGATTAAATTTAATTCATTAAATTACATTTTTTAAGATTAAATTCATCCTAATTTTAATATGATGTTAATTACCCTCAACAACAGCTGACAAACACTCAACACAATTAGGAAATGAATAAATAAGGTCATAGTTGCGCAATTAACAGTCTCCCATTACTCGGAGACTCATCCTGATATTTATCAGTCTTCAAGGCGGAGCAGAAGGACATTTCAACACTACAATAGGAGGTCATTGAACTCAGTATAACTGCTTTCAGGAGGACTTACTGCAAAGGAAAAAAACATATAGTGCTGTCATTAATTTGCCATCTCCAGAAAAGGGCCGCAGTGATCTGTGAAATCACTTTGTTCGTTTGAGGTGGTTGCACATTCTGTCCATTTATGTCTGATAATGACTTAGATTATGTGCCTCTCCCTCTCGGCCTGCCTGCTTTTGGCATCCGCAGTAAGTCAGACTGGGGCATCCCTATACCCCCCACTCCACATCTAATTCAGTTCCTGCCAAAAGCCTTAGCCTCATACTAATCAAAATAACATATTAGAGAATGGAAGTTGAGTCATTCTCTCTGTTGAGCAAACCACAGTTAGTCTGCTGATACCCATGAAATAATCAGGCAATCATAGGAAACATGTGAAGTAGACCAACCAATTAAAATGTTTTATCATCAGTGTTTGGTTTTGCCCATGTGATTTTATGACATCATGAAAAGTCTCTGGCAGTGATGGATGATTCCATGTGTCACTATTATTTCACATGTGCAATGATTGCCATTAGCAGCACATTTAAATGATTCCCTCATTTACTGTGTGGATGATGGTGCAGACTTTAAATCAAAATGTTACACAATGTAGTAAAGGGGGAATAGACTTGCATGAGTTATTTCTGATTTAACCTTGTATAGACCTCTTTTGCAAAGGTTGTTTGCCACAGCTAAACTATGAACTTGATGTGTGCAGCACAACCACAATGAACCACGCAGAATCACTGCCACGACTGGTTCCACATCCAAGCCATTTAGTGTGGACCTTCTTTACATCTGACTGCTCTCTGTCAAACAGCAAACTTCAGGCTGCCTCACCATCGCACCACCGTTTGCCAAAACAGGATGATCTCAGTCTGCTTTTATTAGACTCATTGTGCCAGTCTTTAATTTCTGTGAACACAATTAGGCAAAAGGTCAGGGCTGAATTTGACAGATGCTGTTTTTCGTTGGGATAGAACAAATGTGGCTAGCTGACAACACAGCTCATGAACCAAAGTCAGCATGATAGACAAAGGAGTGGCAGAAACAGTCAGAGTCGGGGGCCTCATGGTAATGATGAGACATGAAAACACAAAAGTAAAAGTGATAGACGTCATGAAAGAACTGTGTAAGGCTGGAATAAATATGCTGGTCAGTGACATAGTTGAGACATGGTACAGTGAGGAATTTGTTTATTGAAGCCCTGTTTGAAGAGCAAACAATCTGCATGCAATCTGGAACAAAGCTGTGGTGAACTTTTGATAGAGTGATAGGAACAGGGAAAACATCTAAAAAGAAAAACAATAAATACAATGTAGCATAGTCAACACAATATACATGTTAGTCTACTTGACACATAGAACCAGGGTTTTTGTCTGATATGTGAGTTCATGTTGTTTCAGGTGTATTCATCTTAAATATACATCAAATGTAAGTACCATGTGGTTTCCGATCACACAAAAGATCGTTTAGCACAGAAGCAGGTCTGGTGTAATTTGATCACTTGAAGCATGAATAGCTTTTCAAAATCATGGCAAATTCAGGAAACAGTACCACATTGACATATTGGTAGATCCCTGAGTTTTACATAAAAGAAAGTGAATGTTGCAGATCTTTTTGGCTGGCTTAATGACCATACTAGTGAGTGTGTTTGTTACTTTCCTTTGTTTGAGCCAAGTCTAAGATTGAATGATCACATCAAAATGATAGGATGTTTCTCATTAATTCTTGGAATTTGAGCATTATTCACACAAGTTCCTCTTCAATCCAAGAACCCCAAAATCATTGTAACAACTTCCAGAAGCAATTTAGCCTTTTACTAGGCTTCAAACTTCAGTCATTCCCATGGGATCCTTACATGGCTTAACAGTCTTTCCTGTATACATACATAGACAAAATAATGAGTCAGAGGTGGTCAAAAAGATTCTAAAAAGCACTGCTACGTTCTCAAAGTTAAGTATGTGACACTCAATGTTAAAATATTGGAGGCATGTATCTGGAACTGACAAATCCCATTTGAATCCTACAATTGGCTAACAACTATTTCAACTTACAATAAGCACATTCTTCCTTTTTCAATGACTCTCTCGGTTTAAACTGAAAGGAACCCAATTAACCCAAGTTAGAGACAGAGCAACACTTCTAGCAACTGCCTTCCACAACACTCAGGAGATCAGTCCCTACTGTTAAAGTGAATGCACCACGATGCCTCAGACTTTTATAATTGAAACCTTTGGGACTGACTTTTGAGCTTGAGAAAAAGCATATAAATGTTATGGAAGAGTAGATAGGATCAGGGCCTTTTCCCTGTTGAACAGTCTGCCAGAAAATACCAAGTGACAACAGGTCCATTACTGCCTCAACCCAGTAATTGACCCAGTATCAGAAAAAATGCTTCTCTCTTCTATGAATCATAATCAATTTAACTAACAGAATGGATATATCAGGGTTTCGGAACTATTACACATTTCATACGCATAACGTCAAATGAAAATTCAAGGTGACTAAGCGGAAAGCGTTAAATGTTTGCACTTAACGTAACATTTTTTGTATACTGGTCTGATGGTAAATTCAATCAAAATCAAATCTCTCAAAAGTTGACCAATGTGTCTTTTGTCTCTCAATTTTGAACACTGGATTGGTGCTTTAAATATTTAGGTATATACTTGTTTTAAAGCAAAGTCATTAAATGCTTAGCATTTTTTTTTAACACTTTAAGACACACCCACACCTAAATCCTAAGGCACCAAGGGATCATGAGAAAGAACATTTTTCAAATTAAGTGAAACCTGTGGTATTGATTTCTTCTAACCAAGGTAAATGAAAGAGAATTAATTAAAAAGGATTAATGGATAAACGAGGGCATGGCAGAGGCATTTCCTTGGGAGCATTTAATGACCCACAGGGCAGATGAAAGGGTGCTTTAATGCTCTTCACATTCTTTGTAACTAAGATAATAGTCAACATCTGAACAGAAGCACTGCTTCATGGTACCATGTGTAGACGATGACTTGGCCTTCTCAATAGAGCAAGCTCAAGGATCAAAAGTAATGTATATGAACCCTACAGAAACATTTGATTATGGTCAACCGCATTAAAGAGAGTGACACAGGACACATTATTGGTGGCACCTGTAATTGCACCTCTCCCTGTTGGTAGCCATTTGTTCATGGCCGGTTGATTGCTAGTTTTATGGCAAAGTGATTAAGTCTACAAAACCTTTGTCTCAGTTCGGCACACAGAGAGATATGTTGCTTGTTTCTCTGGTCTCCGGAGAGCAAACAGCTGTTCAGTCCTTCTGTTCTTAACAGGAAGATAGATATACAAGCACCCCAGCAAGTCCTTTATGGCCACATCAGATGTCCCAAACAATATTTTAAACAATGCATTTTCTAATCCAGCTCTTTTGCCTGTTTATTGTCCAAAATGAACTGACGCTATATTATTTCAATCAATCACTGTAGTTGATACAATTACTCCATATTGGGGACAATGTTCTCTGTTTTTAAAGATTGCAGGGTCCAAAGTTCATAGCCAGAAGCACTTACCTCTCTGCTGTATGGTCAATTTCAGGTTTTCAGTGTCTGCTTCAGTTGTAATGTGCAACAAGAATATTTAAGATACTAGACACAGCAGCCACACAGCTTCGATTGGGAGCTTGAAATATTTATTTTTTCTATAGATCTTTATAACACAACAATATTAAAATGTATACGAGCAAAATAAATACCTATAAATACAATATCTACATGTATCTATCGACACAGAAACATAACTTTCATTGGGAGATAATGTTTTCTTACAAGAAACGCACCTTTCATGAAAGCACACACAATGACATAATAAACCTGTCCATCTCAGAAATGTTGTTGCAACTAGTTGAAAAACATTATTTCCCCCAATATTAAAAGGAATTTTGGTCTCCACAAATCATTTTACCAACTTGTGAGAAGTAAGTAAGTAAATAAATAATAAAATCAATGGACAGTCCTGCAAATTGAGTTTGCTGCCCAGTCATTTTCAGGATCCATTGCACCAAGCAAACTAAATCATCCTGTCAACTGACCCTTAGTAGCATTAGATGTGCTGACCTTGGACTTTGGAAGAAACCCAGTACATGTTCATGCCAGACTATACTGGGGGAGTTGTAGACACGTGCTCATAGCATCTTAGTGTAACCTTGCAAATGAGCTACCGTAAGGGATACAACTTATCTGTTTTTTTGTTGTTGTTGTTATTTTGCTTTGTTAGAATCAGAATCAGAATCAGAATCAGAATCAGAATCAGAATCAGAAAGGGTTTTATTGGCCATGAAAGTTTGCACAGTCAAGGAATTTGCTTTGGCAGGAAGGTGCATACAATAAACATATAGTATCCTTAAATTTAAATATGTGGACTGTCTATACTAACTATCTATACTATATAACTATACTATCTATACTAAAGTGGAATTATATTTAAAATAAAATATACAATAAAATATAAGTTGCCTAATTTACAATATAAAAATACAAAAAATACAAATATGACAAAAAATACAAATGTACAAGATGCAGTAATGTAGTGCAGAATATTAGAGTCATTAAGTAAAGTCAATAGTCAGTGTGAACCCTTGGCCTTGTTGAAGAGGCCAACAGCAGAAGGGAAGAAACTGTTTTTGTGTCGAGAGGTGTTGGTCCTGATGGACCGCAGCCTTCTGCCGGAGGGGAGTGACTGAAACAGGGAGTGTCCAGGGTGGGAGGAGTCGGCCACAATCTTCCTCGCTCGCCTGAGGGTCCTCGAGGTGTGTAGGTCCTCGAGGGTAGGCAGATTGCAGCCAATCACCTTCTCTGCAGTGCGGATGATACGCTGCAGTCTGCTCTTGTCCTTGGCAGTGGCAGCAGCGTACCAGATGGTGATGGAGGAGGTGAGGATGGACTCAATGATGGCTGTGTAGAAGTGCACCATCATCGTCTTTGGCAGGTTGAATTTCTTCAGCTGCCGCAGGAAGTACATCCTCTGTTGTGCTTTCTTTGTGAGGGAGCTGATGTTCAGTTCCCACTTGAGGTCCTGGGAGAGGATAGTGCCCAGGAAGCGGAAGGACTCCACAGTGTTGACTGGGGAGTCACCCAGGGTGATGGGGGTGAGTGGGGCTGTATTCTTCCTGAAGTCCACAACCATCTCCACTGTCTTAAGAGCATTGAGCTCTAGGTTGTTCTGGCTGCACCAGGTCACCAGGTTGGCCGCTTCCCACCTATAATCAGACTCGTCTCCACCAGAGATGAGCCCAATAAGGGTGGTGTCGTCCGCAAACTTCAGGAGTTTGACGGATGGATGACTGCAACTAGATAGATCATGCAACTAGTAATTCTCGTTTGACATACCGCACATCCAAAACGCAAACACAAATATGGCAGTGGGCTTACAGAATTAACTGAACAAAGAAATATACTGAAGTAGGCTTATAAAATAATTACAGTTTTTAGTCAAAGCAAAAGTATTTTTCAGCCGAAATTGACAGAGGTTAACTACATTGCTCTACCTGACACCACAGCACAGCACACACACAATGCTAATAACACACTCTCCCCCTGGAGTTCATGCATTTCTGCAATGGAAACCATAAGATATTTGAAACATGTTTTTTTAGTTTACACAGTGACACACACATACATAAAGAGAACACAAACAGAGAGAACACAACGACAGATAAAAGGTGATAGGACAACACCCACAAAGGAGACGAAAAGCAATGGAGCACCTCTACACACACATAATACACACACAGAAAGCACACACACATCAGACACAGGAAGAGAGGCAACACACACAAGTAGAGGGATAAAAAATTAGAGAGGGAATTATTAACTGATTTAAAGTAGTAGTTCCTCGAGCCTTTGCAGTTTAGTGAGCTGTATGGTCAACATGGTCATTCGCTGGATGGGCTTGACCATCTTAGGGTAGAATTCCATCTGGTCGCAACAACCCACAAGTGTAAAAGTGGCTCTGTCCAAGTTAAACTTGCTGTTAAAGTTCTGCATCTTGCTTAAAGTGCCCAACAATTTCGTGACATTTGGCCAGACGACTGTCAAATATAGTGATGGGGCATTTCAAAAATACTATTTGATATTCACTGGGCACTATTCAACCATTCAATGTTTGCCCCCCCAACACACACACGCAAAGAGAGACCTGTTCCTGCTTATCACAAGCACAGACAAAAAGCTGGTTTGCTGCTACATTTGTCTCAGTGAGCACTACCTAGTGGACTGAAGTATGAACAATTTGACATTTTACACACGGTTCTATCATGTACTGCCTTGTACTTATTAGTTCCAGACCAGTGTACATAGGTCTACCCATGAGTGGTAGGCTACATGGTTGGTTATGTTTTGTGGTGACAGACGTGAATTTATGCTAGTTGAACTAGTTTCACCATATTAAAATAATACATTCATCCCACTTGGCTATGTTAGCATGATGGACGTCCAACATTTCTTCCTGGACTCTGGTACAGAGGTACAAAGTAATAAGTCTACCTCTCACCTCCAGAACACTTACTGTTGCAGGCTCTAGAAGGACTAGCTATTGTCAAAAGTACTTCCACACTGGCCATCATTGTTGTGAACCAAATTACAGTCCAGAATTGAGGGAAAGTGAGCAATGGGAGGTAGAACCTGAAGTGTCCAAAGTTTCAGTGGGTCTGACGTGTCCCAGATTAACTGTCATACACTGATGCCAAAGCTTCCTGGGCATTTGTCATCCAAAATGCAAGATGTTCCTTACAGAGTTTTTCACATTTCCATAAACTTGCAATCCATCTACACTTGCCGATTTTAACAGAAACACTTGGACAACTTGGCACTTTAACTGGTCATTATTTATTTGATCAAATTCCTGTGATTTAAGGCTCAGACTTCTGGATAATTAACCTGTGTCAGCACCCACTATTCCAAGGGCATAAAAAGGGGCTTATTGATTTACAGAAGATTATCATACTTAGGTGAAATATTTGAGCCTTTGCATGATAACTCACTTTAATACTCCTTTCCATTCAGAACCCTATGCCATGTCAGGGCAGAGATAAGAGAAGTAGAAATGTGTCCTTTTTTGTCATCATATACAGTATATATATACAGTATATATATATATATATACATTTTTAATTATTATTACTTAATAGTGGACTTGCTCCTCTATCTGTATTTTGACAGACTCTAGTTGCGTAACTCATTCTCATGTATGTTTTCTTTGCACACAATATTTGACTGAACACAATACAAATGAGAAGTAGCAAGGACACCAGAGGAAAAAAATAAATAGTTGTCATATTGAAATGAACAATTACAATTTCCCTTTCACTGTGTCCCTCTAAGTGAATAACAAAGCACTTGCTTCTAAATGCAGTCCCTTACTCATGAGTGGGTGATTCATCTCTGTTAACATCAAATTGATGTCATTCAAAAAAGTTTGGCTCCACTAACTGTATATCCAACCTAACAACTAAAATCAGAGAGGAGCAAACAGTGTACACGAGTCTTGCAATCTTTTATTACTTTTAAATTCACAAAAAAATGGGTGATCAGTTTTTTTTAGCTTCCCTAGAAAATGTGTGTCAAACATTGGTGTTTGTATTGCAATTCTGAGGAGAAGACAGTTACATTGCAGGGATGAGGCAGAAAGGAGAAGGAAAGTGGCATTGTGGGGGGGATAAATGAGATTGGAGAGAGAACTTTAAGGAAGGAAAAGGGAAAAGGAGGAGGCATTGAAGGATGAAAAGAGAGAGCAGTAGAAATAGAGGAGGCACTGGGGAAGCATCTAGAAAGAAAATCTGCGCTCAATGACATTATGAATTGACCAATTTGTGTGAGGCCTGTGCTGTTATTCTGTGTTTACATTTTGAGTTTAGTTCTCATGAAAATTGGGGAGTGAGCGTTGAAATATATATGTTTTGGTATTTGATCAGTGGCTGATAAAGAGTTAAATGTGATATTCATGATATACTCATGCATAGTTTACATTTGAAGCTCATTTCATGATCAGCTGTTTACAATTTTAGATTGCTCATTAGATGTAGACTGTGTCAGAGTGATTAATTATGCTAGAACGCAAGACTTCTGTTTGTGTCAAATTGATGTATATTCTGTTTTTCTTTCCTAATGAACAGTGGAATCGCAAACTCTGCATTCATACAGAGAGATGTGACAATCCCCAAAAAGCGGGCATTCTGCACAGAGTACTGATAATATTAGTCTATTTAGAGAACAATACTTTAGCAAAGACCATATTTTTTTCATAGGACACTTGTCCAGCTTTCTATAAATCACATCTTATTGGCACTACATGAAACTTCTCTCTGAAACTATTTGTTACATGCATATACTGTACAGTACACACAAGGCATACCCTTCTCTAACCACCTTTATAGACTGGCTTCATTTATAGCAATGATTTTGAACATGTAAATTGTGAGCTCTGTGAAATTGATATGACACACGTTCTGTTGCACTACATGGCCATTAAGCTGTCACAAGTTGGAACTCTGGTTTGACATTAGGTCGCTGAATGCTCATACCTCAATCCTAGTCCCTTAAAGATCTCATGACATGCTGTTTTTGGATGCTTTTATATAGGCCTTAGTGGTCCCCTAATACTGTATCTGAAGTCTCTTTCCCAAAATTCAGCCTTGGTGCAGAATTACAGCCACTACGAGCAGTCCCACAAAGTCCCACAATTTCCTCAGGACGTGTCGTTTCTGTGTCTGTAGCTTTAAATGCTATAAAGAAAAAAAGAGGCGGGGCTAACGGCCATGCTTCGGTCGTTTTCAAGCCATGATGTATTGAGGAAAAACCAATATGTTATGTTATGGGATATGTGCAATACTGTTATGTAACTGTTGATAATGTTTGGCTGAGGATGTATTGTTTGTTGTTACTGCGACTGTTAAGGCATTTATGACGCACCACAGAGACCAAGACAAATTTCCCTGAGTGGGACAATAAAGTTCATCGTATCGTATCGTATATCGCGCTTGCACGGTCGTAGCTCATTTTCTCATTGGTGGGCCAAATTCTCTGTGCGGGCAAAGCAGAGAAAGGGGAGGTAACTTACCTTATTGTGACGTCAGAATAGGAACATTTTAAAAACCAAGCATTTCAGCTTTCATTTTCTCAAAGGCGGAGAAGAATACCCAGGGCTTGGTTTACACCTATCAAAATGTATAGCCACTAGGGGGAACAAAGGCAGGCTAGGGGAACTAATATTAATGTCAAATAACCTCCTAAAGTGAACATTTCATGTCATGGGACCTTTAATCTACTTTATACAGTCAAACAGTCAAAATGTTATTTTAAACATTGTGACAGTATGGATGAACCATAGTTTTTGTTGGATGACGAGTGTGTTGATAAGTTCTTAGAATGTGGAGGTGACATGTTGGTAGGGAGACCATACCCATAATGTGAATGAGGATATTTAACAGTAAAAGGCTGTAATGGGCAGTCACTGATTGCCACCGTTATTGACATAAGTATACAGTTATTTTTATATAAGTGTATTTTAGAAAATGTGTCAATGATTGTTTGGTTCCTAGTTTGTTAGTGAGCACATCAGTGGGTTATTTCAAAATAATGTGGATTTGCTTTCTTATTCTTAAAGAACATTAACATAATTTGGCAACATTTTGACATGGAAACTAAGACCTTATATTTAATTTGTGTTTATAATAATTACTTAAGGCAAATTGGTATTTTTTATGCAATTAATTGAATGTTGACCTCACCCAGTTTTGTTAGCACTTAAGATGTTTGCAAATGCCTAATGAATGTTTAATGTATTTTTTTTTAACCAATAGTTATTTAAAATTTGCAATTAAAGTTTTTGGATAGAAAACTACTCAGAGAGAATCTTTGAAACCGCTACACCCTTTTGTTATTTGCTGCAGCATCTAAATTTTTCAGAAATAATCTGTACTGCATCAGTAAATACTAAAGATGTTGGCCTACAGAGGACCAGGGTCTGACAGTTCCATTCAATGCTTTACAGGTGTTTCCCAGAACAAATCACTGGGGCAACAAAAACAATATATTTTTGCGACAATCAGTCGCAGCACATCACCCAAAACATCTCCCATTTATGGAGACAGGGGAGGAGGGAGCAGCACAAATATATGTTCGAAAAATACATTCAATATATAACTAAATCTAATCTATCACCATCCATGTCTGGCTTGCACACAGCAACAAGACAAATTCTATGCCTCCTGTGCAGTAGAGACAAAGATCCGACCAAGCGTTGAGAAGGGTATTGACAAGAAGAGAAATGAGGGAGTGACTGTGGACGCGGAGCATCATTTAACAGAGCCTGCGGCTCAGAGTTTCCTCTCTTCTTCCAGTAAGATGCCTCTGCTGCAACTCTGACTGCTTGCTGTTTCATTATGATGAGGCTATGGGCTAAACGTAGCCAAGCATATCAAATATCCTGGAAGCACGTACTAAATAAATCATTTTATTCATTCCATTACTGGTGGATGTGCTTCCCTGTAAACCATCTTGAGACCATACTAACAAACAAAAAGGCTTTTGTGCCTCCCATTGCTGTCTAAGCCATGGCAGAGATAGGGACACAAACGCTTAGCCCCAGCACTTCAATCCGCATGTCTCACCCCTCTTGTGAGACAGGTTAAGATGTGCAGCCATGTCTCCTGTGAGTTTCTCTGCTTTATCTACTCATCTGGCTCGTGCAGTGTCATCCGCTGTCTCAGTATAAAAGCAGAGCTCTTGAAAAGCTGATGGAGACAATTTTATTAATCAATATCATTACTAGGAGTGTTCATTTATTTGATGACATGGAGATGGGTCCTATAACATTGCTTCACTATTTCAGTGCCTCAATAATTATGCCTTTATATGTTTTTGACAATAACATTTGAACATGATGACTAGCAGTAAGTTCTGCTAATTATAGATCACTCACAGGATGACTATAGCCGAATGAGTCACTTTTGGTGTCGAAAATTGGAGACCTATTGTGTTTTCTAGATTGAGGGTATGAAAATCAGTTAGTGTTCAGGAAGATAAAGATTCGCTCTGCAGAATCTCGGTCCAGCTATCCATGTGAGCCAAGCAGTGAAAATAGTAAGAAAAAAAAGGTTTATATTTTTCCCTCAAGTCCAGAACAGAACTCCACAAGGGCCGCTGATGACATGGGAAGGCAATTCTACTCACAGTTTATGACATGTTTCCTGCAGTTTCTCTCGAGACTATCAAGGGAGCCTTCTTAGGTCAAGATTCTCTTACTCTATGGGAAAGAGCAACCTTGTATAGTATGGGAAAGATTTGCTTGCTAGAAATCAATGAGAACAATCATGCTTCATCACACTTGTCAATTGACAAAAACAAAATTAAATAGATAATAAAAGTAACGGTAATTAACCTCACAAGGTGCGATATTCAGCTGGCAACAGAGATTGTGTTTATTTCTCAGCATTGAGGGGAATGGACAATTACATTTTCTATAAATGAATTGATTGTTTTTTAAAATAATATCCAAGCCAAGTATGCACTCGTAGTTCCT
This sequence comes from Mallotus villosus, assembly GCA_903064625.1. Classification (NCBI taxonomy): domain Eukaryota; kingdom Metazoa; phylum Chordata; class Actinopteri; order Osmeriformes; family Salangidae; genus Mallotus; species Mallotus villosus. The sequence goes on from CAEFZP010000321.1 coordinate 190,427, forward strand.
CCTCTCATTGATGTGGTAGAATAAATGACAATGTCGGTGCACCGTTTTTCTAAATATGAAAAAGAAATGGGGTCCACAGGTATGAGAAAAACTGTGTGCAATGAATAACAAGTTTGGAATTAGTTTCATGTCAAAGGTCCCTGTGTGCAAAACCACTCTTTTCATTGTGGTACCACTCTCTCATTACAAATACACTGGCCCTCTTCACCTCTTCACTTGATTCTCACAACATCCTGGAGATGACAGCTGTAATGTAAGCACAGCCAGCCAGTCAAGAGGTCTCCCCGGTGTCTAATGTCTTGATGAGTTCATTTGGCACAGAATCATTTTATGACCCAGAGGGTTCAAATGTTAATGCTCACATTAAGATGCTTTCATGAGTCCAAGCATATAGGGCCAAAAATATGCATCAAAAGAACATTTTCATTTCCCTGGGTCTCTAGTTGTATTGAACGCCATGCTGCATTTAAGTCTTTGCATAAAGCAGAAACGCTAGATTAAAAACGGGTTCACTTTTGGTCCATGAGGGAACAGTTTTACTACGTTGCCTTACTAATCCTTATTGGACATCAAACAGGTGGTATCTTGAAGGAGGAACGATAATAAGTGTAATCAGCCGTAGGTGTGTGAAAAGACCACATATAAAGAAAAGTGTTCCTCAAATATTAAATGTTGAATCTTTTGTCAATATGTTCTGGTCTCTCATTAAGGCCATGTAGATAGAGCAGGCTTACATGAAGAACCAGCCAGGATGTGTAAGAGGCAAGCAAGCTGTAGGCAGAGCTAAACTGGAAACCATGGCAACTCCAGTGCTTTGCCTCTCCGTTCCCCCGGCCCCGCCGGAGAGGAGACAAATACCTGTGCAGGCCTAATCCCGTTCAACACCTGCATACAAAGAAGGCCTCCGTTTCAGCCTGATATGAAAATACACAGGGGATTGACAAGATACATTTTTGATGGACTGCTGTTTTCCAACGATGTCTCCATATCACACAGCACACACACACCATGGCTGACAAACAGCACTGCCTTTTGGTCTGGCCCTCTAGTTCACCAGTGAAACGTTTACTGTGGGGAAATAAATTAATCAGCTTCGTTCTTCTTCTGCAATGAAATAAAGAGAGCAGTCATTTACAACAATATTGTTGATTAGAGGTATACTTGTCATAATGAGAACACACAGGGCCTTCTTTTCATAATACCACAGTCCCATGCGTACAATATTGCCACAACAGCAGTAAGACTTGTAAAAACATTTACAGAGGAAATTCCAAACTCACCGTCAGTTTGACAGAACTTAACTGCTTTGTCAAAATGCACAAAGTAATGCATGTTTTGTATTTGAGAATAGCTTGGGGACAAAACATACCCATTCTATCAACTGTCGAGGATGTAATGTGATTGCATGGATGGCAGTCATTCATATCAGGGCTCCAAGCGCAACATGCATATTTCTTTACCTTCTGAAAATTACCAGAAGACCAGAAGACTTGACCCCTCTAGCAACAATGAATACAAGTGTCTAAAATGGTCACTTACTATACAATACCATTCCCAGTTTGAGTTATAAGGTATTTCAGATTGACATTTCAAATGAAGGCTTTCCACGTTTTGTGTCAGATTTTGAAGGGTCCTGGTTTTTATCATATTACAAAACAAGCCTTTGTTTAAGGCTTTTTCTGTTTTTGTTTACAATTGGCTTCTTTCTACCCAGCACAACTATTTCCATCCTTGTATTCGTTTTGTTCTTTGTTGTGTGTTGTGAAAACTAACATTTTGTCAGATGTTTGCCTGTGCCTATGTCGGTTTCCTGACATAGGCTCTCTTTACCAACATACCGGCAAGGTTATGGCGAGCCAAGGAAGGAATCTTATTCTGTAGCAGGTTTCAGAATATCTAATGTGGTGCCCTCAAGCTTGAACATCATGCAGGTCATTGTGTATTATTTAGACTTTGAGTGTGAGACATCATCTATTCGCTCTTCGACAACACTTTAAATTAGGTTAAATTAAATACCATCAGTGCATAGCACTAGTGACACTGTTGTAGTTAAGTACTGCCATGTTGTTATACTTCACTACAGTTTAGCGGTACAAGTTCTTACACAAGTTAAACTTGATATGGGGGAGCTTGCGCCTATTGGGGATAAGTGAATATTGACATTGATCTTGTTATAATCCCTTTACAACAGACACGCACCCCATTATGTGCCTCACACTTTTGTATACACCTATACCTCTAACACTTCCTACCATTTAATGACATATGATAGTCTGTGTAGCCTACCTACAACCATTTACTATAGCTATGTAGTTGAGTGGTAATTAATGTAACCTTAATGTAAGGTGTTACTGTTACCCTCTATTCAATTTGAATTATAATTTTGAATGATAATAGCAGCATTTAAGCAATAATTATTTATTACATATGTCATGTTAACTGTACTCTTAACAGTCCTGAATTATTTATGAAGGGAAAAAGCAAACCTTTTCTCTTTAATAATAGAAAATTCAGGTTTAGAATGTTGAAACTGATTTGGGTCACCAGCCACATAGCTCTGTGTCAATCAAAGTATGGCATAGAAACTTCATCATTTGTTCAATTTTTAAAGGCTGGTTTGATTGGAGCCACTTTAATAGTTGGGATGTGACTTAGCTGTGCTGGACCTTCTGGCATTTAAATAGTCAGTCCAGTACACATAAGAGGTATGATATGCTGTGGTTTTGTTGTTTAGTCCTCTGTTTACAGCTTTTGTCACTCCCTGTCCTTTGCTGCCTTTGAAACTTTGCTTCTCACATTGTTTTCTAATTTACTTGGCAGCCATGGTGGGTGTGTTTTATTGAACCTTTTCGTTTTGTTAGGTTGTAGGAGTCTGCCGTATTTAGTCAAGTTTTTCAGGAAACATAGACCTATTATTAAGTAAGCTAAGCATCAAAGCTTTTTTAAAGATGGTGTTCCATTAGTTTCTATGGAAAGTGCTCAGTCGCTCTGCTTTAAGCTGAGGACCTGGAGGTGTGGTCTTGTCTGAACCAGACAGCAAGGCTTTTTCTGCTAATATCTCCTAATATCTATATATTTTTTTAGGAGAGGATAGGAAATGTGGTAAAGCGCCTGAACTGGATTCAAACCCAGGCCACCACAAAGCCTCAGCCTACATGGTGTGCACATTAGTCCGGTGAGCCACCTGGGCATCCTGTGATGTTCTTTTACTTTAATACATATTTGCGTTAATGCTATACGTATTTTTGTTTGTTACAATCTATTAATGTCTATTAATGTCATTGGGTGTGCTTGCCGATGACCAGGCACAACCTATTTTCCTTCTCATATATATTTATTTCTTTATAATTATTTTCCCACCCTATTTAGTACCTTAATTTTTGCACTACATAAACGTGTCTCTGTCCAAATGTTCCTCTTGTGTTGCTTGCATGTTCCGTTGCATGGTTAAGACAGAATGTAAGTTATTGTGTTGAAAAGTGTAGCTAACAATGGCTAACTAGCTAGTCACAGTCAGAAACGTCATGATGTCAAGACATCACACAACGCAAGGCCGGTACAACAAGCTGGTATGTTTACTGTTTCGATGTACCCAGAGCCATAGAAAATGGCTCTGGCTCTACCCTGAGGCCTTCATAATTTTGAGTGAATCCCCTCAGCTGTTGAGGCAACGTGGTGAGAAAAGGGACTTTTCTTTATTTGATTTAACTGAGCCTCCTAGCTGGCCTAGTTGCATACATACATTCACATGTTTTACGTTGCATGATTGGAGGGCCAGTTAGCTAATTGAAGTAAAAGTAGCACATAATGTTAGCCTCCAAGATTCATTTATTCTCATGTGACGTTTAGGTGTAGGTTGTCCTGTGTTGTTTTTTAACGCTCAATGGCCGAGGGAGGAGAATACATTGATTTGATGGAAAATTAATTCGCAAAGCCTTTTTCGAGAAGGACCTTTCAAGAAAAGCTAGCAAACCTGGCTTTCCAGCATATGACTGGTTGTTGTGAGTTTGTTCTTGTTTCTTTGGTAATGACATTGATTTGGGCTATGCGATGTCTAGCTTCCTGTTTCAGTTACCATGTTCTCATGTCATTGCAATAAGTGTAGGCTAATTCTAATTATTGTAAATTAGTGTTGAGGCTTGTGTTAATTCGCATTACTCAATTTCCACTCGATAAAGGTTGCTGTCAGTGTGAATATGGGGTGGTTATGTTGAATGACGACAGCCTATACACATAGCCCTATAGTTATAATGGCGGGAGGATAGTAATGAATGCCTAGGTGTAAAATACAATGCCCGTCACTAGTCTCTAGCCTAGCTAAACTGTAATGAAGGAATCTGCAAAGCAGATCAGCTTTATTTGTAAACGTAGTTTGCAGGGATTACATTATTGGGGTCACTCATGGGTTTATGGCATTGCACACAGCAGTTGTTTTCCTGTGCTTGTTTGACAGTGTCCAGTCCTTCAGCCCTATAAATAAATCACCAAGGACCTAGTAAAAAAGAACATCACGGATAACCATAAACACATTAGCGATGCTAAGTGTGACATTTGTTTCTGGGGCACAAATGCAAATCAGAGTTGTGGAACGATGCACGCTCACAGCCTTGTCTCGTCCAAGTGCAGATCACGTCTGCACTTTTATCTTCTGTCTGCCCAGGCAGAGGCACACACAACCCACATGCTGCAGTTCTCTTGAGCCTTGCCTTGTTTTGGGCCTGCTTTGTTAGCCCATCACCCTGCACACAAACCTCTCAAAACATTCTATATATTGTAATCTGACAGGATGATTTACGTTATATAGTATTCTGTCTCACTCCCTTCTCTTCCTTGACTGTTCATTGACTATGGCGTACGTCAAATCAATACTGTTTATTATTTATAGATGTCTTCGAAATACTGCAGAGGATTATTTTATATGAAGTGGTTTCCTGAAATATGTGGTCAATAATTCAGGGCTGTGTTATCCCAGGCGGTCAGCTGGACATCAATGAGCTTACACAAACACAGCCTTGTTGGATCTCTGTTGTGTTTGTTAAGGCTTCACCGCTTGTCAAAGCCCAGAAGTACCTGTAAACAATAAAACTGAGTTCACAGTTCATCCCTGCTCTCTCACATTATTCTTGGGTTGATAGGTACACTACATATCAAAGTTGTAGGCTACTTGGAATTTAAGTGATGTTCATGTCCGGACAGAAATGGGTTATAATGATCAGGTTCAAATGAACAAATTTATTCTCAAAAAACAGTAAAACAATGATGAATTATACACTATTGTAATTACAGAAATGGAACACTCTAAATGAAGTCAGATAGCTTTAATCATCGTATCTTTTTAATTTGATCTTCTAACTAACCCATTAATGCATGTAATGATTCTTGTAAAGTATGCCATTAAAAAGCTTTCCACTGCATACTCCTTGAGAGTACACAGGAGAGCACTTCGTATCAGGTACAATTATAGTCTCCACATCAAGTATGAGATCATCCTCAATAACATATACTCCCTGTAATTCCTTCTAAGTTATATTTACAAGGCAAAGCAGGATGGACAAAACATACAACCAAAGGTAATGTTCACTTAAGTTACGGTCTCAAGGTTTTTCGATGTGGGTCTCTCATTGCCTGATCCATGTAAGGGTTCGCCTCATGGCCAGACCCATGTAAACCAGCACCAGGGATGTATAATTAGTTTCAGAATCAATGAAGTAGTGCTGGTCTTATGAATATTAACACATCCCATGTACAGTATATCATTACAAATAGTGTACATGCCTTTTTTATGCAATGCTATTCACATAAAGCACGTACATTTGGCCATTGATCTTGCAGTAGTGCAGCGTATATAGTCAACTTGCCTATATTTCACAGGCCAAACCATGTAACTGTGACCTGATGGACTTCGAGCACACAGTCATTGTGTGCTAATTATTTGTTTTAATTTGACTTAATGACATTAACAAGAGTTTATTGGAAACAATTCTAAACAAGCTACTCTGTGGACACTATGAGTTAAGCAGATTTTTGAGTAAAATTAAGCTTGTTTTGCCTTTGGGGGAAAGGCCAGCCAGAGGGTCTTGAGGGTCACTCCACAATCCATGTTGCGATCAAACCATGTAAATTGAATGTAAATCTTTGTCTACGGTAATCGCATATCCAAATTCCTTGCCTCCAGCCAAGTATCACAAGGTTAACAAATAACAATGGTTGTTTGCATGTTCTTCAAAATATAACCACATTGAGCAGAATGTGAGGAAAGCGTCCTGATATTATTGAAAGGAACACATGCCGCAGTGTGGAATCAAGATTCTTCCTTGAGCCTTCCTGAGGCACAGTAAATAATGAGACAGCTTAAATAATTCAATGCTCTCCTTCAATATGGAATAACTTGTAACAGTCCGCCAAATATTTTCTCCAGCCTACCTTGTTTACAAAATATTGTATGACCTGTGTCTGGAAATTATTGCTGGTGCAGATGTATACAGTATAGTTATGTTGTACATAATTGAAACATCTTGTTAATTAGAATGGAGGATAACAGACAAAAAAAGTTTTTAAATGTATTAATTTAGATCTAGCATTTATTTCCATTCATTATGAAACATATTCTACATTTGTCAAGCATACTCACAGTGCAATCTTACTATAGCTATATCTTAAAACATGTTGCAAATCCATAAACTGCAATGATCAATGTAAACTATACTTTAGGATGCAATGGTAAGTTTTCTAAAGTCAAATTTCTTAGACACAAAAGCAAAGTGAAAGCCATAAACTGAAAAGAAAAACACAAAACAGAAAGCCTTGCAGCCTATCCCAGTGGATACTGGAGCTATCAGTTGTAATGACATGGCCTGCACTGAGGCGGACTCAGGGAATATTCAATCTGAAGGCTATAAAAGAGTATTGTCAACCCTGTTAACAGCCGGGCCCTAAAAGCAATGTCTGGTTACATGTTAGGAGTTAGCGGGTGGAAGTGCTCGCTCTACACACTCCATCTACCCCAAGGAGATTTAGTGTGAAGATAATGCACCAAGAAAGATGTCATAAATAGTCACAACCTCAGCCTTTCCTCTCCATGTACCACTGTTGTCTTCCTCTTGAGACGTCTAGAAGGTGTAGCAACATGCTAGTGTTAAGTGTAATACACAGAGACTAAAGCTCACAAAATTTGACATTGTTATAGGACAAAGTATCTTTCAGAAAATCCACTGGACTAAAAGTGAAGTGGGACTTCAATAACTATATATTTCAAGCGTCGTCTATTGAACACCAAAATAATTTCAGTCATTACATTCATTAGTGGGTTAGTCATTCTAAATAGTGTAGTTAATGTAATACATTGGGGGTATAATATAAGTCATCCCTCAGACCTTGCTTGATTGCAAAGAATAAAATGTATGGATATGTTTCCTCCAAGGTTATTTCATGTAGTCACTTGGGAAATGAAGTTGTCAGCACACCGTTGTCAACCTAAAATGTAAACAGATATTTTACATGCCTGTCAGACAGGGGGGAATGCCAGGAGACTGCTGGAGAGAAGTGCAAGCATCTTAAACATCTTTAATATCAATGTTAGAAAACAGTACATCAATCTGTTCTACTCAGCATTGCACCTCTGCAATAGTACTGTTATATCAATGCTGCCTGTCTTTGTTTTGATAGGATTTCATAAAAAAAACTGAATTATGAATCAGAATCAAATCCTAATCTGAAAGAAGTCACAAATAAATCTCAATAAGAAACAAGGGAGCACAGTCAGTCTACTTACATTTGAAATAAATCAATTCAAGGTGTCTTGAATTAAGTTAGTTTAAGAAATTACCATGAACTTGACCTGTCCGAATAATTCATAGACCATTAAATTCATACACCATTGTGCCCATGCAGGCAGCCCAGCATTACATGGACCTAATACAAGCACTACAAGATGCAAGTAGGGTTTTCAGTGAATGACCTGTAACATTTGAACCCTAATCCTAAAATGCGTCCAGTAAATACTTCTTTAGTCACTTCAACTAGATGTGCAGTCTTACTTTAGTATTGCTTCAAGGTTGCCAGTGGAAAGGCATGTGTGTGAAAAAGCTCAGATTTCATCACCATGGACAGCTCCATCTTCTGCTTCTGCCAAGTCCATCTACTATCACATGGCTGCATCAGTTTTACAGTACACCATTACTATCCTGAGAATTAAACTAATGTTGTTAGACCCAGCACCTCATGTAGTGATTGTTTATCAAAGTCTGTGTGCCAACTATGCTAACCTTCGCCATGAATTTTCGGCTAGATTCATTGTTTTAAATGCAAGTGAGCAGACGATTATATTCATGAGCTGACATTAACATATCGTTGTTACATGTCTTCATAGAGACATATTGTGATGCAATCCTGCTGCAACTCACCTGCAGTTCAATTAATCCAGTAAGGTGATAGATCCGTTGCTGACTCACACCAGTGGACCTGTCCAAAATACATCTGTATTTGTGTGTACTCTGACTACGTCTGATGAATACATGGAGCACAACATACACACAGGCGCTCAGACACAAAGATAATGAATACCATACCATTGTCCAGATACTTGGAGGCGCGATTTCAATTCCCAAGCACAACTTCATTTCCCAAGGTTCCGAGTCATTCTTGAATGCATGCTTGTGTACTGACTTTGGGGGTTAACAAGGGAGCTCCACAAGCTGCTTAACAATTCAGGCCATGACTCCCCCACGTGAGTGTGCATGCAATGGGGCCTGCACTTGTTTATATCTGAGGACGAAGGGTCCCATTGGCTCGCAAATTAAGCATTCAGACTCAACTGCCCTGTTGTGCTCCAGCATGACGTGTCGGGAGTACTAAATCGGACTGTGCGCCCTAGGTGCACCCCAAGCTTGTTTGGGAGCTTCATAAGTTTCAAAGCTGTCATACCCTTTGAAATGACTTCAATACATGGCTTTCTCATTTCGTAGAAATAATACATTTGGTGTCCTCTCGAAGATGAAAAGACCATTGTAGGGTGTATTGGTTGAAATTGTTTACAAATCAGAGGCTGAGTTCTGTGACACATCCTGAGATATAGTTTAGAACAATATCTGTATTCTCAGAAAGCAATAAAGTGTGTCTGTATGAATGATAAAAGCAGAAAATACATAAGATCCTCTGCAATTTGTGGAGACATCCTTTTATCTTTGCATTTGCCATTTGGTATACAAAGTCTAAAATCCAACATTTAACACTGTGGATATAAATACTGTACAGATGTTATAGTATCCACTTGTCTTTTTGTTTTGTCTAAGAAAATAAGTAGCTACTTCCTATATGAAAATAACAAGATTGAGCGTGTATTTCCCCTTAACTGTGAGCTACTTAAGGTTAATAGACTCTATAATAATATTTCCAAGGTAATGCAAAAATCACAGTGACGTTGATAAATGAAAAGGTAAGCACAATAAAATCAATCTAAATGAAACTTCCATTAGAGTGAGAACCATTCATTTACAGATAGTGAGTCTTAGAATTTCTCCGCTAAGACAAAAATGTCAGTGAAGAAATGAAGATCAATGCAGTAGAGAGGTCCTTTCAAATCCATATCAACTCTAATTCTCCACACCATGTTTAAAATCTGCCTCCACAGGCTCATTTATCATCCGTCTCTAACATCTAAAAGACAACAATTGGACAGCTTTTTAGCCTTCTCTTAGCAAACCCTAATATCAAGTCTAATTAGGAATTCACTTTTTATTTCTCCTTGAGAAGCATTTTACACAGTAAACTGATCATTGGTACTGCATCTTGAATAAGGAATTGAAGAAATCCTCCTTGCCATATTTGAAAGACAAACCCCTAAAGATGCCCATTATTTATTTAATTTCAGGTTTGCAGGTTTCATCGTGAAGCAGTGGATTATCACAGATGTAATCTATGTTCTTTGTACTTTGAACTAAATTATGCCACGTTGCTTTGCGTTGTCTTGTCCTAAGAATTTCAGTGCCCAGTCTGACCCTGTGTTGTTCTGTGCATCTGACAATAAAAGACTTGAAACTTGAAAGGATGTTTCTTCAATAACTCCCTGATGCTACTGACACAAGAGAGAAATCCTCTCTGAGTTTGATTCTGATTGAATTCATGGTTTTGTGTTTGCACTTTGACACCGCAGGTATGGGCAAAGACAGCGGAAACGACTTGCGTAAGTTGGTTTTTACTGTAGTTATAACACCATCTAACAATTGAGGTTCCTACATTGTACACAGATCAATGCGACAAGGGCTCTCCAAAGAAATGTCGATACGCGAAGCACATAGTCCTTTAAACAGCTATCCAGAGATGATACCATCTCTCCCTCATGTCTGGGTAACAAGTAAGTCCTTTGAATTTAATGCTGCCTTCCTTTGTGAAGTACCAAAGCATTGATTAATCCATCTGTACTGATCTAAATTTTCTCCAAGTTCTGCTACACCTCTTTGAAGAGAGAAACAGTGACCAAAAGCGTGTACCCAGTAATGTATGTGAACCTCTGATCTGTAAAAGGCAAGCCATGTAAGAAGCTGCATACAAATGAAGCATCAGCAAAGGATAAGCTGTGAAAACTGATTAAACCACTCTTGCATAATTATACTTTGTATGAAAAAGAACCAGTCAGTCATAACTGACTGCTTCTTGACTGTTTTGAGTACTCAATTAGTGGAGACACAGCTCAAGGAAATTTATTAAAACACAGTCACCATTGTTGAATTCCAATAACACCAGAACATAACAGTATAACATAGATAATATATGAATGGTGCAATAGAACATCCGTGGCATAGGTTGGGATATTAACATTAAAACATCATTGCTGTGACTAAATAATAAACAAGTGGGATAAATACATAACAGGATTAAACCCATCCTCCCACATGTTGGGAATTTGGCAATCCAAAATACCACAACCTTGTTCACAGCATATTTGGCTACTGAGTTCACAAGTTAGATACAGGGACAACTGAATGTTCCAGTAATTCGTGTTAACTCTTGGTAATACTTTTTTTTTGTTAGTTGTTGAACACACAACATTTTTACTTCTTAGCGCCAGATGTCGAGGTACAATGAAACATCATTAAACTGATTTTTGCATCTGAAAATATATTATTAAAATGTCAGGCAATAAACAGAAGGGTGTCTGGGTAAAATGTGCCCAGTCACTTCCCTTCAGAAAGTTGCCTTTGGTTAACGATATGACAACAGCCATACATCTAATTGATATTATCAGCCTTTCTCATGAGGAGAATCACAAAACAGCACAACATATCAATCATAAGCAGTGTGGTGTCTGCATACAACAATCAAATAATGACATATCAGGTAACGACAACAGGGGAATTTAATAAGTATGCTAATAACCCTTAAGCTTCTGTTTAATTAATCAAATATGAACACACATTATTAGTTTTGGAATACATAGTTAAATAATTAATAGCCTAATAAATCATTCCGCAAAGGTGGTCCAGTCCAGTCATTGAAGTATGAGATTATGTCTACAATTGTTTAATTTCACAGAAAGTAAATGCCATTAGAGGGGCATCATCCCAATCTAAAATATAATTTAAATAATAAGTTAGACATTTAGTATTATGAAGAAAAATACATTCTGAAAGCAGCTGAGGTGAGAAGTGATCATTCCCAAATCCCAATGGGACACAGAGAGGGGGGGAACTACATTGAAAATGGCTTTGAAACTTAACTGTGTGGACGGCCTGATCACCTTCCCAGTGCTGAGGAGAGCATGACAACTGATTGTGGATAGAGCCAAGAGGGGAAGGAACATGTCAGTCTACAGCCATTCCCAGGATCTCCCAGGGCAATCAGCAACACCTGATGCAAAGCAATCAAAAACAAAATGAAACTCCATCTGTGTGTATTTTCATCAATTTGAATCAGCAGATTCATTTTCCCCTCCCATTTGTTGAACATGTGTGATTGAAAGGCAAGGCCTCTCCACTGCGACCGTAAACACATTAAATAGATTTCTAGACAGCAGTGAATATGGTTTTGCTCATGCTGTGTTATATTTTGAGCCATTTCTAGAGTGTGTCCTTGTTGTGGCGGCTCTTGTAAATGGGGGGATCTTGCTGAGAACCAAGGTGGACCCGGTCTCACTTTTCAAACTTCTTCTAGTACTAGCCTATTTGAATTTTGAAAGGGTCCAGGAAATATGGCTATTCATAATAAATGATCAAAACCCATGATCAAAAACGTGATATTTTGCAGTTTTACTGTTTCTGATGTATGTTTAAAGATGGATAACAGATAAGACAACTATTGTGCTCATAATGCATTCACACACCTCAAAAAAGAATGCTTACATAAGCAGAAACTCAACCGCTGTTTGTGTGTTCATAGTAGTAGATGCACATCCCAGATGCACATGTGTCTGTCTGTGGCTCAATTTACTTGAGAACCGGGAACTTGTGTTAAAATTCGCCAGGTCTATTGCTAAAGATGGTGACAATAGATCTTGCGAAAAATAAATGTCAAAGCGTTGAGCTGCAGTCAATAGAGCCATGGACCTCACAAACCGCCTAGAGGCACTGCACTAGTCTTGTAAACCCCTTGTTCATCTCTAAATATGTACATTTATTTGAATACAGTAAATATCAAAACTGCATCACAATGTAAATAATACACGGATAAAGCTTTTGTAATAGATCTCTGCAGATTTCTTCCAATTGACTGGAACTGTAAGAAGCCTATTGGGCATTTATGGAACGACCTGACAAACAACAGTTATCTTAAACTCAGAATTGTTCAACATACCCTCAAGGACCTGAAGGAAGCAGAGCTTTATTTCAATGGCAATAACAGAGCAGCTCATTTCATACCAGTTAAGATCTTTCAACCACAATCAATGTGGGATGTCACCTTAAATAATGGGGGTCACTCAGTCCTGATAAGTGTTTAGTAGGTGGGTGTAGTCACTTTAGATTAGAAGTGGGTGAGCTTTCCATTATTTTACAGTATTACATTTTAACATTCCTGTCTTCCCCCCTTTCTGACTGATGTCTTTTGAAAAAATATTTGTATTTTAGTACTTGTCTGTGTAGAGTAATTTTTCACACAAGTTCCATTGAATCTTTAGATGTGGAAGGGTCAGGCTTAACATGCATTAATGTGCTCTCCTCAGGCAAAGACCTTCTGGCATAGCGTGTTGCTATCTGACTACCATATTCAAAACCTGTCACTCGCCTTGCTGTCCTTAGGTAACAAGAAAGCTAATCCAAGCCAATCCAATCAAAAACAAGACAAGTCAGGAAAGGTTATTGTATGTTTAGTTATAATGCAATATTTTGTTTAAGATTTGACACATGGAATTGTGCTATATGGAATTAAATGACATATTATCCAAATAAATTGTGTATATTATATCACATGACACAGACACAAATAAAGTTGTAAAGGATCTTTACTGGTGTACGATTTAAAACCTGTAGTCCATAATGTCTGCAACAGATGATTGCTTACAGATCATCAAAGTGTGCAACAAATCAACAAAAAAGAATAGGTGAGACAGATTATGCTATAACAGTACTAATCCTGTCAAAATATGATATCCCAGTACTGAAGAGACCCTTCACACAACAGTCTTCTATACATATATTCATCAAACATTCATGCATATTTGGCTGTGCCAAACCCATTTCTATCCAAATTATATATCATGCTTTCGTAATATTTTAGAGTAAAAACCTGAAAACCAACAAACTCCCTTCCTGTCAATACCTATAAATTGTGTTTCTTTTTTAATCACACTTTTTCTACTTTAAGAAGGATATGTGTCCAACAGTTTACAACAATCTGTAGTCATCCTTGAAAACCAGAGTCACCCATAGAATGATTTGGAATAGTGGGATCTTCTCCATCCATCTAGAACTCAGGGGAAATCACAGCTTGTTCTATCAATCTGAGTGAGGAACCGTTTCAACTTGTTCTGTGCCTCTGTGGTATTTGAGGTCAGATATAAAAGCAGAGGGGTTTGAAAATAAAAAAACGTTTCTTTAGTTTAGTTTTATAGTGTTTGACAGGTTTGATACTGTTTAAACTGCATTCATCTGATTGGTGTTACTTTATGTTACTTTACAGTTTATTCATTAACTTCTGCATTTGCTCTGACTAACATAATTTTCTTCTCCTTTCCAGCATCTATCAAGTAGTAGTAGTAGTAGTAGTAGATTTTATTTGGACATGGACATGACAATGTCATTGGACGAACCAGATGCATTGTTTACAGTGTGTTAGCATAAATGCTAGTTTACAACACCTGGGGGGTATTCCAGGTAGCCGGTTTTGTGAAAACTCTGAGTTGTTTAACCCTGAAAACAGGCAAACTCCTAGGTTTCCGTTCCAGAAAGAGAGGTAACGAAACCTTTTGGTAAGTAGCCATGGTAACTTACGCTGTGAAACTAACCTGGTCGCGAGCAGGTTAGTTCCATGCCAAACTCTGAGTTTTACCTATCCCCTCCCACTTTCTGAGTTTGATAGCGTTGGAAGACATGGGATATCGTTTCCTGGTTCAGCCGAGCGATCTCGAACAAAATTAAATTCGCTTAGTTATACGCCAGGAGACGATTTTAAGACTGCGATTTGATGTGCTTTAATTCCCTGATGAATACCTAAGTTAACGTTACCGTTTCCCGTCACGATCTGTAATTTATTTGAGCAACATTCTCAGCCCTTGGGTCTTCATCGCTAGTGTTATACGCCGTGGACGTGCACACAGAATTGACCAAAAGCTTTTTGGCACTGAAATAAAGAAAAATCATTTAAATTGTAGGATTTGGTCTTCTTCATTGCCTACAAATAGAAATCTAACAATGAGTAGCCTTCGTTTGAAGGAAGATGGGAAACTGAACAGTAGGCCTATTAACATTAACCAAATAATGCCAATAGCCTACCAATTGCAGTTATTTGAATCTTTGGGTTAAATCAAAGCAAGAATGGTCAAATTAAGGTGAAATAATATAATCATGTAATCATATTGCAAATGAATGAAATCAATGAAAGTTAACTAGGCCTACTCTACCATGACTAGGCCTATTGTAAACCAGAGATACAAAGCCAGAGCTGAGGAGAAGGTCTCAGGAGATCAATCATCCACAGAAAAATGCTTCACAATTCCTTTTAATACCCAAGAACAACTACAATCACACCACAATCTTGACCCTTTCTTATCAACATGACTATGGTACAGTAAGTTACACAATGAGATGTGAGAGCCATCAAGTTGAGAATCCATCCAGTAACTCCATAGTTTACCATATGAGAGGTGGGGGCAGGTTGATAGCCTTACAAGGTCAGCCTTTATTCTTCTGCCCTAAGTACACCATCTCTTGGTCAAAATAGAAATTCAGCAAATTCAACAATTAATATTCATATAGGTTATTGTTCCTACAATTATTTTATTATCACCAGTGACCATGCATCCTCCCAAAACTGGAGTTCCAGTAAATCTTTTTCGAGATTAGTCTTTATTCGTCTACCCTAAGTAGGCCTACACCATCTCTTGGTCAGTTTTTGGCACTTTCTTCATGAGGTACAGTTTGTACAACTCATTTATTTGTAACTATATAGGAATACATGAGATTACATTAGCTACATTTCACAGTTCCACATGCAAAATACACCTGCCATTAAATGAACATCTCACTGTAGCATCCATGCTCTGTTCAACAGGATTAGAATGTGCAAATCGTTTTTATACGATGTAAATAATAGTAAGCTACATGGGGAGAGAACTACCAGCTACCACATAATTCTCTGCATCCATTTCTACGGCAGAAGTCAATGTTTTTTCGTCATCATCATCTTTTGATGAAAAGCATTCTGTTGGGGGAAACTGCTTGAAATAGGCACCAATTGATATTGAATTAGTATCATGTCGAATATGATTAAAACCAAGGTGACGTCGAGGCTACAATCACAAGCGTATAGCCTAAGCAAACTATGCATTACCTGCGTAGTATGTTTTTATATTTAATAAAACATTGAACCTGCTATTTTATTAAGGCCACCACTTTTTCTCCTGTAACATTAACGGACAGTTGGGTTAAATGTTCAATGTATGTACTGGCTATTATATTCAAATGTATGCTCGGCAGCAATTGTCTCCCACGCCACTTGCATACGCTGCTATAGCCGTGTTGCTTTTTTCCGGAAAATGTACTCGACCATAAACACGAAATGAAACTTGAATCTGAAGTTTGGTGACGTAGGACAACGTTTTTTGTCGCCGGGTGGCATGGTGGATCCTAGTATCGGAGCTCCATTGATGTTGGCTTTCAATAGTTCTCATGCCCGCGCTTAACTCTGAGTTGACGTACTCGAGTTGAGTTAACTAATTCATATCAGCTTTTCTGGAACCGAATTCTCAGAGTTTCTCATGTTAGAGTAACTCAACTCAGAGTTCAGGGTTAATCTCAGAGTTTGTTAAACCCGCTACCTGGAATACCCCCCTGTCCACAGGAGGCTTTTTTAAAAACAACAAAATAAACTAAACAAAACAGAAACAAAATCAAATAGGCCTACTGATAAAAAACTGATAATTAAAAGTAAAAATGCAGAATACAATAGAGTACAGAGCAGCAATATAATGAGTCAAATATATATAGGCTACGTAGAGTAAAACAAAGGCAGCATGATCAAACAATAAACCAGTTGTAAATTATTTGTGTGAGCACTGTTGATTTGATTTGAGCCGTTGTTTAAGTTCTCTGTTAAAAGTGTTGCTATTAGTCTCTAGTTTTAGACTAGTGGGCAAGAGGTTCCACAGTTTTGCACCCTTTGCAGAGAAAACAGACTGACCGAAAGATGTCTTGTGTATTGGAACAAGACAATCACCATTGATGAAGGCTCGTGTATTTGCCCGACGAGCAATTATAGATCGATTTCTTGTGTTTAAATGGTTTCAGACTAGTGTTGCAAAGGGGAGACACCTTTTCGGTAAATTTCTGGAAACTTTCCATGGGAAGTTAAGCTGGGGAATTTTGGAAATATCCCAAGTTGGAAATTTAGGAATTTACCGGAAATTCATTCAAATTTGTGGTAATTTATACTAAGTGTTTCATAAACATAAATAACAAATGTTTGTCAGCAGCAGTTGAAGCCAGTTCATTGTCTGTCCATGATCGGTAACATGGAGCACTGGTTATAGATAGGGCACAGTGCTCACAAAGATGTCGGCAAAACACAGATTTCTGGAATAATAGATTTGCATTACCTGTGATGCAGCTGATTCTTCTCAATGGCTTTGGTACCAATTGTTCTCAGATCACAATTGAAATTCTCTGTCATCACTGAAGTACTTGTTCAACCTCCACATCATCTATTCTAGTCACTTATGAACATCATAAAAGCAATTCCTCATTATTTAAAACAAATTGCCAAAGCTCTAATACATTCATGCAATTATGTAGCCTTCATTTGTCTGCTGTTTCCTTTGGTATCAATTGCTTATGTTATGTTGATCAAAATTGGTTATATTGGTTCTCTGTTAAATTGTCTTGCCACATACATCTAGACATTTAGTTCATAACAGAAGTCATTACTTGCACAATGGTTGAGCCAGTTGTCATAATTGTAGGCCTAATTCACCATACACCGCTTGCATGTACTACTGTAGTTCTGCCTAAGGGGTGTTTGCTACGTTTACATGAACATTTGTATTTTTTCCTTTGTGCTATGCAATGCTCTAAAATAGTCTTGTATTTTCTGTATTGCATTTGAATAAATAAGACATGAAGCCCCCCAAAATAGGGCTAGATACATGTTGACATGAAAAAAAGTGGTAGGCTATGTAATATGAACTTAAATAAATAGTACTAACTAAATAATAGCTGTTTCCAATAAACCTACAGCATGTGCTACACATTAGGTCTGAAAAAGGGGATTCAGCTGTTGCAAGGACTTCAGGGGTTCTGCCAGACATCAGTCTATAGACATACAAGTTTTTACAAATTTTCATTTCTATGACATTACTACTGCATACACTTGGTACAGTAGGTAACCATATGTTCCAAAATTATCAGCAGAAGGTGGAGTACATGTGGAATACATTTATTATGCAAATCAGATTTACCTTTTGAGCCCTGCAGAGTACCAACGAGTCATTAGTCCTTGTGTTTAATTAATACATTCTGCTGAAGAAATTTACCAAGTTGGAATGTGATGTATCTTTCTTTGTTCTCGTACTAATAGGCTACACTTTTAATTACCAAATGATTCAGTTGTCAAGTTTGATTGTATCGCAATAATGATAATAATGAATTGCTATTTGTTAAACAATTTTTCAAACTTGGGGTTACATGTCAACCATAGTATGACCCTCAATATGCCCTGTTCTACACACAGTAGCTGTAGTTTTTTTTCTTTCTTTTACAAAAATGTATTTGTTATACATTTAGTCATTTAGCAGACGCTCTCATCCAGAGCGACTTACAGTACACGTACAGGGACTGCAATATTTACATTCTGAAATAACATTTTATAAAAGTTAATGTCTGGGTTATTTCAGAATGTAAATATTGCAGTTAAAGTATTTTTTTATTGTTTATGCCACTGCTTGGTAATAACCATAGGTCTTGTGTGTATCATGCATGTGTAACAGACGTGGCCACGCTCCGTCACAAGGTCTACGGGCCGATGTTCGCCACTCGTTGGGCTCCAACATGCCACCGCTGACTTGTCAAGCGCGACCACTACCAGCTACACCAACGAAAAGCTAGCTCTTCATTGATGCAGGTGGCCTGTTATATACTTGAGGAGTGAGTTTCACCGGTTCACACCCGTTACACATGTATTCATGCCCAATGCAAAAACACACTATCACTCCAGAAATTGACTCTCAAAGGAATACAGTGTAGAAGATCAAAGCTAGAATTAACGGTCTCTTTCACAGAAACATTTTAGAATATAATGGAAGCACACAAAGTAAAAGCTTTCAGACCTCCACCACAACCTGGCCTTTCAGGCCGACGAATGTAGTCAAATTGATATGCAAAGAGAGTAAATTCATGGAATAGTTGAATATTAACATGCGCCTCATTTTTATAATGGAAATATTTTACTGATGCCAATAAGGCGAGTGTTAAGATGATATGAAATATCTTGAAGTGCTATGCTGATGAAATGCTTTGCATAAAAGGTGCTGTGCTTGCAATCCATTTGTAGTTTATTTCTTAATTATTTAATTCAAACATTTTAAGAAAAAAAGTTACAAATCACATGTACATAAGTATTCACAGACTTTGCCATTACACCAAAAAAATTGCTCAAGTGCATCCTGTTTCCACTGATCATCCTTGAGATGTTTCTTCAACTTGTTTGGAGTCCACCTGTGGTAAATTTAGTTGATTGGATTCAGTTGGAAAGGCACACACTTGTCTATATAAGGTCCCACAGTTGACAGTGCATGTCAGAGCACAAACCAAGTCTGTAGACGCCTCAATACAGAATTGTATTGAGGCAAAGATCTGGGGAAGAGTACAGAAAAATGTCTGCTGCATTGAAGGTCCCAATGAGCACAGTGGCCTCCATAATCCGTAAATGGAAGAAGTTTGGAACCACCAAGAAGGGCCTTAGTCAGGGAGGTGACCAAGAACCCGATGGTCACTGAATGGCCTCAATGCCAAGCATCATGTCTGGAGGAAACCAGGCACCGCTCATCACCTGGCTAATTCGATCCCTACAGTGAAGGATGGCAGCAGCAGCATCATGCTGTAGAAATATTTTCAGCGGCAGGAACTTGGAGACTAGTAAGGATTGAGGGAAAGATTAATGCAGAAATGTACAGAGACATCCTTGAAGAAAATCTGCTCCAGAGCGCTCTCGAGTGAAGGTTTTTTTTCCAACAGGACAACGACCCTAACCACACAGCCAAGATGACAAAGGAGTGGCTTCGGGAAAACTCGAATGTACTCGAGTGGCCCAGCCAGCGCCCACTTGAGCTGAAAATGGCTGTGCACCGACACTCCCCATCCAACATGATGGAGCTTGAGAGGTCCTGCAAAGAAGTATGGGAGAAACTGCCCAAAAATAGGTGTGCCAAGCTTGTAGCATCATACTCAAAAAGAATAAAATTGAATTTAATCTATTTAGGAATAAGGCTGTAACATAACAATGTGGAAAAAGTGAAGAGCTGTGAATACTTTTTGGATGCACTGTATACAGAAGCTGTCAACTAATATTTGCGCCTAGTCCTTCTCATGCCAAGAGGAAAGTAGATCGGATGTTCCAGAAATCTGTCTCATCTGACCAATCTTAGGTTGGTTTAAGTGCAGTTCTATGGGCAAATGTGAAGTCTTCTGCTTGTAAAAAGGGCTGTATAAATACATTTAGTTTTGTTTCTGCATACCGACATGCCAGATGGTGACAAGGCTATGTGTCTGACATCTCATTGAAGCTCACCAAGCAAGTTTTTTCATTGACTTTCCAAGTGTATTTCTGTCAGTTAATTGTAAATTTACAATAAACTCAGTAACTTTTTTTAAATGTTACTGTTGAATTGAGGCTAAGGTGACATGTGCAGCTGTCATATCAGGGCTAATGACAATGATGGGCAAACCCATTTCATTTCTTCTCATTAAAAGATATCCTCCTGCAAAGGAATGTTGTTGGGAGAAGGCTGACAGCACTGGGACTGCTTTTCTACAGCACAAGCTGAGGTGAAATATTTAATTGAACACCCCTTCTTGCTTCACTGATCACAGCTACATCTCAAATTTAACTTGTCCTGATCACGCCTCTCTCACCACCAAGCCTGTTCTAAAACCATGTGAAGGCTTAGATTTTAAAGTTGTCAGGATCTCGGTTGTTTTTTGTTCTTGTATGCCATGATGTCCATGATCTATTTTATGACTAGACTGGGAAATCAAATCAAGGCTTACTACTTGTGACACTGGTCAGAACAGTTTATGTATTGCCCAACATTGAAATGTGCCCAAAATGGTTATGATGAGCAATGCCAATTCAAAGCAAGAAACTTGCTTTGAATTGCCAATGTTATTCAGCAAGCCGTTTTGCTCTACCTTTGCTCCACTGTTAACGGTACAGAGCAATTTGAGAATGTAGATATCTTCTGATATTGTATATAGTCAATTAAATACTTGATTTTAATGTTTCAGGTAACAATTGCTCTTAGTTTCCAAAAAGCACACTTTTGAACAGGCAAAATAAATCAGGACTTTATAACATTCATAGAAAACTGGAGTGTACCAGCTCGTACTACCAGGCAACACTGTGCATACAGTATGAACACTCACAGGAATTCAAGATCCAGCCTGGATCATGACCCTGAATCTGAAAGCCCTTTGACAGTGCAAAAGGCAAGACCTATCAAGGCTATGATGCTGGCATATGGTTTCATTTTTCCTTTCCTTCAAATCCCTCAGGCCTCAGCAAGGGAATCTGCTGCCCTAAGGCAATTAGAGTAGCTGTCAATGCAACAAACGTGAAGGCTGATGCTATTCTTTGGGAGAGGAACAATATAGCAGAGGGTAGTACAGTATATGGTCTCTGGTTTGGAAGAGTACAGAACTTGTTCAACACAGACTGACAAAAGCAGCAGGAGGCAACTGATATAATTATTTTCAGGTTGGTCCAAAAATGAAGTTTTGAAACATGTTTGCATTTAGATAGAAAATATTCTTTGTTCATTACACAGAAGTTTCATCATGAGCATATGATAGGATCATGATACAAACTGTGAAGCAAGATAATAAATAACTCATGAACATCAAAGGTTATCAGTGAATGTTTACTCTATGAGGCTAATTATCCCCTTTGTAAGTCACAATCAACAACACATCATTTCAAGTTGTTAGAAAACCACAGCAGTGACATGGGGAGGGCACATTTGTCTGTCTTCTGTTCTGCCACAGTTTTTATACAAAATTCCAATTATCACTTTGAACTATGAAGTTGTAGTTCAACATAACAAAGTTTGTTCTAAATGAAAATACAAATAATAGAAATGTATGTCAATGCATTTTGTAGCGCATTATTTTAAAGTTGAAATATAATAGTAAAATAATAACATTGTAGTATTTATCCCCTTTTATTCTGTATAGTTTTCCTTTAGAAAGGCGTGAAGTAAAATGTACAGCAGATGCCAGACACCAAAGAGTGGATGTAAACAAAGGGATTTTAAAACTTTTTTGTCAGATAAGTATAGTTATATACTTATACTATAGTAGTTATATGAGCAAGTAGATTTGTTTAGTTTTTTTTTACAGTTCTTGCATCTGGAAAATAGATTTCAGCACAGAAGACATAACAGTCATGCTATTAAATGCACTTGTGAGGAATGTATTCATCAGATCTTGAGAGATGATTTGTGGCTCAATAAAGCACAATAGAAAATGTAGGATTTTAGAGGGAGATGCAACAGCTGCAACAAAACGTACTGTAAACAAAAGGTTTGCATGTCAGACATAGGTCAGTGTCTGAAAATTCTGAGACATCAGAAGGGATCACAAAGGCTATTCAGTAATTTGCAGTATACGAAAGCAAGTCTTTTCATACAGCAATTTATGTTTTTCAATCAAATTATCAATGTTTAGGAGAAGCATTGCCAACAGATGCCAAACAAACTACACACACACACAAACATGCACAAATAACACACACACATTAATACCTTCTATTTATACCATACTGTTTAAGTTTTACTGAGGCTGAGTATAAAAGTAGCTCATACATACTGTCACATACTGACTAGTTTCAAAAGAGGCCAAGATGCACACACACAAGCACACAAATAAGCATTCATTCACACACACATTCTTTATGTAGATGTTGATCCAAGTGTGATCTTTCTCGGTTGCTTAAGCACATTTTTAAGTTAACTTTTAAGAAAACTAACTTTTTCAAAATTGTAAAAAAGACCCAAACTGGAACACTACAAAGACAAGACACAAAATCAATTACCTTCATCAAAACAGATAACTTGACATCTAATTACAGGTTTTTCATTAGCTGTAATCAATAACCCAATGAATACAAATTACACATAGTTCACCCTTTTCTGTGACATTGTTAATAATTTTATAATAGTATATTACGTAAAATAAAAGTAGATATATTACACATTTGGATATCTTTTCAGCATTACAGTATTTTGCCTAAGACTACAACAGAAAAGCAAAAAGAATGTTACTCGAGCATGAACATCCAGTAACAAAGACAGTATAAACCTTTTTTCCTTTTGTCATGATTTTTCATGATTTAATTACTCAACTGAGATATGCTTAAGTATTGCATTGTATGTTGTGGAAATTAAAAAATGACTTACGGTTTTGGACTAAGTATAGCAGTATTAGTGTATCTTAAAGTGAATCTGAGTTGCACTGAAAGCATCATCAAATCTGTAAAAACTGAAAGATTTGACTTGGACTCCAGATGTGAGACTTTAAACAATGCAACAATACCCATACCCTAACCCTAACCCATGATTAAACATATTTAAAATGTAACAAATGTTTCACTGTTTCAAAAGTGTTTTGGGGTACTGGGATTACAAAAGAAAATACAGGTAAGAGCACTTTAAAAAAGGAAGTGTAATAAAACACATTTCACCATTCAACTAACCCCAACCCTTTACAAATATTCTAGTGGTTAACATGAGCCAGTCTTTAGAAATAATTAATTACATATCGTTTTAATGGTCTTAAGACAGAGTTTGTATAACCTTACCCCACTGTTGATAGAAGGCTTTTGTCAAAAAGGTTGACTCAGGAAAAGATTTGGGACTTGACTTTGAACCTCTCGGCTTTAGATATTTCACTCTACTTGGATACTTGGATATCCACTCAAGCCTCTGTGAAAATTAGTCCATCCTTTTCCAAGAGGTCAATAAGAGGTGAATTTTAGTCAATATATACGATATATACCCACTCATCTAGCGAAACATTTCTCACCTGTCATCACTATCTATACTCAATAACGTTGAGGGATTGTCCTGGGCAAGGTCAGTCCTCTCAGTCACTGTGTCCAGTTGTTTCCAGCACATCTTACTGCTATCTCAAGAAGGCTGAAGAAGTAATGAGGCTGAAATGATTTAACACCTGCTCAACCTTTTTCAGACTGTACTAACTAAGTAAAAATCACCATACAAATCAGTGTTTTAATGTATACTTTGAGAAGACCATTAATCCATAGATTCGGGGTGAATAAATATAGAGACATTGCCAAGCTGAATATTTTTTTACAGTCAATGAGGCCTACATGTTTTAATGTACATAATGTAAAGGTGTACAATAGCTTCAGTAATTCTGTAAAAGACTGGGAAAGATGATGTCCTTTTTAATGGGCTATATCATGGATCAGGCTATCATCACTAATATCCCACAATAATAGGCTTAATTTCTCGTCTTTATTTTCCATTACTAGCAAAATTGTACTTATGCATGGTTTAATGGTTTATACCAACATATCACTCCATCCTCTTTATTTGTACTATTCTATTCTAAGTTTCATTGAAGTGTAGTTTAACAAGCTTGTCTTACATACTGATGTGTTGACAAGGAGTGGGTGTATTTCTCCAAACAGAGGAAATGTGAAAATGTGAGAAATGGAGGAGGAAATATTGAAAGACAAAATTAAAATGTGACCTCAATATTACTATATGTAAATTGACTTGATGTCTAAGACTAACAGAGTGATTAATTTACCCTCCCCAAGGCTATTTTCATAGCACAAATTCAGGTTCAAACTCATGGACAAAGTTTATGTTTACCCTCAGAGTTACTATACTTGCACAGACATTTATTATGAACACACAATCTCGTATCATACTGTTAACATTTCATCAACATTATCAATCCATGCATTTGCCATTCCAAGATCACAGCCAAACATTTTATCTACCTTAACAAAAAATTATGGATTTCCAATGAGACACAATGTTCAAGCGAGTTGTAGTTTTAGATAAGTCAATATAACTTAATTATCACAATAGCACACACGGATAAACTTATTTACGCACTGGAATATGGAAACTTTTTAAATCTTTGAAAAAGGTTCGGTCACCGGTAGCCGGTCCTACACAGCAGTTCATATGGGTAGAACTGCAAATCTAGCATAGAGAGGAACTTGTGACAAAAGTTGTTTTCCATTGTTAGAATTGGACTAATCATACAACTGCCATGGCATTTTATCGATACCCCCACCCCAATTTAGTTGAGTGATGCAGGCAGCGCAACAGAAGTAACTGTCTCTCTAAACATGGATGCTGCAAGCTATCAGTTAATTGGTCAAATCAATGCTATCTATAGCTCAGTATCAAGGTTTAGGTATCAAGGTTTGTGTTGAAAACCAGCCCTAAAAACTGTAGCTCAAACATGTTCTTCCACT
Organism: Mallotus villosus; assembly: GCA_903064625.1. Lineage (NCBI taxonomy): Eukaryota > Metazoa > Chordata > Actinopteri > Osmeriformes > Salangidae > Mallotus > Mallotus villosus. The sequence continues at coordinate 215,798 of CAEFZP010000321.1, forward strand.
TCCATTTGACCTAGTTGTGTAGCCACATCACATGGGAATATAAACATTGATGCAGGTGCAGGACTAGTCAGGATGATTTGAGTCATGTGGGTGGACAGACAGTGGCATAAACCAATGGCTTTAGTGGGTTTCTCCCAAATCCAATATTCAGATAGGCCTTTTGTTTAGTTTTTAGGAGAGTCTGGGGCACCAAGCCTAAGTTGCTGGTATTATTCATCTTCACCTAGTCAATGTGTGTCTTCCTCTATCTTCCGAGACATCATTTTTCAACGCCACATTAATGATTCCTGTTCTTCAAACCTATTAGCACCGGCAGAAGATTTATTGAACAGAATCATTAGCATACCTCATTTGTAGGTCACCTGAGTGGCACCTGAGACAACTTACTATGTGTATGTGTATTTGCACCTTAACTAGTCCCTCAAATTGCACTAAATAGGCAGTGTTGGTGTCAAAATGTTCATCTTGATTCTGAAAGCGTCGCTTGTAATGGATGGAACGTTCCGTTGCAGAATCTTTAGATGTTTGTTTATGGCAAAAAGTGAAGCTAACGGTAGCTAACTAGCTAGCCACAGTCACAAACACTCTGCCCTTCTTACTGGTTGGTTAGCTCTAGAAATCCCACACAGCAGTAGTTAGCTCAGCTGTACAAGTTACTTACCGGTCCTGGGGTCAAATCTGAAGTTAGTAGCAAAACAGCCGACTTCTCCAGGTGATAAAAATGGTACATTATAATGTACAATTTTTTACAGTCGCTATGATTTCCATTTCTCCGAAGCACAGGATGTACCAGCTGGTAGCCTGCTATTGGCAGTAATACTTGGCAACTTTGTTTTCCCTGTATTTGCCCTGTTGAGCTAGAATTGTGGTGTGACTGATATATTAGCAATAAACGAAGAGAGGGGTATCAAATACTGATCACAAGTCCTGTAGAGCAATCGATCCGAACAATTGGAGTGGATATTGCAATAGTAAACACTTGAAAATAACAGTCGAAGGGGAAGATTAAGTCATACAATAAATATGGAGGGAAAAAAAAACACAGGATTTCCCTTTTTTCTTAGTTTTGGTGCAATTGTTTCAACTAGGCTGTGAGGCTCCCACATCACCATTGGCCTATCTCTTGGGCTAAGGAAAATAGGAGAACCCTGTTTCATTCCACACGTTCACGCTTTGTATCTGCGATATCATCTTATGTACACAAATATCAGTTGTAAAATTAAAGTACACCCATGAAAAATCTCAAAATATTTGGATGTTTGATATTAGTTTAAACAATAGGTTTGGATGTGATACAATAAAAAAATGCCCCAGCTGGAACCAAGCACATCTCACAATTTCCCCTGAAATGTTACCCTCTCAATATTACTTTGTCACTAAAAGTAACTTAAATCCTTGACACCTTAATTACTCGATTTATTAGTGTGTGTCACCATCTAAAACAGGTTTTTGTAATGTCAAACCCAGAGAGAGAATGATTTATAGAAAGACAACACTCCACAGTATTACAATAACACTCTAGAACGGCTTGTTTTGACAGTCCACGTGAATCTGTAAAGACTCTAGGCCTCTATCCATCGCCACCCTAAACTGTACACTCTTCTGTCTATTTTATGCTAGCCAAAGAGTGAATGAGTGCACTCCTGGGATGAGCAGCAGTGATTTTCAACATACTGCCAGGTTTTTTTGCTGACATTGTGGGCAAAACGCAGGTGCATTCATTATCCTGTAATTACCCTGCTGTTAGTCCTCTGGTATATTATTCATTACATGCATTCTCCACACAGGGCTGTGACAGGGAGGGTAAAATGGATGAGCACCTCAGATAAGTCCAACCACTACAGCCTGTATGGCCATCATTAATACTGCACCAAAGGTGAGAACTACATCACCTCAGTTCAAGGCTACTCGCAATGACCCTTGCATAGTTTGAATGCCAAATGGAGTGTAAAAATATTGCAGTAGTTTTATGAAAACAATGTCTAGTCTAGTGCATTTTTTCTGGGTAATATAAACAATAATGACACATTTGGGAAAATTACCTACAAAATACTGAAATCAATAAAGAATGGGAGCAAGTGAAATGTTCCTTTTTCTTGTTATCACATGGAAAATGTAGTGTGTCACCTTAAATGATCCTTTAATAAACCTTTTATGATGAGCATTGAGTTTTCAGACTGATCATGCTTCTGGGGTTGAAAGCAGGCCAACTCAGCAGGCCTAGGAGGATCTAAAAAACAGTGCGCTGAATCGCTCCAAGGGGATCATCGCACAAGAGGACCGCTTACTCTCTTAGCAGCAAGGAAAACAAGGGAAGCGGGATCCGTGCAACTTAGGGGAGAATAAATTGAAGCTCTATCGATCCTCCAGCGAGACCAGCAGAGAACAGAGCTAGCACACTGACGGGAAGGGCCTCATCAGTTGAGAAGATGCGACACACATTGTGCAAGAAAATGCCCTGTTTGAAAGTAAGGATCAAATGCTGTCCTATACAGAGGATGGAGAAATAAGTTCAACAGGGAAACCAATCGACCTAACATTAAAGTCTATCAAGGTTATCTGTACAAAATCATCAGTAGTTGACCTTTTAATATCAGATATTCTTAAAAGTAGTTTTGCCCCTTTGTTAAAGGTCAGTAGGCTTTCTTATATCGAAGGGTATCTGTTCACTTCAGTGCCAGTGCCGACATACATCACGCATGTAGTCACTGTGCTGTCAGTGTGCTGTCATAAAAAGAAAGCTGGCTTCCCTCTTTGAAACCAGAGAAATGTTTGTTCCAGTTTTCACTTCACAACTCAGTGATATATCCATGATTAAATATTTTCTTCCTTCTTATATAATTTGCTATATGGCTACAAATGTCCAACTTTGCACAGCCAGAAATTCTAGAGTGAGTTTACTAAAGTCTAATTTAAGGGAGGCTTACGTTAGTAATGTGCAGTCAAAGGCAATACAACATACACTCTTTAGATAATAGTACACTTCATAAATGGTGGGCTTTGAAAATGAGAGTTCATGGCCACCTTCGCTGATAATAACTATTTTCAATAACCATCAATCCTTACCAAGTTGAGCCTTAGCATAACATTCAAAATTGATTCACCTGCAGGCAACTCAGAACTGTCCAAAGGTCTACTCACACTTGTCTTTTTTCATGAACCTGAGCTCCCACTTGGGATTTGACTGGGCCCTCATCTTGTGCCTTGGTCTATCAGAGTTTCTGCAACACAGCAACATTTATATTTTAACGGGTGGATATGAATTATGCACAATAACCAGTGAGAAGGAATTTAATGATGCCTCCTTGGTACAGTCTGCCTCACCGAACGAAGAGTGATTCCCCCTATCTTAGCCTGGGGGAGGGAGGTGCTGATTTGAACAAATCTTGACCTCATCCTTCTTGTTGCTTGGTGTGTGCAGTTGAGGTATGAGCAGGAGACAGGAGGAAAAGTACCTCACCCGGTCAGCATATTGATTTGTTCTGACACCTAATGTAATGATTCTTTGTCAGTAATGAAATGACTAAAGAGGGTGAATCTGGGGTGCATCAAGAGTGGCTTTTAATTAAGGCCCAATACAACATCTTCCTTCGACCTTGTCATCCACATACTAGTCATATATATATCTGTATTCACTACAGGTGAATCCAGCCATGCAGTTTTCTTTTTTTTTATCGTGCTGAGGGGAAGTTACAGTTCGTTAAACCTCAGTAGTGTAAATAAACCAAGGTGAACAGGAATGGGCTTTATTGACTGACGAGATCACCTAATGCCAGTTGTAATTTTTTAGCCATTAATTTGACAAGAGCATATTTTACAGTAGATTTTTACAGTCGGGAGACTAACAACCTTTCAAGATAGTGTAACTGAATTGGGACCAATAGGACATTGTATTTGCTGTTTCTTGAGTGTGCCATTTGGGTCCCAGACAGGGTAATATAATCAAGAGTTAATAATAGTAGTTGTAAACCACTTCAGCTACAATTGACCCTATTCCTCACTTCCACAAATTTTGTTTTCTGAAATAAATGTGGTCTGGCTCATAGTTTTTGAAGCTCAACAAATTATTCTCCGTTGTATGGGTTGTTTGCATATCATTGAAACATCAAAGAATGTTTATGCTCAAAACAGTGTTTTTTTCCCTCTGCTTCCCTCTGCATAATGGTTTTCCTCATCCTGAATCTGATCAATGACTTTATCACTGGAAGCGATGCATCTAAATTATAATTGGGCGCAGCACACGGTATCTTCCTGAAAACAATCTGCCCATCCTCAACTGTGTTTGGTGATTAATGAAACTCCTGTAGGAGAGGATAGAAGCTCCACACTTCCCTTCACCCGCTTCCTGAGGATCACAAAACCTTCCCTCATCCCCCATGAGGTATCCCCATTTGCACCGTCTGTCTTACTATCAAACTTTTACTTTGAATGCAGTTTCCAATTGGTTTATTTGGGGGTTTTGGCTCATGCTTGGCCCCACTATCTCTTGTGATTTCATGTGCTGCCTGTTCTCTATGCAATTAAATGATAAGCCTTCCTCCTCGCCATTCAAAGGATTGTATGAATCAATCGAAATTCATGAGCTGAACATGGTTGTCTCTCACTGGCCTTGGCACCATAATTGTCCAGAACTCCCTTTATTAAAAAGAGGTGAAGAAAACTCCCAGAGCACTCCACCCCCCAACCCCCTACTCAAAAATAATATGTTTGTGTTGCAAACACACGATTTTCTTTCAACCAATTATGACAAATGACCACATGTTACAACCTACTACAGGTTATGACACTTCCATTCATATCTCTGTACTCATATTTCCCCTCATGTATAAATGTAGTCTTATTTGAATGCATTAACATATTGGAGGATGTTTGACAGCATATACTGTTTAATCCCAGGAAGCGTCTTTACACTACATCTACCAAGCCTCTTTTCCAATTGACAACAATGGCACTTCCAGATTTTCAGCATTGCAGGATTCTGACTTTTCACAACCAATGCTAATTCACAAATGGTAAAGACTCTCCTGAAATGTTTTGTGGTAACATGCCAAATAGCGTGTTGCAATCGTTGAGTACACAATGACTTCTGCAAATTTGAGATGAATGGTCACATGTGAATGGAATCATTAACATTGTTGTTCATATAGGCCTGTACTTTATTGTTATCTTTGTGCTGTTTGTGCCAGCTGTTTTCTTTTATTTTTACGTTGGATTGCTTAAGGCACACTTCCTCCTGACATGACATCTCTACTGCATCATTTATGTAGCATCAACATCAGAGTACATCTGTAGAGAACTGCATCACAACCAAGGCCTACAACAGTGTGCAAATGCATACTGTACTACAGCAGCACACCCAATGGATGTTGGCAGTTTTATCAGGACAGCATACTATAGCGGGATATGGCGCAATGTGATCTTTGTAGAAAATGGCTGCACATAGAGTATTTTAAGCAGTATTCACATATTTGCCTTGTGTATATTCCATCTTCTCTTCTCTTATGCACAGCGTGTTCCTCAACTATGTGTTGGTAAACATCAAGACAAAAACATTTAAATTATTAAAACAAAACTTCAGGCAATGCAGAATAACCCAGTTAACCCTGGTAAGCATTTCCATTATCAGCTTTCATTTCAAGTAACACTCTGAAAAATAGAACAGGACACTAATTAATAATGGAGGCTTCCAAAATAATTTAAAATGCATTATCTGCAGTAAGTGTGGGAGGCCTGCATGGCGTTCTTCATAAAAGCAGAGCCTAGTTGCAACTATTCAATAACTGTGAAGGATCTGGGAAGAGTATTGAGAAAGAAAACAATATGTATTTTTCTCTGTGAAATGTCTGTATTATCATGATCAATTCTAGCATTAGCATAGGAAGAGCTCTTTTAATTGGTATATTTCTGTGTATCCAATACAGAACACTTGCCAACCCCGGTGCTAACACATAATGAATGTTTGCTGGCAAAAGGTTAATATCCACTCAGTAAAAAATGAATCAACAATCTATTAATGATACCATTACCACCAATGATTGATAAAGATATTAGTCTCATTCAGAGAGATCTGGGAAGTGAATACTGTAGATTAGCTAAATAATGCATATTTTAGGCCACACGTCTTTTTGAAAACACTAGAAGGGGTAATCTAAGACAATGCAGGCCACTCTGCCAAGTAAACAGTGCTGAAGATGATACTTGTGAAGCTGAGAACAAACCAGTACACGTCATGGTGTACCTGCCATGTAGGCTATAACGTTGGGCTTTGAAATGGTAACAGAGTCGGATTGTTTTGATTTTGGTGTGTCTTTATTTTCAAAATGAACATCTGAAACACACAGCCAAACAATATCAAAACAACAACAAAATGATCGCCCCCCTGGCCCACTCCACACACCCAACAATTGCTAAGTGTTTTATGTATGACATTGACAGTATAATAACACATGGTCCTTTTGAACATACAAATTCTTAGTAGTTGGCAATCAACAGTTATGAAGTTGGCATAGACAATGTTTTAGTTGGCATTTTAGATTCACAAATAAGTGCAAAAATAGCAATTAACACTAGCAGTTCCAAGAACAACTTAACAACTTTGCTCAGGCTAAATTGTTCCTTGTTCATTTCCATGTGACCTTGCTACAGACAACAAAGTTTTGCAAACCTAGAATGTTTTTGTTGAGTTTGAAAGGAATAAAGCCAGACTATTACTGGGAGGTAGGTAGACAGATAGACAAGTAGTCATTGCATTTAACCATGTAAAGAGAGAGTTGCGTGAACTCACTTAAGGAACGTTATAACAGATTAGTCTACAGTGAGGCAGGGGTTCCCAATCCTGGTCCTCAGGGCCCCCTGTCCTTCACGTTTTAGATGTTTCCCTGCTCCAATACACCTGATTGAAAATAATGGTCATTATCCAAGCCTTATAACGGTACATGTCAGTGTGCTGTATTAGAAATCAATGCATTCAATGCATTATTTACTACAAATTACCAAAAATGTCTGTCTCTCTGTTTTAATCTATTCAAATAGACCGCCAATAACTTTGTGGAACTAGTCTGATGCAGAGTCTACATGAACCATGTGACAATCAAGCATTTTGGACTTCCGTTGATGTGACTCTCTTTACAATCACTAGTGCCGGTACAACCTTAAAGATTGGTCGTGTTTATTACAGTCCTGCGATGCCCACAGATAAAGGATTGATTTCATTTTAGTCAAACCTTTAGATTTATTGATAGCTATCAGGATGTGAAGTTTATCCAGCAAATATGACAGTGCTTCTCAACAACATAACCTAACCTGCCTTTAACTTGGTGCTAGGTTCCTCTTTGACTAGTAAGGAAACATTGTTATCTTCCCTCCTAAATCTAGAGCTGTTAAACTGATTATTGGGTAATAGATAAGAGTGGGATTGTCAATTTCTTTCAGGCATAAGTCTTGAGACCCAGAATAAGACCTAAACTCAAAACAAGACACATGACAAACACAGTCAATCCCAGACAGTAGCTAGAGGACTCCTGTACACAAGTTATATCACCATAAAGATGCATCCTATCGGACAGAGATTGGACATTGGATGTAAATTGAACATGAAACCTCCACAAGATTCAACATGATGGTTTTGTCTCTTTAGGCTGGTCCCGAATGACAAACCAGGCTTTGAACATCAGGATGAAATGATGACAGCAGAATAAGTAAGGGGATGAGGGGGTGAGGCTCCACCTGTCGTCTCCGAGTATTGTTCTCTTGCTTGCCGATATCTCTATCGAACCGCGCACCACCACATGACCCCCACTGGGAGACACACATGGAGGACAGCTTAGCATGCCTTTCATGCTGTGGAACTCTTGCAGGTTGTATCAAAGTACTGCTCCACTGAGATCAGCGTTCACCTAAAAACAAGCCAGAGGTACAAATGAAAAGGTGCATAACTCTGCTAATGAAAGATTGAAACAAGAGATTAGTCTTTGGCAGGATGATCCCCCTATGCATATGTTCTTGGATGCCTAAATGAATATTTTAGTGCACAGAAAGAAGAATAACACGATTTGTATCAAATAAATCTAACTGTATTCTAAGCATGTTCTTATATTTCTGACAATGTAGCCTATGGTGGGAAATCATGATTGGTATTGGTACACAGCAGTGAACAAGCCTCTTAAGGCATTTTGCACATATTCTTTTGCTGTTTGTTCATGTATCTATAAACTAGGTTAAACCTATAATGGTCTGAAATGTTAAGGTGCCGATCCTTACAATATAATTGTGATTGGTATTTATCTTATAATTGTATGGCTTACAATTATCTATTGGATTTCAAAATTCAGAGGGTTTTTTCATGCAAAACAAGCAAAACAGTGTTATAGCAGGCTGACCGAATAAACATGTAAAAAGATACATACTTCACTCTAGAGGACTGATTTCACCAGGTCCATTTGTTATTGTGGTCATTACGATTTTCTTGTCAAAGGTTGGTCACCTCTCGTTTGTACTGTGTTAATAAGGATCATTCACTACTATAAATGGAGAAAATATACAGTATATGCTTAAAAACATACCGGTACATGTCATTCTGTTTACCAGGCTGCCAAAGGTCAACAGTGAGGAGTTTTATCTGAGGTGTGTTCCTAGGATGGAGCCTTCTGAGGGAGAAACTGGTGGTTGGCAACAGAGAGCTGGCTCAAAGTAGAAGGTGTGACTGTTTGATAGTGAGACTCAGAGGTAAGTGTTCAGGCTTGCTGCTACAAAGGGCAGTACAGTGCTTACCTTGATTGAATCAATTGCTTTGTGTAAATAGCTGCCTGAGTCGGCCTCTCCTGGGTAACAGGGAGGCTTGCAGAGTATGAACCAATCCAGCCTTGCATGGCCAGAACACATAGAGGGTTAACATTGTAGTGCATCATAGCTGTGCAAACCACTGATGTGTAGAAGGCTGTATTTATTGACTCATTGACTGTATTGATTGTCTCAATTGATGAGAAGTCCAGAGACAGCAGACAGAAGCACAGCAAGCAATGCATGGTTCCATGGACCCCATATTATAGCATGTTGTAAAACACAAGTAAAGTAACATTTACGCAGAAATTCATTTAAACCCTGTTGTATTTCTTGTACCATGTATGCCAACCTGGGTGAGTATGATCACATACGGGGATTGCATTAAAAAGCATTTTTCCTTAACTGACATATTAATTCACGTTAGATACATACAGTGTTAATGGTTACGCAGTTTACTGGGTAAACTTGTGCATAAAGCGTTACTCTGCAGCCCATTTTGACATTGACATTGACATGGATGTTCCACAGACAGGCTGACTTAACAGCCACTTTATCTTTGATGACAGAAGAATGCATTAGCAGATGTTTGCTAACACCCTTCTGTTGATGCACCAGTGTTGTTCTCCACCCCTGTTCACTTGAATGGCTCTGATAAAGAGAAAGTATCAGTGTACAATATACCTATCCTCTGTGCAGTACTGTAGATAAAGCAATAATGTATTTTTATCAATTAATATTTTTAAACCGTGACCTTGGTTTTTCTGAAGGATCAAACATCTCTGAATGCACAGTAATCCTTAGTTATTTATGGGAAATATTTAAATGAATGCCAAAACCATTTGAGTGGCAGGTGAAGTCTTCATTGGAATGCAAACTTTTTCCATACTTAAGACAAATGATGAAAAACACGAATGAATAGTATGATCTACCCATCTATGTAAAATGTTTGTGTAATTTATGACCGCAGAGTAACAAAGAGATTCTGGGGAAATTAAAGGTATGCTTTGGTAAACTTGGATTGACAAAAGGGGCTGTGTCCATTTTGAATACAAACACAGAACTTCAAATAGAACATAGGTGCATGTCAAGGGATTGTTGTACGTTGAGACAATAACTTCTCCCCTTATTTCTCTACAATAGGATGGGAAAGTGTCAAAATAAATCCTGCACAGTGCTTCATGCCCTCAGTCACCTGAGGTGAATGAATGCACTGTATGCTGGTGAGTGGGTGCAAGGGAAACAAACTGCAATGATAAGTAAAGGGAGAAGAAACAGGCAGAGTTTGCCCTTAGGGCTCAGGAGGTAAGGACACTTAACTCATCGCATGCATCGCCATAGTCAACATGATTTATATATCCGCTCTATGTTTTAAAACAAAAGCAATAAAATCATCTCCTCTTCACAAATATAAATATATTTTATGTATAATATATACAATAATGTTTTCCACCGTCAACGACTTAGTATTGGAGGAGAAAAAAAAGCATGTCAGTACATTTTTGCTATGGATACAGACACTTAGCAAAGACAGCCATGATTGATTGACGTGCTCAAGCACTCGCTCCAAGGATGAAGGGGACACTAGTTGTTTAATTGAGAAGGCTGGTGGTGTGGCTGTGCTGTGCCGAGCGGCAGTCTGCTAGTCCCGAGAGCTATTCGAGTCACTGCCCTTCTCAAGCTCCCATTCAAAGTTTTGGCCAGTCATTTGGTAGAACATCATGTTAAAGGGTTTAAAGAACTTGTGCAGTCGTCTAATAACGTCAGGGTCAATTTTAGGGTGAGTTCTCCCTTTAGACTTGCCCAGACACCTGGGGGTACTACTGTCTTCTGGCTTTTTTAGACAAGGAAATCCCTTTGTTTTGTTGAAGTAAAAGTGTTTATCCGTGACAATCCTCTTGAGTCCAAGAAAGTCCTGCACCTTGGCCATCTCACCCGCAGGATCAACAATAAGCCTTTCTCCACTGACAAAGTGCATCTGGGAGAGAGGGAAGTACTGCATCCAGCTCTCCAAGTGGAGTGCATAGATCCCAATACGCAATGCACTCCACGATGCATCTATCAGTCCCAGCGTCCGGTTCTTAAAGGCCAGAACCTCAAAGGTAGGGATCTCAGGTTTTTTGGACAGAGTCTGTGTGTAGTCTGAAATGGCTCTGGTGACTGGGTTACGGACCACTATAATGAGCTTGATGTCCCTGGCCATCGTGTGGATACGCTTGGGGGCGTGGTTAGTCACAAAGTAGCTTGGTGTCTTCTCCATTGTGATCTGTCCCTCCAGTGTTGAAGGCATCAGGTCTCTGTGAACACAAACCCCAAAGGCCCAGTTAGCTCCGTACAATGAATACCTAACACCTCACAACTAGCACAAATGAGATACCCTAGGACGCCGTATCAGCAACATTGGTCAATTTATTAAGTAGTAAATTATTTGAAATTACAAGTGAATGTAACTGTTATTATCACTGGACATTAAGTTGCGCAGAGAAACATACAGCTAATTACATCCGTGGAGTAATATGGAAGAGATAAAAGAAAGAAGATGAAAAGGCGCACAAGTATGCTCATTGCTTAATTGACTCCATCTGTGTTACTCCAGGAGCTGTTTTGGAACTTTAATAATGAGTTCACTGCATCTCATTAATACTCTGGTGCCTTGGGTATTGTTTTGTCATACATTTATTCTGTATGCTCCACACTGTGCCTGAGTTTTATTTCTTAGCACACACTCACAATGTGTGAAGACAGTTTTCTTATCCTCCACCTCATGTTTAAGGTTAGAGGCTGTTCATTGAAGGAATCAGTGATTAGTTATGAGATTCTTTGTGATAATTTGTAGTAGAACAGAAATGCCCCTGCCTTGAGAGATTTTTCTTTGGGATGAAAGGAAATCATTTGCCAGTGCCACAAATATTATGCTCAACTTTGTCTAAGAGACTGTTAGGGGATGAATCAATGCAGAGCCAAATGTAATTTATTTGTACAAAGGAGATGTGTTCTTACAGTTTAATTTTTCTCTCTCTGGATAATAAAGCATAGTGCTTGCCTCAAGCAAATCAATATTTACTGCCTACAAGGTTTTTCATTGCCATTTTTTGTGTTCCTATTTGTTTAGATGCTATTTAATGTAATACTTTTCATATTCATTTACTCTATATGAAGGTACTGTATAGTTCAGCCTTTATTTAGTTTACCAACATGTTTTCAATAATTTTATGATATTAGGGTCTGATAAAGGGTCTGATAAAGGTCTCATCATGAAAATAATAATTTCAAAGCAAAGTCAATATTGTTCAGACAAAAAATGTTTGTACCGTTAAACAACCCCCTACTACCACATACTGTATATTGTGCAGTTTTCACCCTGAAAAGCAGTTGCCTTAATTTTTTTAACTCTCTGTTTAAATGGCCCACCACACGTATCTCCAGTGATAAAGATATACAGCCACATCAATCATTTGCATCTTGGACACATTCTAAATTAACTGTTCTCCGGCAAAAAAAAATCCAATTTACTGTGTGAAACACATCAACTGTTATGTACATATCGACCTCTCGGCACTCATTCACACATGGACACTCGCGCTCAGGTCTTACAAGTGGCCTGGTAATTTCATCTCTGCATCAGTATTGCACTCCAGATGGGTAATTTCCCCCTGGATTATGTTTGGCTCAAGACACTATAGAACTGTGGCTGCTTTGAAGACTGTAATGGGATATAAAACATATCTACAGATAAAATAAAGACTGGAAGGGGTATTCGTTTTCATTACTCTCCATCAATGTACCACATTTCCTCCTCCGGTAATGAATGGCTAAAGATTTTTCTCTCTTTTCAAGGTCTTCAGATGTTGGCTTTTTAAAGTAAACTGTAAAGCATGTAGGGCATGAAGGTGTGCAACCATGGTGTACAGTATGAGGGGAAAAAACACAGAGCGAGAAAACTCACGCAACCACAACAAATCACCTTGAAACAACCTAGCAATGCACATCCGACACAGAACTGTAAGGGGGAGCCAAAGAGTGTAAGTCGCCAGGCCTCTATGGAGAGAAAATCCCATTGACAGTTCACACAAATTATGTTCAAGGTAACCTTTCTTATATATGGCAGGAACATAACAAGCTATTGTCCTCATCAGGCTCAATGCCACTCATTATGTGATTAATTAAAAAAATATGGAGATTGCACAATACCGATGCCTTCTTCTCTGATTGAGGTCGAACTCATTTTGATTAAGCATGAATCAGTCATGGATCGTGTACATCTAAAATGTCAGTAGGATGGAGGGGCGGAACAAAAATCACAATGCTTATAAACAAGCTCATTTTCCCAGCGAGGCAGATGACTCCTCTGGCCTTGCCGTCTTGTGGAACCCCTGTAAACAAGACCAGCAGATAACTCCCATTCCTCTCTGCATCAGATGTTGAGCTCCACACAGGTCATTCAGGTGGGTAGCTACTGTAGAGTAGAGAAAATGCACAGTGCTGAAGGTAACCTGCTTACCATCTGCTGTTTACCGAATCAGACCACAGAATATGTCTCATACATTTACCTCCTGTACCTTAGCAGGCAGTATGTACAGACCTTGTGTACAGTGTACAAAGAAGCATACTGTACTAGTAAGTAAGGGAAAACAAAGTTAACTATTTAGTTTTGGTTGAAATGTTGGTTTGGTTCTGTTTGTGTGACACTGTACCTAGAGAACATCTACTTAGATTCAAAGCAAACTACTCGACTGCATTAGGTAGCTTTATCAAACAAATAATTTGACAAGATACGAGATTTGCTGGATTTAAAACATGCTGTTCTGAGGTACGCCATTGTTAGTGGAAAAATAGATAGTTCTAATGAACAGTACTTATGAGCCTTAGTACTCTCTTAGTCCCTAAGCCTTCAAATGCATTTCTGTGAGTGCTTTGAAGTTAAAAGCAATCTAATTGCCTCTATGATTTCTAATGCAGGAAAAAAATATGGCAGCACTGATCATTTTAACCAGGTCTTTTAAATGTATGCAACTAAAATGTTGTTTGAATCCTCCAAGCAAAAATGTGGTCTACCAATGGGGATTGCAGTTTTATAAGCATAATGAAGAACTGGGCTGCCCAGTACAATGTAAAGACAAAATATAATGTCTGGATCTGGACCAGATCAGACATATCAGACAATGGTATACTGTCAATTAACAGCACAGTCATTTTCTGGAAAGGTCTGGAAACAAAATAGTTCCACAATGGATGTACTCATGTGATATGACATCAGACATAGACGTGACTTTTTTCATTAGGTTCTGTCAAACCAGTGGAAGGGAAGCACTTCAAGCCATGACGAGTTGAAAGATCGTAATCATTTGCATCCCCAGATAGTAATAGGGCCAAGCTGTTTTTCGAGCAAAGAGAGCAAGTCTGCAGAGACGCTTGGTAAACACTGGCAGAATAATAAGATCTCTCATTGGTCTGATCAGTTTTTTTTGCTGCATTACACTTCCTCCTTGTCATGTCAAATGCATTCAAACATGGTTGGCATAAACCATAGATTAAATATATTTGTATTGCCACACACAAGGAACTAGTTATTTTTTAAGTGGGTGAGGGATTATCTGTCTAAGAAGCAGGAGCACCTGTAGCAGTGGTTTTCTAGCATATGCCCATCGTCAAGCTCAGGAATTTAACACCGTTAACAAGCGAAACGTAACTGTTGAATGGCTGGTAGGATAGAGTGGTGTGTTGATTGAAAACATAACACAGGAGTTTTTTTGCAGTAAATAAACCCATTATACTCCTGCAAAACTGTGTGCTTCAATGGAACAGTTACAGAAAGAACTGACAGCTGGTGCTGATCAAAACCCTTTTCCCCACCCTCTTCCTGAGATCCCCTGAAGACCGTTCTACTTCCAACAGTGGGGGAGCCAGACACTGCTCTACCCACAACACCACACTGCAGAGCTGAGATCTGAAGAAATGTTCACATGCCCTTTGGACATAGAACATCATGAAACAAAACAAAGGCAAGAAAAAAATGCCTGTACCATCCTAGGAATATCATATTGTACTGCATGATTAGGCCATCATGGTGTCTTTTGGCCGTTACATTTGCCTGTGTGTTAATGAGATTACAGTCAGAGGTGGAAACTGAGATTATTACCTATCAAAAATGATGATATCTGTGACTTTGAGTTACATTTTGTGTGTCACTGTATTCATGAACATTTCAAAACATTTGCCCAGACTGAAATAGAAAGTATCCTATTTAATCTAGTACCCATAGCAAATCCAATATTCCTACATTACTGTTCATCAGCTCTCAAATACACAGGACAAAAACAGCAACCTGCCACTCATTTGAATATTGATGTTGTTCTGTATCAGTCCTCGCTTCTGTTTGTTATGTATGTTTTGTTGTGCTGATGAGAGCACTTCAGGCTACACACATACAATTTGCTTACAATAGCCCGCAATATTCTATGATTGGTGTTGCAATTACAGAAACAAGCAGACATGACGTGTTGCATTCTACTCTAGAGCAGCAGAAAAGAGACAAGTAAAAATGACCGCTCTCTACAGTTATCTTTCAATGTCATTATTTACCTACCTGAAACACTGGTGAGACTTTAGATGCATGAAATAAACCCTAAACAGTAATTGGTAGTCACACCTGAACGCGTCAGAAGCAAAGGCTAAAATTTACATCAAGGACATTTTGTGGATCTGGTTCAGTTAAGCAGAACCGATTAATATGACAGATTGAACTTGATAGATTTCTTCTCGAGCTTGGGAGGGGGGAGGAGCACTCATCCATCCACTGAGAAGATGCTGCAGCAGTTGACCATGGATGAAACACCACACCTGTCCTGTTACAGCCTCTGCTTAAGTGAAATACATCTATTAGTGCATGGATAAGCCTGTGGGCATGAAATACATTAAATAAATCCCTTTCACATCAGACAAGTGGCATATGTGACCCATCACAGATGACACTGACCAGTTACCATACCAATGTCCACATTACTGTACTGTACAGTTTCTGGGGCACAAACATTTCATATTTAGCTGGGTCACATCTCTATCTTATTGGTTGTATGGAATAGTACTTAATATGGTAATGACATTGATAGAACACCCTTCTAATTCGGACCAAATTTGCTTTGATTGGAATTTTTGTATTACTTTAGTGAGAAGGTTGATGAAAAAGTATTACCAAAAGTATTGCTTTGAATGCAAACACACCAATAAAGTAGTGCAAACCCACCATTAAAAAGTCTCACCATACTTATAAATGAATTTGACTCCATTAATTTGACTGTTTGTATCACTTTAATTGACGTTTAAACTGAAGAAACAGCTGGATCGATTTATAGAATAGCTCTCAATGACAAGCCACCAAAAATATACATATTGCGATACAATCCCATGTTGCTTGCCAAACAAGCAATATTTATATACTGCAAACCTCCTTAGACAATAATAATCTGTCTGAAAAGTTTCCTGGTTTCATAACTATTGCTGAACACAAGTGCATAGTGACCTTGGTTAGAAAATAATGAGATACTGGATTCCTAAAACTGCCCTAAGACCACGCTCAATACAACAAGTCAGCACTGTCAGGTAAAAATCACTACCATGGCTATTTCTCCCCCACTGAAACTATGTATTTATTAAATATTTATACATTTATAAATGATGGACCTTTCTCAATTAGTGTTTAAAAGGACCATATCGGAAAACAGTTTAAAGAAAAGGCATCATGATTACACTGACATCTATTTGGTGGCATCAGGCTGCAAGGAAGCGGGCTGCTAATAATGCTATAATCATGTACAGAGAGCCCTAAGCTGCTCCATTAAGGGCTAAGCTGACCTATCAGTAGAACCTTTACTAATCCAAATTGTGCTTTAGCTGGCTGAGATTGCTCAGTTCAAGCAGACAGCAAACACCAGAAAATGGTACACCTGGGTTTGGAAGCAGAACCTATTATGTATCTATTACATTGTTTTGGCACAAAAGCCTGGTAATTTTACTGTTTACTGTATCATGTTTGGAGCACCTTGAATGTGTTTCATTGCAACACACAATGCACATGTGTTATGCCAGGTTGCTTTGCGTTGACTTGTCCTAAGTATTTCAGTGCCCAGTCTGACCTTGTGTTTTTCTGTGCATCTGACAATAAAAGTCTTAAACTTGAACTTGAACATTAAAAGAATGACAACAAATGAAAAACAAAATGACGACTTTTGATTTTCTAATCTTGGACAGTTGTTTGTCTCATCAATGGTCTTCCCATTCCTCTATGGTAAGAAGACTAGACTGTAGACAAGTTGATCTCTAAGCCTGTTTATCACTGCGGCATAGAGCTATTACAAGTACAGGTAGAGGACCCATGTTAGACCTGCAAACGTAACAACATCCCACAAACGTAGTAAACCACACATATCATACAAATCTGCAGCTTTTAATGTAAAAATCCTACAAAAGTAATATGTTTCCTGATGTATTTTATTAGTGATTTATTACATTTGTGGGAGGTTAGTAAAATGTTCAAAGCTGACGACTTTCCCACAAATATAACAAATTAGAGGGAAATGACGTACCATGTTTGTGGTAGGCAACTGTGAACCTGAAAGTTCATTTTATATAGGGTGGTTAACTTAAACCAGGTCCAACTAAAGCATGCGACAGAACCCTTATCTCAAAGGTCACCTCAAAGAATCTCAAACAGAGATTCCGTAACTACAACACACATCAGAGATAGTGTGCTCTGAGGGAAGGACCCTTTCTCTACAACATCAGGGCATAGGGGTTAACAGCACTGTCAAAATAGAAAACTCAAGAGAGAAATGGCTACCACCAGACCACTCCATTTAATGTCTCTCTTTATGCTGGACAGGGTTCACATAACACCAGCACAGTTGTGTCTAGTTTCTATGTTCATGTATATTTTATGGTTCTCAGGATCAAAGCATGCTATGTGCAATCTACTTTCACTGCCCTGAAGTAAGCCACAAGCAACCATATTATGAAGAGAAATTCCAGACAAACGTTCTCCATATACATTTCCAAATGCTGCACAACCTTTAACGCAAAATGTTTCCGAATGTGCTCCACCAACCCAGCACACTTTTTATCTTGGGATAAAGGAGTGACAGCATGTCGGCTGTGAAATGGCTATCCCAAGTCATTGAAAAGCTTGCAGGCTCGCCATGCTAAAGATTGGGAGAGACATTATGTGTGTAATCCTGGGATGGATCTCAGTGCAGCCCTTGGAGGCTTTTGGGCCAATGAGCAGCTTGTTTAAGCACTTCCATTAAAGCACTGTACATATCCTTAATCTCCCCAGCAGAGGTAGTCTGACACTGTGAGTGATTCCACCATAAACACACATCGCAAATGCAGGATAATGTTTTACAGATATACAGATTAACTTGTGTAATCCCTGCTGCCAAAGGGAGAGCTTAAAGGGGAACGTGTCAAACGTTTATGTACGAAATAAAACCCAAATATTAAAGCCTCATCCGCAGAGGGTTTTTCCTGTTGTTGCTGTAATCTCAAATATTGCTCTCTTTCAGGAGTCTGCAAGATCAGTGACACATCTTCTTCTCTGCAAAACTCGAAATCTCCTTGCTGAACAAGACGGAAATAAGAAAAAAATGTTGAGGAACTTTACTGACTCATAATAAACTGTGTCTACTTTGACAAATGGCTGTGAACCCAGGGTTAAGACAGTGCTAAGTATAAACTGTGTCTCAGACCAAAGCTGAAATAACCTATTTAACAGCAAATCTCCCCAAGGTTACGGGGAAATATGAGGCACTGAGTTAAATCGCTGCCAGATTGTTGCTGGGCTCACACTGAGGCTAACTGGTTTACTGCAGTGGCTGCTGTCCATTCCTGAGTTCAACTGAGTACTGCAGTACTCGTATTATATTATGTGGAATATTTTTTAACTATCAAAAGAATTGACTCAAATTACTTTAAACTTTTTTTTATATAAAAATAATGATGGTGGTAAAAGAAGGGACAAAAGTAAAGCAAGGTAAGCCAAGTGAAAGATGATTCTGTGGGATGAAAGAGCGCTCCAGTATCACAGTGCATTTCCTAACTGGAAATAAGATACATCTCAAGACACTGATGGAGGATCCTGTCCTTCGATCCCCGGCTGAAAAACCCAACCTTGAAAAACCTTAATTTAGCAGGCAGCGAGGGCTGAAAAATTAGCCTGCAAAGCAACACTGCAGACATCACCTCAAAAATGTCAACAGAATACATTTCACTTGGTTTAGTGTTGCAGTGACATAACACATTGAGGTGGCCAGCTGCACAAAAGTATGTTCTAATCCCTCCAATGATGGCACTCTCATGTAATCCTGGATAAACACAAGGAAATACATTTTCCATATCTATACTGCATCAACATGGGACTTTCCTATGTGCAGTTCTGGGCCTCATTAGCTAGAATCAGAAGTGCATATCTCTGGCTCTGTGCCTGAACCAGCTGAGATATTTCAGGGCATAGTGATGGAGTAACCAGGCCTGGAAGCTATGCTGCAGATTATTGCTGCCAAAGCAGCTCAAGTTTGCTACAAAGAGGAAGTCCTCCACTCTAGGAAGGTTAAGAACAAATACTGTAGTAAAAGATGGCTGACTATTCACCCCATGAGACGGCCTGGCTGCTTTGTCCTCTTACTGATTTAATACTTACTTATTAAATACTTAGTTATAATTGATTATTCAACAGCAATTTAGTTGAGTAGAAAATATTTCAAGTAAAGCTGAATAGTCAGTTTACTTATTCTATGACAGTTTGTACTTAGAGTTAGAGATAGACTGAACGGAACTCATACATTAATGATGCTAAAAAATGTTTTTTGTTAGCAAATATGAATTTATAAAGTTTGCTTGTTTACTTTTCTCAGCAACATTAGATTTACTTTTTTGGCTGGCCTAAATTCCTTTCTATTGAAAGCCATTCTTCATCCAAGAGTCTATGAATATTGTATGCTGTTGTTGCGTATTTACATGTATTTATTGGTTTAAAGTTACGGAAAGTGTTAGACAGGGCCTCGAATGGACTTGAGGTGAAATGGAACATCACCTTAACCGTGCCCTTAGGTCACAACACAAATCTTAACACAACTACTCACTGTACTATCAGTGCTGTCTACTCTAACCAACTCTTGAGATATTTTCAAATATTTCTCTTAAATATTTGAAGAAATGTTTTAGCATAAACGTTGATGAGACTAATATGGAGACAAGTAACCTTACTTGTGTGTTAATGAAATGATGGCCTTTGGCATGATTTCCACAGAGGCAGACTCCTGTAATGTATGCAGATGTATTCCTTGTGATATTACCACTTTGCTCCTCTGTTTCATTGTCGCTGCACCAGTTCTACTTAACACTCGACCCTTGGACAACTTCCTCCTGACCTACTTTATAATTCCTTGACAGCGGTGAGTGTCTTTTGTTTGATGGCTAGTCAAACACAGTCATCCAATGCAACATCAAAGATTGTAAAATGATTGTTTAATTCTAATCAATAGTTTTGCAAAAACAATGGTTTGTGGTTTGATGTGCCACCTATGTCATAGTGAATGCATGTATTGGTAGTTCAGTAAGTAAGGAGTAATTGTACGCTGCCGCATCCAAACAGAAACCACACCATTAAAACTCATCAAATGAGTCATTTTCCCTGCTCCGAGCAAGAAACTAAAAGAACACAGTGTACGTTTGTACACAGCATGCATTGCCTTTATCTTTAATACTTTCAACCTGTCCATCGCCGCTATCATCCGCTCATTGAAGAAAGTCACTGGAGCCAGAGGTGTAATCATCACTATTGTGTTAAGAGGGAAGGGACAAAAGGATAGAACATCCAGGAAAGCCTGGAAACACACAGGGAGGGTACTCATCACCACTCAGAGACCATGTTTTCCTTCCAGTGTTTTGTAATAAGCCTGTTTCCGGGAGTGTGGCACATTGTCTCACAAAGCTTTGCGGTTCCACAGTCGTTTTTGTTTTAAGAATAGAATTGTATTCCAGTGAAGTTCATGGATAGCTCAGCACACTGCATCTCTGACTGTGAACGGTCTCTGGTGATGGTTCTTTAAAGAACTTGTCCTGACAAAAGGGTAAGTGTTAAAAGGAATTAATTAATCAGAGTGGTGTATTGACATTTGTTGTCATAAAATGTGTTTCTTCAAATTTTTTCACAGACATTAAGCTCATGTGAACAGGTGGTTCGACGCAACAAACCACACAGGATTTTTTGTGTCTTGTTTCACACAAGAAATCTTCCAACTGTTTAAATTCAAAGGGAAATGTCTAACTAATGAGGGGGGAGGGGATGAGAAGGTTTAACTTACATTTACTACAGCCTGTGTTGACTCTCCATTTTAACACTATTATATTTGACCTTCCGATCAAATTCAACCACCCATTAAACGGTGAACTCCGTCATTAACTTCATCAATGTCAGTATCTTCATTAGCACCACAGTTATTTGCATCCATCTGTATTATGTCATTAACCACTCAACTCGTCTCAGATTTATCATTCCAGGATATACAGAGAAGTCTAACAGCCATTAGACTGTACAGAAGAAGTAGGCTGACCAGTCCTTGAACTCTAGGTGCAGGCTGCAGCTTTGTGGGGCTGGATACCTCATTCAGGAAATAATGCATTGTTCACTTGAAGAACCTAGTTTGACTATTTATACTGACCCACACCTATCCACAACAGAAATATTCTTAAGTATAGGTTCCTACCTCATATTCAGACACAAGTCTACCTAATTACTAATTATATAATGAGTGATAAACTGTTTCAGTACACCTTTGACAAATGTGAACCGCAAATTAGTATATTCGTATTCAAACAAGCAAAATGGCTTGATGGTATATGATTACATTATAAAATATAAAATGTACATACTGTACATTTTTCAGTCAGTAAAACAGACAATTTATGTTATTCGCGGTTGTGGGGTGCAGTTGTCTGAACGCACATGGCTTTGGTGGGCAGTGCGGTTCAGTTCATGATGAGGTCAATATAAAAGGACTTATATATGTTCATTTTTGCTTCACACAGACAGTGAGCAGTACAAATTTTTATTTTCTCCCATTAACTGTTCATTATATCTGAAATAATTATGCTGACATCCCAGGCATATTGCATTTCTACCTCTGAGTCAAGGTTGAATACTTGAGATTAGCCTCAACCTTTCACATTAAACATAATATACATTTTTGGAATTGAAAGTGCCTTACTCAAATCGACAACATCTATCAAACACTCTATTGTTCTATTCCCTCACGTTGATCTGTAAACAACCTTGAATACAGAGATAAACAAAGATCTTTCTGTTGCGCTTCAAGACAGTTCTAGGCCAGTGTGATGCAGTCACAATGGGAGGTCTGAGGCTGGCTTTCATTATTGAAAAGATATGGCTCCAGCCCCAATCGGACAGCTATGAAGGCAAATGCAGCTCTAATGTGCAGCTTGTGACAAGCAAACACTACCGGCTCCCACACAGTCTGGTGACGCTGTTGTCACACCATCCCACCGCAACCTGCAATTATTCATACTGCTTAAGTGCTCCAAAGCAGACATGGGAATCTTTTGTTAGGTGAGACTTGTTCCAGAAAAAAACTTAGTGACAGAGAAAGAAAAGCCTTGGTTATTGTATTTCACCAAATAATGAATCCTGATGGACTTGAAATTGTTACTTGAGATAAGGTCCCCCTCCCTCAAATTAACCTTGATTGAAACACTTTGGCACCTCTTTTGTCTTAACAAGCAGTTTTAAACTTGTTAATCCAAAATGTGCTCGTTATCCGTTGGTTAAAAGCCCAGAGAGAAAAAACATCCGCTGAATCTTTGTTTCAGGAAACACTGATGGCCCAAAAACAGAAGTAGAGTTACTCCCCCTTCATATGTGAAAGCTCTCAATGCTCCGCCATTTTCCCTCTGGGATGTTTTGATCTGACACGTTGCACAGAGTAGAGACAAGCCTTAGGCAGTTTGCTCATCATTGGGCAGATCCCACACCAATCTCTCCCAAAACCCCTCTCTACCCCTGTCCCACCTTCCATATGATATAGCGCAGCACAGGGCCCCTTTGGGTTCCCGACACTGCAGGCTGAGTCACAGAAAGCTCCAGCTCCTGTCTGTCTGTCACCGGCCCTGACGATGACAGAGAGGCACACGACTGCAGGACTCTCGCGTTGCCTCTGTGCTGCCACCGCCGCCTCTACTGACAACGTGGATCCCGGCTGGAATGAGCTCCGTTTGAAGGCCCTGGGACCGACTCGCAGCTGTCTGCAATAGAGGCATGGGAGCCTCTGGATACCTGTCAAGCCATGTCAATGTTGTTCAGGCTGGCAATTCTAAGCAGCCGCTGACTTAGAGGAGAGATAGAGGACAGTTGGGAAACGGCCTACCATTCAACTGAGTAGTTCATTGATTCCTGAATATAAGAATCCTATCATAATTTTGGAAACACACTATTGATGAATCTTACATTTAGTCATTTAGAAGACGCTCTTATCCAGAGTGACTTGTACATTCCCCCGAGGCAAGTAGGGTGAAGGTGCAGTTCAACCGGGAATCAAACCAACAACATTCTGATTAATAGCCCGACTCCCTAACCGCTCAGTCATCTGAATCTTTCACCTTACATTGACATATACTGAATCAACCACATTTACATCCTTCAGACATTCAATTTCCCAAGGACTGTTTATGAACATGATCAAATTAACCCCAATTTAACTTCATCTTTCATATGTAGAGGAAAAACAAGAGATTCGTTTGGTCCAATGGTGGATAATCAATCAGTGGCCATTAAATGTTCTGTTTAACAACTGCCAAAAGGTGAACCTTTAAGAGGAGCAACACTATAATGAGAATAAAAAGGCTAACCTTAAACCCAGTTACTCATTGTATTGAGATAAAAGCATAGTTTGGTGTGGTGTCTGGGATAGCGAGGCAGACATAGCAGGAGACTTCATTGTCATTTGAACAGGCTTTGCTGAGTACAGATGACCTATTGGTATATGAGAAAGTCATTGGGTTGCTCTCATAATTTTATGCTCAACGCTATGTTATCTTACTTAATGTCTGTAGCAAATGACTGCCATTTCCTCAGAGTGCAGCCATTTATAAAGGTTGCACAAAGAAGTAGTCAAAAAAAAAGCCATTACCCACATGGGTACATGTGTTTTGATGGCTGTCTTGATATGCTGGCCCGTGAATAAAATTCCAGGCAAGGCAGTTAAATGTCATCGGAAAAATGGTACAGATCAGGGCCTAAAAATTCATTGTACCCAATTAAAGATAAATATGCCAGGAATTGATATGAGACATCAGGTTATCAGGCCACTTCCATTTTGCAGCAATTAGTTTGTCACAGACAAAGGAGGCTGTCTGACTACTGAGCAGTTCACACCAGAGTGAAGAGATCCACAGACCTGTAACACACCATCAGTTAGTTGGAATCAATGCCATAACCTTTGCTGCGTCAAAGATTACGGGGTTTTCAGCCGAGTCCTTTATGGAATTGTAGTGAGTGTCATGGCTAGGGGGTGAACTAGTAACCTTGAGGCCAATGTGCCAGTCCCAATCTGCCCTGCTCATTGCTGTCCTTCATGCCCTACAACACACGCTCTTTCTAAACTGTAATAAAAAAAAAGAATGCCACCAATGGCATGACCTTTTGAGGGCCTTGCCACTGCATTGTAAAATTACCTGGTGACACTGTAGCAGCATTCCCTCCAAGCATTCCCTCCCTCTTTCTGGCACACAATTCACTTCTGATTGTCTTGTAAGATACCACATTTCTTAAGTAACGTGGGGGTTACGATTTCTCCAAACGTAAAGAATCCCAGATTGCACCATAAAAAATGCACCGGGTGTTGGATGAATTGATGCCAAAGAGATGCTGGCTCAGAGAGGCTGGCACTCTGGAGAAAATGGAGAGACGGAAACAAACAATGTCATCAAATATTGATGGTTGTCTTTTCTACCAAAACAGTGTATTTGACCAAGTAAATGGTACCTTTACATGGTAATCCAGAGAGACACAAACACAACGCTATTAAACTATATACACAATACATACAGTAGAGGAGGTAAATGGAAGTCCAGGGAGAGTCATGATGGCAGCAAAACTACACATGAATAAGAAGCATTTACTAGACAACAGGAATACTCTGCAGTGCATAGAAGTCACTGGAAGGAAACAAGGAGGAACAGAACTTTCATGCAGATTCACTTTCAGTATGATATCAAGAGTGTTTTAACAGTACTATATAGCTATGAATGTATTAAAAAACCAAGTTACTGGAACTCATCAGGGATTCTATGCTCAAGCTGGAGCTCAACTGAACCTTTCAAAGGCTAATTCACACACTGCAGACATTCAAAGTCACTCAAACAAGCCCTGTCATTTGAAATGCTACATTATTGAGGTCAAAATTCAATTTTCCCGCTTTGAACATGTCAACGCTTGAATGGTTAATCAATTACAGTCGCCTTGCAATTTAATCGTGTCTACAAAAAGCTCTGTCATCGGACTCCTCCTAGGGACGCTGGGGGCTATGCAGTCTGCATATCCCTCAGTGTCAGTAGGCAGAGAGAAGACCAATTGAAGACCAGTTTATCTTTTGCAATTTTAGCCAACAATATCATCCACCCATTAATGCAAAATGTGTCAGCCAGACTGTAAATGTCATCTTCATCATCATCATCATTACAGACCATGTATGGATTAAGCCACCCTATCCTGTACTATTCAAAATCACTCATCCATTTTAAAATAACTCAATATAAAATCATTGAAATCAAGTTTTGTTCAATTGGTTTTTAAATTAGACAGCCACTGTATTTTCCCATCAACGGAAGTTATAAATATTCTTCCTATCATGTCATCTACAAGATCAACATAGACAGAAAACAACAGTTACTATTTTTTGTCTCGTAATATCCTGATCAGCATCTTACATTTTCATGCAACATTGCTTTTATATAACGTGTTTCCCTGACAAAATCAAGCCTGGCTCCTTTCATCTCCGGGGAGACATAACCCCTTTTGCAATCCTGCTTTCAGACACTGTCTGAAGTGTACAGAGCTGTGGGGCTTATTTACTCCTCTCGTCCATCATCTACATGTCAAAACCACTTTTAAACTCTTATCACTTAATCTAGAGGAAGAGAAATGAAATAGCGCTGTAAAATGAAAAATGTGCTTCATAATGACAGGAGCTGCAGCCGTGATAAAAGGCAGAGTAGCACACTGACACTTCTCCTGACAAGTGTGGCCTTGGAGTCAGCTAATGTTTAAAAAAGAACAATATAAAACAATATATTTATATTTTTTTACGTTATTTCCAGCCTCTTCTCTCCCAGGAAAATAGACCTGTGTGGCGGACATGTTTGCAGGAAACCAGTCATCTGCTCTGAGTGGTTGCCACGGTAACAATAAGGAAGGCTCATATCCGAGCCTTGTCTGTATTAGAGCAAAATGGGGGACCATACATTTACAGCATGGACCACAGTAATCACAAAACCAAACACAAAAACATGCCTTTATCAAGGTTTTATGGACAAAGACACCAAAATAATGACCACCTTAAAGGATTTATGTAACTGTAACCTGTAACAGTACAACTGTAGGCAAGCCTATATTCAGCACACAGTCAGTACATAAAATCCTTCTGAATGTGAAGAACTGTGAGGGATGGAGCGAGCCACAGTATTGCATAAATTGTTACAGCCAAATAGCCTAAAAGACGTATCAGGAAACTACTAAGGGTCTTACCTTGCTGTTCATTGAACCTCCTTTTTCCTGTCATGAATTTTAATCAAGTTTCATGTGAAAATGTTTATTTACTAATTGTGACAGTCTCATAAAAAGAGCATCTGGCTGTTTATGCTCAAAGCAGAACAACATATGTAAATTAGATTACTTATCTCTTATGCCTGGGTTAGGTGATAGCACTCTGACTTCATCTGGATCCACAAACCAAATGACGAATACGTCAAAAGGCAACATGCTTCTGAGGATTGAACAACCGTTTTTTTTAAATGACCTCTGTTGTCACACATGACTGATACATGGAGGAAAAGATGCTCCACAAGGCCCCAGAATCCAAAACATCTTATTGGTAACAAAGAGTGGTCAGATGAGGAGTTCAGGGTAAATACATAAGACAAGCCAGGGCCCAATTAAGACTGAAGGAACAAAGGTTTGTTCAGATCATTTTTTAGATCTAATACTAATTAGAAGTTAGCGGAACACATTGGGTATATTTTAATACATGCACTTGAGTTAGTCAAAAAGACAGCACACATGTCTATTGGTTTCAGACAGACAGGATCACAAATCAACATTAAAAGACCCTCCACATGATTAGTACTCATTCCTGTAGTAGCCAAAGCCTGTTCCCTAAAGTGGGCACAAATACAAGCCTGCCACAAGTCATTAATGATATATGCATTACAGTTGAAAAGTCTTCTATATTTGATGAATCCATTTTAATACATGACTTAATTTTCCAGAGCTGAGGGAGACCTTCTTTTCCTCGTACCAGATGCTGTCATGGATTACATTGGATGTAGGACGATAACTTCAACTTCTTCCAATCTCCAGACTGTATTATGATTCAGAAACAATAATATATTCTCATTATTCTCTTATCTGCCGACATGTCCTATCTTTTCCCTTTAATGCACATGTCATTAGGAATATCATTGTTCGTCGATGTACAGTACAATGTCTAGACATGGACACACTGGAGAACCTTCCACTCATCTCCACAAGATGCATCATTTCAACATATTAAGTCATATTGAAAAATAAAAACCACCCACTGACTAAGAGGCAGTAAACATCAATCATTGCAGCTGCAACATCTGGAAACAGCAGAGCATAACTCAGCTTTATGAGTCCCAATAATCCTCTAAAATCCACATATTTCTGGGAATTTAGGGACAATAATCACAACGCATAACCACTTTGTCTGTGCAGCTCTCACAGAGCATTAAAGATCCAACAGTGCAGTTAACATCTAAATCTCAGCTTCTCAGATCAATGCAAAGCAGCAGGTGATGAGTGGGTAACACACAAAAACAACAGTATTCACTGGCGAACTCGGCATAGTTTCACACAGTTCCAAAAACGGTATGTTCCAAAACAGGCCATAAATCTTCTCAAATGAATGAGAAAATCTGACAAACTAATTGAGAGTGCAATGTTTCCTTACACCAAATGAGCTATGACTAAAGGTATCCTCTCAAATCCTCTGTATTTACTATAAAACGCTCGGAGCACACAATGACATTCTGCACGACACTCTGCAAAATACAGGGGCATGCTGTTTCGTGCCAGTTACATAAACACAGCAATCACTGCAAACTGGGTGCCAACAAAAAATCTATGATGCCGTGACTAAAATGGGAATCCTAAATGAGGTGTGTTTTCTTTGCCTATCGTCTTCATCACCCTGAATTGAGCCTATAGTGCTCAACTTCAAAGAACTGTTACCAGCATTCTCACAATCAATCACACATAACTTGGAGTAATGAAAATACATTTGTCGCTAATTTACATCCTGCTGCCAAACATCTGAGATATGTCTTGAGGCAAGAAACTGTGGATTTTTCACAAAAACCTTACGATTGATATAATACTTGTCTTTGTACTGTATGTGTTCCATCAATTCAACTTCTTGGCGACAATAAAAGTCTGTAAAAATAGACCCAGCGATCAAAGACACATCTGGGACTGGCAGGGAGAAAAAGAATTCATCGCCAGTGAGAGAATGGCAGGTCTGTTCACCTCGCACTGAAAGCATTGCATAAACCGGGGGAGGCAGTCCTCACACATCTCCTTAGAGAGGCAGGTGCTCAACATCACCTGAGGTCACCAGCGCACTCCCCACCTGGGCCTCCATGTTCATGGCAGGTATTATCAATGTTTAAAAGATATACAAGGAGAGGGAGCAAGGGCGGGAGAGGGAAGGAGAGAAAGTGAGAGAGTGAGACATTAAGAAAGAGAGAACAAGGGAGAAAGAAGGAAGGGAATGCAATATAGATAGATTAGATTAAGAAGAACTGTAGTTACAACTAGAAGGAACAGAAATGCGGAGGAAAAGAAAGAGATGAAGAGATGGAGTGAAATGAAAGAAAGCAATTTGGAAGCATTTAGCAGAAGATTGACTGAATTCTGTCCATTGCGAGTGCTGTCCATTCTCTATCTTATTCCAGAAACAAACTGGGTCATTCATTTTCTATATTTTGTGTAAACGCAAATCAGCACACAATTTATATTCTATAATGCAGAAACAAACGCCAGCATGAAAATTTGATCTTGATCCACAAAATATAATTAGCTGAATACCAATTTAATCTCAGGAGGTTTGTCCTCAGAGTCCCTTCAAAGCTGGACATTTGGACATCAACTGGGATTTGTATTTGATTCTAACTAATCAATTTAACGGACAAGCATTGGGGTACTGCCTAAAAGTGTACAACTGTTTTAATTAAATACTTAGTCACTAAATATGCTGGGGTCCTAATTACTCCCCAAAACTGTAGATGAGGAATGTTTGGCTAATGTTTGGGTGATTTAGTAGTGGGGGAAATTTGGGTGGCTCTTCTGCTTTGATGTGTGATCCAGGCTATGTGCATGGATGGGGAGTCTGAATACTCTCTGTGTGCTTCACACAGGGACGAGGATTGAGCTGTAATTGAGATCCAGAGCCCTGTGGCGTCCATCATGTCAATCACAGCCATCAGTCTAGAGCTAGCTGGGAGGGACAGCCATTACTGTAAGAAACTCAGCCATCTCAAAGTGATCCACATTCCTGGCAACAGGCTGGATTTGTGTGTATATGGGACCTTATTTGGAAAATCTTCATATTCTAGATAGAATTTGTGCAGATCTGTGCAAATAGGGAAACGGCCTGGGCCTTAAAGATACAACCCTTGCATTATTATTCAAGCTGAATATAACCTCACGTTCTCTTCCAATGGACACTAAGATTGGAGCAATAGTGTCTCTTAAAAATATTCCTCATTACTGGTAGCATCATTAAACTGGATGCTCAGACAGCAGCCGTCAGCCGGGTGACAACGCGCGGAAAAAATGTGGGGTGACACTCTCAGCTTAATGACGAATTAGCATCTCAAAACAGATCTCTTGTATGTGGCAAGGCCACCAGCACTGGAGGTGTTTTATTTAAATATATATTTCAAGTTGTCAGTATTAGCCACGTCACGACGTGAGCGTAGCACCCTGTGAGCGCCCACTGTGCTGTAAACGAGATGAAATGAGTCCTGCTGAGAGGCGGCTGTGCAAGCTGTCCTCCTTTGTGTACCGCTGACCTTCTAATGATCGAGTCACTGACACGGGACAGCACCCCTCGTCTGAAAATACAACACGACAGAGGAGATACCGCTAAGTCTGTAATGCTCTGTACAGTCTAATTCCATACCTACTCTCATAGAGCTGTTAATACAATCCCTTAGGCATGTGTAAGGCGGCATGGCTTCCTTTTCTAATTACCGAAGAAAACGGCAAGTCAAATAGCATTGCTACGGTATGCCGTTCAACATTTTTAACATGCAGACGCATTTTGGATAGATTGAGAAAACTGCCAAGCAGGACTAACTCCTCTCTAAACTGCTGCATGGATTTTTTACTAATCCAAGTAGGAGAGAGAGAACTGGCAGATAGACAATGGTGGACAGAATGATCTAACCCTTTTAACTAGGCCTCAAAGTAAAGCAAACAACCCCATCCCGACAAGATAAATATCCATACACTGTTAGACTTTAGAGCAGTGGATATGGTACCACTGATTTTACTCATGGCTGAATCTAAACCAGGCGTCTAGTTTTAACGTATTCATTGTGCTGTTTTAGTTGTTACAGGACAGGACACAAAACATCTTCACATAGGGAACTTCTCATAATGGCAGAAACCCTCCCATGAATAAGCCTGGGATTTTCTTTTATGGAATGCTGTGTTCCGCTGTGTAAGCAATATGCCCTGGGTGAAAAAGCGCTAAAAGCTAAGGTCTACTCAGAGCTAATGCCTGCTCCACAATGAACCTAATGGCATGGAAACATGCTAGGCCATGACGAGTGTTTCTTTAGGGTGTTTGTGCTGGTGATGGTGGAGGGTCTCCAGTGGTCTGGTCTTCACAAGACTCTTGCTTTTCCATTCATCTTGAGTTGATCAATGCAGCTTCAAAGTCTGCAGTTTCCTTGACTCTCTCAGATTCCTTTCTGTCTAATGTTTCTTGTCACATAGTGATTGAAAACCACCAAAAACACAGACTAGAACAGTTTTGTGCACCTATTGTGCTAACGTTACATCACATAAACATGTTTCTAAAACGTGTTTTGTTATCAAAGGCAGGTAGTAATGAATGCCTCTGAGGATGAATCCTATTTGTCTCCTTGATCAATGTTATCTTTAGTTTTTCTGCAATGGTCTCTGCACTCCAGTCTACTCCACTTGCTGTGTGTCTCACTTGAGATAATGTCACTGGAAGGGCATAGGGAACACTTTCACCTCCCCTCTGTTCTTGAGACGCTCTTCGGTTTTCATCAAGCACCGAACCAGACATGGACAAGCATGTTAAAAGGTTATCAGTGGCTTCCACAGATCTCTATCAAAGATAACACCTCAAGCGCGCTATCAACACAAAGAAATACAGCAGGGTGACATGGCAGCAAATTGACAAGAGACAAGGCAACAAAGTCAACTGTTTCAGTTCAAAAAAGCTTGTGCCATTGTTTCCTAAAATGTCAAATTTATTTCCAAGGACTGTTTCTTACGCAGTAAACAATGCCCTCAAACCCTGACAGAATTGTACGATTTTCTGAACCATGAAACAAAATCTGTCTCAAGAGATGAGGTGAAGAAAGCAGTCTGTGTTCATGTGATTTGCTGCACTAACTGCAAAGAAAAAACTTGAAAGACATACATTTACAAGAGCGAAGCAAGGTTTCCCCCAGCGCTCAGTAAATAATCTCTCTCACAGTTAAAAAGGTGGGTGCTGCAGGAAACCTGATCTGGCAAGCTCCTTTTGGGGCAAGATGGATATCAGTGACATTTTTATGAGAAGATCTTGTTTAGAGCAAAAAGCACATTGAATCTCAAATAAAACATTAGGTAAATAATAGTCACCTGACTTAACCCATGAACTTGCACCTCAGATAGAAACCCTACTTGCCTGAAACGTGCAAGGGATGCTACAGGCAAATGTTCAATATGATATTATACAAAATCAAATGGGTTTATTTGGGTTTAATTCAAATAAATTGATTAAGGATAGAATACGTTTGTGAGTCTAAGAATATGTGTCAAAAGACTCACAGGCCGCGGCCAGCCATGCTCTGCTCTTGTGTGTCACACAGCTGTCAAATGGGTAACGCTCCAAAGGGTTCCATAGTGTCAACGTTCAGGTTGTTTGTGACAAGACAGGTTATGTCACTCCTGACTACTGTGTTACCTTGACCCGACATGTGATTATTTAATACAACAAAATGTCCAATGGGTTGCTGATATGGGACGTGAGTATCCAATAAAGAAAGACCCTGCCACGGCAAGAAGAAACACCAGCGCAACTCCATCCATACTGCTTGGACTCTGAGGTCGGACATGACAATAATAAATCATTTAAAAAGCTATTTGATTTGTAGTGTATTCATTATTCAGGCAGATCATTATATACATCTACTCAGTTGAAGACCTACACAATTATTGATGGTTTCGCATATGATCGACACTAAATTTCACATAGACTCAAGTTGATAATCTAGGAAATATATTGTGCATAGAGTATATAAAGTACTTAGCGTTCCTGTTTCTATCCCTCCAAACTCCATTGGATGTCATTCAACCTGGCTTTGCATTGACCAGGTGTTCTTGAGACCCACTACCAAGACGCACTGACAGACACTGCTAAATCCTCATATGCAGTTCTCGACGTATCCAATCCATGGGGGATGTTGATAAATCATATTTTTTCTAAATCTCTACATCGGCGGACTTCCATCTCAGCCTCGTGAATTTAGATGCATAGTTACTCACTTCCTTTCGCATAACCGCCTTTTGTACCGTCGGGCACCTGATTGATTATTATAGGTAAAGGCAAAATTACTCAGTTATTCCACCCACATGGTGGAGCCTGTCCCACAGACTTCCTGATTAATTGCGTGAGCAAGATACCAAATTGTTTTCATTTTGAGAGCATTAGACAATATACCCCAGTGCATTAGCTGGTACCCTGGAGTATTAGACCCGACCCCGGAGCCTTTGGGTTTCCAAGTTCAATAGTATGAAGAGGGGAAAAGGCCTTTCCTGTGATAAATTAAGTTAGCCCTCTCTGCTCCTGACATGTAGTGGCATGGTGGACGCTTTTAGCATTTAACAATTTATATGGTTATACGGACGGTGGTTTCCAATATGTTCACTAAAGTAAAAGGGAGAAAGAGAAAACCAGTCAAGCATTTTATAGGCAGAGCAAATGGCTTGGCCACATCCAGCATGCTCACTTACTGCGGTGGCGAGTGCGAGAACTGTACGTGGAAAGTTGCAGTGCTTAAGTACACCCATGCCTCTGTTTTTGTTTCAGCTGAGTCAGAAGCTGAATCGATGCTGTTTGACAGGTGATGCACTCGTACCAAACCTGCTAAGAATGGCCCCTGGATACCCGTTGAATATTTGAGGTTTAGGACAACAAAGGTAGTGCATACCAATATTCCTTCCCACCTTGGGAAAGGTGGACTTAGATAGAATCCCAGAGCCAACAACAAGTCAACATAATAATTAGTATCAAAGCTAAGTAAGAATGAGCCGTAAAATAGAGACATCAATTCAGGTATATTGATTTGTATGAGTTATATGTATACTACATTTCATTCAAAGCTTGCAGTATGTAATACATCAATAGTTATGCTGTGTTTTAGTTATTTCTGCAAATATCTCCTACGTTCCAAGTGAACAAAAGGCTTTTCAAAGACCTCAAATTCAAAAAAAGATACTGCTTCTAATTTGTGTTTCAGTCATGCCTAACAGTTGACAAGATTTAATGAGTACCATGTGCATATAATTACTCTAATTGGTAACATCTTTTGACAGGATTTTAATACATTACCATTCATTACACATATTCAGCATATGCAAATAGCCTACCGCAGCTAATGTAAGCTAATTCTTTGGTTATGCAATGGTAGTATGCTTGTGATTCAATTTGGTAAAGAAATAGTGTTTGGTTAGCAATCACATACTCTGCAACACAGTAATACCTATTTTACGCCCCAGGTTTCACATGCTCCATTCGATGTTGGCTCATGTCAAGATCATTCATATGACACCATGAGTAATTACCATGTTGTTGCTGTACGCACCAAAGCCCTATTCAGCACACACATTCCTTAAACCTGAACTAAGAGAACGTTTTTGCCATTTCAATGTGTCCTCATGTTTTGTTTGAACTGTGTTACACCATTGGACCAACTGAAAATACATTTAAATAGCACGCTCTTTACCCTGCCAAACATAACATAGTCACGAAAATGTAATTTTCACATTGTGCA
Source organism: Mallotus villosus (assembly GCA_903064625.1). Taxonomy (NCBI): domain Eukaryota; kingdom Metazoa; phylum Chordata; class Actinopteri; order Osmeriformes; family Salangidae; genus Mallotus; species Mallotus villosus. The sequence goes on from CAEFZP010000321.1 coordinate 250,178, forward strand.
GCAACTGCTAGAGAGCTAAAAGAAAAACTTAGACATTACGGATTTATGTGAATGTATAGTATTTTTGTACAATACGGAAGTATTCAACACAATATAACATCTTATGTGCCAGATACTATCTGAGGGCCCTCCTATGCTGAGGCGTAGAAGACAACAGGCGTCTGACTTTTAGTAGACATGTTGCTTTCATATTCCAAAGGCCTGCTGCCGTGCTTTACTTTGAGTAAATACAGAACAGAGCATACTGTATATTGATTAGCAGAGCATGTCTCTTTCCTATAAACGGTGTCCAAAGCTTAGAATGAATCCTGTACTTCATCAGATTACACCACACATAAAGAAAGACAGAAAAAGATTGTGCTACGGAGTTGAAAAAAAATTGTAGTCCCTCCAAACTGTCTGGCAGCAACATTGACATTAAGTGCTGCTCGTGCCATTATGGCCAACGCGATCTTGGCAAGAAAAGAAGCCATGGATGCTTATACCAACAAAGCGGCAATGGCAACATCTGTGCACTCATGCCAAATGACAACACTGGAGATGTTGGGCATGTGCAAATAACCAAACAAAAAGAAAAACCAAGCGATTCAGCTAATCTTGCAGAGATGCTGTGAGGCAATATATGAGATTTCCTATCGTCTGAGACTTTAATTAATAGTCTTAAGACTCTTGTATGCCTTCTACACAGGACAAGAACAAAAGAGCTAGGGGTAAGAGGGTTGGTGTCTACAATATTGAATATTACAGACCGTGCCCGAGGAATCTCTAATGAACTTCATCCAATTTCATTCTAATGGTTATCAGGCTGATTTGATTCCACTAGCCTTTGTGGGTAATTATTGATTGTGGGTAAGGAAGGTGGGTTGCACAAAGCCCAGTAAACAGCAGGTAATTAGTATTTCTGGTCCTTTGGCAGGATTACACCCAGTACTGCTTTTATTCGTTTGCGTGAATAGAGGGGGTTGGGGATGTGGGCGGTGGACATCCACAGAATTAGATAACTGTGCGACACACTGCTCTGCCTTACACCATAAGCCCTTTTTTCTGAGACTTAATTTGTGCCACGGAAATGATTGAGCTCAATGAACTGTAGCAAAAGGTGACACCAACATACTCGGCAGTGTATATACAACGATACGGAACACAGTCACAACATATTTGAATAGAAATCCAAAACAGCAATTGAAGACTTGGCGCACACCTCGATATCACAAAGGTTCACAAACCAATAGCACTACAAATTCTTGTTAGTACAGTATGCCTCACAAAGACATACATCGCACATGTTGTAGAGATCCATGCTTTAAATTCAATCACAGTGGGAGACTTCTGTGAATGTGACAGCAGCAATGGCATTTCTCATGGCAAATAAAAAGGGAATATACAGCACAATATGAAGCATCCGTTCGAATCAATATTCTGATGAGGCTGTATATCTCCATTTATAAAGGTTAAGCATCGCGTCCCTGTTCTTTCCCCCTTTCCTCAGGGTTGACTTGTGGGGCGTCCCTGTTCAGTTCCCCTTCTTCAGGGTTGACCTGTGGGGCGTCCCTGATCAGTTCCCCTTCCTCAGGGTTGACCTGTGGGGCGTCCCTGTTCAGTTCCCCTTCCTCAGGGTTGACCTGTGGGGCGTCCCTGTTCAGTTCCCCTTCCTCAGGGTTGACCTGTGGGGCGTCCCGGTTCAGTCCCCCTTTCCTCATGGTTGACCTGTGGGGCGTCCCTGTTCAGTTCCCCTTCCTCATGGTTGACTTGTGGGGCGTCCCTGTTCAGTTCCCCTTCCTCAGGGTTGACTTGTGGGGCGTCCCTGTTCAGTTCCCCTTCCTCAGGGTTGACCTGTGGGGCGTCCCTGTTCAGTTCCCCTTCCTCAGGGTTGACCTGTGGGGCGTCCCGGTTCAGTCCCCCTTTCCTCATGGTTGACTTGTGGGGCATCCCTGTTCAGTTCCCCTTCCTCAGGGTTGACTTGTGGGGCGTCCCTGTTCAGTTCCCCTTCCTCAGGGTTGACCTGTGGGGATGGGCGCAGCACTGGCTGGCACTCATTCCATCAGTTCCCTATGATAATGTCTTCTTAATATTCACAAACACTGATTACCGAATTCACAGCGGGTGAGTTACACAATGTACACTTTGTGCAACCAGAGCATTAATACACCATTATGGCATCACATATTGTTGGCACATTAGTCACAGGGTTTGTGTGTGGCTGTGAGCTTAATTTTCGGTGAGCTTTTATGGCTGAGAGATAATGACTTTGTTTCTGTTGTTTAATGTTCGCTGTAGTGGAAGGACTGATTACTTGTATTTAGGAAAATGAGCCTTTTAATGATGAAAAAGAAATATTTTACACATGACAACTTCTACACCGAGTAGAATGGAGGGTTGACCTGTGCCCCCTAGTGGAGGGGTCACCTCCTCTGACATCACCATCATAGCAGTGGGCAGGATGCGTGGCAACAGAGCTGACTCATGTGAAAGAGGATAGGCTGTTAATGGGCCTTTGCTGTGGTGCCGGATCACTTACTACAAATGTCACCTCAGTGAGCTGCCTGGCAGTCTTTCCCTTCTCCCCCCCCATCCCAGTGACAGAGATAGAGCATGCAGAGGGCACAGTCTGTGGGCACTCAAACACAGGCTCTGTGACCCCTACAGCTCTCCATGTGCTGCGTGACTCACGTCGATGAAATGGACAAACAACACACCCATTACCTGCAAGTACAGCAGACAACAGGCCACTCAGCAGTGCTGCCACAGTGGAGCCTCCCAGACTAAGTGAAAGTTTCTCAGAACCAAGAAGTAAAATGTTTTTTAATACAGTGCTTTCAGTACAGGGCTGGACTGTATCATTTCTTTCCATCAGAGTGTAAAGTACGGTATGCTGGGTCTCCACAGTCTGTCCCTGACCTTCAACGCCGCACAATTCTTGAATCCTTCAACCCCTGCAGCTAAAACAACTGCTGTACCTTTCCTCGGAGCAGAAACTCCCACACACACATCTCAGGTCTCCAGTGGGGGCGGTTAAAGGGGGCCAGATATCTCCTTTAATCTTAGGAGATGGCAACGCTGTTCGCAAAAACCTTTGGAGTGAGAGGAGGGAAAGGAAACCTTTCGCTGTGCACCTGATGCATTATTTAACCACTATCTTAACGGCGCACAGGAGCGCCGCAGAATCGAAACAAACTTCGGAGAGATCGCCGCCGAATTAAATTAAAGCAATCTTTTGTATTTCTGCACACGGCTGCAGCACGTTTACAAGCCTGGTGGTGATCTAGGGTAGTCCGTGGGCCTGGGGTCTAGTCTGCCTGCACTCCCTGATGGATAGCCAGCCTTTGGGCTCGCCTGTCTCCCCCTGCCACAGGATGGCCAGATTGATTACGCCTGCTGCCAGTCTTCCTGAGGACTGCCAATACCCCCTATCAGGAGTCCGACGTGGCAGGCCTTGCCAAAATAAAGGCATCAAGTGTGTATCTAGAATTACCAAGCTGAGACCCACTGTGAGAGGCGGGCAGATGGATCCAGCGCTGACTGACACGGGATAAGCCCCCGATGCCTGAAATTTCATATGCTGCCGGCTCCACCGTTCTGTTAAATATGGGTCTCATTTTAGGAGATTAAAGTCATCAGCAGCTCGATGGCACTTTCAGGGAAGTTAAAAAGGAGGGAGAGATAAGCTGCTAAAGTGGCCGGCTGATAAGGAGCGATGAATGGAACCCAAGGAGAGGGACCCTTTCAGGCCTAAGAAGGTATTGGATAATTACTCCTTCGTTTTTTTTTGTCCAACGTTATGTTAGATGTTGGCTCCGACACAATGTAGAGGCTGATACCAGCACACTCTGAGAAATGAAAAATAGAGGTCATACGCCTGTGTCTCTCCTACACAATGGGAACTTTCGGCAGGGAAGATGAAGGAGATTGTTATTGAAATGTTTTCCATTTTGAAAACTGACTGTGAGGGACAATGAAAAGGGAAGAAAAAGAGAGGCATATGTACATAGATGCAACATACACCCCATTCTGTATTTAATTCTGCCACATAACGCTTGCCATAGCATCTAAGATTACAGTGAGCAAATTGCTGTATAATTACACGCTAAAAGTTTGACAATTACAGCCATCCTCTCTTCTTCCTCAGAAACAGCTGCATAATCACATGTAAATTAGCTTTGGAGTAATCGCTTACCTATTTGAATGGCATTCAGAAATCACAGAGGGGCAATTTTACTTTCACATCACTAATTCCACCATTAGGAATAAAGGATCAGGTACAATGAAAAAGTGTTAAGTCGTTAAATCACCAAGCACCTTGTAAGACAAACATTCTTCTCCTTTGAGGCTGCACACGGAAAAACGTGACATCTGTTGACAAGCGCTGTTCACATCGAGGAGTAAGTGTTGAAACATTCCTCTGTGTTCAACCCTCTGTATAAATACTGCACTATTTCTGTAGTAAGGTGACTCAACTGTCCCCCTTTTCTTCAGATATTGTTGAAACATACACAGTAGGTCATGGGGGATAGTGTAAAGACTTGGAGGATTATCTATGTGGGCACTTTCACTGTCAGCAAAGTCATGGAAAACTGAGAAAGCAAGTCTAGACGACACGGAGGAGTCTACTTTATCTGTCTCTACACACCACTATGCCTGCTGGTGATTGCTTATCAGTAGGCAAATCAGCTTAGTCATTGACCCTGCACCCTGTGAGGCTCATTAGGGCTGCTCGTGACAGTGATGGAAGGGTGGGCTTGTCCTGAAGTCTGCTGCTGACACTGGAAACATTCGGGTCAGAGCTGGTGGGTGGTCAGATTAGCGAGTGCCAGAGAGCTCTCCGGTGTATCCTGCCCCAGGCGAGCTTCCGCCTTATGCATGAGGGACTTCTCCAGGACTCATGGGGAACTTACCTCCCCACCCCTCCCCGTAGTATCTCTGCTTTTGGATAACGGAGGACAAACTATAATTGGAGAGTGGCTACACTGATGTCATGTGGCTCAGGCGAGCACTCAAGGCACTATGGGAACAGCCTTTCAACAGCATGGACAGAAAGTACGGTATTCAGGGTCTTGGAATAGGCATCAAAGACGAAATAAAACTAAGATGTTTGAAATCACTTCTAATAATGGCATTTAATGCTCAGCGGATTACTGTTACATCTATATACATGGTTACATCTAAAGGCACTTCACTTCAGTCTGTATTGAGAACGTTTAAATGTGTTGTTGAATGTTTTGAATGTTTTATTGAATGTTCTTAATTGTTTTAAAATCTTGTTTTCTTTTGCATTATGTTGATGCTTTTAATGGTTTTATGTGAAGCACTTTGAATTGCCTTGTTGTTGAAATGTGCTATACAAATATATTTGCCTTGCCTTGTATTCATAACAATTTAAAATAAAACTGTTATAAATTGTTTTAATGTATTTCATATGGAAGGTGCTCTTGAATGAGTTGTATCCTCATGGGCAACACGTTTGTCAAATTTAGACAACTGCAAATTAGCAATAGCTGCAACAACATAAGTGCAAAGGGTAGGAACATTTTCGTGAATCAACCAACCAACTGACCGACAGAAAAAGGTGCACGTCACAGCTAAACAGATGAAAATGAGAGGAAAATGGCTTAAGAAACTTGTTTTTTACGGCTTGCTAATCAAAAAGCATTTGAGAGCAACACCATTCAAATTATATCACAACATGGTGCTTGGCACTTGAGTGAGACCTCAGGATTTGTGGGAGATGAAAACCTGTTTAGTTTCACAGCAAGCAAAGTATTTCCATGGTTCCACCTGGGGACTAGATATCCGGAGCTGGTACTCGATGCCGAACCTGACGTGTTTGGAAGACTTCCCTTAGCTTCTGTGATTCCGTTAACTTCACTTCTATAAATAAAGTGCAATGTTAACACAAAGCCTTCTGCAGCAGATTGGATTATGTCTCGCAGTAGAAAAAGAACAGAAGAGAAAACAAAAGAGGGTAAAAAGGAAAGAAACTTTAGGATCTGAAGGCAGCATGAGGTGCCTATGAATTCCTGGACTATGTGGGAAGTGTGGCTAATTTCATTTTTTTCTTAAGGCGGGTGTGAACGCGAGGGAATGGTGGTGTGTTTCATCCACATAGTGTAAGGACAGAATAAGCCGGTTGGACAGAGACTCCTGTGGTATTTAATCAGCGTCCCCAGGCCATTACCACAGAAGGGAGGAGAGCAAACACCTAGTATTGTCTTCTCTATAATTCTATGCTATCTTTTATTAAACCAGCATGACAGTCCAGGGAGGGAAAAAATATATATTTTGCGACATAGAGAGGAATGGAATGATAACAGAACGAAAGCCACATTCATAGCAGGTGAATAAAGGAAGGATAATTTCCCTTATCACAACCTCCAACGGGGATTTTAATTGTCCATTTAAATATTCAATTACAGAGGATTTGAATAGCACTTATTTCTAATATTTGACCTTCCATTAACGACAGGTGTGAAACCTATTAGTCTAACAGAATCTTGTGACACCAAACTATAGAGCCTAGATATCTGCAGCTGAGATCAACAATAGGAAATGACGAGGGTGTGGGTTCAGAAAGTTTCCCCCTTTGTAGCTGTCATACAATGAATATGAGTTTTAAAGCTGGGAAAAGATATATGGCGTTGAATTACTGTGTGTAATTTCTGCCTTTTAGCAAAACATCTCAGATCAAACCCAATAGAGCTTGAGTGCTGTAGGCGTCACTAGAAGTGATGCTTTTTGGAGACAAATCCTATAAAGGGATCCTTACTTATTCCCCCCCCTTACTTAATTTAGAGCTGCATTATTACTGCTTCTAGTGAAAACCAAACAGTAACCAATGATTTGGTGCAGCAAGGCTGATCATTTGCATTTTTAAGTAGTTTCCTATTGGAATCATGGCATGAGGTTCATGTCTTTTAATCTAAATTGATTCACAACTGACAGAGACTTTGGCTGGAGTGAACACTTTCCTGCCTGTAGAACTGCCAAATGTTAAATGATTTACAGAAGCAATAAATATCGGAAAACATGGGCCTGCAGCCAATCCCACCACCTAAAATGTGTTTCTAACCTTGACTAATGAATCTAAAGCAATTTGGTTTTAATCCAGACCTTTATGGAGAAAAAATTCAGTACACAAAAAAATTGCAAACACCATGCAACAGCACAAAAACAAGGCACATGTTGTATTTATAGATGTCTGAATGACGGAAGAATTTAGATTATAATTAAGGATAAAGAAATCACACAAATGAAGTGAAGCTAATGATGTAACTCAATTTGGACGGATCAATGTGTTGCTTTTTGATAGGTGTAAACTGTGAAAAAGGTGTCAGGGTTAGATCTGAGGTGACTTACATGGCAGACTCAAGTGTATTCCTCAGTGCTGGGATAATGCAGCTGTGCTACTAAAACTGTCAGGACTTATAATACTGTTGTAGATGCACTGCTGCTATACTGTAGCACTAAAAGGCTATTACTGGTGCAACTGTGAAACTCCAATATGTACAGCAAGAAATATGATGTAGTCAGAGACAGTGACAACAACAGTTGAAACTGCAGACTGTTGAGTAATGCTGTGATAGAGAAACATACAATATTAGGGGTACATGCATGGTGTATCTTACCAATGAAACAAAATGAATTTCAAATATGCAGGCATTCAGATGCAGTTAAAGGCAGGGACACATTTGTATTTCTACATTTACGGACTGAATGAACAAAAACAGATTAACTTTCAATTAAGTCCAATCTTTCTATTGTAGATTATGTGCTACATATAAGGCTTAAAGTAGTTGTTCAACGGTACTGTACAGTACACCTTGATAACTATGCTCTTGAAGATATGCAGTGTCATTTTCACACATAGTGGCCAACTGTGCTACAAGGACCAATTCTACAAACACTGATTATTCGTTTTAGAGTCTCCTTTTAAAGCACTACATGGTCAAATGTAAATTTGCAGACTTAGTATTCTGAACACAACACATCCATGACATCCAGTTAGTCAAAGTCATTCAGGTTAATTGGGTCGCAGAAGTCTTACAGAGGCTTTTATCATTGTTGGGATGTCCCCAAAACAACATGTTAGACTCTTTCTCGGTCCAACATTTTAACCGATGTCAGAAGAACACAGGTGTTTTCTATTAATATAGACTATTAGGTTAGACTAATATAGGTTTTATCCATATTACCACTCCCATGTCCAAAACCAAAACATGGTGATATGAAATCTTAGACAGACAGAAGCAGAATAGTATAGTAATATGTTAAGATTTTCAAATAAACAACCTGATTGTGGAGTATTAAATCAAATGATTGACTTATTAACCGTCTATTGTATAAAACCCACTCATACCACTCAGTTTGCTAAGAGTTTGAGTGGCAAAGTACGATTAGAAAACATTTGAAGTTAATTTGAAGTTTAAACAAAATGTTTACATTACGGCTTTGGAAGAAAACCCCCAGCCCCAAAGAAAACGACATTACCCATATCCAAACAAAATTCGGGAGTAAAAACATGTCTAAAGCATAGTACACTTGCAAGGGCCTTATCAAACCACTCTACTTAGTTATAACAGACTTACTTAGGGCTCATAGATATAGTAGTAACATATTCTGCCTTTCACTGATTGAAGGCCAAAATCATGATTATTTCAGGGGTGTAGCCCCAAGAGCGATTACAAGGGGAGCAGAAGACCGACAGGCATCAACATACCGACAGCACCAGGGAGGGAGCATTAGTTGCTTTTATTACTATATTAACTGTGCAAATGGCCTGGGGTAAACTACTGCCACAAACCAGAGCACAGGCCAAAGATTTAGTGTTTTACACATAATCCAAAAATATATAATATTCAGAGAAAACTATGGCATTTTAAAAAGGAGAGGGTCATGATGATTCACAGCAATATTTGAATAAGCTTAAAACATAAATACTACTCAATTGACTCTTCAGGACAGTGGAGAATGAGCAGCTGTTGTCAGATTTGAATAACTTTGAAGTGTTTTCCACTGAAGACTTGTATATTCCATCCACGAGGCAATGACCAAAAGTCAGTGTTAAAGGTATCAACATATACTTTAGTGAGCACGCTATGACACCTGCAGTAAGTTAGAATGCTGTTGTTGTATAACATATCAGAATGTTTACTTATATTTGCAAGTGTCTCCCTGACTTTCTGTACAATTCCCCTTCTGTGAACATGTTGTCATGTCAGGCTGTCAGTTTGAGGAATGGCTCGTCATTGTCATGCCAATGGGCAGTGTGAATTGAGTTGCGCAGCTGGAGTTATGTTAAACGTAAGGCAAAGTGACAGAAATGCTAATCAAGTATCAAAACTGACACTGCGTTTCCATCGATGCACATCAGACCCTCAATGATTTATTAGTCGTCGTGAGAGCATGTGTCAGTGTTGTGAGTGTCTCGCGGGTAAACAGGGCGCTCGCCAAGGTGCACCACTTAGTGGCTCCCTCCGCTCGCCCTGGAGTGCCGAGCAGGGCGGACCGCACTCTCCACCGGGGTGGCTGACAGCTGAGCTGAGGAGTAACTCTCAATATAGGTAAGCTACACGCAATATATCTAACCAAGTCAGTCAGAGTGTACTAAAGGGCCATTACTAGAGTACAAGCGAGCAGAGAGGGGGGCGGAGCGCCCACCTCAAATGTGCTCCTCTGCTGAGTAAGCCTTTTCCCCTTTCTCCCGTTCCATTCCTGTCCCCTGATCTGAGGGAGGAAGGGAAGCTGCAGCAGACCCCAATTATCTCACCGTCATTCACAATCCCTCATTCACCTCCCCAATCGCCGCCCACCACTGCATTAATTTTCAGTCAGGATATTCCAGCCAGAGCCTTGGGGATCCGGGGGTGGAGAGGTTAAACACTGCACAGCTCAACTGAATTTGGCATTAGAACCTAGGGGATGAAACTTAAAAGACAGCTGGCTCTGCTTTTCTCATACTAAACATTATTTGCATGGTGGACTGAGTTAGAAAGGTGTCTGTTTGCGAAGTCTCTACTTTGGTGTTGCCAATTACTGCTGAGCTTCTTTGTGGGTAAGATTCTGGAACGAGGCCTGGTTTGACGCATAAACAATGTTTCGGTGCATAATTTAGCTTGGGAATAAAAAAAGAAACACAATCAATGAATTCCCTTAGTTGTCTGGGTCTTAACTTCAGTTGACTGTTAGTGGAGGTAAAATTATTGCTTTTCCATGCATTTGATTGTTTTTTTGGAATTGGCACTATTGATAATGTCAGTATTCAAAGCTGTTCGCAATGTACCAATGCCAGCATATTTCATGATTAGCATCCATCAGTCATTTTAAAAGTCTAAATATAAAACAAATATAATGATTGTGTCCTCTTCATCAGCATACAAATATTCACACATAGTGATAAATATTGGAACAGCTGGTTTCTGCATAATTCATATGTCTTAACATCTGAGAGAATGCCCGCCCCCGCCAAGACGTTTCATTGGTTTGCCTGCAAATCAAGACCAAGTCCTGGCTGCCAAGTTTTGCAGCCATAGTGGGTCTGTTCATTTTTAATAGCAAGGGGAGAGAAATAGAATTCCTAATGATGTTGATTATTCAGTGGGGCAGACCAACATGTTGCATTTTTCCTTGAGTAAAGCATGAATCATCAGAGAATCACAGACTTTCCACAATGAAAATATTCTCATTCAGCACAAACAAAACTCTCTCTCTCTCTCTTTCTCTCTCACACACACACACACACACACACACACACACACACACACACACTTATACTGTACACACAATCAGGGACGCACACTCTCTCTTTCACACACAAAATGATTACTCCCTAAGGATCCTATTTGTGTTGAGTCCTCTACTACAGTACCTTTGATGTTGATCACCATTAAAAAAGACTCATTTGTTCATGTATGTAATTAATGTTTAGTCTTTGATTACTCCAGTTTCATTTTTTAGAAGCAGTGACATTAATATTCCGCTCTTGATTAAGTTGCTTTTCACAGCATCATCGACATCACTAAAGGCAACATCTCGCTATTCCAATTGTAAACAAGCTTGTCTGCCCTTTTGTGACAGATGTGCATTCTCTTGAAATACTCATGGTCTCCAGTGTATCAGGTGAATGCTTTTCTGTGTTATGGACAGTGTGAGGCATTGTTGCATGAGAGTAGCCTGGGGCAGTTTAAGCTTTCATAAAGAGAGTGAAAGAGAGGATGCATGAAGAGATTAATGGCGTAAAAACTATATGGAGAAGAGTGTAAACACAGTACTGGAGACCTGTGCATTTCCACCACAATTTTTGTCACTGGCAATGCTGTAACTCACAAGCCCTTACCCACAGTCCGCTGAAAGGTTTTAGTCCCCAGAGTTTCTGATACTCAAAATATGCTACTGGCATTTCCTATTGCAGATATCTGCCTCAGTGATTCAGTACTACTGTAGCCTTTTCTGCAAAAACAACCAAACAAAAAACATAGGAAATATGCTGTATGGTATAATATGATTCATGTATGATCACAGCTACAGTTGGTACATACTGTATACATTTTCCATGTATGGGTAGTCATCTTTAGGCCAAATGGGATGCCATCAGAGATAGGGTTAAAGAGGTTAAAGCAGCTGTGTATTCAGCTGGGTGTCCTCCAGCTTTGTTGAGGACACCTGCACGCGAGTCCAGTGGCTTCCAATAAGGGTTTCCAATGACTACAAAAAGTGCATTTAGAGTTTAGAATTTGTGCCCAGCTGTGCCCGGATGGACAAATCAGTATACAGGTTTTCAGAAACTCTTCAGAAAGCATTCATCCCACGGTAAAGATGACATTGATTGAGCTAGATATGTAGTTTAAATGCAAAAATACATCAACGGTATTCATAGAATGTAATATGAATGTAATAATTCCGAGGTAGTGTCTGGAAACATGACTGAAATCTTTAAGAGACTACAAGGATTCAGAAATCTTTTTTCAATGGTTACTGTCAGACTCCTACTCAAATATACAAGGGTTCTGACTGCAATAGCACTTGAATCAAATGAAATGTGCTTGCTGGATAAAGTTGATTACTGAGGGGCTACGTCAAGATAAACACATACTGACAACAATAATCATTCTCCTGTCCGACCACATCCGCATCATTTGATGAAGGGGAATCTGATACATTTGTGTAGAAAATCGGGCTGGCACAAACCAGATACGGGTTTGCGGCAGTACAATGCGGATGCACTCTCCTCAATTTAAAATGGTCTTCAATTTCATACAGTATGTGAGCTGTAATGCTTTGAGTTTTTCCGATGTAATTTTGTTTGAAACTGTAGCCTTGATAGTTTAAGTGCAGTATATGCAATACATACCTCTCTGAAAGGCATGTGAAGAATACTGTTGTTTAGTGCTGATGCACTACTTGTGTACAGTGGTACCCGGTGAAAGTATTGCATTTTTCTGAAGAAACCACTTGAGGCGTTGTATGCTACAGTTCAGTTTGGATGTTACAGTTCAGTATGTATAGGGAAGTATAAACAACCTGAGGAAAAAGAGTGATTCTGTAATAAATTAAATACACGGACCTACACATGTAGAGTATATTTTGGGTAGACAAGTACATAGGTTGAAAATGTCTCTGTTAGAAAGGGTACTATACTTCTGCAAGGCACTGCAATTCAGAAAAAAGTTGGATGTGTCATTCTACATGGCTTTATGTGTCATTATATAGATGAGTCACAAGCCAGAGAGAATTTCTAAAACCCAGTACGACTATCCCGCAGGGAATATTACACTGAATTTATTGAGACATGTGGCACATGTTTTGGATATGTGACTGAGAATGGAAAAAATGTATCTTTCCTTTGCAGACAAATTTGCTCACTGTAATAAAGATGTCCACATTGCACATCCAAACAGCTCCAATATGCCAGGGAGGAAATTTACAGTGCGTCCTTGATTTGTTTGCTGTTATTAATGTGGCAGTGAGGAAGGAAGTGGTCGGTGGCTGCCAGCGCAATATCTGACCTCTGAGAGTGCATTAAATCAAGGCATTAGGGGCTCCAGTAATAAAGAGGACAGCTAAGGCTGAGGGCTCTCTCCAAAACAAACAAGTCCAGGACAAAGCAGAGGGACAGATGCGGCTGGGATCATACCCAGAGGCTGCAGTGATATGGTTTTCGGGGGCGCCATGGTGACTGTCAGTCAAACCAGTGGGTCATCACTCCTCATTGGGCGCAAACAGGCTCGAAAGATAAACAGCACAGGGGCTTGCACTGAACCAATTGAAGCACACGCACACACATATACTGTCGGGTCCATGCCATAGCCCAATGAAACAGACGGTTATTTGTCGACATTTGCTTAATTTCATGCTATTTTCTTCACTTCACAAAATCTATTCATTCATATCTGTTTTTGTATTTTTGGAATTCAATTATACATTGATATTAATTCTTAATTACCTGTTTTATTTAATCGTTGAATGTGGTATATAATAATACCACAAAACAGGTTCTAAAAAAACATACATGATTAACTACACACTGCAACATTGCAGGCCAAAATATATTGCATTGATGAAGGCAAAGAAAACATGAAGAAAAAGGAATACTACACAGAGTAATTTTCATCAAGAGTAGGTGAGACTATTTGGTTTATTTTACCCCTCACCACATGCATAGGTCCAAAGGCTGACTCATTTTTTCGTAATTGTACTTTGTACCATAGGAGCCAAGATGATTGCATTCATTATCACACCGGGATTGCTCTGTTGAGTTTCAGAAATTGACAGAACGTGTGGTGGAATTCTGATAATGTACAAGCCAGAATGAAGAAAAGACCTATGCTTGCAAAACAAAAAGGCCTACGACAAGCCCTGTGGGGCACTATTTATCTGGGGCAGAGGGGGTATGCCCTTTGTGTTGTCAAAGATTATCTGAACGACACATTGTGTTCTCATTATCAAACTAGATGACTACTTTTGACATTATTTACATAGAAAATAGAACTTGGCCTCAAGAGAAGCCAAACTTGAAACAAAGCTTTTGATATTTCCTTTTTTTTACGAGAGTCTGCAGCAGACACGTCACTCTTACAAAACAGCATCCATGCATCAATTTCCCAACAGTAGGTTTCCACACAAACCTTGAGCCATTCATGTGAAGATAGAAAAGTGCGGAGGGTGGTTCAGTAAACAATGCTTTGCATTTACAAGGAAGGAAGAAATTAAGCAGATGCATTGTTTGCTAAATTCTGACTTAAGAATGCAAAATCTCCAATACTCATCATAAGCCATCATGACAAACTCCCAGTGAATTGACAAACAATGCCAGGAGTATCCCAGTTTTCAGCTACAAGAAATCTGTGATTTGCCTGCTGTGTTTATGCTTTGTCAGGCCACCGCAATCCAAGATATCTTGGAAGTAAAAGCATCCACGGAGTGTTTCTGATGATCCATCTGTGTGAGATGGAATAATGAACCAGCTAAATGAGACTAGAGCCATAAAATAGCATGAAGAAACATATGCCCATTGTAAGCAAGGCAAATTAAACTATCTGTTATTAAACGCAAGGTGTAAAATTTCTTCCTCCGGCATCGCTCTGTTGGTTAACTAATTATCACGGCACATTAATTTTCTGAGCCCTGAAGTATTTGTTGCGTTTACCCAAGGTACAGTGTGTACGTGTTTAGTCCTGTAAAAAGTAGATTTATTACAAAACAGACGCCATCCAGCATGAGCTCAGACAATGCAGCGCAGGGGCTGATGGGATTGCTTCATTTATATGATACAGATTGCATCAGGAATTCTAAGACGGTAAATTAGAGAAAACATAACACAGATTAGGTCTGACGTATGGTACCGTATGACCATAACAATGGCATCAAACATGTATTGATCATTAATGCGTGTTAAAGTTGAGGTCAACAGGAGGCCATAAAATCATATTGTTTTGATCACATAGGAGAAGGAATCCAAATAAGTGCCCAAATAATCTTATGTAAAGTCAGATATGTAAGAAAGCCATTTGGCTGGCACATTTGATTGTGATTGTTGTTGCAAAGGCTCACTGCATCCATTGTAGGTTTGCAAGACCCCAGCATGACGTTGATTAGGAGGCTTGTAAAGAAATAAGCTTGAGAGACCCATTTCACCACAAACCTGTATTCATTTAGTTCTGCAGATTTATATAGCCTGCTTTATCACCAAGAAAATCCAGCATGACATGAGAGTGAATTTTGCCCTTTTGAGAAGAGGGTTAATCTTTCTTTCTTTCCCACAGCAACCTCAATCTACTGTGGCCAGCATGCCTTCTATGATTCAGGGGCCACAGCAGTAAATTAAATTAAATAAACCCATTAGTTACACCATTGCTACCTTCTCACCTCTGACCAGATGCGTTTTCATGGTAAGTTGGCCCTTTAAAAAAACCAGAGGACACGTTATAGGGTTGTGATGACAAAGTGACCTTGAATAAACCAACAGGGGGCCTGTCCTCTGTGTTCATCATAGAGATCAATTAAAATAGCCTTTTTGCAACACAGCAAAGCCCCAATTTGTTCTGCAAGTGTCTGAAGGTAAATGTATGCTCGTTAAAAAATCAATTAATACTTAAGATTCTCTCTCCTCTTGTCTTTTAGACGCGAGACAAACTGGAGGTCGATTGGAGTGAACAGACTCTGTTGGCAGAGTCATCCCAAGCATACTGAAGATAAAGGTAAACACCCAAGTGCTGCTCACAAGAAACTCTGGGATGAAAAGTATTTGAAGGAAACTTAATCCTGCCAGTATAAGTGTGAGTTGCTATGTTTATCTATTTGACTTCTCTTTCATCTACCTTACGTTACATGACATAGACATGAGCCTCATACATTAGAAGACGTAAGAATATCTTAAAAGGTTGAACCGTTAAAATTGAGTATACAGTATACATGGGTATGGTGCACCTTTGTACATATTGTTATAGATACTGTATACTATACATACATGTATATACATATATATGTACAGTAGATATAACGGTTATAAGATTCTATCTCGCGCCATGCCTTCTCTGAGAAATATTCTAGTGTGGTTTTGTGTGTGAATATGTATGACACAGCAAGCTAAGAGAATAAAAGAAAATATCACCCCCAGCTTCTCATGGTCAGGCACAGATAATGGCCCTATTAAACAGGCAGAGCACGTCAACTCTCCCTTAAATCTCTACTGCCAATAATCCAAATAATCCAGGAAAAACAATCACCTTCTGATACACCAATTAGTAATTAGCATAATCCCTAAATGCGTTCTTTTGCATTTCATCGGCTTAGTTGAAGTCTCATAGGAGTTTGGCACATGCCGCGCGGCCTCTGTATAAAAATAACGGTCTCACACTGTTTCCTCGGCTGATGTTACTGGATGGATTTACTGTTTAAAGTACTTCCGATACCAATAAAGCACAGATAAGCCTATGGTTGCTTGAGGAAGCATGCTTGGAACCCACAGACATGTGAAGGTGTTCTAAATACAGTATCCCCCCATGAAAACGTTTTCCTCAAGATCCGAACCACTCAAGATCTATCCCAAATACTATGTAAGGACTGCGTCATGCGAATTTTACGCATCTAATACCCGGCTCCTACATTGTTTCACACTGTGCTAAAATTATTCTAACGGAATACCCCATGGTGATTTCAGGCAAAGAAAGAGTATGAATAAATAAACAACATAAAGCGACGAGAAACTTCAAAGGCAATGGGACAATCACAGAAAACAAGCTCCTGGAAGCCAATGAATGTGTTTGTCTTTGTTTGTGACAGTGACTCAGGGGTGTAAACAGAGGAATTAGCTCACACCTCCGGAGTCTCAGCACATCTCACTCCCATAATTGAATTAAGCCTGTCAGATTGTTTTTGGAGCTCTGGATGGCGTCAATGGTTCAAGAAGTATTTTGGCTCAACGGATCACACATATCAATTCCACTTTGCCTCTTTAGTGCAAAACTTTGGTCGATGCATGGAAATTCGGCTACGGTATTTAATAGTCGAGAAGAAAATATTTTCTGAGCCGTGGATGACGTCATTGATTCGAGAAGTATTTTGGTGCAAGGTATCACACACATCGTTTGTACGGTGGCTTGAACTTTGTCACTTTCTTCAAAAGAACGTTGGTCCATGCATGAAAAATATGGTAACGGTATTTAATGGTCAAGAAGAAAATATACTCTGCTTCCATCTCATGGTAATCTCAGTGTTTTGGCCATGCTGCCACATTGATGAACAACCTACAGTGTGAGAAAGCTTGTATGTGTAACATGTCATGGGTATGCAGGCGGAATGATAATAGTGGCGTAGCACGCAGGGAGAAGTTATGATTTCCAGCCCACCACATCCCTCAGCATAACACACTCCTGAAGTACATGTCAGGTCATGGGCACATATTTGAAACATGCTCCCAGCAGCCCTTGTGTCTTGGCTTCATGGCCATTCCCGTTTGGGGCTCTGCCCTGACTACACCAATGCATCAGCCTGCTTTTAAGTTTGTGTCATGACTGCATCCCTCACTGCAGATACGGGACATACACAGCTCTAGTGCTTCAGGAGAAGCAAAAGGAAAATTGGAATCTTGACAAGTATGATTGACATGCTTATTTGTCCCAAGGAAGTCTTATTCGCTGAGATTTAGAGATGGCTGTGAACCAGCATTCTGCCGAATGGAATCATTGTTCCTCCCAACTAGAACCACATCATGGCAATTCTGCAGGAAGTAAATAATCCCTGTGAGATAGGAATCCTTTTAAGCTTAAAATGACTTCAGCTTATACTTTATTTTTGGTCCAAAATAAATCATTTAGCAGGCAGGCTGTGGCTGTCATTTTCAGGCAATCCATCCATAGCATGGAACCAAAATACTGGCCAAAGACTTCCCAACTGACAATAAAAGAGAAAGCAGAACTGAGTTCATTTCAGCTGACAGACAACTAAAGTCTGACTGTCTTGATGGTTAGCCATGCCACAGTCCATGGTGTTGGCATAACCCAAATTATAATTACACTGTGAGTGAACTCTGTGTAAAGTAAACTTTAAAAGAGATTCCATTTAGACGCTTGATTATAGCCACTATTCAGCATGAGTATAACAGAGAGAGAGAGAGAGAGTGAGAAAGAGAGAGAGAGTGCGAGAGAGAGAGAGAGAGAGAGAGAGAGAGAGAGAGAGAGGGAGGGAGGGAGGGAGAAAGAGAGCAAGAGTGTGAGAGGCACTGCAATTGCATGAGAAGAGGAGCTTGAACAGAATGAAACGGCATACCCTAGCCCACCCATCTTGACAGTCAGAATGCAGCAGTCTTCATAATCTCTTTCATAATTCTTGTGCCACAATAGAAGTAGACTAAGATCACTCCAAAGGCTGACCCTTGAGTGACACAAAAGGAATTTAACCTACATTCACACAATAGAAATCATGGATGATACCATAGAAGTGGAAAAACATTTTAAGGCTGTGAAAGTGCTGTGTTGATGCTGTTCATGATTGTTTCACAGCTTAGCATAACAGTGCCGCACGCATATATTCGAGTATTTGAAATACAGTTTAATATTGTATTATTTAATGAAGATGTACATTTATTACAAAACTACAGTAAACAAATATTAGCTTTTACATAAAAATAAATACAATTTGAAGGGTAACTATGAATCATATGCAGGATGGTAAGGCAGCAATGTGACTGCAGACTATATTGTTCATTATGGTATGTATATTTATGATAAAGGCAGTCAAGGGACACAAAAGCTTCCCTCTTTTCAGTTTCCTGATGGTTGAATGTCATCTGTTTCACTATGCCATGGCATGTTTGGATCCAAAAAAAAGGAAAAGTAGAAAAATGCTGGGACAGGAAGTAAATGTGATTGGTGTAGTGGATAGTGGTAGAATCTCTGAGCTTCGTGTTACTTGGGAGTTTAATCAAGTGGAAAGAAGGGCAGGAGGGGGGAAGGGGGCGGTGATGGTGTTGAGACAGACCTGACTGCTGCAGTCCAGTCTCTCGACAGGCACTGGGGCATGCTGCTAATTAAAAAGTTTAATTCCACGACTGCCGCGTTGGCATCTGAGTACCCAGAGGTGCGTCCTTGCGAGCCTTGGCGTCGCCTTATCAGGCGTGGGCAGATTCTGCCGCGCTAAGGAGGAGCGGGACGTGGAGGCGCTGCAGTAGCACACAAGCCCAGCTGGAGGATGGAGGGATGGAGGGATGGTGGGATGGCATCCAGCCTGCGAAGGGATCTGGCCCACCTCCCTCAATCCCATCTCCCCAGTGGCTGGAGTCACGGGCCCCTAGTCGGGTGGCAGGAGTCAGGGGCTGAGCATCCTGTAGAGTTACGCGGTGAAGGGGAGGGGAGCACTGGGGTAAACAAGGGATAAACACTGGATTTAGACTTTCTGCTGCCTTGCTCTGCAGTGGATCTGTGTCTCAGTCACACGCTTCCTGTCAGAAGGTCCTGTCTTATTCCTGAAGGGCGAGGGTGAAGCCAGGGCTGGAGTACACACTGTTCTTTCCTCTCAGTCCCCCAGCAGCACAGACAGACATGATGCTCTGACACTCCCTACATGATGTGAATTTAGTATTCAGGGAAGAGAAGAAGAGCCCGTGAAATTCTTTTCAGCAGTGATTCACAGCGCTGTACAAAACAAGAAACCTTCAATGATAAAGTAGGGACGAGAATGAGAGCACTTCATTGTACGGCCTTGGTTAAGGTACAACTGCTGTGTGGGCTTCAGAGCTGTGTGGCTTCTATTGATCAGGAAGGCTGATAACTCACACACGGAGAAAAGTCCTTGGTGATAGAAAGAAGATTTTTTGGGACATCTTGTAATGGCCACATCACATGAAAGCAAATGAGAAACTGAAAGAAAAACCTCCATCTTAGGTAAACCAGAGGCTAGAGAGCATGGAGTGTGAGACTCTCCGACATTGGACACTGAATACTGTCTCATCATACTTCATTTGCTGCACAGCACTGCCACACTATAGTTTTGCAACACTGGGCCATAGCCTTGCAAAGGTACACCACAGCTCAAAATATTGACAGCGTCAAATATTCTCAGCATTTATTGCTAACAAGGTCAAAGTGTCAATTTAACAACATGTAAATAGGAGGGATTGAATACCTCACAAGCTTTTCAGAGCAATTTGTTTCCCTGGCAGTTTCCACAACCACAATGGGATCTGTGCACAGTGACAGATAATCAAATAATCTACTGGAAAATCAATTGTATTACAGTACCAGCAATAGAGTTGTTTATATGATATCCATTAACCCTTAGTTGTTTGTACCACCTATTTAAAGCCGGATCAATTTACAAGCCTTCTAATGATAGCGCCGCTGTTATTACCTGACACACATTAAGGATGACCTACTCAATAAAAACTATAGCTTGTCTACAAAAGCAGTAAGAGGTTTAACACAGCATGCAGCTCTCCCTGACAAGCTTTTAAACACTGTGTCAGGAGGTAAAATAAATGTTGCCAGGGTGCAAAATCACATTTAGACAAAATGGAGAAAAACTCTCCCCTTAAAAAAAGTATCCTGAATGAAGACACACAAATAATCTGTTCTAGACGTGTCTTGTTTGAATGAGGGACTCTCTCTGACTAGCTACAGAGGTGATAAGAAATGTCTGATTTTTTTGACCTCATGCAGACAGCAAACTGAATCACAAGAACCCTGGAAATATGTTCTGTGTAGAGACCCTTGGAGACTTGGGCCTATGATATTGCATGACCTGTGGAACAGCTACAGATTGGAAAGAGGAGAAACAGAAGGAGCTACGTGATGCAGCTTCCCCAGCTAGCCCAGAGCAACAGAAAGCACATCCACCACAAGCATTGGTGTGGCGTAGATTAGTATTAAGTGGCCCTGGAACTGAACTGAAGTGTGTTCCATTCGGATGTTTATTGGAGAACAAGGAGTAATGTGTAGATTCATGAGAAAAACCACATCTCTGGTGGTGTCCTGCCAAAAACAGCGAAGAACCACAACCAAGAAGAAGAGAATGTATTGAGTGTCTTGTCACACCCAGATGTTGCTAGACAAGCTACTACAGAGCCTGGCTACAGAGAGCTTCAATCTAGCAGCTTGCACAGTGATGCCAATGATTCACTGATATTGAATACAAATGCTGATGAGAGAAAACAAAGAAAGGAAGAAAGAAAGAAAAGGAGGGAGTGAGTGAGCGAGCGAGCAAGAAAGGGCAGAGAGCGAGAAAGAGAGAGAGACTGTGAACCCTATGGCATACAATAAGAGTTTATGGACAGTGAAACATTATTATTAGTCAAGCACCTTGGAAAGCGCCCAGCTAATGGAAATGAATACACATATTGATCATGCTAAGCCATAAAGTGGGCTCTCCACTAGGCCTACAGGATGACTCTCAGGATCTGTGGATAATCTTACACTTTCAATAAGCAAATGCAGTAATCTCTGTATTCCAAAAATGTTAAATAAGACAAATATAACCTTATTGAAACATATCAAACATACACATTCTTTCTAACTGAATACGTTTAGAATCTAGTTTGACTTTAGGTTGTACGAGTGTTACTTACAACATACTCAGCTATGACAATGTGCAAAGGGTGAAACCATTTCACATTTAAATGCATTCATTGCATTTGGTAGGATAAAGAAAAGATTCAGCCATTAAAAGTAATATTAAGTGGTTATGATCGTCAGCTGCTTATGAGTTCAAAGGATTAGGCAACACATTAGACTGCACTGTGCCCATTATTGCCAAATACATTTTTATAACAGCATGAACGTAAGACTCTCAACGATGACCAGTCCTCGGGTCATCCCTGACATTGCTTGTGCTAAAGTCATCAGGAAAGCTGACATATCTTATAAATCTGAGTTTAACCCCGTCACACTATAATAAATGGTGGCCGATAGAACAGGCCAACTGGATAAATCCACCCCATGGGTGCAAAACCTAAGCTCCCAGATTCTTTAATTCCTGCACATGCACGTCATTCTGAGGTTAACGTTACTCAGAGGACGGACGCAGAAATAAATGTAAGAGCGCTTAAGGGATTTCGTTGGCTCAGGGGCACTAAAACACACAAGCACACTTTGGTGTTATTTATGTAAGCCTGTCATCTTCCTGTCTAATGAGGCCCGCACCGTGAGCGTAATGAAATGGCTCACATTAACATGGGCTAAATGAACAGCCGAGAGCTCCCATTCCTCTGCAGTGAGATGAAGGCAGATGCTCCTCTACCCAAAGCCTTGTGCCACAATAATGGTTGTGAAGAGCCAGAGCACTGCTATGGGCCTATGCAGGAACTCTGTGTGTTGAATTCATTCTCACCAGCTCAGTGAGTACGTTTCAAATCCTGCATTCCCCTGGTCAGACATCGTAATGCTAGAATTACGCTTTACTGAGCCTGTGTCACATGGACCATGATTGAACCCGACAAATAGATTTCCCTCCAATAAACATGTGTAAATCACATAACAGGCACTAACCCAAACATCGCTGGGAATTTATTTTAAAAAGCTGATATTGAGTACCTGGTGTGGCCAGCAACTTAAACTCATGTGAGGGGGACAATAGCTGGATCAAGGTAATATAGCCTGCTTAAGCAGATCAAAATAAAAATATTTTCTCTTATTCAAGCCTGCAAAAGGTTGGCAATACATCTTTTATGTCAGGACTTGCCTGTGATTTCTTTTCAAGCATTTTCTCTCTCTTTTCCCTGCTGTGTAAGAAGTAAATAGAGGTGTAAGGAGAATTTGATAGAAAAATTTGCTCCAGTGCATATGTGCACCTACACTACACTATACGACGATTTACAGTGTCATTGGTAGCGATATTAGGACCAGCTAGTAATGACTAATGAGTGTGTGCAAACTACTTATATGCACATATATAATGCACATAAACAGAATGTCTCCTATCACTGTTTGGAGCATATTATAGGGAATAATTAAAACTGGCAAACCTGTTGCACAGACGTCTTTATGAGGACCACAGAAATGTATACCTTGCACGCTTTGCATGCAATTTAGTAGACTATAATATATGAGGTGTATTAGGTTTGTGGTGCTATAAATCTCCTTTTATGAAAACATTGTCTGTTTGAAAAGTGGTGTGAGGGAAATCCCAGTGTTTCACAAGGTGTAGTATGCAAAATGGCATAGGCTACAATGCAAAACAAAGGTTAGATTTGACATCGATGCGTGAATTTTTTTAACATGTTTTCAATATATTATTTGCATGCCAATCTAATGCTAATGAGTCGGCCTTGGGTTTATCGATCATGGACAACTACTTGGCATGTTTGAATGAAACGGCACACGGAGAATATTACTTGACGTACTGAAACATTAGCCTATACTTAATTATCAGTCAAATAAGTAGATGTAGTGGAGCTTTAGGTAGTAGCAGACATGCCATGGCTAATGTTGGCTTATTTTGAAAGGCTGACAGGATGCTAAATGAAAGTGAACGGGGTTGTGCGCACCTGTACCAGTCTAGTCCCCTTTCATAGTTCCTATCGAAGAAATGTGGCTCGTTTCCAACGGCTCTGACGTCGGGATGGACCCTCAAAGCTTCAAGTAGAGCCCTGGTTCCTCCTTTCTTCACTCCAATGATAATGGCTTGGGGGAGTTTTTTCTCCCCATAATCCGAGGTGCAGTTCACCCTGAGTTCGCTGTCCGTGGTGCTAATATCCTGGTGTTCCCTCTCCAACGCGGTGGAGTGATACACCGAGGCGGCTTTAGTTGGAGACGTCCTAACCCACTCCATCGTTCTTTGCTCGGTTTCCACATTATGTTTGACGGTGGTAATTGTTATTTTTCTGTCAGCATCGGTAGCTTCGATCAGTTCCTCGTCAATAAAGCCCTGGGATGATGTAGAATAAAGTTTATCCCTTAATGTAACGAAAGTTGTCTCCTCCGTCACCAGCCTCCCTTGGTACACGTAGTTTTCTTGCAAGGGGAATTGCAACGAGTTGTAACAGCTCATCAAGCTATAGAACAAGTAGGTGACAGAGAGGGAGAGGGTGAACATGAATAAGATTTTCCGGGGCACTTTAGAGGTAAAAACCGAAGTGCTGGACCAAAATGCCATCTCTGATAGCAGTGATCCTCTCAGAGAAGTGGCCAGACATGTTTCCACCCCAAGTCTTGCATGGACACTCAACAACAATAATCTGTCACTATCAGCACTGTTCCAGATGAAAATGCGCGTAGCCGTGCAACTCCAACCTACCTCCAATTCGCATAGTTATAAAGATAGAGGGAAATAGATCGTTAAAATTCCGAACGGATATCGCGTCCCTTTCTTGAGTATCGATTTCTTATTCCAACGCTGACAGCATATGTCACAATTTATTGGACTGAACTTGCAGATTAGAAAGGCTGCGGTCTGGCGTCCTTCCAAATGAGCCTCCTGGTTTGAAATGGCCAGAGTGTGATGGACGAAGTCTTGGCATTTTACGGGAAAAAAAGAAAAAAGCGAACGGCAAAGTGTTTGAAGTTGTGTGCAAAGCACGTCTTGATCAACCGCTCAGCTCTGAGACCAGTCCAATCCTGGATACACTGACAAGCCCTTCAGTGGATTCAAAACCGCCAATTACAAATCCGCTGGATCTTTCTAACACGGAGGGTAAGCCACATTCACTATCTCACATGCTACTAACTTGATGTAGTAACTAAAGAACCTTTAAATACATATTAACTCACTGTTCTCAGTAACCACTAATGCTGCTTGTTGTCCTAAGCCTTTTGGTGATTGGTAGATACGATGTGCGCATCAGCTGTGTGAGATCATCTGAACCGAAGCACCGTAGAAGCACACTCACAAGCTTTAGTGAAGCCTACACCCACTTTTTCTCAACCCATGCAGAAGTACAAACGTCAGATTTAACTGAGATACCATTTGGATTAGGAACGACCTCCCCCCCCGCCCCCCCCCGCCCCCGCTCTATGCTTTGGTTTACAATGAGGTCACATGTGCATAGGTAGTGAAAGGTAAAACTCAATTTAAATAGTCTTATCATAGAACCAAACTAAAGTTTAGGATATCAGCAAGATGGAAGCATATCTGTGTATGTTGTTTAATTTGTGATTTTAGTGCACACTTGTGTCAAACTAACAATTTATTGTTGTTTTCGCTATTATTATTACTTTTTTATTACTATAATTAATTTATAATAATGCAGCTCATGTCTGCACCCTACTGGTTCTCAGAAATATTACAAAATTATACCAATCTTTCGGAACAATAACAAACAACAAAGAACATTGAATTTACGCCTCTTGATTTTAGAGTGTAATGCAATTACCTTTCTGACTTTCCTACAGCAACCAGTTTGATGTGTCAGTTGACAGACTTACATTGTTGCAGGTCAATAAGCAAATCAACACTACAGTAATACTGCAGCAACAGCACTCTTGAGTCAGACCAATTAACTCCCATGAGATTGGAAAGGCTGTTTCCCAAAGGGTTCCCTGTCCTCCAACTTAAAGTCGTTGTACTGGGAACATGGAGAGGACTGCTAACTTATATTAGCAGCTATGCAATATCTGTTCTTTCATTGCCCTTTGTATGTTATTGTAGATACATTTCATTGTCTGTGTGTTTACAGATAACAGGTAAAACCCTTTCTTTTCGTTTTGGAACACTCTATGATGTTGTACCAATACATTGGAAAACGTGCTACACCTTGATGTTTGCAAGATTGTGAACAAGCCTAAATCACTCCCTTGTCATGATATTGCAGTCATTTGTCATGTTTGTCATCACATGCCATGTGTGATAAATCATTAGGTACCTCCTTAAGGACTGACTCCATCATGTCAATAAATGTCATACACAGCTGTTTCCTGGCAATTGGCAACCATCAGAGTAGTATCCAACATTTATCCCAGCACATGTAACTCATCTTTTCATTTAAAAAAAATCATAAAAGGAAATTAGTTGATGCCTTGAGACAGTTCAACAGTTTAAATATAGTCAACGTGGTTTAGGCATTGGTTATGTACTAAGCGTCTATCGAGATGACTAAAATGCTATTGTATATGCACCTCATATCTCTCTTCCTTAAGGCTTAATTAGTGTCTTCAATCATTTTTAATTTCATGAGGTGGGGGAGGCAGACTTTCTAGAACTGTCTATGTTTTACAACATCGTGTAACAACTTTTTTTTGTGTGAAATGTGAATACTATATTCAGTACCAACTGTCAATATTGAGAGACAGAGTGAATACTAATTGGCAGTTATTGTGATACATAAAAGAAAAACATATATTGTAAATGGTGTCTGAAATGTACAGTATGTTAAGTTTCATAGCAATGCCAGGGCAAGAATGATTATGATACTGTGTGTTTAACATTAACCTGCTTTAACAGCCGTCTGACAACAATCTTTTTTAAAGTTGTCCTCTCCATGCTCAAATGGCTGTGTGTCAATGCTGAGGTGAAATGATAGATACAAGCCCTTTATTGGATCGATAAGACTGTTTCCCCCAATGTTGACCAGCCTGCCACTCTGTAGACTAATTAGATGATAAAAAGTGATGGATGTGTATTAAATTCAGCTGGCCCTTAAAAAAGAACTCCTCTGGGTTTTGCACCATTTCCTGCTGACCTTTTAGATCCCAACTTTATTGTATGTGAATGCAATTAAATCAATTTGTTGGGTGTTTGCAGTGCAGCGTTGGTTCGAAGGTTGGCTAGTGTTTAAAAATCCAATGGAACCAAGGCTTTACATAACTAAATATGATAAATGAAAGAGAAATACAATGACTGTATTACAATCATGATCCTTTTGAAACGGAACGAACGAAATGGACACTGGCCAATTTCAACATTTCCACAGTCTAAATAACACTGTGGATAGACCCCCATTGATCCTCATTTCAAAACACAAGATAATGAGACTTCCCAAATTTGCCCCCAGATAAGTCACAGAGTCTAAGCTGCACAAGAAGGGGACAAATTACCCACAGTGGAGTTTGTTCTAGAAAAGAATCCAATAACCTCTGAATGGGTCATATGTTCGATAGCCTCCTTTGAGAACACGAAGACCAAGACACTGTAAATAGAGGAGAGGAGTTCAGATGTATAAGGCATTTCCCACATGATCAGCAAGGGGCCATGTAAGTCTTTGTCGAACAGAACTTTTATCCTTCTCTCTTTGTTAAAGATAAGGCCATAGGTTCTAGCTTATCGTGTAGAAATACAAAGGAGTACATTCTCAAAGAAATCAATCTTCAAGAGAGAGGCGCTACCTCCTATATGGTCTTTCATGTCGTTATTTGAATAAGGGCCATAGAGAAAACTATACTACAGACAGTAAAGTATATTTAATTTAAGTCTGTATTTTAATATTGCAGTCTCTTTACATTGAATATTAATGTAATGAGTAGTGTTTCCGCTGCAATGTGGTCCATATTAGGCTCTGTCGTGTTTTTCTAGCCATTTTTAAACAGAGATTCCGGAATACCGCCATAAAGAAGACCCCTTATTATACCGACTTTGTTTACACTGAACCAAACAAAGGCGGCATAATGCAGTCCGGGTGTAATGTTAGATAGCACGCCGGTGTTCCGGGAAACAGAAGCGTGACATCAGCATCTAGTGTGAATGCCTGCTCTCCCTTTTACACATAATTATGCCTGCTCTTTTACACAGACGTCAATTCAGCTCTGTGACTACTTCCACTGCAGACTTAAAGCAGGCTCAACAATGTCCGTCCCCTTATTCCATGTTCATACTTTTTACACAGAACTGCGAGGCACAACTTTCCCACCTTGAACAGGTTGTGTCAAAGGACCTTATGTTTCTCACAGTGTGCAAGTACGCTATCTTGGTGTCATCCACGCAGAGCTGATACAACCCTGGTGTGCAGTGGTAAAAAAAACCAGTTCATGTAGGAAGCCAAATCACAAAAAAAGTGTCTCATTCAGAGAGGGCCAAAAACAATCACTTGCCCCTAATGACCCATCATTGGAAAGTGCCGAGGATTGATGACTTCTATTTGCCCTTTCAACAAGGTGTGCTAGGGCAACTTGTCCCACACATCACATTCTCCGTGGAGTGGAGGCACCAGGAACCACGGCGATGTCCTCTCTCCCCAGGTGCTCTGAAACCTGCACTGAAGCTGTGGCGAGAACTACCTGTGGGCGTGCAGGAACAACTCCCGAGTCCCATTCCTGAGTCTGCAAGATGTCCCCCAGTGCCTCCCAGGTGTGGCTCCCTCAGCATAATTAAGGTGGGATCTGCCAGGGCTTCTAGGCCAGGGTCATTCATCAACCGGATCACCCGCAAGATTAATGTGCCCTCGCTGCAGCGCTGCAATGGATTGCTGCCACTTGCTGAGATCATTAGCACTGGCCTGCACACCACTGCAGTGGGGCTCCGCTCAGTAGAGGGAGATTTGCAGCTTTGCATACTAAATGAATAGTCCATCATCGCCTAATTAAGGGATTATTGGAGACACTTGTGTCCAGTCCCCCGGACAGTAAACCATAACTGAAGGGCAAAAGAGATAGATTAGCTCCACCTGCTTAGTGGCAAAGAGCAAAGTAATAAAACTGCTGACAAAGGTAAGCTCAAAGGAGCATGGTGAAAGAAGGTGTCAACACACAGCATTCAAATCCCAACAGTTTCAGAGATGCTATTTAATAATCCAAAGACTCTCCACAGCAGGATTGCAACATTTCCACTGCCTCTTAGACTTAGCTAGTATTATTCCTGCAGTCAAATGAGGTGCTCGTAGTGTGCTGGCCATGTTAAATGGACATATTCGGTTTGGGAGCACCTGAGATAAGGCTAATTGTCATTCACAGACAGGAAGGCTCCAGGAAGGCTCCCGTGTATCTATCATGCAGATCTGAAGTGAGGTGCAACACGGGTACACACCCCATTAAATAGGAATGTGATAGACACGGAGGCATTAAGAAGTCCACATGGTTGTACTGGAGCTGTATGTGAATTGAATACAAAAGATCATAGGGGTCGATTCCGTTGACACACATTCAGATCTTTCAGATAATTGCCTCAGTTCAGTTCTAACACAAGATCAATTCACTCAGCTTACTTTGAATTGGATCAAAGTTTGGGTTCAAGTGCCCAAATCAATGCTCTCAACATCACAAGTTATATCCAATATGTCCATTTGTTTTAGTTTTAAATGAACCAAGTGTAGTGTAAATTGATGAAGATTAAACATGATTTAAAGTTTGACCTATTGCCTATAGTAAATCTATTTACACTAGATGTCCATATGCTAAAAAAATTAGGTGAAATGTAAATGTCAGAACTTTTCTAAATTGAACTTTATCTGAAATGAAAGATGACCCTTGCAATGCCATGAAAGGAAAAACAAGAGGAGCCTCCACTTGTTGTGTAAATCATCATACAGCTCCACTTTCTCAGGGAGGAGAGAGGAGGGAGGAAGGGAGGTTTGAGCATGGCTTTTCTGGCAGTAAGCCTTCCAGTATATAAGGCTTGTTTTTCATTGACTGTGTCAGGAATCAAGAGGGCTAATCCCTCTGAGACTTCAGATGAAAGTTTCAAAAGAAATAATGAAAGGCCCACTGCCTGAGGGTGCATATCAGGGTGAACATACAGCAAGCTGGAGAGAACCGCAGCAGCGCACGACAAACACGCAGCGAAAAGAGAATACAACAGCAGCCTCCCCTACTCGCTTACCACCACCCCCACCATTCCAACTGAAAATATACATATTCACATATGCTCTCTCTCTCTAGTGACATAAACAAATAAGCTACTGTAGGAACATCAAAAGCCTGGCGTGCCAAGGATACAAGCCTCATTTGTTTTCAGTTTCCATATGAATCAATACAATCTTGGAATGACCTTCCATTGACTGCAGAGTATAATATAAAAGGATAATTGGCTGTTACCATGCACCCAAAAGGTGATCTGCCAATAAGCATGATTTGCAACAAAAGCATGTGATGTAATAAAAATGATTAAATGTTAATGTAAAAGGGATTCTTTGTGTATAATTTGGTGTCCAATTTCTTACTGTGTGTGTGTGTACTGTATGGCAATATTTACTATATAATATATATAGTGTTTGTACATAGGAAAAACTCAACGTCCTTGGGCTAAGAGTTATGGTGAGCGAAGCAGACCTTAGTGTTTTGTGTTTAAATTGTATTATTTAGCCTGAACCTTTTATCCAAAGCCACCTATAAGTAGTACAAGTAGAACATACAGCAGAAGATCAAGGATCAGAAGTTCTAACAGTATTTTCAGTCAAGGTCTGTATTTACTGGACACAGCGCAAAGTAACCACATCTCAGCTGCCAGGCATGGTAAAAAATAATAATAAGGTAATAATAAAGTACAGTGCAACAATAACATCTCCATTACAATAGTGCAGGTAAAGTGCAGCATAATCAACGTCATCTCCCTAAGTGCAATATCAAAGACTTTCGTGGGGGATGACAAATTAGCAGTTATCACAAGAAGTAATGGACTGTACTGCTTAGTGTTGCTTTTGGTGCCCTTAGTTGCTTTTGGTGCCCTTAGGCATGCAAAAGAGTAGTTAGTCTAGGTGAAGCTGAAAGAGGAGGGTCTTGAGACCTTTGTGGCCAACCACTTATATCTAGCACAGCATTTTATATTTTGCACCAAACACTGCCTCTCCTAAGAAAACAAACAAAGACGCTGAAAATCGGCACCATTTTTGATCAAAGATACATTAAGCGTCCGATATTTAGCTATAATGTAATATTCACCTACCCGCACACTTATTTACTTAAAAGGGCTTATTTAGAATCTAGAACCTAGTTGTTCCATTTTACCCTCTCGCTGGGAGCAATAGCAAATACATTTCTCCTGAAATCATGACTTGTACAGAGCCTCAATTGGCCACAGAAGGTTTTCAAATGTCTCGGTCACAATATTCTCACACTAGAATGAATACTGCTGCATGAACCTTGATTCATTGGACAGTGTTAACCCTCACAGGACCTTAGGCTAGGAATCCTATAAAATGGTAAACGTCACCTCACCCTTATGTCATTTCTCATGTTATGTTAGAACTACAAGGTGAAACAGGGTTTACCCTTTGAGTAAGATTTATAGCCCAGAACCACCCAGAAAATTGACACCTGAGATCATCAACTTTATCATTGTCTAGGAGTGATCATTTTCAGTCTGTGTTAAGCCATTTTTAACAACCTAATGATCTTTGTGCCCTTTGAGAGCTTATGAGAGTGCAGAAGATGATGAGATGCCAAGTGTTTTATTTTTCAGAAGGAGATATCTTTCTACTACAGATTTACAGCATATACAGGCCCATCCATTTGACATTTAGCGAACAAAAACGTTGTGTAAATTATCTACAGTAGTATGATCAACACAAGGGAATCTTTCTCAGACTTAAGAATACTCTGAATACTCTGAATATCAGAGTGCAAGAGCAAAAACAACATTGACATTGATTATTACATATGCCGACAGTACTTAAAAATGACAATACAAAATGTTCATGATTTTTAAATGATTGATATATTTTCACACCATATCCAACATGGTATTTGTAACTTAAGTATTCAAAGATCATGTTGCTCGTGCTTCTAGTGGGAGAAATTAAGGATGTCCTATGCTCTTATGTTGTCACAATACAAAAAAAAATAGATTAGATATTGCCTTGTTATCTGTTCATGTATTCTTTGTCATCACTCATTCATATGTGTTCCTACTGTATTGTGTATCAAGATAGATAGACATATACTTTATTTCAATGTCCTGTCTAGAACAGTTCCTAAAAGCAGTCAGGAGTCCTGGGAGTAAGTGGAGTTCTACGAGTCCTGAGATACTGAGGCTGTCGTGTCTATGATGAAATGTCCGTCTGATTTAATGACTAATGAAATTGGCTGTAAGTTGATTTTTTATTTGTATTCTATTCTATGACCTTCATGCCTTAAACAGTCTTTACTAAAACGACAGTGTGTCTGAACTGGTCATTAGTCTGGTCGAAGTGTGCATAGATTCTCTCTCCAATCCCATGGGAAAATGTGTCCAAATTTTTGACTGGTACTGTATATAATATAGACACACACAAGCATATAAGGAACAGAAAGAAAAATGGAAAGAAAAAAAATCATCAAGACATTAACTGCAAATATGCCTAAGGTCAAACAAAACTTCCAGAGCCTGAGAGAAGGCCCTTTTTCATCAATTCTAGCCACGTATGGAAACCAACACACGCCATATCATCAATTCAGGAGCTCCTTCACTGTCCAATTAGTTTTATCTAAGCTTTGCAAGAACACAAATGTGTCATTCAAAAGAGAAATGTGATAGAAATATGAGAATGTATCTGTCCCTAGAGCCAAAGCCCGGAATCTATCACCTCTTTAACACCTAATTATATAATAATTCCAATTCACTGCTCATGTCAGTGTTTGTTTTATGGTGTACTGCGGACGATTGTGCTCAAAATGACAAAGGAAGATTTCAATTAAAGATGGATTTCATGAATGACAATGATCCTACCCTGTCACCAGCAGACAGCGTGAAGGAGCCACTAGGTGGGTTTCATGTGTTTACGAATGTTTATGATGAACCGCAGCATTCAAGTGCAGGGACAAAGTGTCATATACAGTATGAGAGCGTGACGTTTGTAACTTACTCCCATGGGATGAATATGTCACGGAGAATAAGCAAGTGATTTGAAGGGACTCTGGAAAATCATTCCCGTAATAAATTCAAGGGCATTTACTGTGGTGCCTATCCTATTTGGTAAAAAATACTATATATAATACTTCACATTAACCGTAGAAATGTTGTGTGTTAATCTCAGTGTGCTGGCTAAACTGATTGGCTAATCGTTCACTTGTTAGAATCCTACCTCACTGCTCAACTATAAGAGCTTTGGTTCAATCTAAACAGACCTAGCAAGGAAAAAGCAGCACAGCTTAAAAACAGCAAACTCTGTGAGTGACCCCCAAAAAAGATAATCAACAAGATCCAGAATGTGACTGTGTAGCTCTTTTTTCCATTTGTGACTATGGGACTACACTCAGAGAAGAAGGCAAAGAGAAATCACAACACTGAGTCTCAGAGCTTCAAGGACATCAATGGATGAAACAATTCAACACCAGTCCACAGGCGAGACACTTCCCCCTCGGCATGTGCCGCTTGCTATCGGAACGGTATAAATCATACATGGGAAAAGGTTGTCAGCTGTGATGACACTGGCCATAAACAGTGCTGACCGGTGGCCATGGCTGTGTACTTCTTCATCAGCGCCCTCCACTACACAAGAGTGCTCAGGGCATCCACACCAGCACTGCAGATGAGCTGAGCTTCACTGGTTCACAGACACACACATCCACAATGTGTCTAATGTGTCGTACTTGGTTTCTGCAAACACATATACAGTCATCAATTTCAGGGATCCTCAGCCCAAGAAAAACGGCGGTGTCCTCCAGCAGCAATGTAATAAATACAAGGCGAGGAGGATGTTAAACCAAACGCTCAGTGGAATCCTCCAATTCCTTACATCTGATAAAGCTACAAGGAAGAGCCTTGTGTGGTGAACAGTGAATGAATGAGAATGTGTGTGAGCCAGAGAGGTTTAAGTTGTTATTACTTGGCTCTGTGATGATAGAAATCTTGCTTTTATCGATATAAGTGGCCTAGGTTATCCAGATTGAATGAGTGAGGTACAAGTTAATAGTTTGCATATTATTACTATGATTATCTTTGTATGCATAGCCCTAGACATCACTGGCCACAACTAAAGCAGGTTCATTATCATTCAACTGGAGAGTGATCATTTTGTGTAATGGAATTTTGAGGGGAGAGAATTTAATAATGTATTATGCAATCTAAATGCGGCACTTATCAGTTGCAACATTTACATTGATGAATTGGTAGTGGTTGGTGTATCATGAAAACAGATAGAACAGAAAAACAGGCTTGCTAATAAGGACCGAGCATCTCTGCAAACTTTGTTAATCCCTTAAAAAAAGTAAAAGCACTTGTCAGCTGTCTGCTATCTCCCCCCCCCGCCTCCCTCCCCGCCCAAACAAAAAAAAGTAATGCATTATGAATAGAAGTACTATATCTTCCCTTAGTTTATTGCTATACGGCAACAAATGTCTGGTAGCCAAGATGAGAAAGCTACCCATTCTAAAACCACGGCTACAGTATGACATTCATTACTTTTGCTCGTTTTCTCCTATGCCAGCCATTTGATCTCAAGTACATACTTTAATAACTTTTCTATAAAAATAAATGAGATGGGGATTGTGTTAGCAGTAGCCTCTTTTTCCTTAGGGCATCAGGGACAAAATGCTTGTGATTAATAATTCATATTTTCTATTTGATCCCCATCATCATAGAAACAGTTTCCTCCAGCCTTATCCCCTTCGGTCCAAAACTGGTTGTCTCCTGGGTCCTGCACACCTCGCCTGTCCTGTAAATTAACACATTAATAATGTTTCTATTGCCCTCGCAACATGAATGTGAGCTGCATGCCCGTGTTGTAAAAAAACATACCAATGGTAATACAGTAGCAAAGGCCTCGTTGAAGTGGCTGGATTACATATCAGCTCGCTGAGCTATTATCAGAAGTACTCTCCTCATGTCTGAGACATGGATTTGAGGGGGATGATGCCTTTACACAATGAGTGCAGGTATGACCAAGTATTTTTTCGCAACCGTTATTCACTCTGGGGGAATGTGTTTCGACGAGCACACTCTGCAGGAGTGTCCCCCGTGGGACAGTAGGAAAGCTGAAGGGGATAAAGAATGTACAGTCCAACGGAAAGCAAAGTTTCATTATGAGGCAGGAAGGATTTCTATTCAAGCTGTCCCCTTTGCCATGTAACATACTGTCGCTCCACTCAGAGATTCAGGGACACCCTTGCGCCTGTCCATGTGCTGTTATTGGAAGATCCATCACTTTACCCAATTAGTTTGGCAAAGTTTCGTTCATTTATATGAACTAATTCAATTTCTTGAATTTACGGCCTTTTTACGTTGTATTGCTGGCATACTGTGACTGCGTGGCACACAGATATGTGTTTAGGTCTCAACAGTGTGCTAACTTCCTTTCTGTCTTTCAGGCTTAATGGGAATGCATAATGATAGGGCATGGGTAGGAAATTATAACAAATAGGTGCATTTAAAAAACTATCAGAAAGAGGTTTGCACCATATTGGTCATCTTAAATGAATTTGAGGCTGAGTGTCCATAAACCACCGAGGAAATTACACTTCAGAACACAAAAGCTCAATTTGTAGAAAGCTAAGCATGGCTGTATTGATTGGTGTTGTCCAACACATTTAATCAGACAGAACAGAATTTGAATAGTCTGGGGGCATTGATTGCAGTTTGTCTCATATATTTGTAAATTATTAGACTCTTACTGAGAATGGAAGGTAAATATATACAGTAATGGAAAGATATGTAATCATGGATGAATGTTAATATGCTCGCAGCTATACATTTCTCTTCAGATTTACCACAGAGGACTATATAATGTGGGCCATAAAACAATAATGTATGAAACCCAGGCATCACAAACATAAACAAATACCATGTTGTTTATGACCATGTTTGTACTCACACGTCTCATACAATGAAGTGTAGTATTAAAAAACAACGACATAAAAATAGACTAACTGAAATTACGGTATATGTGGGACACATGCATCTAACATTAGAATATCCCTGAAGGTTAGCCCATCCCTTGGTCACAATGATAATGACACAAATGTATACAGTATAGATTTAGCCCAGAAACAATACAACCATGGTTTATGTAATGAAATGTAAGATAATGTTGCTTTTCTTCACAAACAATAAAACTTTATGTGCGTCAATTATGAGCTATCCCCAGGCTGATCCCAGCACAGTCTGAGTGTGGTCCATTATGCAGATGCTAGGAGACCCTGTAATCGTGTTCATGTTAGAAGTTGACCTTCAGCCATGGCTGTGGTCATTTTAATCCTGTCCACATTTAACATCTGAGCAGTTTTTCTTAAAAGGAAATACAAAAGGGACCAGTTTTGAGATAAAATCTGTTTGATGGCAATTGGCAGATGTGCCATCTCCTTTATTTTGGCGGATCAAAGGCTTGAATTACATTTAAAACAATGTATCTGTACTTTTGAGTTTTGAGTCCGGTGAAAGTGGTAAAACCGAACTTAGGTGTGATGACTTACTATTTCAGTACGTTCTGATACAGATGCTAGACACCCTGTCTGGGAATATAACCGTGAACAGATAATTACTTGCTATTGGGGCGATGCTTAAAGTTCAGCGTTAATTATACAGTATGAGTCTGTCACTAAAGGACAATGGGCTTTTCAATTTTGGAAGGTAGCACACAAACAAACAACTGCCAAGTGGTTAACAAACAAAGTAAAATCATATTGCTGTTATATTAATGACATGAGGAAAACACAGAAATGCAGAACCCCGCCCCCCTCAGACAGGATTATTTCTAGAGTCCCCCTGAGCAGACAAGCCGATTGGGGATTTAGCACACAATAAGCTTAGGCCTATATAATTGCCTTTGGTAAAAGGGAGCGGACAGAGCCATATGCAGAAGAAAAGAAAAAAGTGTGGGCAGAGTTGCGAGGGCTCCAAGGCACCCGAAAGCAGTGAAAAACTAGGGTGGAAAAAAAGAACAACTATGAGAGCCGAAGTCTACGTGTAGTGGCAGAGAGTCGCACTGTGCACATAGTGTGGCGAGAGCTGCAGGTCCATTTTCCCAGTGTTGAGCCTCACCGAAGCCTCCGTGTGTATTCTGCAGGGATTGGATGCAGTTGAGCAGCAGAGGAGAGCTGACATGCACCTTTATCACAGAGCTTAGAGAGACTAAGGCAGAAGAGAGACAAGCCCAGTGATGGATGGGCTGCAGGCCTTGCCTCCCCTCTTCCTGTGACAGAGCTGCTGTAATCTGTTACAGTAGAGCCCACCGTCGCCTCCATTAAACGGTGACACCTGCAGCTACACACTGGCTGCCACTGACCCTGCACTCTTTCTCCTCACCATCCTACCACCCTCACCATTATCCCTCCGCACCCTCTCTCTCTTCACCATTCTGCCAGTCGGTAAAGGGAACAAAATCAACAGAGCTACAGAGTATATAGTCTGCCAGCTAGTCTGCCAGCTACACAAAGAGTTCAAAGATGACACGAAAGCTTTCCACTTTTTCAAGTACAAGTGCACCTTAGTTTCCATATTTTACCCCTCTGGCACTGAATCTGCCAAAAGGAGGGTCCCATACATGTGCACGCTATAATAATCTGCAGATCAAAGCAAACAAGTAAAAAAGAACAGATTAGTGATGTCTTTTTGAAGCCATGTTGAAAAAGATCTAACGAGTTAGCTTCGTCCTAACCTTGTATTCCCTGACAACAATATCCAACATGGCTCATAGTAAAAATAGTAAAACTACAAGGGTCTTTGATGAACATTCCAATAGTATCTGCATTTGTATTACATTAAAATAAATGAATAAGCAAAACATATTAATCGAGGACACTGGCAGGTGAAATTCGAGAAACTGTGATGACAAACACATTCTTGGTGAATGAGACTGATGGGATGGACTTCAGAGACAAAATATGTTTAATAGCCTGCAAATGTGTGACAGCATTTCAATTGAAGCAGTCAATGAATTGAGTTGAGATGCTTCCCTAAATAAGGGATTGATAACCACTCATTTATGTATGCAGAGCAAGACGATTTACTTTCACCCCAGGTCAACTTAATCCCCAAAGCCTATAATTGAAGTCAATCATGGCCGGTAGTGGCAATAGGCCTGGGCTACAGAGGTCACTACCTACATTTATTTGAAGACACAAATTCAATTAGCCTGAATATGAGTTTATATTCTTGAACTTATTCTGACACATACAACAATGAGACATGGAGCTGGGATGAACTACATACACACTGGTACAGGTATCACTATGCAGTATA
This sequence comes from Mallotus villosus, assembly GCA_903064625.1. Lineage (NCBI taxonomy): Eukaryota > Metazoa > Chordata > Actinopteri > Osmeriformes > Salangidae > Mallotus > Mallotus villosus. The sequence goes on from CAEFZP010000321.1 coordinate 288,110, forward strand.
ATCACAGTGATGACCAATCATCATCATTTTGATAGTGGATTGGATAGTGGAATATTTGAAGGATATTAATCTTATTTACTTTGAAATCCTCTAAAATCAAGGATTTAAGTATTTCAATCTAAATCCAACATTGACCTTTCTGCATGTTCACATTAAGCAAGATTAAGCAAGATTTCAAGGTAATTGAAGGTATTCTTACAGGGCTGGTATTCGTGTCATTAAAGTAAAACGGCTGATAATATTGATGAAGACTTTACTTTCTTATCCAGGGCAGAAATACAGTACATGGCTACAGATAGACAACTTCCGTCCAGTCCAGTTTAATCAGTTTCAGTGCACATTATTCGCTATGTACTGACAATTCTAAGATACAATGGATTTATTTTGAAAATAAGGAATAATTTGCAGATACATGCTAAGTACTGAGCATTATATTTTCCACTTGGATGAAAAATATTGATGATGTTTAGATTGTCACAGTTTCTCAGGGGCTTTGTAAATGTGCACATAAAGATAACAGACATGTCTACCGCAGACTATTTCAGCCGTGGGCCACACAGAAACATTGAGAAAAACTTGAAAATCAATAGATCGCCCTGTGGTTTATGATCTTTCTGCACCAGGAGTGCTTATGCAGCACCCGGCCTCTGACCCTGGAGTGAATTTCCAACCCTCGCTTTCTGTTATTATCTTCTGTAGTCCTGAAACGCTTTTGGCCAAACATCACTGGACAACAGTGGTCACTTGATATGATTCACTGGACTTCTTCTCATCCAGTTTTCCCCCAATCAACTCTAAGAGACAGGACCAACAAGATCCTGAGGGGGTGGTGTTCAAAACCCCATAACAACCATGAGCATCATATAATGAATAGTCGCTTTCAACACTGTTGTAGACTTCCTTACCGTTGCAACAAAGGTGAGAGTTCATTTGTTTTCATGAGGTGTGTCCACCCGAGGAAGGAGACAAATTGCAGGCCTGCGTGGCAGTGTTATTTGGCTGAGTGCCTCGTCCGACTCAGAAGTCCCCAGAGTGCCTTGGTGCTGGCGTCAGATTCCATGTGGGGAGAGAAGAGGGGATATCGGCTCCTGCCCACACAATCAAAATATAACATGGAGCAGGCTGCCGGAGTCGGTCTGAAATCCAACACCCCGTATGGTGCAGATCATTAAGGTCAACCCACTGATATCTCCGGGAGGCAACAAACTGTTCTTCTCTGCGATAAAGATGTGGCTCTACGACCACTCTGACTGATTCAGTGAGGTAGCATTTGACAGGAGAGCCGACCTTTGGTTGGCGGTGAGTAAATCTTCAGACGCATCTTGTGCATTTATCTTTTCTTCCCTGGCTTGTCAAGCTACTCGAACAATCAGTCATGACTTGACTGACCCTTCATTTGTGGCTAGCGTGTGAAGCTGGGAGATCAGATCCCGACTTCAAAAAGCATTCTTGAACAAGCCTTTGAATTGTCTGCTTAATTGGCTTTGCCTATGCTATTTGCGATACTAATGAATCCCCCATTCCTCTGCAGGCTAGTACAGTATCAGTGACCTTCCATCAAACAATGTATTACTCTAATATTAAAATGCACTCATTGAGTTTGTCATTGAGAAATTAATGAGAAAATGGAGGAATGGATGCATACATAAATGAGGTGGGCATGCGTACACACACACAGACAGAGCAACACCCGTTACTGTATTTGCAGACATATTCTTCATGCTCTGTGTTCCCTCAGAGCAGTAGCAAGTTTTTTTCTCTCTTGTCAGATGAAGTTCTAGACTTTTATGGAAATGAGGAACCCAGCCAAAGGGTGTACTTGCTGAATGAGGCACTAGATACAGTCAATCTATATTTGCTATTCATCTTGTTTTTTCTAGCCCTGTTTTAACTTCCAATTTCAACTTTCTCCAGGTCTGCCTTTCATCTTTCTTGGAGTTGCCGCAATTTACACTTCGTCTTTCAATTCATTTCTGTCTGATGTAGTGCTTGGTTATCAGTTCACCTCATGCTTTCCCTCACCCGCACTTCTGAAAGGTTGAGGGATGACTCACAGGGGCACTCACTCCAGTGAGTAAAAGACAACTGCCTTTTTTTTGTCACCTTACAAAATAGCCTCTTTTTATTTAATGACCACATACATATTCCATTCTATATCAAACAAAAAGCAGGGAGAATATTTGCCCTGTCGACATATAAATCTGGACAAGACATTCCAGAGTTCTACAGTATTGCTAGTAGTCTGAATCTTTCACCTGTGGCTGGGTGAACCTTGAAGACAGCGCACAGCACCGCCTCTCACATAGATTCCTGTTTAGCTACTGCCATCTGCTGTATTTCCCTGCTTGCTGCTCTCACCGTTGAAATGCTGCTATCGGTAAGGTGAAGCAGCTGAGGGATCGGTACTTATTGTCTGTAACTGTAATCAAAAAACACACTCATTTGATTTTAGCCACACTACTGAACATGGAGACAACCATGGGTGGAAAATAAAGGAACTACTATTAAAATACCCTAAATGACGAATACAAGTAACAAACAGACTACAATCATGTGTCTTTGTGTCAGGTCTACTTTAATTTGACCCTATACAACAAAATGAGAAGAGGTGTGCTCTAATGATCTGATAAAGGGTTAGGATGGCTCTTTCCAGGGCATTGTTTAGTGCGGTGAGGCTGCTGCACACTACCACAACAAATGTCAGGGATTGAGCTTGGAAAAATCCCATTCAGTCTGGAGGTTTCTCACGTGCCCCGCAGATGAGGCCAGCACATCCTCTCGTTTTCAAGAGTCATGGAAAATGCCTCTTTTCTGTAAACCTAGGTCTAAAGCAGAAGACAATATAAATTTTCAATTTATATTCTGTCCATCAGAGGAATAGGAATGGAGAGGTGCAGCAGCACAATGGGAAAACATAAATCAGTTGAACTGAAAACAAATTTGACTTAAAAAGAAGTGTCTGAAAGGCGATATTTTCTGTCTTAAACAGGTGAAACACTGATCCTGCAACTAGCTTCTCACATATCACATTCTAGTCAAGGGCCAAATAACAGGCATCTAAGTATTTGACTAAATGCAGGAGAAAAGTAGAATGTAAAATAAAGTACAATAAAGTACAAAGTACAGTATTATACCAAACAATCACTTCTTAGCTCCAGGAGTGAGAAATGAGATTCAGGTTGTCAGCAGTTTAGATAAGTACCTATTCATATTGATCGATGTTCATAAATGTTCAACTGATGTACAGTACGGTACAGCGTGCAAAAATACAATTTAATTCAAATGCAAGATATGTAAGAGATCTTCTCCCCACAGGAATGGTGATCTGTATAAGTCCCTGCATGTGCCTGGCCTGCATGTACTTCTAGACAGAGTGGTATAATAGGAGCATGTCAGCATGACGTGGGCCTAACACAGCAGTAGGACAAATCTCCAGTACAACTGTCTGACACCAGCTTGTCATCTCTGACATATTTTCAAGCTGTGTCTTTAGCCCTCTGGCCTGGATAAACTGGGATTCTAAAATCCCTTACTTCACTATGCTCCCACTGGCCTTTGATCTGCGCACCAAACCTGCTGTGGCTCTGATGCCTTGGCATCCTTCACCTGCATGCTCTCCCTCTCCCTCCCGGCCCACAAGTAATAATCCCTCAGAGTGAAAGAGGTGTTGATAGCCTCCTCTCAATGCACCATCTTTTTAAAACCTAGAGATCCTGAGATAACACATAAACATCCTGCAGTATCATAAATGCAGCAGCATATTTCTGGATTTAACAGCATCACCCTGTGATTGAAATTGCAGGCTAATACTGGTAATTATACCTTTACCTGACGATGTCAGCTTTGAATTATGTACCTCACAAGATTTCCCTGCCCCCCAGATTTAATCAAATTACCCTGACGTGTGCCAACCCTTACAGATTGGAAGAACATGCACCTGCTGTGCCAGCCTGGGAAGGGGATAGGGCTGGCAGCTTGTAGATTAAATAAAGCTGTCTACTCTTTGCCAAGGTAATGGCTTCTCAAACCAGAGTTAAATGTAATACTGATGCCATGTCACAGTTGCTTTGTTGGATAGCTCTCTCCAGGGTACTGGGTTGATGACTGTTGCTGGCCAATGCCCACAGTAAAGTTATGAAATGCATGGAAATGCAAATGTTGCTTTTTCAAAACAAAACCGCATTCTTTTATGTTCACTGTCACAGCGGAGTCATATCTTTATAAAGGCTTTCCAACCTGTCAAATAGAGATATGTATTGCGATTTCTAAATCAATTTTGGTTGAGATTGCAAAATTCATTTTTATCTTTCATAAATAGATGGTTGTCATGACAAAGAATCAATCCTAAACGGTAACAAATGTGTTCAATTCATAGAGGGAAATGGTTCCCATTTGTCCCCAGCTGGTCAATACACATTTGAGGCCAGTCAAGAGCTCTTTAATGAATGTGCTGGCTTGTTTACCCTGGGAGACAGAGACATAATTTCAGACTCCATGTTTCTGGCCTGCACTTTGCCAAGGCTTCATGCCATGATTGCTGAAAAGCCTGATTCCCAGAAAATATTCTTGGCTGATTTTCACAGCTGTCAGGCCTTTCTCTTTGGCACTCTAAGCATTGCACTCACCGCCAAGGTATCAGATGCAGATAATCACTGCAGCCATGATTCATGAGCTTTACTCGTCTCCTCAATTCCAAAGGGCAATGCAGAAGGATCTCACACCATGCATAACACAACACAAACAACATGCAACCAGGAATACAGAATAAGCATGGAACAAACAACTGTATGTTTCCAAGGATTTGAAAATAGAGGCACTCCTTACACAAAGCATTTAAGTACTACGAATGAGTTCAAGGACACGGACAAATTCATAATCGATAACTGTTAGGGGCCCTAATTTAGCACATAATTCATGCTGACCACTTTGCTCCACGGTTATTGATTGATGGATAATGCTTCTGAAATGACAAAGATGGATGGAGTGAAGCAATATGACTTACACGCATTCATCCAAAACCAAAAACATGAAATTCAATGTTGTTCAAAGTGACAGACTAAAGAACATGGTAAGTCATGTACAGTAACGAGAATATGTCCTACCCCTTACACCCATCCAAATAACATATTAGTTTGTGGTCCTACAGTCTTCTTTATGTCCTTTATGTACACTGCTTATGCAAAGGTCCTGATAGATATTATTGATCTGAGTTGAGGTTTGGTCATTTGGGGATCCCAGGAACAAATATCAATAAGCAAGGGCATTCAGAAAATGGAGAAGAAATTCAATTTACCATCATTCATCCAAAGGTGTTTTGTTCAATGATTTTCATGACATCTTGCGTCAAACAAAACCAATGCCTGGGAACTCAGACGGTGACCTGAAAGGTCAAGCCAGAACAGTGGATCACTTGAGCTCCAAGCCATCCTATGGAGGTCTCAAGGTCTCTCCATCCCTGGGTCGTGTAGCAAGCATTTATAAAGAACAAAACTATTGAAACAGTGTCTATACCCCATATTCAGCAATTAATAATAAGTGCATTTTAATACAAAATAAAATTGTTGATTTAATGGGTCAGGTTTAATGCAGTTTACCTATCTGCAAGTAAGACAACTCGCAACGTTTCAACCTTTTGTGCAGGAGATGTTGGTCTACATATTTGTATCACTTTTTCACTGATTGAGAAACAAGTGCTGTGTGAAGAGTGAAGGTGTGATGCCATTGGCAATCACTTGAGGGCACTAAAGTAGCAGAGGTGGAACTCGATTCAGATTGAGGTAGACACTGTGGGCTGGTTTCGTAGACACAGATTGAGTCTAGTCTAGGACAACAACAAAAAACCTCAATGAGTTTTCTATTGAATTTTAGTTTTAGACCTAGACTAAGGCTTAATGTGTGTCTGTGAAACCGGCCTTAAGAGTATCATGCTACTGTCGTCGTTCTTTTAACACAACATATTTGTGGGTGTACAAAAAGTATTTAAGTCGTTAATTGTGGTAATAGTATTCTGTGCAGCAAGTTTTATTCAGCAATTTACCTTTGGAGATCAATAGAGTCATTAGCTAAACTGCGGACATGTGACCGTATATGTTACACAATGGTCTAAACTGGGCTGCTACCCAACATAACTCTCTCTTCCTCAGACAGGCATATTAATCCTTATCCTCACATACTTACACACATATATACATGCCACCGCATGCACACACATACACACACACACCGATAAATGTGATGCGTCATTTATCATCAAGAAAGCTGTTTCTGTTTCCTTCCATTTTGTTAAGTGGAGAGGGATCACTCTCTGAAAGGTAATTTCTCATTCAGGACATGAGCTGAAAACAACTCCCTCTCTAGTTCTTCACTTCAACATCTACATCAATGGAATCAGATGACATGTCAACATGGATACTTCTGCAACAATTGCCTCAATACTATAACAATAACAATTTGATTGAATAAAAAATGCAGAAAAATCATAACCAGGATAGCACTGTGCTAGCATGTATTCTGTGCTGCGTGTGAACTGTAACAATGATCTTAACTGTGGTAATGAACATAATAACACCATTTACAGTACCATCGTCCAGATCTGAGAAAGTGGGGAAATTCAGACTTTCACCACTAAGGGTCTCCCTTGTATTTCTCCTAATGCTCACTGATGTAAGTATTGTGAGACTGCCCATGTCCATCACAAGTAGTACAACTATAGGTACACAGTATATGTACTTACTGCAGCTCTCAGCTGTTTCCTGTCATTGTTAGACGCCAATGCCCCCCTTAACGATCTCTAGTTTAGCTTCCCATGTATGCACTGTAAATAACTTTTTGAAGATTATCAATGAAATAAAACAATCTATACCTAAACATTTACCCCAAATATATAATTGTATTATTTGGTCATGATGTTTACGAATGCTTCTACTTGTTTTTGTTGTATCTATATACAGTAGGTTTCAAAAGTCACATCACAAACAAATGTGACGTCAGACAATCATAGCTTTTCTATCAGGAGAGGGAAATATCAACCAATGCATATTTACATTAGATGGCAAGAGCAAACATCCATTGTCCTAAGGTCAGAATGAAGAAACAGCCAACACAATAGAGAAAACATATGGTTTTGCATGAAATCCACGTCCGCCACTGACCTTTCTTGATTGAGTATAATAGCATGCAGAGCAAATGCAAAAAGGTCACTGGTACAGAAGGCTTTAATAGCATAATTGGCACTTTTTCACAGGGAGACTTCCCCGTTGCAGCTAACCTTGCTCTTAAAAATCGATTACGTATTCAGTGTATAATGACAGCAGTACTTGTCATACCCACATGCACTGGGCTGCCTGGTTAATCATGAGGTCACCCTCTGTAACATGACACAGGAAGTTAAGGTGCACCAAGGCCATTGCTGCTTTACCTTACCTACAATTTGACATCTCAATATTTCAAGCTGTACCAGATGCAAACTAACTTAAAGGGACAATTCTGCTGTGTCCACCTATTAAAGTCTCAAGTTATAATACTTATAGTATTTGCAGTACTGCCCTCTACGTTAATTCACAGCCAGGTCACTCGACCACATCAAAAAGTGGCATACATGATATATGTATACCGGATTGTGTGGTGATGACACAGCAAGGTATTAATGCACTGTCATGGCTAAAGAAAACAAAAATAACCATTTTATATTTGAAGGTGGAATGCTGCTCACACAGGTGAAGACTCAATGTAGCTCTTTGCCCCAGAAATAAGCTCCATTATATTAATGGAAACAGTGGGTGAAGTAATTACTTTTACAGAGTCTGAATAATTGGTTTAAACTCATTGGATTATTTGTTGTCGGTTAAGCAGATAGATTATAATTAATGTAAATGGGATAACAGAAAGACATGATTGGGGAACATCATCACAAGGCATTATTGTGTGTTGCGCTGTGACTGTTAATTAGGCTAACGTCATTTACCATAATCTAGCCATGCTTCTGCCTGCCATTGTCTACAAGACACACCACTATGCACATAAGAGAGGTACTCTAAATTCATACATGAACTCGAACAGAGACACCTGACAACATGGAAACCATACTGTCCAACTGAGAAAACATCGACAGGTCAGCTAGTAAAAACGTATAAACAATAAATCACATTAACTTAGCCTTCTTGGACACATTTTTCTAATAGAGAAGTCCATCTTCTATTTATTATGACTAGAATGTTCATCCATTTTTTAACCTTGTTTGTCCTGCTCTCACACTTACTTGCAAGGGCATGTTTTATATCCACTGCTGTGACAAGGTATTGCACCAATGTTCCCTGGGATCTTCACACTTGGAGAGGAGTCTTCAGGCAGCTCATATAGCTCCTCAGCACCAGCTCTGTGCACTGAATATCCAGCAAGAATCACAAAAACGACACAAATTGAATCTGAATATGTTGAGTAGGCTTGCCTGTGCCATCAACTAAGACTTTTGACAAAAAATATTGAATGCGATATAATTTGTCAGCACAATAACAAGTCTTAAAAGCCTCTGACCACAGTAACAAGACAGAATGGAGTAATCCTATCACAACCGCCTTGTTTACATAATTGTCTTCTAGACCCCACTGGCTTTCAACAGTACAGAAAAAGCTATTTCAGTTTCATTTTTGCAGGGTACATTGTAAAATGTACCCTTGACATTGCTATACACTTTTATCAAATGTGGTCTGGAGTACAGTACATTCCTTACAAATCGCAAACTTGTAAATTGCACTCCTATTTGGGAACAGAACATGGTTTTCCAGAACTCTCTATTGCATTCCAACACATCCACTTGGTAGGGACAGCAGCAGCATGCTCTCCTCTGCAGGGTCGTTGACCACAGCTGAGGCAGAGAGATCACAATGGCCAGTCTGTGGAAGTGATCATCCAGTGTCTCCACATGTCCGTTTTATTTCACTGACAGAGGCAAGATAAATATGTGTCTCTGTGCGACGGGCAGCCCCCTGTGCTTCCGTGATTATAGCATTTAATAACTCGCCCTCAGTAATACATTGACATTGTCCAGCCAGGATCCTTGCCAGGAAGGCTTGATTTACCAAACCCCCTCGAAGGGGGGAAAAAAATCTCATTGAAGAGACGGATTGCTGAAAAGGCTCTCCAGCAGGCCCATAAATCATTCTTTAATCAGAGCTCACAGAGTGCGAGGGTAGATACTCAGACCCCACAGTAGGACCACTGACTCTCAGCTGTCGTAGTCACTGCTCCTCCACTCGGCGCTCTCTACTCTGTCTCCAACCTCCTCCATCTTCCCTCCTTTTTCACACGTCCCCATTTAGCCATCAGTCGTATCGAGATTTTCAGAGACCAGTAAAGAATGAATTCCACATTAATCAATCAATTGGTACTTTTGTGCTGTGAAATTATTTAAATGGTTATGTTTGGATTGTTTGAAACAGCAGAACCAATACTGACTTCATTAGCATAAAAGAATACCTAGCATGGAGGGCACAGCATGCTTTTAAAATCCACTGGTTTATCTTTATTCATATGTTGAGACAGGGAGGAATACCAATATTGCTTTCAGGGTTGTGTATGTGCACACATTGTTTGCGTGGTTACAGATGACCAACTTTGTGTACCCAATCGTCATTGGATATGTGTTCTCTCACCGCCTCAAAAACAGTCTTACACAGATAGCAAAGCAACATTTCAAGCATCAGTGCATTGACATCATGGCCTGCGTTTAGTGTATGTGTCTGGTCTATCATCCATAGCTTTCATTCTTGTCATTTCCTTAAAATGGTACACCTTTCAGTTTCTAAACTGGAAGAGATATTGTGTATTTTCTTTGTGTACAGTGCACTACATAATGCATAGGGCTGTTTTAATTGTTAAGTTATGACATAACAATGAACATAGTCTACAGAAGGGGGTTTAATTATCAATGAAGGGCACAGCAATAATTATTTCATCTCCTTTCTCATAGAAAGGTCTGTTATGGTTGTTACTTTTCTGGAATGAGAAAATGAAACTTTGAGACTCATCTTTGCATTCCATCAATAACTCTTATCTTTAATATCCTCTTCTCTCTAAGGTTTGAAACAGAAGAAGAGGAGAGAACAACTCTGCAAGCAATCAATGAGAATCAATAGTTTTCATAACTAGTGCAGTACACACCGTTACAGCGAAAACGTTGGTCATTCAGAGGGGAAATTCAAACTGAAATGAGTAGAAATTAGTCAAAGATAGTAATACCAAAAAAGGTTTGCAGTTTAGAAATATCAATGTACAGTATATAGTGTATTATGTACATATCCATCAACAAAAACATATTTTCTTCATCAGTAAAAGTTCCAGTACTTTCTTACTTTCTTTCAGTGTTTTTATTTATTATACAGCATCAAATTTACCATACATCACAACAGATCAAGCTATGGCATCAATACAGGGGGACAAATACAATACTGTTCAAGATATATAGTATATCTGCATACAAAATACAGTATGTTGCAACACATTTGAATCTACAGTTTGTTTGTGTATTAGTGTCATGCACAAGCACGAGAACAACAAAGTAACCTAGGCCTCAATGGAAAAACTGGAGACTATTAGTATGGGAGGCAATTCAATACACTGGTACACAGAAGGACATTATGCCCTTCAAAACATCTGCAAAAGAACCCCTAGGACCTGATTACACAAAAACTAAGGATCGCTACCTGACTGGAGATCAGGTCCGGATTTTAGTTCCCTAACTCCTATGTTTAGTATGGTGGTGCTGTATGGAAGAGAGGCTCTAAGGAGAATATGAATGAGGATGAAATCCTTTACTTGTGGCATAGATCACAGGTGGTTGTTTTTTTTTACATCCATTACAAAAAAAATGCATAAAAAGGTCAAAGAAACTAAGAATATGTTCAACACTTCTGATGTTGTGTTCCAGGACATACTGTCAACTGCCAAATGGTAATACAATACGGTTCTACCTCCTACACTAAGCATGAAGACAAATTGCCTCACAATGGCTTTTTCCTATTTCTGCCATTTTAACAGCCCTGAACCTTGTTCTGTCTATTCTAATTCTTCACCCTGATGTGACAGTGGTGAAGGGAGATGATCAATGATTGAATTTATCCTCGTCTCTTTCTCTACTCTCCTTCTTGTTTCCTCTTTCAGACAAGATGCCGACTATCTCCCCCTGCAGACGCTAACTGCCGGGGTGTCGGCCTTGGTCTCACCATTCCGAGGGCATGAATACGGAATTGCTGCTCTGTGACAAGACACACTGGGAAGAAAATTTCACAAAATACTGCCATCAGTATTTGCCACAACCAACTTGTTCTAATTAAATATTTATGTATCAGTCCTGAAGCTGCCTTCTGATGAAGGCCTCTCTGATTAGATCACCTCTGTGGTACCACATCTCCCCAGCCTGTAATGAACACACCGAGATGCACTGCTCAGCCTTCTTGGGGGAACAAAGCATGACCCACACACAGAGAGAGCATGGGAAGACTGTATACACCTCAAACTGAAAAGTTACTCCAATTCACTGTACTGAAACACACTGACCGTTTCAGCTCAATGTTTCAGAAGTCACTGTCCTTCCATTTAAATCCCTTCCAAAATCCCGGTAAGAACATGAATTGAGACTAGATTCCAGGAGGATAAAGGTGCCACATCTGCATGGATGAGAGTAAATGAGTTGTGAATATGAAGAGGGGACTGAGGAGGATTCACAAATAAATAATGAATTCAGCAGAACCTTAGAGTGCTCTAAAATTTCATCCTCACACATGAATAATGGATTCGTTTTAGCGCTCGGCTGTTCCATTCTAAAATGTAGGCGCTGGTGTTTGTGATAGTTAAAAATAAAAAACAATACATCTGTATTTTGTTCATTTAGAATGTTGTCAATTTTACATGAGACATGTATTGTGAAAAATTTAAATGGTAAGTCTCTACCACTTCACGTGACTTTCAAGATATACTGTAGGTCAAAGATGAGCTGCTTGATAGAAAAACAACAGCTACGATGACTCCATGAGGTTTATGTCTATGGAGTGGTCCTATGAAGGACAGAAAAACAATGCAAAGGAAAAGGAATACTGTACACTTTAAATCATACATGAAGATGCTGGTTGTGAAGATCATGAGTAGTTGGCACTACACTAGAAAATGTTTGTATTATCTTCTATGACTGCTAGTGTTGGACCCAGCCTGTGACTGAACCGTTTACCGCAAGGTTCAACTGCTCCCTCTGACAGTGTCTACAGTACTTCTCTGTTCAGCCAGTACAGGAGTTCAATCAATATATAGTAGGATATATCATTAGCTCCACGTAACCTTGTTACGAAGCAGTGTTATGACCATGGCCTCCATCAAATCATCTTCTCTTATTGGGATCAATGGACTGTCAACTCATTCTCCAACGAACGCACCCCCGCTGAGCAGAAGCACTGGCCCAAACTGCTGTGATAGACAATACGGAGATTACTGTGACCCTCAAAGCTAATAACATGAGATCTCAACATAGAGGGATCAAATAAACCCTTTTTATTGGAGGAATGTCTAATAGTCTGATCAAAAAACATTCAGACATTATTGAATGTTTTAATGGTTTTGTACAAATACATTTTGTAGATACAATTTCACTGCACTCAATCAGTGTGTGCCAAACTTCCTTTGTGTATAACTTTGGAAGAACTTGGTAACTGTCATCCATGGCCTAACCAATGAGATGCTATGAGTTTGCACTATTAACACAGGGAAAGATACAGTGCATTCAATGTCATTATCAGAATCATTTCCTGTCTCTGCCTGAGGAACCTCAGAGATAGATGGTCTCCTCGAAGGACAGATCTCATTCCTCAGGCTTTTTGTTTGGATTCAATTGTGCTGGGGCTCAAAATAGATAACACTCGGGTTTAGGTGCGGCCTGTTTGCATGCATTTCAAAGGGTGTCAACGAACCAGATGCCGTAAAAAATATGTGCAAATTTAATCTAAAAAGGTCTGAGATGTTGAAAAGGTTCTGAAATCTCCATTGCACCCATCATTCAAATGTTTTTCCATCTTAGCTTTGCAAAAGTGTGATAGTGATACAGAAACAGGATCATTTTAGGACAAGGGTATTAGTCATGTGGCCCACTCTCTTGATAAGGTAAACTGTAATTCCCCAGAATATTCTGGATAGGTTTACAGCACAAATACAGACTAATGAATATGTAATGCTCTCAATGCTGTTTACTTTCCCTGTAACATTTGACAATGTTACTGTTTCATTAAGGTTCTTGAATTCTATCTAGAAATAGACTTCTACTGTACCAAACATGACCTTTAACAGTGCAATACATGTTCACAACAGCATCAACCTTTGCAGTCAACTGCAATGACAACATCCAATGGTGTTTGGCAGAATGTAAATAATTCTAGGTTTGAAAATTATTGTTTTTCATATACAATATGGGTGGGACCAAGATACTGTATGGTGGGGGATTTATGATAGCCTTCATGAATTCAATATGTTTTAGTAGTCAAATAGTCCACTTTACGTCAGAAAGACAAGCAAAATAAGATTAATGCCTCACTATTTTAGGAGATGACACTTTGAGACAAAGTGTGCCATGTGGCGTTAGTGTCAGGCTGCAGTCATCAAGCTCAACATTAACTATCCGAACTGAGACAAGAACAGAACAGGACATACAGATTGCATTGTTAAAAAAAAAGCATAGTAATTCAGATACTGTCAGTCCACATTATTCCAAAGTTTGTCAGCTTTATTAACTCATAAAGTCCAAGCCCTAGGACCATATACGACTAGTTAATAATTCAACATATTAAAATAAACGAAGGACTAAAATCAAACAAAAAATCCCCTTGAACTATTATTAAAAAAACATGTTAAATAAAACTCAGGAAACTCCAAAAAGGCGAAGTAATGTTTCGAAATAGTATCTTCTCTAACTATACTCTCGACATCTAAAAAAAACTCTCAGAGAGTTCAATATACCTTCTAGGCCCGTGTCTCTGCTGTATGTGCACAGGGTATGAATGATGTGACGTTTGGTCTGGATCTTGGATGCCAGGCATCTTTTTCCCTGTGCTTGCCAAATCACTGAGCTCCGACTATGGACCCTGATCCTCTATGTGACCAAATTGGAGAGGATCAGAAATGGCCTTTGTGCTGAGGAACCTGCTGAGCTCTGCCAATGTAAACGGTGGGACAATTACCTGATTCTAAGAAGCAGTCCTAGGGAGAATCTCGGCAGATGACCAAAAGGGTGACATTTCTAAGCCATGTTCGTCTTTTGTGCAAAATACTAGAAATCGATGGATCCGAATTGTTTTGATTTCAACAACACGGGCAAAATGTCAGCAACAATTAGCTGACTCTGTGGTTGGCAGAAAGGGAGATGGCCTGCTGTTCAATGGCCTTTAGTTGATTCCAGGCTTTTGTGTATTATTCTGGTTGGGGGATTAGGGATGAGAAATTAGATTTTTTTTACTGCAACAGATACAATTGTACATAAACAGAAGCTTGCAAGACAGAGCCATTTATCTTTCATGGATTCATATCTAAATTTAATGAACTAGCAATACAAAATAATCCTGGATTAAGAAAAATAGCACTTTGTATGAGTAAGCATAATATCCCACTATTTTGTTATAAGCATAACATAAACGTTGTATTTCTATCTTTTTGCAGCTGTGCAGGATATCACATGGATTCCGTATTGGATTATGTCAAGTTTCCCACTCAAGGTACCTCTCTGTAGCACATAGAGTGGGTGGAGCAATTTCCGTTTCCCTTTCAGACACAGGGTGATCCATGCAGTCAAGTCTCTGATCTCATTATTTCTGAACGATGGCATAAAACTGCACTAAGAGGAAACAGCTGTGCTGTATGAACAGTCAAACTTTAAAGAAAGAGGGCAGCTCCAGCTTCACGCAAAAAAAAGTATCACGCCTCAGACCCTGTAAATAATAAAGAGATGCTGTGCTTTATGAATGTTTCAATGCACCCTCTGTAACTTTAAAAGATGTGATGTGTCAACAAAATAATGCATTTCACTTCAATCCATTCAACCTGAGTGGAGGCATGCAATTATTTTGTTTCATCTCGAGATAATTAGCAGAAGACCCTTTCATTTATCTTAATCCAGATGAGTGACTTGCCATTGTGTGGAGCTGGTGTGCCAACAAAACACAGTTTACAGAATCACACACGTGTTTGTCTATAACATTGCAAAGATAATAGACTATGTTCATTTGGATATGAACTGGAAACAGGTTCAACACTGAGACTATATTCGCAATCCTCCTCCTGTTAGGATAACATCTCTTGAGGAAAGGGGAAATATTTCAGCACCATGGACAGCGCCCAAGAGACGTAGTGGGTCAGCACCAAATTCAGTAAAATGTGAAAAAAAAACATTTTACAATTCTACAACTGGGCAAATTATTCAAGGCCATGAATGGTGGTGGAAAACTATTCATGTTATTATTCTCTCTCTCTCTCTATCTCTCTTTCTCTCTCTCTCTCTCTCTCTCTCTCTCTTTCTCTCTCTCTCTCTCTTCTCTCTCTCTCTCTCTCTCTCTCTCTCTCTCTCTCTCAGGGATGTAAAGGTTAATGAACGCCCACGCCTCACTGTTTCAATGTCATATTGCTGTGGACTGTGGACCCAATTGATCGGTGGTCCCTAATCACATTTCACTAATAGCAGGTTCAGCCCCATGGCTATAGAGAGGGTCTCTGATTAGAGAAACAGACTCTGTGGTGCCACACTAATTTGGAAAATCTAGTGTTTCACTCCAATGGCCCCTATCTGTGAGACAGCCTCTACATTAGCTGTTGGAATAAATTGATTACCATATGTAATATACCATTGATCATTGATTTAATTAATAACTGAGATACAAAGTGGAATTGATTATGTAATAACGAATAAATTGGGCTGAAACAAACATAAACACATGAAATCATCCTGATTTGGCCTAACAAGGTCTTTATGTTCTCTGGTGGCTAGACTAAATAACTTTTCTGAACTTTTTTTGCAAACGTGTGCTTCAGGTTGAAAAAGAGCAGCAGTCCTCTCTCATGAATACAGAGCCGAAATTACAAATGTAGGCTACTTGCAAATGCAAAATTAAGATCTATAGCTGGTTTCTCATTTGGTACAACTCTATGTACTTTGTTAAGGTCTTATATAATGTGCATTAATGGAAATATATTTTTAAACAATATTATGATCATAGAATAGTAGAATTGGGACCCATGTTAATATGATAACTGTATAATATTTCACAACAACACAGCATATTATCATGTCCCATATTGTATTAGTAATGTTCATCATTTTCAGAAGTGAAACGTATGTGTACTATTGACTATTGCAGGATGACCACGTTCACGGACCTGGATAAAATCATCTCTAAAAAAATACCTTTAGTGCTCCTTTAAAAGATAAAACGCATGGAGAATTATGATCATATACAGAGTGACGTCAGACGGCAGCTTTAAATATTTATCACTGGTTCCCGACTGCTGCAACGGCATTCTTCAGAACTTTGAGAAAGCGAAACATGATGAGCTGAACATCGGATCCCTGGAAGGCGAGGCTAAGGCTCGCCTGTGAGATTTTGGGGCAGATAGCAATGAAATGATGCCTTCAACAAAAGAAATATGGATTTCATCTGAACCCTCACTGTCTAAACCAAATGCAATTTGAACTACAAAGGAATAAGAAAAGGGATGGACGACCAAGTATGTGGGTTTTAGGGTTTGCATTGAGGATTATCTAATCAACCAAGTGTGATCAAATAGATTGATCAAAACTATTCAAACAAACTTTGCCTCAATATTTACACTTTCACGAGGCACTTTTAATCTTTGATTTACAGCAGTATGTCTTCTTAAAGTTGTCATAAAAGAATGACACTTACACATTGTCATTATCTTTGAGGAACATTTACCTCGTCCTGTCACCTCTCTGGCTCACTGCTATGCTGCTGAAGCGCGATTCCACAGGGAGGTACAGCAAACAAGAAGCAGCCGAAAAGGAAAAAGATGCAGCCTCTTAATCCATGGCGACATGGCATACAGGTTCCTCTCAAGCCGGATCGTGCCATCTTCTAATAGGTTCAGCAAACGATTTGTTTTCTTGTTCATGCTTTCGTTGTCCTTTACGTATTTATGCTACAGTATTCTTTATTGTGGTAGTACAATCATGACAAACCAGACTTTGGAGGAGAGAAGTTGCCTCCATCACAAGAATGTAGGTGGCAAAAAACTTCTGCAAAAATTACGTGATTGCACTTTCACCACGGACATGAGGATTGTCGTCAATGAGACTCTGACTCAACAAGGATCAAATCATGCTCGTAACCAAAGTATACATGCTGCCTTCTCTAGTACTCACGCACGGAATACTGTCTTTTCTGAAGTTATGTTAAATAATATTACTGTTGCACAAAAATATGGCAACAAGAAGTTACCGAACGCACTAATTGTCGGTGTGAAAAAGGGGGGCACGAGGGCGGTCCTGGAGTTCATTCGAATTCATCCGGATGTGCGCGCGCTCGGTACAGAGCCACACTTTTTCGATAGGAACTATGACAGGGGACTTGATTGGTACAGGTAAGTTGATACAAATGAATTGTAACTATGTAATGTAAGTATTAAATAGTTGAGGGACTTTATTGTATTACAAACGGTTGATCAATTATCATATACGTTTTTGCACACACAGAAATGAACACCTTTACAGCCCAATTCAAAAGTTGTTGGCACTTAACCTTCATTACTATTATGTTGGCATAGTTCTCTCTCTCTCTCTCTCGTCCTTGCTCGTTCGCTCGCTCCCTCTCCCCCTCTCTCAAGACTTCCTCTAAGTCACTCTTAGATCACTCAAGTGCCTTCTGCAATAACCACTAGAACCACATACTTCTTTATAATATAGAACCACTTCATAGCATAGAAAATATGATAGCAATACATCAATACAGAAGTGCGAAAATAATTTGCATGAAAAGCTTTTGAAAGCAATGTCAAATCCATGTCACATTAACCTTGGAAACCTATAGAATAGCCTACTCCATACTTCTATTACCACCATTGCAAAAGTAATAGAGTAATAGATTCTTTCTATAGAAATGTGATAATCCAGGTTCACGAGAAACACGAACACAGATAGTAATTATGTATTGCAACAGAATATCAGACCCTTCCTCCTCTGCCATTGACGACATGCATGTCCGCAGTTTATGGAGTAGCTAAGACGCCATCGGCTCCATGCAGGGGTTACCCCTTCAGCCTCAATTCCAGACAGTGGAGCTGCAAGAACAGCAGTTGGCTGCCAGAGACATCCGCTCACATCACAAGTCTGAAACCCAAAGCTGAGTAGGGATGTAGCAGCCGGAGAGCTGGTATTACACAGCTGGTATATGAGACACACCATAGTAGACCATGGGGTGGTACTAACACAGATGGTATAGGGCAGGCCTGGATCTTGCCAGCTATGGTAGGGTGGGCTGGCAAATATCCTGGGTGGGCAAATATGGGGATAAGTTGAGATGTTTTTTGTTATTGTTCTCATGGTTCTCCCATTATTCTGAATAGACCACTGAACTTTTAGTTTTACGTTGGTGTAGCTGTTAGTGGTCGCTCTTGAGGAGTTGGTGGTGGTGGGTTTCGAATCCAGGTGCGGGCGAACATCGACTAAGTGTACTTCTGATGGTGGTGTGGCCACTTCTGTTAGATAAACATTCTATTAAAAAAAAATACTATTAGTTTTTTTGTTTTGTTTTGAATGAATGATTTCAATGACTCTCATAAAGACTTCACTACTTTCGTTACTGGATGATAGATTAATGTTATCGCTCAAGTCGTGTCTGTCTGAATCTGCTTCTCTGCTACTGAAGAGTCCTGAGTGTGGAGCTTTTAACCAATAAAAACAAAATACTTGCATTTTCACGTGCTATTTTTGATTGGTTGTGGCAGTCTACAACCCTCCCTAAAACTTCCCAACACAGCCCGCCTCAGATGCACAAATAAAATCTCATCTCTTAAAAAATAAGCGATGAATGCTGTCTTTGCATAAATTCTGATTGGATGGGCAAGACAGACGTTTGGGTGGGCTCAGCCCACAATGCCAGATCCGGTCCTGGTATAGGGGACCCTCCAGGGTCATGTCTACACCTAGCTGAAAAAAAACAATGTTTTTTTTCCATTAGCAGGTGCTGAGTGGAGACTCGTCTGGTCTGTTTACTATGACTATGGCTCAGACCAGTTGTGTGTCTTTGTGTTCACTCTCCCATCACAGTTGGAAGTCATTTATACCTGCTGTGCTTAAGTCTATTGAAACAGGGTCTCACGGGGGCAGGTAAGATCAATAAAAAAGGCCAGCGCATTGAGAATTGATATTAGTGGCAGTGGACTTTACATACTGTAGCCATGATATCCCTTGTGCAAATTAAAGTTTGAATTAATACAAATAACCCGGTGGTTAATGATTTGTTTATGTTTGATATGAACAAAAACTGGTCTCAGTACACCCATGTATGTACCTAAGCAGTGTGAATACTCTCACACACTCTAAATTCATAAATTCTATTAAATTAATTAAGATGCCATAGACATAGGGACACAGCAACACTTTCCCTAATCCTCTCTGAAAGCAATTTTATTTTAGCCACTGACATCTTGCAATAAGAGGCACATAAACGCCTGCATTAATGAGGAAGATAAATTGGCTGATTAAGTCAAAAGTTTCATATAAAGCTCCTTTAATATATTTTTGAGTTTGTTTCTCTTGATTTTATTTATCTCCCAGTAATGACAAGGGCCTTTTATTGAATTCAAATATTTTTTTCTCGATTACCTCTCCTCAGACTTGACTTAGACATGTGACAGAAAACATAAAATGACCTGGGCCCAGTTTGAGGAATTAGATTTTTACCAAAGGCATTATTTATGAGGCACTACAGTATGATAGATTTAGTTCTGTTTTGTTAATTGAAGAACTAATAATACCATCTCATTCTCTTTTACCTAGTGCAAGTGACAGAGCAGTACAAGGAACCAGAGAAATGGTGCAGTGCTCATTACTGTATGTCCAAAATAGAAAAGAACATGTGGTCTTATTTCAATACAGGCTTTAGATAGCTATGTATGGGGCTGCTCAAATGGATAGTAGGCCTATACTGTATTTGGCAACCAATTTTCCGTTGCTGCCGTAGTCACACTTTTCATTTTGTAGCAGTCATAAAAATCAAACAAATGCGCATCGCTACATTCCATGAGAACTTAAAAGGGCATCTCAGCGCTATTGATTTTACAGAAGTCAGAGACACTTCGAGTACATTCCTTGAGAAGTGCTCAAATTGTGTGTGAGCCCTTTTAGCATTTGCTGCAGCCAAGAATATTCTCCTGGTCTAGCATTAATTGGCTAGGGGAGGAGAGGAGCTCTAAAAAGCTGTCGTCAGAAAAGGTTGATAAGGATAGAAAGTTGGATGGTGCTCATTTAACACTGAAAACGACACATTCTACAGTGTGATGTCCAGGCTTCTCTCTGCAATATTAATGAGGAGCCTTCAACCAGAGATACATAGCTGAGAGACATGAAACAGTTAACATTAATTAATAAAACAAGATCCTCACGGAAAAATCCACAATAGAGAATAAGGCAGATGTTTTAAAAACAGGGTAGGTCATGTTTTTGAGAAGCACTTTTTGTCATAATTGCTAAATATTGACAGTAAAATACAATACAATATCTGTGGCTGTTGCAGGACTGTATTGAACACAACTAATCATTGCGTTCAGACCAAATGCAATGATTGGATGGCATTCAGACCTAATTCAATGATTGGACAGGCTACTTGCCATGCACTCATTGCAGTAGTCAGGCTGGTAGTTCATGTGTTTTGGTTGGAGTGGCTTTGAAGGGAGGGAGTGGGATATTTTAGGTTGGATACTTTCAAACTCAAGTCAAAATAGCTAGTTTCACATGATTTACCTACCCTGCCTTTAATATTCTTGATTCATATGATCAGTAGCAAGATCCAAAGGGATTGTTGGTTTCTCACTAGAGACAGGGTCACCTTTCACTGTGTGCATCCAAGACTATGTTACATGTCAGACCATTTCAAATATTGGTTGGAATTATAGGCCATTGGAGGCAAGCAAAGCTAACATGATGCTGAGAAGGCAGATATGTGGCATAACAAATAATTGCACATGATGTAAATGTATATTAGATAAGCCCAGAGAACAATAAGTTGACAGATGTGGCAGAATAACTCATTTGAAAGTTGAACATATTGGATTGTGTGGTCAGGGTTGATATGCGTTGTTTTCTGTTCCCTCCATAGTCTTCTAATTAACTTGGCTGCAAAACCACAGTTCATAATTCTGAATTATTAAACTGATTTATAATCCTACACATAAATTGCTTTCAGAGGCCTTCCCAAGAGCATGTTCATCGCTGGAAAGTGTAGGACATGTTTTCATGTCAGACAGTAGCAGCAACTGGCTCGATTCAGTTCAGCGTCAGTTCTATCGAAAAGAGCAATTATTTCTTATTTCCTTTAGTGTATTAGGTTACTGTTATTCCACAGAAAAATGTCAGAGGCCAAATGTAAAATGTTACTAATTTAAAGTTAATGTTTTAAAAGTTGTTTTCACTTTTTACAAGTTGATCATACCTGTTTATGATTTCAACTTAATTGACTGAGTATGCACTTAGCAACAAGCCTTGTTTAGATGTTTAGTCAAAAGAAAGCTGGTTGTTATCAGTGAGGGTGGTATTCTGCTATTGTTCCCCTGCAGCTGACTTATCTCTAGTATCATTTTGTCTGTCTGAATTGTTCCTCATTAACTCTTAATTGACTTTCATTGAGGCCAGATTCTGCTGCTGACTTGTGATTAACAGTTGGACGTCATCCCAGAAGTCTGAGTGAGTGAAATATTAATAAGATGATACGTTAGAGACAGAGCAGAGCTATTCCCTCTTATTATACAAGAAAGGCTTGGTTTAACTTTAAAGGCTATTCAGTGGATCAGCCACTGAAAGATTCAGCACAACACAGGAAAAGTATTGCACTATAGTATAGTATCGTAGTCTATTGTGTAGTGTGGTAGTATGGTATAATACAGTAGTATAGTATATAGTTTTTTTATTCTCAATCGTAGCACATCAGCTGAAATTGTTTTGAAATCCTTTGTTTTAAGGGAATACAATAATAACTCATACTGTACACTATATATTAACTGCTAGAAAATATGCTAATGCCTTCAGATGTATACAGAATTGGAGACAACAGTGGAGAGACCATTCATTTTCATACTCCCAAGCATTGAATCCCAGGGCTTACCTTACACTGATCTCCTAGCTGGATCTGGTAATACGGAGCCACAATAGCATTCATCATTTTATGTGAGGCTCTCCAAAATTACCCTAAAGCCTAGTCAAACACAACAGTGGACACGTTGATGTTGGCAGGTCACTGTCGTGAGACAATAACTCACCAGCAGGCTTTTGTTTAATGGTCAGGGTTCATTATTACTCTCTGTGATGACAGGCATCTCCGCTCTCGTGAAAGATAGGCCCACTCTCGAAATCTCTACGTCTGTCTTTGTTGGAACGCCCGGGCGTGTTGATGGATGGTTTCTAATTTAAATCCCAATCAGATTGGTTTTAGCTTGTGCATTACTGTCCAATCCTCATGCTCATCATACAGCACTTTAATTAGTCCAATGAGGCCCAGATTAATTCAGATGAAAACAGTGTGTCACCCCAGCCTGTTTGACGTTGCTCGGTGACAGCTTTCTAATATTGGTGGACGCCAGGAAGGTGGAAGTTATTACAACCAGAGAAGCAACAGTCAGAAACGCTTTGCTGAAGATGAAACAGGGTATACAGTAGCTTATCAGTCGTTGACCTAACAGCAATCTTGTATCTGTCTTCTTTCTTGGTTTAAAAGTTGTACTACCTGGTGTCTTGTGGATTCAACCATACCATTATCCATGTGCTACCTATTCCCTAGCGAAGGAAATGTGTATGTGCTTGTTCAAATATTTACTCAGGGCTCTTGCTAGACTGATAATGTACTCAGCTCCCACTTGAATTCAAACATCAATGAAATGACACTTGGAAGGTCTGAGTCCATTGATTGTGCAAGAGGAGATGATCCAAAGCTGACCTTTATTACTTGGTGCCGTGTTCTGCATGACTGATACTGTATGTTGTTGAACAATTGGACTTCAATGTATTTACTTTAAGTAAAAAAATACATATTTTTTAAATATTCTTTATCATGTGTTGCACTATATGTATCCATCAAAGATTAGACCAAACACTGAACAGGAAATTGCTATCTCACTGCAGACTTGGGAAAACTGGGCACATTTACACTATCAAGACAGATTCTTCACACCTCAGTTCATTTTATTGGTGTGATTAAAACGTCACAGCCAAACCTGTAATGCTTCCTGGCTTCAGTTTCACTAATAACCTGTGCAGAAGACTCAAATGTAAATGGCTCCAATAAATTTGGTTTCAACTTTCAACTCACAGTATAATGGTCAGCCATCAATTCTTACTAGTGTGATTCATGACACTAAATGCCAGTCAGGGACTGTGTGTATATATGTGTGTGTGTGTGTGTGTCTGTGTGAGTACTCTACGTGAGTTCATGTATATGAAATAATTACTAGCATCTTACTCGTCTCACAAATACTATTTCTGTCTTTGGACTTGAAATTGAGGATGTGAATCGAATGCATACAACAGTACATCTACAGTAGACTATAATTTGCATTACTGTCACCATTTAACAGAGTTGCTTAGGCAAACCTCTCACTGGAATTCCAACCTTGTAGAACATTTTCCGGCTGTATAGTGTATAGTTATTATGACTCACACCGCATTCTATTGGTAATATTGAATAGCTAAAGTGTCCAGGTACCACAGGGTGCTGTGACACAGTACAATGTTAAGCCCCATGCAATATGTCACTGTAACCTTGTCATATCACACAAGAGTTCAGGGTGTTTCTCTCTCTCTACAATGCTAAGAGCACTGACAGAAAGAAAGACATCATAGCCCAAGGGAATCAATGTCATTGGCCTGTTACAATTAACATGCTGTAGCAAAGAATTGTCAGTGCAACATCGGAATTTGAAATAGCTATTTCTCTCAATGTCCTTTTCTGTTTGACATCACCTAAAAACGTTTCAGATTACTTCACTCGACACAAATGTTGTGCTGGACTACACACGGAGTACACACAGAGATTCAAACTTTAACATGGACAAATTCAAAATGGACTGAAAAAGAGCCAGCTACTAGCCAATTAACTTTTTCATGTTTAGAAATGTGACCCAGATGATACAGTTTAATGTCTCACAGTATCTTACGCTGGATTTGTTGTTTGGATGATCAATGTGAACAGTTTCCAGCAACAGCTGCACTAGCTGGCAGAATACAGTATTTTCACTCCTTTTTGTCAGTTAGGAAAGGCCAGTTTGCCTTGTTCACTACAATAATACACTACAATCTTTTACTGTGCAGTACTGGAAGATATGGACTCCCTCAGATGGCATGCTGTTAAAGTAGTTTTATGAATCCAATTATTATGGTTTTATATTTCTGATTGCACCCCACTTCTAACAGAAAAAGGGACTTTGCTTAATATAGAGTGCAATTTAGAGAAACTACTGTACAATGCAGAAGAAGTGGACATTTTACATAAAATGGTGCTGATTTCTACGGGGAAGCATGTACCCAAATACAAGAAAAAGGATGCTGGGAAGGTGGATATTACATAACCAAAGCAATGCCATGTCTCATGCATTAACATGTCTTCACTGTACTGTAAAGCTGATAGGGAAGGTTATTTTTGGTCCCAAGAAAGATTAATGGATGGCTGTAGCCCTGAATTGCTTTAGCTAACTGAAACACGTAGGCAAACAGCACACAATTCATAAATCACGTTAGATGGATCAATATTTCTGGAACTATGAAGGGAGCTTATGGCCACCCTTACCGTAGGTGAAGCCCTTTTAGAGCTCCCAATTCTTCGAAAAGTTCTGGGGTTCCATATTGATATGGTTGAGAAAGCCTGTTTATTGACAGCAGATTGTTCTCAGCCATAGAACTTTAAAACAGGAATATCTTTAATATTTGGCTCACATGTTTAAGGATGACCAATTCCGTTTTTAATTTACAACAAGAGAGCCAAATCCCAAAACAATCCCTGCTTCTACAATGTTCTTTGCAACCCCATTACTCTGTACTTTCACTATGCTTCGAAGACAGAGAACTAACTTTTTACAGAACTTGTAAAAATCTTTGTTCCCAGTAAAATGTGATGGAGATGACCTACTTAATATGACCCAGATTTTCAGACCCAGTGTCATTTGCCACTGGACTTCTGTCATGCCGGTGATGATGATTCATGACTACACCTATGAAATGTGACCACTCTTCGGCATTCCTGTCTCGCTGGGCATATCAACTATAGGTGATTAACGTGACAAGGGGGTCTGAATCTTAGTTTTAATAAATGACTCTTCTCTTTGTTTCTCTGTGTTTAGGGGGCTAATGCCAAGGACACTAGACAGCCAAATCACCCTGGAGAAGACCCCCAGCTACTTTGTAACCAGAGAGGCTCCGAGGCGCATCGCCAGTATGTCCCAAGACACCAAGCTGATTGTGGTGGTGCGTAACCCGGTCACCAGGGCCATCTCTGATTACACACAGACTCTGTCAAAGAAGCCTGACATTCCCAGTTTTGAGGAGCTGGCCTTTAAGAACAGGAGCCTGGATCTGGTGGACACCACCTGGAACGCCATTCGCATTGGCATGTACATCCTCCACTTGGAGAACTGGTTGCAGTACTTTCGCCTATCACAGATCCACTTTGTGAGCGGCGAGCGTTTGATCACAGATCCAGCAGGAGAGCTAGGCCGGGTGCAGGACTTCCTGGGACTCAAACGAATCATCACAGACAAGCACTTCTACTTTAACAGAACCAAAGGATTCCCCTGCCTGAAGAAGCCTGAGAGCAGTAGCCAGCCACGCTGCCTGGGCAAGTCCAAGGGTAGAACTCATGTGCAGATCGACCGGGAGGTTATTGAGCAGCTGCGGGACTTTTATAGGCCTTTTAATGTTAAGTTCTATGAGACTGTTGGACATGATTTCAGATGGGACTGAAAGTGTGGTGGAAAAAGAGGACGTACAGGCTAATTGTCATTGGCTACCTCAGTGAAGTCATCTGTTCTTTTGCTGTGTAATGACTTATGATGAGCGCTAGTCCATGAACACCTGAAAAGCAACCTATCAATCTATCTGAAAAGTTAAAAAACAATGACGTGCAAACTTATCAAGGTACTGTGTATGTACTTCACCATTAGCTTAAATATTCTGCAATTGAAACATTGGAAATAGCTATAGTATGTACATGGTTCACCGCCTATTTGTTTTCTTAACCAATAAAAGAGAAAGACATTCTGCCATATCATTCAGTTTCCAAATGAGTCTGTTGAGTGTGTCTCTCCTTCCATCTTCTAACCATGTTCAATAAATCATACTGATTCAAATGGTGACTGCAACGTGGATGTCACTCAGACAATACAGAATGCATTACACAAACCCAAAGGTTTTGCAAAGCAAAGCACATACGGATATGTGTATGCTGTAGACATGATTGAATGCAATACCTGTCTTCACTCGTCATCATATAAATTTATCAGCACCGTAGTACGATATTGGATATCCAATTGGATAATTGGAAACACCTGGTTCTCTGACACCAACGCTGTGTGGTGGTGAGATGTCTGGACTGGAGCTGTAGCACTGTGCAAACACACTCTGCAAGAGAGACAGCAGATGTTTACATATGGAAGTTACACCCTTTTGAGATATCAAAAGGAACATGATGAACACACTTAGACCCATGTTGACTGATTATGATGTATTGTTACAGATTCAATATGAAAGTGAGTGTTATCGTCAAAGTTTCAGATACCATTTTTTTTATAAGTTTGTTTATAAGCATTGGACCAGTGAAATAATATTTTATAAAACCTATGGATATAATACCCTTCCGCCAACCTGATAGTGACCTACCACATCAGAATAATTTGGTATTCAGAGCAACATAATTGCAACTGTGCTGTTCCACAGCATCTCCTTAGGCAATTGCAGTGCTTAAACTGTCATTTGTGATATTCATCATTAATTCTTGATTAACCTGCCAATGCTGTCTACCCCTGCCTGCTCTATAAGCCACCATCATACACTGATATGTGGTGCAGTGTACCAATGAGCTCAACTTTATCATGGCTCAGTTAATTACAACTATTCCCCCAAACTGCCTAAGGCCTGACTGTGCAGGACTGAGTATGCCATTTGCCTGCTTGGTACGATTGTAGATTTAAATAAGGATGTGTTATCCAACCTGTGTAAACATAATAATAATACACATTTAAATATAATTTTGAAATTCTTATCTGACTTGTAAGACATGGAAAAATATACCTTACGCAGAAGTTTTATGGGAATGTCTGATTTGACTGAATGCCATACCCAGTAGTCATGCAGTCGAGTCTATCTGCACAGTAAACCATCATAGTAAGTTATCAAAACCAGGCATTGATTTGATGATCATGGTAGAAGAACCAATGCAATTACCTGCTGCAGCTAGTCTAACCTTCAAAGGAAATACCACGGAGGCAAACAGGCTGTTGTTGTAAATGTCATGAACTTTGGAAGACTCTGAAGTTACATGTAGTTATGTCTCAGCCTTAATGGGCAATGTCAAACAGTACATGATAAAATCAATGCCCATGGATTCATTACCTTGCTTAAAATAAATCAAGTGTCAGTTTAATATGTGCACTGTATACTATTTGACGAACTTGCTCCACCAGGAATCGCATTGCTATTCAATTGATGCTCCAAACCTGAATCTTCATGAACTTCTCAGAGTTGTGTCTGCTGTCTGCAATCTGTAACGTTCAAAAGACTATTGGGAGAAAGTAAAGTACCGTAGCTGTCTGGCAGACTCCCAGTGTGCACACTATGCTTATGTTCCAAAATGATTGGTTAGTGTACATTAATAATGTAACATGCACGCCAAAGCTCTAAAGTGAGAGTACAGGCTTGTACAGCATAATCTACAAACCTCATCTCTTAACCTTCTACGTATATTGGTGTGTTACTGTACATATCCATGTAACCAACATATTACAGTACATGTCTTGCAAACAGGTATTACTACATGCTGCAGTTCTTGTTTTATTGTTGTCACAGACAGTTTTAACAATTATACAATTATGTATACCAAAATATTTTTTATATTTTCACATTAGTCTCCAGATGTTTATGTTCAGACTACATGGCTTACTTACATTGTACCCTTTAAAAGTTGTGAATCGTAAAACAAAAGAAGCAAAGCATTTTAGGGGAAAATAACTTTTTTCATAATGTTTGGAGAAAGGAAGGGTGAAGCCAAAACACATAACTAGAAATAAAGACATGCTAGAACATATGGCTTTATCCCTACACCTGATATTCTCGAAAACTTGGAGTTGTCCAAATGTAAGTTTAGCGTCTGGAGGTATTAATAGATTGTATCTAAGGGAGACATCACCTTGTCTCTCCTCCTAAGGCAAACCCATAGAGGATAATGAGGATGTTTCTTCTCTCTATAGTGAAATAAGAAAAACACACTTGCCTATGGATGATTTACAATGTGGCAGCCGTAACCCTTCCTCCAAGGATATCTCATTAAATGCAAAAATGGCATGTGAGCAGACCTCTACCTGCATCAATACTGTATGAATCCCATAATTCCCTTAGGCCTCTCAAAGAACACATTGCTGTGTACTGTACCTCATGGGAATATTTTAAATCAAAAGCTGTACAAAACGAATGCATACTTCCTTGACAAGCGTAATGCTAGAGAATACATTGTTATTGAGAGGTCTGGAGGCTGTCACGGTGTACGTTTCATGCTTGAAGTCTTCCACCTGACAGATTCCATGCCACGATAACGAAGAGCAGCCCATTAAGGACAGTGTCGGCAGAGTTATCACCTTTGATTCTGTCAAGGCCTTGCCTCTACCTTGCCTCTTCTGTTTCTAGTAAAAAAAATATATATATACACATTTGCACGTCCACAAGCACACACGCCATAAACGCACACACAGTTCACGGACAATAGCAACATT
Organism: Mallotus villosus; assembly: GCA_903064625.1. Classification (NCBI taxonomy): domain Eukaryota; kingdom Metazoa; phylum Chordata; class Actinopteri; order Osmeriformes; family Salangidae; genus Mallotus; species Mallotus villosus. Next base: position 317,327 of record CAEFZP010000321.1, read on the forward strand.
TTATGATAGTAGCATGAAATATATTTTGACTGCCCGTGTATGACATTCTGGAAGTGAGTCCTTCTAAAACCCCTCTTATTTTCTAGTTTCCTGTTGAACATGTGCTGGTTGGCTTACCTATGAAAAAGGTTTAGCAGAGAAGAGCACTGCAGGCTCACGGTCTGCCTAATTAGGCAGTTGGAAGGTAGCAGCTCCCAGGATACTGCACACAGTGGCTAGACCTCTGGTGATCACGGCCATCTTGTCCCAGATTCATGCATGTCTCCATTTTCATTCTGTATCTACTTGATACGGCTCGACCCCCACAGCAAATGAACACTGTCATTACAACCGAGGGTTCCTTCCATTTGTTGTAGATTTGTGTGCACAAACAGGAAATTGTCCAGTTGTAATCTGGTTCATGTTTCAATTTGTTTAACAGGCTGATTATAGTCTTAATTTTTAGGTCAAAGACTCAGTGTCTGTTTCATGTCTATACGTATTCATAGAATTGCACTGCATACTGACATTTGTTAGCTTTAATGTCCTTTCAAGTGCTGGGTTCTCACATACAAGCATGCAATCCATAAATGAGTGGGCTGTACAATGTGTTGTGCAGAAAAATGTTCTCACATTCATGGTTTCACACCACCTGCTCTGCTTCCAACCCACCCTGTCTTTCTCACACCCCATCTGAGATAGGTAAAACACTGCCAGATAAAGATGTAAATGGTTTTACTGTGAAACTGCTCATTGGTATAAAAAGAGAACTGTCTCCTTTCTATTCAGAGGAAGCATTTAAAGGCGATGGTCTTCTCAGCACCTTACTGGTGAAATTGAGAGGAGAAAATGTTCTGTTGTGAGTCGGACATTCTGAATGATGGATGGATCTGTTTTTGGTGCTGTCACCACAGACATTTAGTGCAAATAAGATCATGACCACTCATGCTCATTCATCCTAGATCAGCACATAATCTCTATTCTACTTTTAAAACAATGCTTAGTCTGAATAAAGAGTAAATTGATTTCATTTGCATGGCCGACTGTGTGGTATTATATTATTACAGAGGTTTAAAGCTTAGGGCTAATGCTGTAGGACTGTTGTTTTGTGGTTTCTCTCAACGCAATTAGTAGTCTAATGCTCTGATGTATGAAGGCATTTCTTATAATGTGGGGTCATAAAACTGCCATGGTTGTTTGGAGAGTGTGAATGAAACACAACCAAAGTCATAAAAATGGATGGAAAGCTTGGTCTGCTGACATAATGTCCAATTGACCGTTAATGTGTTAGCCATTATAAAAATATGTGGATGATTCTTAGAAATAACTGTCAGTAACGGTGGAATGGATAGTTTCACTTCAGAAATTGGGCACCAATTTGTTGTAATCAGACCATATGCGAAGGGATTTTTACAGATTCCGCAGGCTAGGGCACAGAAATTATCAACTTGCAACACAGCGGCTAAATGTATTTAACTAATGTAGCAGTAAGTGTGTTACTTTCAGTAACTATCTTATCAAGTGTTGGATCTACGCTTGTTTGTCATAAGTAATACTTAGTAGTACTTACTGTAAGTCGCTCTGGATAAGAGCGTCTGCTAAATGACTAAATGTAAATGTAATACATAATGTCACTGTTCTATTCATAACATGTAACTTTTTCTTCTTTTAGTAGACTTTTTCTAAATCCAAAGTGATGAAAAATAGTGCATGTAGAAAGTCTAGAAATACAAAGTTCAGTACTTTTTGTGTTCAGATTCAAGGAACGGTCTTGTATTTACTAGCCACATCACAAAGTAACCACATCTCTGCTACCAGACAGTGAACAAAAACAATACTTAAGTGCCACTCAGTTACTTTCTGCAGTGCATTGGAACATTACAGTGCAACACTGACAAATACAGTGAAGCATAGAGCAGCATGATACTTTTTATTTATATTATGTCTTTATTTCTACTTAAATAAATTAACAACCAATATTGAAGACGAAATCTAAATGGCTGGCACTCAACATCACTCAAGGTAGACTCAAAATGACTTCAATTTCCAATAAATATATTACACTGTACAGTGCTGTATTGTACTACCATATATGGAATTGTACAAAGACCAGAAGTTTACCATGGTTTTTAGCAAGGTGAAAGAATTCTAAACATACATGTCAACTTTCCATTGAGTGCAGAATGCCCTTCAAAAGCTTTTCAAAAACCTATTGGATTTTAGAAGATGAGGCCTTTGGAGAGTTTATAGAAGACGGGTGTTTCAGGTGCTGCACAGCGTGCGGTCAGCCCACAGTCGATACAAGTAGAGACATAGTGGCTGGCCTAAACCAACCTGAGCCAACAGGATTGCTCTACAAAGCCACTCATGGTCAAGACCACATCTGTATTTAGTTCCAGATCAGAAGTTCCTGTAAATTATATGATGGGCCAAAGCATATTGATGTTGGAGAGAGAGAGAGAGAGAGAGATGCCGTGTCTTGTCCTTGAAGTATAATTGTGTTTTTATTCTGACTGAATCTTCGAGGTCTTGTTTCAAACCCTCGGTTGGTAGCCAATAATTCTTGGAATCACTGAAGTCCACCATCAGCTGGCTAAATCGAGGCTTAAACCTCAGCTCCCTGTTATGACCTGTGTAAATTGCACATCATGTAATTGACACAATAAAAAATGCACAGATTTGATAAGTATATTCATGAGAACTGCCTGGTAAAGAAAACAGCTAAAGCTATATAAATGTAAAAATACATCAAACCAAGGACTAACATTGCACCACACAACTCAAAAAATAGGTTGATTTTAAAAAACGGAAACGTTGACATAACTAGGACTTGAGGTCCTTTGAAATAGCTAGCTTTTGTGTTCAGCAATTCAAAGTTCAAAGTTTTGTGTTTCTGCAGTAAGGTTACATGGTAAAGAGATATCAGATGCTTCAAAGCACAATTACTAAAGACACAAAAAGCACGCTTACTCAGCTGTTCTCCTGTCAGGGGAAGCCCAGATTCAGCTGTTGAAGTAGATACTCTCCTCATGCCAGGCAGAGCAGCAAGAGTCTCATGTTATATTGGTAGGATATTTGTAGATTATTTATCTTCTGCTAAATTATAGGATGGGCACAGAAGAGACAAGACCCTTTGACATCTTGTGTTTATTTGAAGTACCTTTATACAGGTGAACGCAGTGATAATATAGACCTAGTGCCCACTGTTGGAACATAATTTGTATCTCCATTACAGTGGTGCCACCAGAATGTTCTAATAGGGGTGGCCAGGGGGGTCCACTGAAAATCTTGTGATGGCACACCATCAAAAGCCATAACTGAATTTCAGGAATGTTATGATCCTGTTGTAGTATGTAGGCTTGTTGAAAACTGTGTCAATATGAGAGTTTGGGAATAACATCCTGTATACTTGGTTTTGGTTTCTTATTTTACTATTAATGTTATTAATTATCTGATATACACCCCCCGGCTTTGAACTGTCATCCAAGAGATCTGCCAATTGTCTCCCAATCGTCTATCAATTTCCAATACATCTCTATTATTCAAATACCATCTACCTCCATGACCATTTTCTCCAAAGGGTAAATATGCTTTCCATTGCACTAAAAAAGTTACACTTTTAGTACTGTTTTGGATGAAAATAGACAAAAGTAATGGACTTAATAAATGACCCAGAATAATATTTCAATAATTTTATGTTAACTTCAGTGTCAACAAAAAAGTATTGACATGAAATAAAACATGAGGTTTGTCTCACTTTTAGTGTCCCTTCAGAAGAGGTGGCTGGTGAATGTGTTAAAGACAGAGAGTGGCCTTTTGAAAACCCAGGAGTCTGTAATGCCTCCCTGCACTGAGAGGGCTGAACCCTCTCTTCACCAAAGATCCCCAAGATAAAGCGACATGTCAGGACTGAAGCCCTGAGCGTTTCATCAAGGAAAGGTCACTCGCATTACTGTAAGGATGCCATGACAAGTGTCCACAGAGAACATACAGGAAGAGGCTACAGATTAACATAGAATCCAAATAAAGTTGGAATCAAATACAATCAGTGCTTCTATACTGTCTTAACTGCCCATGACTGGATGTTGAGGGAGTACGTTTGAATCAATGGTTCAATACTGTTTTAACTGCCCATGACTGGATGTTGAAGGTGTGAGATTTATTTTATGTAATTAGTTTTTGTGAACCTCATTCTTCCTCTGGCATTTGGGTGTGATTTTTCTCTTTTTGGTAAGCCTGATCCTGCTTGCCAACAGTCAAAGATAAGACCTGACAGAACAGTTATTTAGCATGGTGTCACAAGCTGGAATGCTGACATTGTCATTCCTCAGTTTGCAAGCAGACAGAATATAAAAAGGTTATCATCAAACAGCATCACTTGGGATGTACATGGTGTAATTTAAAATCCAGCCTGCTCCAAGTGTGCACATCCACACGAAAACAAATATAATGTCTCAAGGGACTATGGATTTATTTTTCTCAAGAATCTGTATTCACTTCCAAACATTTACGCAAGTGTTCGAAATATTCAGCACCACCGGGTCAACATCTACTTACTTCAAAATGAATGTCATTTGAAGCAGATAAAATGGTCTCAAGTCGTACCAAACCCTATTATACATTCATGTGTTGAGTCTGAAATGGATTGAACACACCATTGCACTGCACTGGCTAAAACATGTCACTGAATCAGCAATGCTTGAAATAGAAGTCTTCAGCTGTAGCTCTAGTGCCTTCAGCTTCAAAGTGAATTGCTCCAGCACTGTAGTTTTTGATCACTGAAGACAATTGATCTTTGGTGTTCAAAGAATATTTATGTTCAACTATTCTTTTTTTCATGCCTTGCTTTGGGCATTCTTTAGAAGCATCGCACCACCCGCCATAAAGTATATGATTGTTCTGTAATGTCACTGTTGAGGATTAACAGATACTGAACCTATAGCGGTCGGTCAAAAAATGCAGTCAAAAGTGCTGTGTAATGCAACACTTACAACAACACAAATAGAGGAAACAGACAGGCTCTTGGTGCCATATTGAAACAGCCAGACATGTCATATACATATGTAGAGGGGGAGCACAGTGTGCAGTCATTGGAATGTGTCATTTTACATACAAAATGTGTTGTTCTTCACAGAAAATAAGCTAAGGCTAGTAAGAAGCATTTTGTCATGTTAAATATCGAAAATGGGTCCAAACACCATCATGCGAACACCCCTCAAGGGTTAATTAATTTAATGAGTCAATAAACAAATCTCCTGGAATCCTGATTGTGGTTGGGTTTGGTAGACATTAAATCAAAATAACAGGAATAATAGATAAATAATAGCTGAATGAGATTAATTGAATTCATTTGATAGTTACTATGCATTTGGGATTTTATGTGAATCTAATTAAAACACTGGAATGAATTAGCCTTCATGCCTCTCACCATTCCAGCAACAAAAGACACCACATTGTATGAATATAAACTATGGTTTACGAAATAACAAACAATGCTTGGCCCTTTTGGAGATCACTAAAATACTTAAAGTGTAGCATAATTACTTTGGGCAAAAGGGTAAAATAAATGTATTCAATGCATTCTTCAGAAATGCAGTAGGACAATTGTAAGAGGTTCAGGGCTTATTTCTCTACTTTATTTTCTGCCACTTGTGTGACATGATCTTTTATCTCCCTCTCTGTTATCTCAGTCTTAACTTATACCTCTGACTGATAAAATGTACCAGAGCCAACTTTGCCAAAAGCTTTGATTAAAAAAGTTTCCACATGCCACAGCAGAATCCAAGAGTGTGGTAATCTTTATTGTTTACAAAGTGTGCATCCTCTCAAGAAACAACGTTGGGGATCACACACGCACACATCTGTGAAGAGATTGATAGTTACCCGTAGCCTCGTCTGAATTTCTGTTGAATCAAGTCTGATGAAAAGTATACTCATCCGAGGTGATTGAATATGTATGTCTGACAAAGAATAGCAGACAAAAAAAACAATCAGAATTAATTGCCGTTGGGATTACATTGTAATCTTCCGAGGGTCCAGTGCCTGTACAACAACCCTCCCATTAGTACTCACTTCACACATTTGATTGCACAAGTGGCATGACTTGCGACAGGCTGGCTTTAATATTTTTGAACAGGCCTCGGCGACTAACGGTTGGGGCATATTTTATCTGCTGTTAAATGTGAGTGTCTCACGGTTCCTACAGAGAGGGGTAATGGTGTGATGGAGAACCATTTTTAGCACCTCAGGCACTCCCTCAGGCAGTGTGCGTCTGTCTGGGTCAAATAGTCTACAGAGCATCACTGACACCAACCAACACCGCCTCACACCCCACCTCCATCCTGCTTTGCATACCGTCAACAGCAAGTAGCAGCTGAACAAGCATGAGAGCCCAAGGGCCAGCAGGGTCATGATGAGGTGGAATTATTTCACGGTTGGGTTCAACATCTGGTAGATGATGTGGCTGGTGATGAGAGAGAGAGAGAGAAAAAAAAAGATACGCTCTAACCAGTCCGGTAGATTTTATTATCTGTTAGCACACTTCACATGACAGAGCAGCACATACTGGGATTCGAGGTGTGATAAGCTATGTTGCTTGACGCTGAAGAGAAGCAAGATCTACCGGACATGTTTTTGGGGTTGTTATTGAAGCTTAAAGTGGCATTCAGAAAATCCCTTTTAGTATTTCAATGTCTTCATAATTGGTGTTAATCCTAAACTGTATTGTGGATTGACACTAAAAGATAAATACATTGAGTCATTATGTGAAACGTTTCTCAAACCCCAACCGACCTCTGTAGCCCTTTGCCTCCAAAGCACTATGTTGCCCCCCTGTGGTGAACTCTCACTGCCATAATGTGTGGGCAATCCATTCTGTGACCAGTCCAAGACCTTGGGTCCTCTAGAAAAAGTGTTTGCAAGAAGATCCTGTAATCAAGACTACCATTCCTAAAATACACTGGGGGTTCAGTCCATTGGACAGTACCCAGGTTCCAGAAAGGCCAAAATATGAGATATTAATCATGGTGACGATGAAGAAGAAGATGACGATGAGGATATTATGAGGATGATGAGGATGATGATAATGATGATGATTATCAGTTGTAAAGTTTGGCTCACCATAAGATCAAGAGGCTTGTTTTTTGTGGAAAAACGTTGAGAGCCACAATGGTAACATGGATGATATTTTTTCATGTCAAAGGAAACTGCGTGTGGGTAAATATCACCTAACATAAATGTAACCTACTTCAAATGTATTGGTGCAATTTTATAGGAGTGAAGGTTTGTAGATAGAGTGCTTAGGTTTCTCACGAGTGACTGACTGACTGAGCAATATGACTGTCACACTAAAGTATCTATAATTATTGCTGTGCACAATAGCACTATAAATATAATGTTAACTTACTTTCTCATTCATGTCTATTGGTATATTAATCAAACTGATATCTCCTCACTCTTTTATCTTGACCAGCGGAAGTATTTTCCAGTTTTGCCGGTAAAAAGCCCTGTCAGAAATTAGATTCCCATAAACTCAGAGTAAGTTATGTGCCTAATTAGTGTAGTCAGTGTTATTCAAATTCCAAGCTAATGTGTCTGTGTGTGACACCAATGGAAGTTTGCTATGAGCCCATGTGGTGAACAAAGAATGAGCAATCCCATTTTGCTCATGCAGTGTTTGGTACAGGTACCTAAATGAATGTTTATGAATGTGATACCCTGGGCACTGAGACACAGTCACAGCTGTGCCACTGTAAATCCCACCACCTCACAAATGTTATTATTGAAACTCAGATAGAATTTCATTTCTTGCTTTGGTATTCCAGAAAAAGGTCAAACCCAATTACAGATATTTTCCTGCAGGCACTGTGTGACTGGTTGAACAATGATGCTTCAGCGCTTGAAATTAAAGGCTGACACAGAAACAAGCCCAGGAAATTAAACCTTGACACATGGGTCAATTTCTGAAATACAAAATCCCCAGCTATGCCTCTGCATGTCATGGGCCATTTTTTAAGTGCCGCAGAATCATTAGGCCGCAAAATGTATACTTTCCAGCAACAAATTATTGCTATATTCCCTGACACAGACTCATAAAGGCCGGATACTAAAAACAAAAGGGCTAGTCCTCTTTTGACAGAGGCTATACTAACACAGGCTACACTGTACATGTTGATAGTTGTCTTGAAGTACAGAGTGATTGAATGGCTTTCCAATGGTTTGTGGAAAAGGCCATTCGAAAGTGTGAGGAGATGAAAAGGCATTTCTGGTTGAGAACTGAGTTTTAACCTCTCTGATCCACAAGGAGTCATGCTCTACTGATGCGTTCAGACTTGGTAGTAGTCCAGTAAATAACATGCCCCACAGACATGTTGTTCCTGGTGCTGCCGCAGGTGAAAGGGTGTAAGCGGTGCTCTGTGACTCACTCAAGCATGTCCTCAACACCACCCACTCTCCTGTGGGTCACATGTCAGCAGGACTCCATTCACAGGGGGTTTGACTGAAATGTGTTGTGTTTGACTGGGAATACCCATCCTTTACCAACCATTACTGTACCACACCATTTGGGGAGAATTAACTATACAATATACAAAATACAAACATTTTAAATGATTGTAGGTTATATTATACCTCTTTAAACACTAGAAAATTATTATGTGAGGTGATATCATCAGCCAACAGTACAATCCTAACCCAATACATATATTACAGTATAATGTAGGAATAATAGGAGTATGTTGTAGTAATCAAAACCAAACAGACACTTGTCTACATGGAGTGACATTACCTTCTGTGTATCCATGCATCAATGTTTTTGTTTATTGGATATAATTTCAATCTCTATTTACAAATTATTTACTGACCATATTTAAATGCATACAAGCATTAATTGTTCAAACATCCAAGAACGCTTTGCATTAAATGTCCATTTAAATGTTAGCTATTGTAAAGTCTAACATTGGGCTTAAATCACTTCAATATCAACAAGGAACCATTCCATATAATATCCTGCCACTAGAGCTGCAGCAATCCCTCTCGTCCATCTATCTATCTGTGTGATCTACTAGTCTGTTTGTTTAGCTATTCATGAAGGGATATCGAATGAATAGGAAATGAAGTGATTAAGATGTGCTCTGCAATTACTGTAGTTGGTTGAAGACATAGGAAAACATATCTAAAAAAAGAAAGCCGCCAAGTTATATCTCTCGCGCCATTACACTGAATAAACATGCACATTTGGAGCCTCTTTGTGTATGCAGAGGAATTATAGAATTATTGTACAGAGATGTTTGAGACGTGTTTAATTACTGGTTGGAGGGAATGTGTCAGTGTGACTGGATTCAGTCTATTGATAATAAAGTGGCGTGGCGACTTGGTGTAAATCGGTATACAGATTGATGATCCTCAGCTCCAGTGGTTGGGTTCCATCCCTTTTTTTTGAGAACCAAGATATAAGCTAATAAAGTCTAACCAAAAGGGTCTGATTTTTGAGTGCCTGCCATAATACTCTGCCCTCTCCTTCTCTCTCGTTGTGTTTATTTTTCTCCACATAGTCATCAAACTGAATAAGTCCTCTTAATTACACTTGGTCCACCAGACCTAGAGACACTCCTTACAGCAGTTTCAAAACAAAAACCCAAGTGCAGGATTTCATTTGGTGGTCAAACTTTGGTAATGCTGGAGAAATCCCTCCTGCCGCAGTGGTCAGACGAAACGACTGGAGGCACCTTCTCATTCTTTTCACAGCCTGGCCCCAGTCCTTTATTCAATTATTTAGCATGATGATCTTCACCATTTCAATAAATAACAGAAGCAACCCATGGTTAACTTTTCATCTCATACTGAATATCCAAACCAATACACTCAAACTGGATAGTAGTTTACTGTTGGTTCACTGAACACGTGGAATGTGAAGGAAAACCTTCTAACAAGCAAGGAAACACATAATAAACCAATACAAATACTGTCCAATCCAATTTGGGATCTGTAGTAATAACTGTAGATAATAATGCTGTTTTTAACAGTGGAAGACTCAAATGATCCAGGTGCAGTGACAGCATGAATACAGACAATCATTGGGTACATCTTTCTGATCTTATCTCTTCAAAAACAACCTCCTCTTCACTGAGTTGTCTGGAGATGAGGATGTGATCCCAACAAAGTAGTTTTGGTCTTTGGACTGCCTTCACATCTTCTTCTTTGTCAAGAAATTGAGGCAGGACCACATTTTTGGTCACCAAAATAGAGAACTACAAATCACATCCAATCAAAATACACTTATTTTCGCCAGCATTTCTTTTTCAGATGGTAAATAGTATCTGCCTGCCTGCAAGCTGCCTCCTAGTCCAGATGAGTTGTAGAGCTATCCTCTTTCCGTCCTGAACGGTTAACAGTCTGAGGCTAAAACCTTGTCAGCCGGCGCACACAGAGTAACCCAGGGGATATGACAAACTTATCACTTTTCCTTCTCTGTCACATAAAGCAAATGTTTTCTAGTCTAATGGTCTCAGCTGACAGGAGGGGAAATATGTTGTGTTCATTATTTGATGAGGCATTTTGGTTCCAGGAGGTAGCATTTATTAATCTGTCCCAAAACAAGAGAGTATTTACAGAGGTAAAAGTATCCTTCGCCTCTAGTCAATCCTCCACACAGCAGGCTGTAACATAGCTATTCTTAGGATATATATATATATACTGTATATGGAAATGTAGAGACACTGCAAAGGCGAATTTTACAGCCAACCAAACAGAAATGGCAGCAGAAACTTTGCAAGATTAACACCGAAACTGTTTGGCTGAACACATGAACAAGATAGAACATTAGATACTGTCAGTAATGCGTGTTGGTGTTGTTGACTATAGGGATCATGTGCAGCACCAGGAAGGTGATTTGTGTATGGCATTTCATTTTTGAAACAGAGCTCTGCATTTGCTTCCAAGATGGAAAACTATCTTGTTTTCCATTTACAGTTTTGTCTTCTCTGAAACATATCAGTTACATGTTGTCATATTCTGTATCTTAAAATTAAATTGTTAAGTAAAGACACTATTTTTGCCCACAATAGGGCCACTCACCTCATGCTATATCGATTTAAGCTTTCTGAGGCTTATATGGTAAATTTATTGTGTTTACAATCCTCAGGTTATTAGCATTCTGTGGAACATTTAAATGCCCGACTTTTAATCTTTTAGTCATAGATCTGTAGCTGATTTAAATCAATAAAGGGTCGCAATTAAAGTTAAGCACCGGTACAAGTCGATTTTACTCCTCTTGCTCGACGCTTCTCCAAGCATGACACATTCATCTATATGATTCTGATGACAAACATCACATATTATTTACAACATTACATGACTAGCACATGCTTTCTATTACTCCTCATCAAAGCATATTTTATGTTTGAAACATTGCTGGGCAAACAATACATTGGTTATTTAGAAACTGGACTTTAATTGTAGTGATGTTTGTGATGCTATGTCATAGCTTCTTATGTGCCTTAAAAATGAAATTCTACTTTCTAATGTAGATCTCTCTCACAGTTATGACCATAACTCTAATGAATATTATGGGTAGAGTATGGTTGATTTACATTTACATTTATTCATTTAGCAGACGCTTTTATCCAAAGCGACTTCCAAGATAGAGCTTTACAAAAGTGCGTAGGTCACTGATCATAACAACGAGATAGCCCCAATAACATTGCGGGTAGCCAAATCATGAAGCGTACATTGTGAAAAAGCAAATAAGTGCCAATGGGAAGAACCCATGAGAGTTGATGACAGTTCATGTTATACAAAAACTACTCTTACCAATGAAACATCACGTCTCACAGACAAAGCTTTGAGGAGCTTTGTGGAGCACTTTGTCCAACTGCAAGAGTCAGATTTACTACTGTGTCGCTGTAGAAAACCTGACGTCCTTGATCCACATACCCCCCCCACCTCCCTGACCCCTCCATATACACTGACAAACTCTTTCACATATACCCATACAACAACACACACACACATTACTTTCAATAGGGGATTACAGCACTACAGCCACAGTGGGTTCAAAATGATACCCAGAGTAGATCAGCCCAGTCCTCAGCCAAAAGATTCCATTCAACATCCTCTCTCTGGTTACAAACCCCTTGCCATAAATCATAATTAATTACAGACCTAGCAAATGTGTGGACCTCTATGGAAGTTATAGGCAGCAGGAACAGGAGCCCGGAGGTGCTCTGTCTCAGTTAGAGCAGCATCTTGTTGACTGCACTCACATCCACTGAGGCTGAGCGCAGCAGTCATTGGATTGACAGTACGGCCATATTCCATACTTTATACTGAGGACCAATATACCAATCTTCAACATCAAAGCTGGCTCCACCAGCCACTGTGAATAATCTTCAATGTGGCAGGAGAGGATTACCGTGCATCACAAACAGCTGACTTCACAACACATTAGAGCGAGCTACGCTGCAGCACATAGCCATAATGAAAGCTAATATTATGCAGTAGAAACGTAGCAGGCTGGTCATTTGATTCTCTTAACTCAGTAATGGCATACTGCCGGGCACTTTACCTCTCCCTCCAACCTAAACAAAAGGACTCCTGAGTGTATTAGCCAGGGGCTCAGCATGAACCTGTTCAGCCCGATTATTTCCTCTTGTGCAACATGACCACAGGGAGTGTTGTTGGAGAAAAAAACGTAAGCGGAGCAAGTGAGAGGAAGAGGCAGCTAACTTGTTACATGATGCAGGTGCCTCCTGTTAGCGATGCAGGTTGGTGAGGCAAGTTGCTTTATATGCTCGTTGGACATGTTGTGTATACCTTTGCCGGTCGACAACTCTGTTTACAAGTCTCCACCTCCTACCAAGTTCAAGAAGCTGTCAATGAATAGCACAGCATGATTCATCAAGCTAGTACTGTATGTGTATTGATTGTAACGTAGTGCTCTCGGTAATCAAACATGCTTTTCTGGCCTGGTCACCAATCTGACCAGATGGACGTGAGTCCAGCAATCCCCTTCTTCTGTTGGATCCCTTGTCCTTCTTTTCAATGTCAAAGAAAACCTGTCCAAGAGGCTGGAGAACATGGTGATTAAATTCCCCCCTTCAGCCACAGAGCTTGAACACTCAGGGGAGAACACAAGTCAAGGTCACAACATCCACACTGCAAAGCCCGGGTCTGCTCCAGGGCCCGTTTGTGTGTCTGTTTATCCACCATAGCCTCCTGTGTGGGGGTATGAAGTTTTAAAGGTGGTGGGTAAAGGGAGAGGATAGTTTGGGGAAACATCAGCATGTCTAGCTGTAATCTATTACAATGACACTCTGGCAATCAAAAGCAATGAGCTGCTGACTGTTTAATAAACTGCAAGCTTACACTGCAGTATAGTCTTAACTATGATTCATTACTGTCACTGGATCCTGTATGAAAATAAAAGAGGCAGTGGAGGAGCCTGCTGGAATCCAGCCTTGCGTAATTGCTGTAAATTGTGTCTGTATTGCACGTCAAGTTGCTCACTTTCTGTCTGTATTTTTTTTACTACCAATTAAAATACATGAAAAGAAGAACTCTAGAATCTTCTGAGTTGCTGTAAGGCTTTAGAGTTTACATGTTAGAGTCTGATATTTTATTCATTGATGTGTTTCTTCTAACTTATAATTATACAGGTAGATTTCAACAGCTTGCCCCAAAGATATGACAGACATTGGTCATGTTACGAGGTTTTGGTAGTGTGAATATTTTTGATGGCTTAGTATTTTTACTATCAACACTCAACATTAACAATTCTGATTGCAGTGATCTGGTAAAAAGAAAGTGGGGTCGTAATTGATTAATGGCTGTCAACATCTTAATAATAGTAACAAGGTGTTCATTTAGCAGACACTTTTATCGAAAGCAACAACGTGGGGGCTTTGAAGTACAACCTCTTGATCTGTACAACCATCCCCAGTGGCAAATGAACATTGTTCAGGACTATGAAAGAGATGGGAATCTGACTTCCTGTTCAAGGAGAAGACTGAAAAAACCAACACAAAAACAACACCACACACTGAAGTTGGCTAAGTTGATTGGCTCTGAAATGCGGCCTGTCCTCTACATGATATTACTAGGCAATCTGTAAAGGGACGGTTTACTGTGTATACTAGTACAATTGATGTGTAAACTTGTATTACAACAGTACTTGTATCATTACTGTGGATTATTGTGTATACTTTTACTGTAGATTATTGCTGTATTACACTTGTTACATTATTTGTATTATTACTGTGTTACTTGTATTATTACAGTATTACTTATACTACTATTGAAAGTGTGAATTATACAATGACAATTGGGGGGGTCAACTTCTTCTCCAGGGTGTGTATCGACCCCCCTACCTATTATTTTACCTCTATTGGGGGGGGTCCAAGTCTTAATTAGGAGGGTCAGACCCCCCAAAACCCCCCCATAATTCGCACCCTGCTACTACTGTGAATGCTTGTATTATTACTGTGCATATCCTATTTTATTTTGTATTTTTGATGTTGAACCTTTGACGTAAATCTTTTAGGGCTGCTGTGACATCTTAACTTTCCTTCTGGGATGAATAAAGTTATATCTAATCTAATCTAATCAAAGAGTTTAAAGTGTAAATAGCTACCAAAATGTACCATGTAATAAAGCACTAACAATATTCCTCTGAGTATGACATGATCTATAATTCATTCAGTTGAGTTCATTATTATTCTCGCTGGTGTGAGCTAAAGGAGCAGAGCAGAGTCTGGAGGTAGTGATAGAGCCTCTCCATAGTGTTAATTAATGGAGGGAGGAAGACTTCTCCAACTTGTCATGGACATGCAACAAGACCATTAGAAGCTGATGAGAATAATGGTATTATTATTATTGTCAACTGTGCCATTCATTGACACTGCACATCCCATTCTCCCTGCATTATCTAACCTCAGGATGATGCACTGCAGTATCCATAACAACCGATAAAGACAGGAAAACTGCCAAAATGCTTGACCTTTACGGAGAATACAGCTTTGAAAAGGCTTTAATACATATCATTGCCCTCCAAACCTGATATGCACAGTATGAAATGGAATGGTGCTATGGAATCCAAAACAAATCTAAAAGAGGTTCTAAAACATTAAAGGACCTAATGATTCCTTGACTGATTAAGCTCTGACAGTGTTCAATATATGACTGTAGATTGTTTGTGTCACAATTTATGACAAATGTCTTCTTTGTTGTTCTGCTGCAAGCCAGCATCTGCATCTTCATAAAACTAATGAGAAATTCCTCTCACTGACAAATCTATTACAGCACCAATTTACTCCCTTAGACTGCTGTAGGTTATGTTTATGATGCAAATGTGTGAGGAGGAGTTAACATTTACGACTGGGTCATTAACAAGGAGTGTGGAGCCATTTGCATTTTGAGTGCCTTCGTTTAAGGAGGTTGGTCCCCAGACCTGAACATCTTCCTACTGTCCCCTCATCCTGATGGAGACGTGTGCCTTCTCTTGCAGGCGTGAACTGGAACCACAGCACTGTAAAACAAATATCGTTTTGGATTGTTGGGCTGTAGAATACTGGCTCTGTAACATTTTAGTTGATAGGTAAAATATATATAAATAAAGACTCTAGTTGTTGTGCATTTACTGGTGAAACTGTTCACCCAAAATCGAATTCCGTTATATTATGTTCCGTAAAATTTGCTTGCTAGCGACAATGGTCACAGCAAAACTACAGGAGCAGAACTTGATTTAGTGGCACATTAAATTGTGGTACAGGTGATAATAAAGACACAAAGACAAAGAATTTCAGACAAATCAGCTCACTCTCCAAAGTCCAAAGAGATATTGCAACAGTAGAAATACATGCATTCATAAATAAGTAATGGTTAAACAGCCAAGGGCATCTGGCTTCATATCCGTATTAGTTGCTGTTCTTATGAACCAATGTATCATGATGAAGAGGATTTGTGAGGGTGCTAAGGCAGCTGCATGCTCTACACATTTCAATGTTCTAGTAATGTTTTCACTCACTGATGTGACTAAACATTTCACTAACAACATTTTTTGTCATCAACCGAATTATGTTTATTATGCCTCATTACCTGAATGCACATTACAGTGTTTTGCCTAAAATTGAGCATGTAACTATTCTCTTGAATTTAAAACCTTTCATGAAAGTTACAAAAGGCCCCAGGTTATAGAAAACATAGGAACCCCCCTCATAATCTAATAATGAATCAACACCTGTTTTAAATGTTGTCACATTTCAAAAACAAATTGCACAAACAGGTGTTGACCTCTATTGTTTGACAGGCAGTTCCGGGCGTTTCCGCAGATTTCAGCAGAAGCATCTTCCACAACCGGGGTACATGATAACTGACTAATTGAAAGCACAATGTCTCTGCTATCTGTGGAGATCTGTGTCTGCTGAGATTACCTATGGGTCATGACACCAGGCTGATCACACTTTGCAATTCTGCACAACCTACGCAGGGAGGGACACTCCTTTCTTGCAGTGGGCGAATGCAGCACAGTGGGCTATGTATCTAGTTGGTGTTGGTGGTAGTGGAAGACGCCACAGACCCACTGTGTGACCAAAGAAGTTTACTTAGATAATGGATGATCTTTACATAAAGCTATATATTACACCCAATACACAATATCATAAGATGGACAAGAACGTGTTGATAACCATTATCACCATTTTATTTTGGTAGGTGTTTTCCAAAAGAAAAAGCAGCATTGTCACCTGTTCATGCAACTGCACATCTATAATAAAATCTATTCAGAGATTTCAGATAGGAATCCGTAACAGAGCATAATTCTCTTTGTGCAAGTCATGTTTTGTGTATTTCACTTTGCCTGGAAAAATATGCTTAGGCAAGACACAGGCATTATATCAGGGTACAATCAAAATCAACAATGAAAAGAAGCAAAAAACCCCACCATGCTTATTTTGTTCAGGGTTCAGCTGTTTAAGGATGGTTTAAGGATTCTCAAAGGGTCCACAGGTGCTTTGTTGCTGCCCTGGCCATGGGAAGTACCATTCATCGGTCCTGATGAGGGGTGTCACATGGCTATCAGCCAAGGGACCACACAGACCATGGGGAATTGACTGGCTGCAGTCCCGCTAAACCACACCCCCCCCCCGCCCCCCCCCACACTCCCTTATGGGGGCTTTGGCTCACTGCTCATGTTGTCCAACACTTTTCCACCTGGGAAGTTCGAGCAGGCAGGGAGGATCTTCCCCATCAATCTTTGGGCTGTCAGCTGCGCTGACCCGTCGGACCCCGTCACAGCAGAGGAATCCGGCAAATGAAATCAAACAGTTCTCCTGCTATATAGTGGCTCCAGCAATGGGGAGTGTCTGTTGCTATCTTGCTCTGAACATCACCCTGTGAAGCTTGATTGACTGGTCTTGGAAAAGAGAGACGAACAAACAAGCATTGTGAGAATGTAAGGGAGGAGATGCCGAGAAGATTTTGACATGAATGTGACAGATTGCTGTAACTAGCAATGAGCTGCACCGGTGTAGCGATGTGGAGAGGCAAAGATGAGGGAGATAACAGAACCGTTTTCAGTGCACTGTTGCTTACACAACACAATGCACGACATTCAGAATCATACATCTTTGTCAGAAAATGGCCTCTTTAAAGCTCTTATCAGAATTACCATGTCTGTGCTCTTGGCCTGCTAGGGAAGGCCTTCTATTTAGGATAAACAAACCCTGAACACTATCTCTATCCCACTTCTTATCCCCAACAAGGGCAATTAGAATAGGTAACACTACTCACTGCTGATCTCTTTGGTCCCTCAGTAACTGTGAAACCAATGATGTGACCCTCTTTAATAATCTGTTGCAACAGACAGGTTCATGCTGGTGACCTTTAGCTGTGCAGCCACATGCATATTTAACTCGGGGTCCTGCACTTCTCCGCCACCAGCTCTCTGTCAATGTCTTCCCTGAGCTCTTCCCATGAATTCCAACCCTCTACCTCCGGTCTTCAGGAATCAATTACTATCGATTTTCTTACAAAGTTCCCGCACTCACCAGTGCACAGTCAAAAGAGGGGACCAAGGAGATTAAACCACAGGTGAATTACTTAAGTAACTTGCTCTGCCGTGGGAGACGGATATTATTGAGCGTGAAGTGGAGGACAGTGGTTAGACTCTGTTTGGAAACAATGGGGAATGAGGTGAAAATGGCATCCTCTGCAAAGTGGGACATTTGAAATGACTTGTCCTCTGGACTTGAGCCAGGCCACAGGTTGAACATCTGTCCCAGTTTAGAGCCCAGTAGGACATGGGGGACAGTGAGAAAACATATAGACGAACCAGGAGGTTCGCTTAAGCCACATAAGTTGACTTCCAGCGAAACTTTGGCAACCATGCTTGGCATGCTTGTTGGTTTTTGTTGTGTCAAAATGCTAATGCAACTAGTGGGTCATAATTCTTCCAGCGATCCTGGCTAGAGGGCAACATGCACACAGGGGAGGTCTTTATTGATCAATATTCAACTCATTGTTCTGTTTCAATGATGGTCTACCCTTGGAAATAAAACCCAGCATGACATCCATTTAAAGTCCCAGTGACGATTAGACTAGATTATCGTTGTATTTCGATTGGATGGAACATTAGTGGAAGTTGTTCCCAACGCACACAGATCACTGCAATCCAGCCGGAGCAGTTAAACCACCTTCAACTGCACAGGAACATCAATCACCACAACTTCTTTCATAAGGAAAAAATGACACCACAGACACTGGCGGCGGCTCATCTAGGCCGATCGTCAGACCCTAGGCTGTTTCACGAGGTAGGCGGTGGTAGTGATGTTGAAAAAGCTGTGTAATAACTGCAGGTAAGTACATTAAAGGGCCATGGTTTCATGGTCCAGGGGCACATTGAACCAACAGACAGAACGGAACACAGCATGGTGCCAGGACGCCATGACGGATGATCGGGCCTGCTGGGCTCCCACTCTAACGGTTTGCTGAGGACTTCAACAGAAACGCACGGCCGCGGGCTGTCATAATTAACGACAGAATGACTCTGTTTAAAGTATAGAGGTTGTGGCATTTGACTACCCTATAGGGGGAAATCAGTGAGTTGAGTGCAGGCCTTTAAATAAGAAATATGAGCATTAGGTATGTTCATGAGGATGTGTTAGACTAAGCTTCCTGAGTGGATGTTTGTCTAATACGAGTGGGTTAGGATGATTAACAGAAAAAGACACATAATGAGTTGAAGTTAGCAAGTTTCAAAGCTGGGATTCCAAGCAAAGCCTTTCTGCACCCTACCCTAACCCACGATGAGGATTGGAACACCTGCAATTGTGACGATGCAGCAAAATAATAACATTAAGCAAACACAACTCATAATGATATAGGCCTACATGACGTTGAAATGAAATCGTCCCAATGAAAGCACACAACGCTCCCTGTAGTGTCACTAATATATCTCGTTCGCTCCATTAAAACCCTGGTTACCCTGCGGTGAGACGCAAGCACCATTTTTGAGATGTAAAAATCAGACATGCCGAACACTGACAACACACATCATCCAGGCCCTGACACCTCTGCATTTCATGAAAAAAACCAGCAGTATTAATCTACGGTGGTAGTGAGCTGCTAAGGGGTTGTGCAGTACAGCTCATCTGTCTGTATCTGCAGCAGGAAGAGCCTGGGCCATTGATTTCTCTTACACTCATCCAATACCAACTGAATCTATAATTGCAGGGGGAGGGAAGTAGATATTTGGCAGGAATATTACTTTTCTTGTGATCAAAAAAACACTTCTAAATGGGTCTCATGCAGGCAATGTAATAGATCTGTTGACAGTGTTGAGTAGGAGCAACAGCACAGCCTGTGATTCAGTGAGCAGACAAGCTTTCGTATGTGGTTCAAAACCGAGCTCAGTGAAACCCTCAGGCAGGTTACTTTTACAGCTGCTTTGCTGCAATCTTCTCTTAGTTCAGAACAATGTCACTTGTCATGTTGCACTTGACACTTACTGGAGGGGAAAGGTTTTTTGATGCTTTCCAAGAAAAATGTTGGTTTTGGCTCTATGATTAACACTTTCAAGGGATTAACTTAAATATCAACAGGTTGAAACTCAAATGTATGGCAGAACAAAGAGCAATTGGCTAACAAGAGCAAATAGAGTCAAAGGAGAAGAGCTCCCTCCAGTGGTTTATAGTTAATGGTGCATGCATATGCCGTACAGAGTACAGTGAGCTTTTGTAAACACTGAAGACACAGAGGTTACGGACAAATAATTCAACTTTTTTTTATTTCTTTTTTATACCTGTTTTAATTTTTCCATACATTTTTGTTCTTGCATTGGTAAACCAACAATGTTTATAAATGTTTGCTTCTGTCAAAGAAATGCATTATAAAAAAAGAAATAGTAAAATATGATATATGAAAAGAAATATGCATATTGAAAGTGCTTGCACATCATTAATAAAACACACAAATAAATTAACATAAAAAGCTTTTGACGTAGTCTCATTTTGCGCAATGATTTCATAAGCTCCTGTTGAACACGCTTCCAGAATGACATTGTTTGAACAGATAAACATCCACACGGCCTGGAAATGATGAGTTCCAGTGTAGACAGAATCGAGGACTGAAACATGAAGGGTGTTGTACCCGTCCATCACACTACTCAAGACTCATTTACCTAATACAAAGTCTAAGGACTAGTTATGAATATCTAGTTACATTTCCTGAATATATTAGATCTCTTTAACGCACTAATACAATACATGACACGTTGTTCTTCCCGATGGCACCAGTAAAGTTCTTAAAAGTAGGATTATACTCCCAAATGATTACTATTAGTGACATTCATGACCTAGCTAGCTTTACATTGTCTTTCGTTTCCAGTTGTAATAATTGTATAATTCAAAACGAGACTAAAGTATAGGAAAGACCTACGTATGTCAAACACACCATCCGAAACGTGAAAAGGGAGATAGTTGCGTCCATAGTGTCTGTGTCCTTGCTGGTGATGGCAAGGGGAATACAAGTCACTCTTTAACGAGTGACATTGCAGTTGAAGCACCTAGAACAAAAACGGCTGTAACACCAGGATAAGCTATAAACAAATCAAACATGGAACAAGAAACAACATAAAAACAGCTCCTTAGAAAGAAAATATTATATGTACACACACACACATACTGTATATGAATAAAAATGTTTAAGCATTGACATTCTAACATTAGCCATTTTAAAGTGATGATTACCCTCATTTTTGTTTTGAGTGCAAATAAAGCAATTGAAGCCATGAGCTATGCTCCCTACAGCTGGCATTTGGAAAACTAAAAGCGTAAATTGTTCTGTAGAGGACATAGCGACAGTCTCTTGCATAGTTTAAGACATGCATGCTTTTGTGTCATCATGCAATACTGCTTTTCCATACGTCTCTCGGTGGAGTCCCGCGGCTTGGCATCACAGTGGCATCCGCTTCAAACAAACGGGTGAAAAGAAGCTGCAGCTTTCATAATGGTCTTATGGAGAGGAATATGCGCCATTTAACCTTTTTCAGGGCCAGAGAAAGGTTCTGCCTTGCAAGCATGGAACAGCAGAGTGGTGTCAACTCAGCATTACGTGGTCGCGTGGTCAGTCAACTGCCCATTCACGGACGTTGACATTAAAACAAAGATTAAACTCAGAGTACAAAACCTAGGAGCTTGGGCCTTTATGGTCTAACAGGACACAGCAGAAGGGCCATTTAGTGACACACTGCTACAGCTCGCTCCAAACCATTTCCATAGTCATAGCAGAACACTTAATGACAGTTGCCAGCGGCAACAATTAAAAGTGACGATTATTAAGGGTATTGCTAACCTCCCTAAAGCCTCTCACACGAGAATTCCTGCTTTGACCCAAATGTAATAATGAACGTATGGCCAGGTTTGAATATGTAAGATAGAATGTAGCTACAGGCAGTGAAGTAGTCAGCAGAGTCTGGCTTTGGGTGGAAGCCAATTAATGCTAGAAGTATTCCATGATGTGTCTTTTTAAGACAGAAATACTTACGAGCCTCTCTGCACTATTGCCCTGACGACACTGTCCTTCATTTATATGGGTACTTATGTGCCAACCTAGTTTGTTTACATTTTGTGCAGCTAAGAGAAAATGCAGTGTGCGCAGAAATATTTTGCATTTGGGATGTTTTTCATTAGCGAGCCAATTAAACTGTAGAATAATGGCATATTTCGGGGGTGACGGGGCGTGCGGTGACACCCAAATCTGACAAAAGAATGATCGAGCTGTCGGGTGGTAGAGGCATAAATTGATTTGAAGCCATCCCAAGTGACCTGGAATAAACCTGGGACCTGTTGGATAGACTATCTATCAAACTTGACTGGGGAATCTGGTTGGACATTGGTGAGAAGCACCTGCAATACATTCCCTCCACAAACTACCTGGGACGTGGTTGCAGTGACATGAACAAAGTATTGCACTTGCAGGCTTGGATCAATCCTAACTAGATACGGGCAAATTCTGTGGCAGTTCAAAGCTATTGCAACTGAAAACAACTTTAAAGATAAGGTAGCACAACATCGGGGTGGCGATAAAAATTGTAATTATGTTTTCTCTTCTCACTTCACTGTATCACCGCACAAAAAAAACAAGGATTCTGCAACGGGTTTTATCCTCACATAGGCAACATAAGGAAATCCCAATGCTGATCTTACCACCTGAAATTCTAGAAGTATGAACTATAAAGATTGTCACGTCATTGTCTTACAATCAACTAAAGGCAAAAAGCACATATTTCCAACTGAAGGAAGCCGTTGTGATTACATCTATGGCAGCCTGTTATTTAAAAAATGGCAGACATTATCGCCTCAGGTGAGGTACCACGGCTTATGCAACTTAATGCTGCCAAGATGTTCAAAAGTGTTCATGAAAACTGTGGGAACCTCAGCATTTGAATGGCGTCAGTGCGGAGAACAGCACTGCCCCACGGTACAGCACCAGGTGTAGAGAGGAGTCACTTCTGTTAGAACTCCTTCCAAAGATCGAAGATGAGTGTAGTTTGTCACCCCGAGCTCATTGTACTAGATAAATGGGATGTCTTATAACCATGTATAAGCACTAACACATTATATTACTTAAATCTGTTGACAGTTAGGGTACTTTATAGCTATGTAGTGGGAAATTATGTTTAAAATATACAAAGTGCTTACTTAAAACATTCCTATTCAGTTTAGCGTACAGTAGTGGACTTTGCCAAAGGCAAATGATTTGGTTCCATGATAGGACTGAAAGGCGCTTTTGATAAATTACATCTTGATCCTTAAAAGAAAATACAGGTATATACTTTATACTCTCTTTCTATATATATATAAATTCATATTTATATTTATGTATATCTTAGGCACATAAAATAACATAGCTGCATTACCTAAAAAATGAAACTACTGTTGATATATTATTGAGGCTTCTGTGTTGGGCGTGCAGAAGATTGCATGCTGGAAGATAGCTTCCTGGAAGATGCCATCCTTTCGAGAGGCTTTTTCCCATTAACGGGAGACTTAAGACTTGTTTCAGAAGTGGAAGACTTGGATTTGCCTACAGGTAAAAGTGAGCGTCTGACAGAGGGCTTGGAGGACGCCCTCCCCTCCGGAGCCAGCTCGCCCAGATGAGGCTCAGCGCCGGCCTGGAGTGAGACGCCGTCTGCCGCCTCTCCGCCGTCGCCCCCATGGTTCAGAGTCTGGCTGCTCAGCCTGGCTGTCCTCTCTGAGGCCTTCTTGGACAGGATGGTGGCTTTCCCCAAGTCGGCCGAGCGCCGGCTTTCTTTCTGGCGCAGGGCGTTCTTGAAGAAGGACAGGCCCTTGTCCTCGGACTTGCTGCTGCGACGCAGGTCTCTGGAGGACACGCTGGGCGAGCGAAGGCTGGTGATGGACGAGATGCTGCTGGAGCTCCTCAGGGGCCTCCTGTCGGGCCGGATGCCGTCCCCGCTCCTGGGCAGGGGGGCCCGCGAGGCAGAGCAGCCCCGGGGCTTGTCGACCAGGGGGCTGTTGAGTCCAAACGAGTCCCTGCTGTAGCTCCTCTCCACCAGTCTCTTCCTGCTGCCGGAGGAGGACGAACAAGTCTCGGTGCTGCCGGAAATCTTCTTCGCCGTGGGGGAGGGGGACGCGGAAGACTGGGGCGTCGAGGAGATGCGTTGTTTCCGCAGCAGCGTGCCGGCTGTACCTGCCTCTGGACCGGGGGAAGACTCTTTCTTTTTGGAAGGGGTCCCGGTAGGCGTCGCGTTGCTGGTCTTCGCGTTGGCACTTTTGTCTTTAGAGGTGATCCCCCTGAGGCCCTTCACCTGAGGGCTGGAAGACGATTGGGAGAGGGTGGATTTGGGCGTCGCCGACGCGCACTGGCGTTTCTTGGAGGATTTCTCTTGCTCGGCTTTGCCGGAGCTCTTTTTCGACCCGGTTGCTTCCGACTTGGAGGAGAATCCTCCGACGCTGCTCTTGCGCTTCTGCTCCTTGGTGGCGGTGGCTTGCGTGTTTTGGTCCAGGGCTGTGATCTGGTTGTTGTTGTCCGCTGGCGTGGGGGCCCTGCAGTAGACCTCATCGAGGAACTTCTTCCCGCCATCCAGATCGCTGCCGTTGCCCTCCATCATGGCCAGGGGCGCCCTGCTGCCAAAATAGCGCTCGTGCCTGCTGTAGCTACCGAAGCAGGAGGTGGACACCTTGTCGTCGCAGGCCTCGCCGATCCTCTCCAGTGGGGGGGAGGAGCGGGAGTCCAGGGAGAAGCGGGACGGGGAGTTGGAGCGCATCTGGAGCTTGGCGGAGAGGGACCACGAGGGCTTCATCCCGTTTTCGGTGAAGGACAGCGGGCTGGCCACCGACGATCTGGAGGAAAGGCTCTGGTGTTGAATGCTCCTCACGAAGGGGCGGGTCGAGAACCCTCCTGCGAAAGGAAGACACGGAGGGTCGCGTCAAAACTCTGATAACAGGTTTGAGTAACACGTCTTGACCAAGCACGGCACTGGTTCAGGGAAAGGCCAGACATGAACAGGGGGAGGAAGAGGAAGACGAATGACGACAGGGCTGAATAAGGCAGGATTCCAACACGTCTCTCTCACCATCGTCTTCCATACGCTCCCCCGGAAACTCCCCTGACTCGGCCAGCGAGGCCAGAGAAGTGCGTCTGGAGGAGGCCCCCGAGGCCAGGCTGGAAGGCCTGCTACCCGGCAGCCTGTTGATCCAGTGGTCACAAAGAGACGAGCTGGTGGAGCCTGAAACAGACAGACACAACAGCCCTCACACAACATCCCTCCCAGACAGACATCTTTCAGAGAGAGCCGTTTCCTTTGTCCTGCGCAGTCCACAGAGTGCGTGTCCCCCTCACCAGCGACTGAGCTGTTGGCTGACCAGGAAGGGATGGCGGTCCTCCGTTGATAAAACAAGATGTAGGCCGTCTGCTGACAGACGTCATCGTCCGCTACGGGCTGGACCTCACTGTCGTCAAAGCAGTACCACTGCCCGTCGATGGAATTCTTACAGTAAGCTGTCGGAGCAGAGAAAAGGGAACATTTACATTCATTTAGCAAACAATCTTATCCAGAGCGACTTACAGTACAGGGACATTCGCCCGAAGCAAGTAGGGTGAAGTGCCTTGCCCAAGGACACATCATATTAAGCATGGCCTGGAATCGAACCGGCAACCGAGAAGGGAGGGGAGGCTTTTTCAAGGCAAACCAAGGGCGGGAAAACTGGACCCAACCCGTTCTGCCGTCGACCCGCTTTACCCGTGTAGTGGCCGCCCTGCATGTTTCCGTGGTGGTTGCAGACGGCATACAGGTCATACAGGTAGTCGTCCGGGTTGCGTCCCAGGCCGTAAGGGCGCCTCCACGGCGACCAGTGGGAAGGCAGGCTCCAGCTGCTCTGGCTCCTCTTGACCATGTGGGGCGCCATGTCCATCCCCAGCAATGGGAACCTCACCATGTTCTGCATCTTCACCCTCCGGTCTGCCTCCTGCAGGACGAGATGCACACGGGTCAGCCCCAAACGAGCCTCAACCCGCTCGAGTCAAGAAGACAGGGAGGGCCCAAGCAGGGGAAACATTCGAACGACACCGGCGCCGTGTCTGGGTGCAGTACCTGGCGGAACCTCTTGAGGTGCAGTATGAGCACATCCGGCAGGGTCCACAGGTTGAGCTTGATGCGGCCCTGCTGCAGCTGCTTGCAGTGGGGACAGCGCCAGGCGTCATCCGGGGCCAACTGGAACACACACACGCCAGGCAGCAGCATCAAGGAGAAGCTCCCGCAGCAATGCTTTTGAATCAGCATTACACGCAGGGAGGCCCCGGATTTCTCGCTCCTTCCTTCTCGCTCCTTCCTTCTCTCTCCCTCCGTTCTCTCTCTCTCTCCGTTCTCCCTCTCTCTCCGTTCTCTCCCTCTCTCCCTTCTCTCTCTCTCCCTTCTCTCTCTCTCCCTTCTCTCTCTCTCCCTTCTCTCTCTCTCCCTTCTCTCTCTCTTTCAGTACCCTCATTTCAGAGACCAGACTGGCTCAACGCAACTCTGTGACTGACCAACCTCAGCCTGAGCTAATTACAGAGTACATTCACATTTTCGCTGGGCTCTTTCCAGAGTTCTAATAGCAGTAGTAAATGACATGCTTCTCTTTTTCCAAAGACAGCGTTAGGAATATCATTTCCAGCCATCTCCGGAAAGCGACAGTCCATTTGATATCCAGATCAATAGACAAGCCGGTGGGTGGGAAAGAGCAAACTGTCACTTTCAACCTCTCAGCCCAATCACGTCGAGCTAAGCGTCTGTACCCTTTTAGCGACACAACGTTACAGTGGCGTTACCTGTTCCTCTTTGGTGTACAGCTGGAAGCACTGGGCGAGGGTGCAGGCCTGGGGCTGGTGGTGCTGCTCTCTGTGCAGATACACACTCTCTGCATCGGGGATGTACTCCTCTTCAGTGTGGCCAAACAGACTGCAGACAAAAGGGATCAAAGTCAAGACTTCCACAGGGAGAAAAAACACGACAGTCTTGTCATGTGAGGTCCCTTTTTCCCCCTGTATCTTGCATTGTAGAATCAGGTCGTATGTGTGCCTTTTAAAAACCTGTGTGTGTATTTAGAGAAAGAGCCGTTCGGTTAGATGTCAACTGTAAGGTTGGCAGGAGGCAGATTCTGAAGTTGGCGCGTTGGGCCTTTTGATAAGATCCTTTTTCCAAACGAAAGTGTAAACATACGGATGATTGACACTCTGGGCCGATCTCTCTTCCTAGCTGTAATATTTTTGCCCATGTCGTATTATAAGAACGCAGGCCAACTCCTTGAGGTGTAAACAAAAACAAACATGAAAGGGCTTCTTCTTTTACCCTGTTCCTATTCTGCTGAGTGTGCACTGTTTCTGTGCATCTGCCACGGTTGAGTCTCCCAGCAGATCTTACTGCACTCTAGACACACACGGTTCATCAAAGAGACAAAAAGCACAAACAATCCTCCTTCGGCTCCACTCACTAGTCCTTGGTCTCCTTGTCCCACTCCACCACTATCTTGACATGTGGAGGTCCGCCCTGTCCGCAGGATTTGTATGCTCTGCAGATTAGGTTAGGAGAGACAAATAATCCAGTTTGACTATTTTTCAGATTAAAAACAAACATTGACCACTATTAACGAACATATCATAGAACAATCGAATGGACTTTTGTTACTCGATGGGGGTTTCGCAAATTGTTATTGCGATACAAAACATCGTATACCGCTGTGTTAAGTGATATTTCACATTGGAAGGCAGCACATGTTATTCTCTACTGCGATACAAATAGGTTCAACAGCTAGGGCATGAACCAAACACGCTGAGCAGGAAACAGAGGCGGGGGAAAAAATAGGAGAAAGCATGTTGTAGCACGCTGCTGAACAGCGTGAATTGGAATGCACCCCTCTCACAGGGCATGCGTGCGCGGCTTGAGGATCACGGATCGGTTGAGCGTAAACAACCGGCAACGGGAGGGCGCCTTGCATGAAATGTGATAAGGAAAATCAATGAACTGTATAGAATAACAGACGGTCGGGGGTGCTGGAGGGACATCTTAGAAAGCAGAGAGACATGGCTGACCTTTCCACCGTGGGGTGGCACAGAGGCTGCTCGTCTTGGGGGAGAAGATAGGTGATCCCGACAACACCGACCACCCGAAGGCTGAACGGCCCCACCTAACAGACAGACAAATCACTCGTCACTCGACAGTTTGCATCCCAGCCCTCGGCCGCAGGTGGTCCCATGAGCGGACGTCGAGAAGCAGGATGGCATTCCTATTTCAGATGAAGACAATGACGTTGTCATTCGGACTGGTGGCCCAACCTGAATGTAAACTCCTGGCCTTAGCAGGTGACGCATTTTCTCCAGGATCTCCTTCTGCAGCGCGTCCCAAGTCACAGTGCGTTCCATGTACAGTACAAACGGTAGACCAAACCTTGAGAGAGAGCCCACAAATCAGTCCTCCGAATACATCATGAGATCATCATTTCAGCAAAGCTTTTACACGCCAAGTCTGCTTTTAGAGATTTAATCCTATGAAGCCTATTAGATGATGCCACTGATGCCGGGCAGGGCTCGACATTAACTTTTTGATGCACTTGTCCTTCGGACAAGTACTTTAACGTTTCACTTGTCCATGCACAAAAGTCACTTGTCCGGGTAAAAATTGATCATTTTATACATATTGTTTTGTGTGTTGACGTTTCCAGACGCCCATCATTGACAGGGGGAGCTGCGCAATTCTATAGCCTATTATCGATATTATATACTATCTGGGCCGGAGTGGGACCCATTTTCAGCCTGGCAGTGTAATGGCGAAAGCCAGCCCGTCCCCTACCAGAGGCCGAGCCATACGTGGAAAAATCAGGGCTTAACCCGAACCTAGGAACTAGACAAGGTTTTGAGGCTAGGTGAAATCCAAACTTCACATGTATGCAATTTTTTGCATTAATTTCAGTGCAAAATTGTTTTTTGAGCTTTCTGTAGCCTAATATAAACATTTCGTGGGACTCATATTGTAATATTCTCCGGAAATTATAACCCAAATTTGATTTGAACCTGAAAGATTCAGAAGATTCTTCAGAAGGCAACGCCAACCAAGTAACGCTAGTCCTGCTATTAACGTTGTAAACAGTAGGTTAATGGACGAGGTGCAGGCACACGGAGTGAAGCATAGACGCACAAACACCCGTGAAAGCTCGTCTCGGGACTATTTATCTTATTTTAGATACAGTATAAGTTTAGCTAGCTTACAAATACAGAGGATAGTCTACCGAAGTTGAGTTAGCCAATGTTGTTAGCGATGCAAGCTAACGTTAGTTTGCTAGGTATAACATTTCACTGGGTCTTGCAGCGCTGCTTGATTTACTGAAATCATTATGAAATGTTCTACTATCCATTTGCCTACTTAACGCTAAGCAAGTCACAGTTTTCCAAAGCCCCGACAGTGTAACTGAGACAACACAGTAAAAAAATCGTCTTTCAAGTAATAAGCCCCCGTTCAAGTGTTGAGCATTAAATTAGCTGCAAGGTCTGTAGAGATCTTTGGACGAAGCAATTTTTTTATGTTTTGCTAATGCAGAATTCGGTCAAATAAAATCGGTAAAATTGACTTATTGAGTGGAACATAACGTGAAGTATAATGGATTTTTTTGTTTGTTTGAGTTTTAACTTGTCCAATGGGGCAAGTAAATTTCTCTTCCACTTGCCCTGCAAAAAAATCACTTGTCCCGGACAAGCGGACAAGCCTTAATGTCGAGCCCTGCCGGTGTGCACAAGAACTATAAAAGTGTTCAGTGGTACCTTCTCCCTTGCTGGCCAGAGCAGGCTCTGTTGCAGACCAGCAGGATCATCTTCTCTACTCCCACGTTCTTATTGGGCGACGCCGAAACAGGAGTGACCGCCCCCTGCATGAAGGACGACGTCCTACTGCTCTCAGTGCCATACTTCAAGTTGTTCTGATTCAGGTTCGCGAGAAGACTCCCTAAAAGGACCACAAGGTTAGGGAGGGGTCGTCATGGGATACCTTTATGAAGGCGATTGAAGAGCTTCAAAGAGAACGTCGGAGCAGCGTATCGGGCGAGGGCGATACCTCTTTTGGTTCGGATGTTCTCCAATCGAAAGGTCTCGGGCGTCTCAAAGGCAAAGATGGAGTCGCTCTCCTGAATGACGTTGAGGTCGTCCTCGTCGTCGCAGAAGGAACGGTGGAACCCGTCGTAGTACATTTCCGTCAGGACAAACTGCGTACATAGAGAGGACAGGGATTTTTTCTTACATATTTTGCATGATGTCAAATCATAGGAACACATATTTTCCTTGTTTCCCCCTTCATCCCCCACACACTCACTCATTCATTCCAACCGCGTCCTTGCAAAAACATAACTCATAACTGAAAAATCTGGTTACACGACAATCCTCTTACAAAGTGATGCTGTTACTGTGCCTCTGTGATTATAGGACTCTTCTGGAGAACTGCTGCAATGCCAATGTGTGTTGTGTGTGTGTGTGTGTGTGTGTGTGTGTGTGTGTGTGTGTGTGCAGCTAGTATGACAGAGCAGAAGTTGGAGGGAAGAGAAAAGGTTACCTGGTCCGTGGGGATCTTGGTCTCACGTGACACTGCCTCTCGGAGCCGGAACACAGAGCTGTTCAGTGGCACGGCCACTCCGATGCGCATGCAATGGGAGTACTTCCCCTGGTACACCACTATCACATACAGAGGCCTGAGAAGGTTGTGGAAACCGCAAATGCAACATTTAGTGTTCACCCAAAACTGAACTTTTCCAATAACGGGTAGCGTGTACCCACACGTTCCTGGAAGAGGACAAAACACCATGAGACCCAATTAAGAAACCTTGAATTGATAATCAAATTCTATTTTCAAAAAACTGTATTTCCTCTCATGGTGTTGCTGCGTCCCTGCTTATTATGTGGGTTTAGACTCTATATTCAGGATTCCTCTGGGAAAAAAAGTGGATTACTGCCTTAGCTGACAGGACTAAAAGCTTAGCCAGGAGTGCTGAGAAATGTGGCTCTCAGCAGTTCTATGTCCCACGAATTAGAGAACCCCCCTGTATTAAAAGTGAGCTTTCCTTTCTAGACATTGACAGTGAGATCTGTTTGTCACGTGAATTCAGCTAGGTTTGCATGGCTTAAGTAAGGCCTGACCCTCACAAAACAACGTGTCTATATGGTTATGTTTCCAACAATGCTTTTTGTCTGAACAGAAAATATTTTTCCGTGAAGTGGTCAACACATGCTTCTCAAATAAGTAATTACTGATTAAGAAAGCTCGGACTAAAATTACTTTGAATCCTCGGAGAGAGAGAGAGCACTAAAAGCCAGGCAGAGCACATTATTATGCCATTAATCAGACATGTTGGAGGACTGATGTGACAGAAATTGTCACTGCACATCTCTTAATTTCCCTCACCATTCCCTTCCTTAATTATGCATGGACAGTAACGAATTTAGAAGATTGAAAATAATCGGCATTGAACGAGGAGCTCTCTCCCTTGTCTGACAGCGTAGCAAAGCTTGTAAAAATAGCCTCACTCCATCATGGGGGTCAGAAGAGACGCTCACAAGGTCTCCATGGTTTGAGAACAAAAATCACTAGTTTCCCTTAAATCCTATGCAACATAAAAACAATGGCCTGATTCATTGAGAAAATGTACGGTTAATCTAAATAATGAATATGTATGAACATGAAATGAATAATAATGAATATCCGGAATAGTCCCAATGTTTGTCTGAACCAGCGGGCCCCTGGCTGCAGGACAGAGGACGGGTGCACCACTCACCGTGTGTGAGGTAAGGGGATGGGCAGAGAGATGCAGAGGAACGGGTCAAAGGTGTTGCTCTGTTTTTGGCACTGTGGGCAAGTGAGTGAGGACCTGTTGGCAAAAGATCAAAGCCAAACATCAGGTGCGTTACAGGTACGCGTCTGCTGGGGCGAAGAACAAAACCCCATTGGGGAGGGGGGGGGGAACAGCTTGAGCCTACCTGTACTGAGCCTGAAATAGTTCCTGAACAAATGAACCAGCAGACAGGGGAGGAGAAGGACCCTCAAGGCCTCCGTCATCCTCTTCAATTGGTGGCTGAATAGAAAACAATTACAATGACTTGTGTTGGAAAGCACTATAAAATGTAATGGCTTGAGTGTAAAACATTTGGCAGTCAATATAACATTTTGACACAGGCAATGAGAAGGGAAAGTACTGTTCAGGGGTCATGTATAGAGAAGCAGTAAACAATGCTTTTAATGCTGACCAAACGGATTTCTACACACACATTTGACGTTACCATGGCTATTGCCAAAACTAAATCACAGCCAATCGGATCAACCTCAAATCGTTCAACAACAAATGATGTAACCACATATCTGTTCACACAGCCCCAGTTGAGTGCTTTGGGGGAGGCTCTTAACCCAAACCTGTTTTGCATGTCAAGTCAAGTCAGTTAAACATTTGTATGGTCATTAAATCAGCCCGTCATTTGGATGTATATCTGCTGCTGGGGACATTTTAATTTGTTTCCCACTGCTGTAACATGCTGCTGACTCACCTGAGATACAGTTTAGGACTCATCTGCACAGTCAAAGTCACACAAACTCTACTGCGCTAACCTAGACACTAGCAAAGTCATGCAATTCACGGCTGTTCAATTGCAGAATGTACCTTTATTGATGGCCTGTTGTTGGGGTGTACAATGCAGTTTAGGTCCTCATGTACCCTGTCCAGGAGCCAGAGCAGAAACTCCTGTGCATCATGCTGAGCATTCCCTTTGTATTGCAAGGCGCTTTTTGACACAGCATTCTTTAACAAAAGAACACAACACTCAGATCAGTCTATTCAAAACGTGTGTACATGAAATGTAAAGTGTGGCAATTTCAAACTTCAACTTGGACCACATGCACATAGGTTAGACACCTACTTTAAACTCTCGGCTGTGTTGTGGGGTATATTCAAAAGTCCACAAAGCCCGGACCAGGCCAGACAGCTGCTCTGTAACCTCTCCTCGGAGCTGCGGAGGTTTCCTCTGCAAAAGCACACCATTGGTCTTCGGTTTCTCTTCATCGATTCCCTCACCCTTGTACTGTTCCAGTGCCAAAAACTCAGCAAAGAGCTCAGTGTTACTCAAGCACTGAAGAATTGCATTCATGAAGCAGGTGTTTCCATGGTTTTTGAGACCTGACACTCCAGGAACCTTCTCTCCAAAAAGGAAGCCGCTACAGTCCGTGTCATCCAAAGGCTGGGCATCCTTACCTCCTGTCTTAAATGATATGAACCCACCATCGTCTTTTTCACCCTCAGTTGAATGCACCTCCGATCCAAAATGAGACAATGTTGACAAGGTCCTTAAGACTCTGCTCATAAAACTACCGACAGAGCGTACAGAACTCCGCCGGAATAGCTTCTTGCTAAAACCAGATTTCTTTTCCTTGGTTGCGGCTTTGCTAGACATGGTTTCTTAAATTGTAAGCGATCTCCTTCAAAACCGAATGACCAATGTTATGATCGTTGCCAGCTCAATCAAGCTGAGATAAAGGTAACTTAATTACTTTCTAGTGCTGGTTAAGTTCGGCTAGCTAACTATACCTGCTAACCTGAAGGCAGCAAAGATCTGCTTGATTGCAATGATAATACATTTCACAACCAAGCAATGCGAATTTAACTACATCAACATGGCTTTAGCATACCGTACAGCTGCTCTGCCCCTCAACTAGCCTAGCCAGCACTACTAGAGCTAGATACCTATCTACTACTGAAACGAGTTGTCCAGTAAAGTATTTGCTGTAACACAGCGCATTAGATATAAATAATCAGCTAGCCTGTCGGCGGAAGCATGTTACAATCCTAGATAGTAGCAAGATAGCTAGCTAGCTATCTTTTTAACTACTTTACTGGTAGCCAACAACAAAACTCAGCATAAATCATTCTGCTAACGTTAGCTAGATACCCCAATATATAGATACTGTAACGCTGAACCTAGCTTTAGACTTGCTACCTAATCGTATGCTAGCTACTGTGTACTGTTGGTACTAGAGCTACCAGCTATGCTATCAGGCTCCATTACCAA
This sequence comes from Mallotus villosus, assembly GCA_903064625.1. Lineage (NCBI taxonomy): Eukaryota > Metazoa > Chordata > Actinopteri > Osmeriformes > Salangidae > Mallotus > Mallotus villosus. The sequence continues at coordinate 351,377 of CAEFZP010000321.1, forward strand.
GTTAGCTAGCTAGTAGTAGTTGTCAAGATAGCTAACGCTAAACGACTAGGTCAAATTGATGGCTAGCAAAACAATGATCTAGCTACCGTAAGATAGCAAGCTACGTGGCTGGAAGCCGAAAAAAACTAGCTCTTTAGCTAGACTACTTGTTTCACATGGTTTACTTAACTGGATTAAATGTCTTTGCTAATGTAGTTTGAGACTAGACTCGCTGACTAAGACTTGTAGCTGCCAAACAAACTAGAATTCTAGCCCCCATAGTATTGGGTTACCTTGTTAGGGATAGTGAATAGCTAGTAGTAACGCCTCCCGGCGGTGGCAGTGTCGAATTTAATCAGTTCGAGGCCCCCTTTGCTTGCCTGAACCCGGATGACTTTTTCAGCGCTCTCAAGTCTCACGCATTCGCCGTGAAACTCACGCATTTCAACAATTTCTCACGCTGAGACGCTTTCATCGAACGTACGCTTGTTGCCAAGGTTATGGGCTTGGCCCGAAGTAAACTTCCGGTCAGTGTTAGTTTGTATCGGGTTAGTATTTGCTGGATAATATGGCACCAACTACAAAATCTGTCAAAGTGAAGCTAATGAGCAGACTAAAGTTGGGCTCAGGTTGTTGTGCTGTGGGGTGTAACCTGACCTCAGGAACAAATGCCCTTTCCAAAATAAAAATGTTTCGGTTTCCTAAAGAAGAGGCGAAACGACGAGCATGGATCAACGCTATGCGAAGAGAGGCCTGGCAGGCAGGCAAGAACTCAAGGATCTGTAGCAATAATTTTGTTTCAGGTAACAAGTGAGTGAGTCGTGATAAACAATAGGTAATGGCTACGTGACCAGTAACAAGCCAGTAAAAGGTAAATTTGCGTTAGCTTAACTAAACTCATTGTAACTAGTTAGCTACCTACACGTCGCTACATTGTGCATTATACACAACAGAACACAATGTTATGAAACACATGATATGACTTTACAGTTACAAACGTAACAACCACAATGTTTTCCATCAATATACAATTAAATAACCTACAGTAATTGCCCAAGTAGGCTCCACATACTGCCCACTAACCCCAGTCTGTGTCTCATGTAGCCTATCATTTTTAAGCAATATAATGGAAATAGTAGGCTACACTTTTTACACTGGAATGTGTATGTAACCAGAATGGTTATGGATTGTGCTAGACATGTATGATGCTCAACAAGGTGAAATACTGTTAACACTAACTGTTTCTGTCACTTTTATTTTAGGTGAACCATCAGTGGACCCATGCCACCCAGATTATGTGCCATCAGTGTTTGCGCACAAAACCACCACTGATGGCTCAGACAAGTTGAAGAGGTACCAGAGGAGACAGAGTAGACCATCAGAGGTTGAGTCCATTGATTCTCCTTCCACTAATGCTGACCCTGAAGAAGGATGCACTGCTGTGGGTACAGATATGTCAATGGCAGACATTGACCAGCTACAAAATGAAACTGCTGAATTGAAACAGTGTTTACTCAAATTAATAAACCAATAACCTTTTACCAAAAGAAGCTGGTGTGATTTCAATAAGACACAACACATTCTTGCACTGTAGGTGTTAGGAACACATTGACTCATTTCGTTCAAGATGTGCTTGTCAAAAAGTTCCCACAGCCAAATGCTAGCACTTTGTCTGTACACTGTAGGAGTAAGATGAGTGTCTGACTAGAATGATCATGTATGGTATTAGTAATCATAGGGGTGCCAGACACTGTTTAGAGTATCTGAAAATGTGTGAAGACAAAAGTAGTTATATAGGTTTCCTTGTATTAGTTTGGAAGAATAGAAACAACACCATCTCTATTTTACATAATTAAATACTGTATTCAAGCAACATAATCTCAAAGCAAAATATAATTGTTTCATATTACATATTGATTTATGTTTCCTTATGAGATGGTTTTAGATAACGATCATTTTTCATAAGAACTATACCAAGTCATTGTTGTTTGTCAGCAGCTTTAAGTTATATGGGTTGTATTGTAAGAAACAGCATGATCTGTGGGAGGGACTATGTAAAAGGATTATATGGGTTTAGCCTAAAAACCACTTCCTTGCAATGACATGGCGGATGATGACGCTCTAAATTCATACATCATGGTAATGTCCCCAAAAGTGTCAGAGATATGGGTGAGTTTATTAATTTCATGAAATCAGTAGACGAAGGTTTGAAGAATCCTCATTCAAAAAAGTAAGATTTTGCCAGTTCTACAGTGAGTTATGAGTTTGTAAGTTTGTCAAATAAGTGCAATATCTTATTTCTAAGGGTACATTTTGTTTAAACACTTTTTAATCACTTTTAACGCTGTTGTGACATTTTATCAGAAATACTAATAGTGAAATTTATCAATTCTTCAAATGTTTAAAAGTAATATTGATTAAACAATGGTAATGGGGTTGGAAAAAACTGTTGTTGAACTAGTTCCTCATGGAAGGTCATGGAATCCTATAGATACATCTATTGAATGTTGAAAATCTATTGTAATGTTGCTTTGTGTTCATAGTATTGAATCAAATATGTCCCTTTAATAGTATGTACAGCTGCTAAGGGTAATATGTTAAACACTGTACAGTATTTTAAAACTATAAACCATGTATATTAATTTTAAGGTTGCAGGTACCTTGTACTCAGTTACATTAAGCAGAACAAACGTATGTTTCCAAATGGCAATTAAACTACTAGCTCTTCATTTGTTGTGGATCCTATCCTGCTTAATTCAAGATGGTAAGAGGACATATTTAAATCCCAATATATATATATTTCTAGGTAGTCACCTGTTTAACTATGTACTGTAACACTGTCTAAACTTTGTGCTTGTTTTTGCAGCGGAAAGCATCTGTCTTATAAACTGCTGTACAAACTGGAGCGACTCGCTGAACTGCTCCTGGTCTGGCATCATCTTCAATGAGATGTCACCATCTCCATTGACCCTTGAAGTTGAGTGCAGGTACCTGACATTTATGATTGTGGCCATGCTCATTACAAGCTAATTGCTTCACTCTATTAGCGATTCTCAATTTGTATTTAATCGAAGGAATCCCCATTTCATGTCTATGTAGAAACAATTAGTATGAATTGTTAATCATAACTCTTGTCTCATACAGGGATTATGCAGGGGAAATCAATGGCAGCTGTGAAATTATATCCTCGCAAGGCTGGTGCTTAATACGACCAAAGGATTTCTATCTATATGCATCCCTTGGAACAAGATGCAGTACAAAAATAAATATTCAGAGAAGCTAAATGTAATGCCCGCTTGTACAATTGATTCATTTTGGAATCTGGAGGATATGGGTGAGTGAAATGTAAAATGAGTTGGTACTCTCCTTTATGTTGTTTAAGATTAAAAATAGTATCAATATGATTATTTCTTCTCAGGAGTAACACAACTTTCTTCACTTTGGATGTTTCCTTTTTTAATCTGCCATTAACAGACTCATTCCAACAGTTTAAATCTGGGATTTGGTAGTTTATTTTAATTATTTATTTGAATTTTCCCACATAATCCTCAATCATCGATCATTAAATCTGCCCCATAGTGAAACCCCAGCAGCCATTTAATGTGCACGCGACAAAGACCAAAGAAAGCTACAATATCACTTGGGAGACAGATGATCACCTTGAAAACTTAATGTACAGAGTGCGAATAAGGACAAAAGATGACCCCCTAAAGGTAAACATTGTTTTATCCCTGAAACCTTAACGAATGATTGTTACTGGAATCACCCCATGGTGTAACAGCAAATGTTCTGGAGGGCCACATAGGCCAGGTTTACACCTTTAGAGATATTGAATTTGTTCCACTGCACTCATGCCAGCCATTAGTAATTGTGGAAAGGGGGACAACCTAAGCCCAACTGGGCCCTTCATCCACGGGGGTGGGGGGTGGAGGAGAGAGTGGGAGTGCGAGTTAACTTATTAAAGGGAGGGAGGGCAAGGGGATGCAACTTTACTTAGCATGGGCCTTCCTGGGTCCTGGGCCTGGGAACATCTCTACCCTTTGACCCTCCCTGATGACAGGCCTGACTGCACTACAACTGAACAAAATATATATATAACATGTATATTTCCATTGGAACAGCATGCTGTTTTTAATGCCTGTTTTCCATCGACAGGATCCCATAAACTATACTGTAAGAGAGGACCAGAAGTACTTAACTATAAACCACATACAGTTGCAACAACAGGCTGAATGCATGGTGGATGTACAGGCTAAAGTTGGACCTAATTCTATTCACAAAGGCCCCTGGAGTGAATGGAGTTCTACCACAGAACTCGATAAATATACACTCGCAGTACCCATGAAAAGTAAATACACATTTTAAGATAATCAGTTTGATAATAGCAGAAGTTTAGATTATCCTCATTGTTGTAACATTTATACCTTGTCCATCTTTTTTAGGAGATGATATATTATGGTGGAGCCTGATGCTATCATTTGTGTTTGTCCTTGGTGTCCTTAGCCTAATTTACTGCAGAAAACCGTAAGTAATTAGTTATTTTTCTTGGTTCAATACATTTTTAATAGGCTGGCTGGGCTATACAACTGACTAGACAAAATATTCTGTGAGTGTCAAACTAATAGCTCGTTAGAAGAAGTGTCCCAGCTTTTGTCAGATGTTTTTTAATAGAGGTTATTTGACATGTTCATGTTTGTGGCTCATGTCTATCCATACCAGTAAATGATATGATCAACTGCTGTGTTTTTACAGAACGCGATAGTAGAAACTTTCCTGGCATTTCCTCCCACGTTAACAAAAACCCCACAGATGCTTTACTGTGCATGCAAAAGTGCATGTCAGTCAAAGGGCAAATTGACACAGGAAGTTGAAAAGCACTGCAGAAGCAAGATACACTATTGATGCAAATATGCTTAAAGTACAAAGGGTTCAGATAGCATAGCTGGAACAGAATCAAGTACATATAGCTTCATAAAGCTTCTTAAATATGATTTGTTTAATAAAGTGATTAAATACATGTACGTAAATAATGAAAATACTAATAGCAATGTCACTTTAGTGCACCATTTCTTGTTTGAGACATGACATTTTCTTTCCTTTTTTTTTACAGATCTTGGTTTACAATGAAATACATCCCAAAGCCAGATGCATTTTTCCAGCCACTCTACCATACATATGATGGGGATTTCAAGGTAAGTCAAAACAGAAATATGTAAAACAGAAACAACCACGGCAGTGTCAGTCCCAGCGATTAAGATGAGGAGTGCATGAAATCTTTCAGTTTTGCAGGTGCTTAAACAAGTGTTTTTCAACTCAAACAGGCTGTGGGCAGATCATTAAATGACAAGCATACATTACCAGTGCAGTTGACCCCCTTGATGGAAAATACCATGCAATGAAACAAACACTTTCCTGTTTTCAGTTTAAATTTAGCCTAGGGGGGTTTCCATCTGAAGGTCTTGACAAAAATACATCAAGACTTAGAACCTGTTTTTGTCTTAGCTAAAAGTAAACTTGTTGTTAGCTTAGCACAATTACTGGAGGTGTTATCAAAAGCAAAATAAATAAAAAGACAGAACTGATCCCTTCAGAAGTGCCACCACTTTCTTTAAAAGTCTTTGTGTGTGCATGCTCACAGTATGTAACTATTTGCTCAAATAACCGTCTTAACTTCTATGAAGATCTTCATACAATCACTTCAAAATATTTTTAGTATGAGGTTCCCAGTTCTCTAAAAGCTTGTCAATACAGGCCACCAAAGCTTTGAGCTTCATACACCCGAAAACTGGTACCTGTCTGCAGAGCACCCACACTTTTTTCTCTCTTTGGAACTTTTGGGCCAATGCTGCAAAGCTCTTATGTTCAGCTTTGTCCCACAAACACACATTGAGTAATTGTTCCTTTTATTAGCATGGGATAGCATCTGTTGGTGTGGTGTCAAGTCAGTTGTCCAGCCCAGCAAGTTTCTTAAATGTTTGTTATGAATCCATGAGTTAATCAAAAGTATATATTACAAGCTGTGAGACCTCGAGGCAGAGCTGCTAAAGCTGCCCCTTAATCTAGCAATATATTCCTACCCCAAACTGTAAACAAAATAGGGGAGCAATGCATCCATCGGATTCTTTTCTTTGTGGAGAGTCGTTTCTGTCAAATCATTCAAAACATTTTAAAACAAGGAAACAAACTAACTACAAACAAGAATCTATATATATGTGTGTGTGTATCTATCAGTCTGTGAATCAATTATCTCAAGAACTGGTCACTGTATGAAGTTAAAATGCGACAGATGTATGGCTCAGGGCTCAAGGACGAACACCAGTGATTTAAAATCAACATGCCACTGTTTACATGCAATTACACAAATATCCAGCAGAGAGAGCTGAAGTTCACAGCCAAACATAGCCAAAGCCTGAGAACTAGAAAATATCTTTGTCACTCAAAGAAAGAGTTGCACCTAACAAACAGCACATAGTTTAATACATCAAATCATATTTTATTGCTCAGTCTGTTGCTTGTTTGTTGAAAGTGTGATAACAGGAAAATGTTATTTTAATGGGCATTAAGGAATTAATGTAATCGTTTTTAGGGGGTTCACATATTTTAAGATTTTTTTTTCTTCACATTTGTACGAAAAGCTGTGATTGACTTCAGTGGAAGCTCTGTTTCATCGGATGTGGCATTGACTTGAAAAAATGTTCTGTGCATATCTGTGGGCCTTATCTTGCTCAACTGGTGTCAGTTCTCAGTGTTGCACAATAGGATATCCTCTATTGAAGGCACAGTGTTTGATGCACAGTTTTAATACAAAGCACACAAAACAATTATAATGATATATTTGTACATTACAGCTTGCTAACAATGTCTCGCAGACATCGTAGACCTTACTGCACCCATATGAGTTATCTTTCATTCTGTTTGTCGCAGAAATGGGTCAGACCGATCTTCAGTGAGTCTGACCACTTGATGATGAACACACCTGTTCAAGAGATGCCCGTGAAGCAGTTGGAAGTCATCATGCTGACCTGTGGGAGCATAAAAGAGACGAGCAGCGAGGACAACCAGGGAAGCGGTAGACACGGTATCGTCTCCCTACTCAGCCTGGCACCCCACAGTTCCTCGTTACTCTACTTCAGTGGGGGAAGCGGGCACAGCCCTGGTCACTCAGCTGGTCACATCTCTATCCATACTGTGACCACATTCGGGGAGGACGAGGCCACATTAGGAGGCAGCACAAATAGTTTGAGCAGCAAGTTTAAAACTTCAATGGATTGCAATATGGATAACGAAGAAAGGTTATCTGTACAGAAAGGAAGCCGATCATCGATTTGTTTACCAGCTGTGGAGTGGCAGCCACAAGCCCAACACATTGAACCTGAGAAAATGTCACTGGATTCCTTCTGCTCAAATGAACCGTCGGATGATGGCTATCCCAGGGTGGACTTGGACACCATTGATAGTGGCTTTATGGAGTCAGACTGCGGGCCCCCAATGAACTCAGACTTTGATAATGTGGAGCAAATGAACTCCTCTTTACTGAGTGGAGCAGAAAGCTCAAATTATGTCAAGCAATGGATGATTTGCAACACCGTGGAGGGAGATCCTGACAACACACAGAAGCACAGTACATCCACCCCATAAACCCCTCTGAACTGAAGAGAAAAAAACAATCCAAAATATTGAAGATTATTGTTTTGCATATAATTGTTTTATTGACTTTGTAACTAAATACTGTTTTTCTATTGTTATTAATCTTTTGTCAAATAGTTTAACATTATTTATAGTGCAACGTTTGGTATATTAGGATATTGTAGTGTTTTGTATCTGATACAGAGATAAAAATAAATGAGTCAATATTTTAGTTGATGTTGAGTTCTTAGCATGTTATTATGCATTAATGTTTAATAGGGACATGTGTGTGCATATTCCAATTGTTTCACAGAAATTCAACATACATTTATCAAATTCAGCTTTACAAATGAAAAGATGTGTGTTGGTGAGCTTGTGACAATGAAAGTACCTATTATATCTGTTTATCTATAGACATCACGCAAACACTTCAAGTTTCATTATTATCACTAAACTGCCTGCCACATGCCGTGCATGGATAAAAAGAATAAGATACAATCTCAAATGTGATAATATGACCATACTTTGGTGGTACATATTAGTCTGGCTCTGGTTTCACACACTGCTCTTTAGAAGATCTACTGCATGGAAAAGAACAAGGTAGTGCTTTACTTTATCACTGAATTACACTATGTATGAACTGTCAGTCTTAACTGTATTGTTAATTCATTTGTCATTAATGTCAATTTGATTGGGCAATATATACATACAAACTGAATTTCAATACAAACAATATAAGCGATGATAAGGTTTTTACATGATGAAAGTCAAGACTGGCCTTTTGAAATAAGTTTTCTCATTCATCTCCACAGATGCATGTTAATTGGAAGTATTTGCTGATACTGTGTGAATTCTGCAGCATTATTAATTTGTCAGAGGGTACTACTGATGAAGGTAAATTCATAAATGAGAAAAAAAATAGATTCATATTCAAGTGCAAAATGTACATAGTGTGTAACTAGACTTTTCTTAATACTTACAGATCCAATAAATGGACTCAGCTGTACGACAGATTATAAGTTTACAATTAACTGCATTTTGAAAAGAGACACAACAGTTACCACCCAGTACTGGCTGGATTTCAAATGGATTAATGATAAAGAGGTGCATTGGTAAGTTTTGTTTTGATTACCATTATGTTTCACCTGAGTTCTTTATTAGAACCATTGTGTGTTATTTTATTTTAAATTTAGAAGAAAATTGAGAATGTTACAGTTCTTTGTTTGCAGAAATTATTCTTAAGGAGCTAGACAATTTTAACAGCACTGATGCTAATACCTGACTATTTAAATCCTAAAATTGACTTGATTGCCCTCTTGATACAGTTTATTTCAATCCCCTTTAATCTTTTCTCTACAGCATGTTTAAATGTCCACTTGTAAAAACTGGGAATCATCATTACAATTGCACATTTATGACTGTAAATAAAACAAAGCGCGGATTCAGAGCATCTGACCATTTCAACGTAACGCTTTGTTATGAATTTGACTGTTACAAAAATGTAACAACATTTTGGCCTTCAGCTAATGGTGAGTTACTTGTGAGGATAATACATTATTGTTTATTGCTACATTTTTGTGTTTATGTGGGAGTGGGAGTGGGGGTGAATGTCTAACTGATACAGAGGTCTTAGTGATATGATTCATCAGTACGCCATACCATTTTCAATGTTTTGATCATTTAATTTATAACAAACTCCTTGTGTTCAGTTAAACCAACTGCCCCAACTGATCTCAAAGTCCAGAGCACACCTGATAGCTACAACATTTCCTGGACAAGTGGCTATGAAAACCACATAACACAACTGACGTACCAGATATCCATACAAAAATATCTTGACAATGAGATATATAAGGTAAAACGTTATAGAGCAAGAGGTCAAATATTGTATTGAAGTACAGTTTTATGGTCAACTTTGATAACCTTTTCTTTTCAGGAATTTCGTGTGTACAACACGTTTTTCTTAATGAACGCATCCAAACTTGATCCAGACCAAGAATACCTTGTTAAAGTGAGATCTGGAATGTTATATCCAAAATTGTATAAAGGAGAGAAGAGTGAGTGGAGTATGATGATACGGCTAAAGACCAGTGCAAAACAGGGTAAAGTAAACACGTGTTCTTTTTCTTCTGTGAACATGATCCTTTTGTCACAATATTCCATTTGACATATAGTACAACATATTGCTCACCCACACACAGCTGTCCCTCCCCTGCACATTTATTTGTTGTTGTTGTGACTTTTCAGATCTGTGTTTCTTTTTGCACCATGTTTCTGTGTTTCTTTTTGCAGCATCAAGGGGGTTCCTCAAGTTAGCATTGCCAGTGTGTTTGGTCGTTGCAGGTCTGGTCTTATACAGCTTATACATTCCCCTCAGAAGGTAAAGACTGTTTGGTAGAATAATTTCATGTTATATTTTAAGCCTTAAAATTTAAGGGAACTGGAATGTGTTTATTGAGATGAAATATATCCGTTGTTCCATAGAGTGAAGATTGAAGCTTGGTTACATGTGCCATCCCCAGCCCCCTTCTTCCAGCCTCTCTTCAAAGATCATAATGGAAATCTTAATGTAAAGTTTTTTCAATATAAGTCTTATATATTTAAAATGTGTCTCGTGTAAGACTGTTTACATATTAATGATATTGTCTCCACAGGACTGGCTTGCATCACAAGGGAATCTGAAGACGATGCACGAAATAGAAGAGCTCCAGATAACAAATACTTTGATTATTGAGAGTAAATCTATAAAGGAAGACCACTGCATTTTGGCAGCAGCAAATACACCATTGCAAGATCAGAGTCCTTATGTTGATGCTTCTTTGATTAACTGGGTCTTTTCTAATACAAATGGTCCTTGGGACATCTCCCACACACAGCACCCAAGTTCAACCCAGAGTTACGTGATGGAGATCATCCCCTCACCTCCGGAGTTTGAAGCAACTAGTAAAGTTGACTCTGGATGTGAAGAATTGATGCTCAATCCTGTTAGCCCATGGCCAGAGACTCCCTTATCACTCTAAATGCCACTGTGAGGGTTACGACATCCTTAACATTATCCCAGAGAATGTCATTCCATTCCTGCAGTGTGTTTATGTGAAAAATCGTGGTAAGCTGCAGTCTCTCATTTCATAACTAATAATGTGGTCTGTCAGGTTGATTGCATGAAGATGTGTTTGCAAAAGATGTGTAAACACACACAATAAAATAAAAAGGGAGACATTTTTTTGTTGTTGTGTGAAATCGTTCCTTTACTTTATGTCCCATTTGGAAGTGTTGTCACAATGTATTTCTTCTTCAGTTGTGGTTCTCGTTGATGGGCTGTCGGTGCTTTGTTTATATTGTATTATTTTATCCAGCTGGTCAAAGCACTATAATAGTTTTATTTAGATGTAATGTAAAGGTGGATGACTGGACTGTATTTATGAAACCACTCTTATTTATTTGTCGAATCACTTTTTTTTTGTTTGGGTTAGGGTTAGGAAAAGTAGACAGTAAAGTAGACACGTCTGTAGTCGCTCTAGTTTACTTTCATCCCTTTTGTACAGGCCAATTTCCATTCTTTTGTGTATTCGTAATATTACTGGAGTTGTTGTACACTTAGTAAGGGAAAGGAAATTCATACAAATGTTGATCATTTAATTAATAAATAACAAATAAAGTGTGTTCACATGAGCATAATACAGTGCGTAATACAGTGTTGCGGAATATGCTTACATCTTTTCTCTTGTATCCTGGCTGGGACGGGGAGGTGTGGCTTTAGTCAGTTTGCTCACGAGCAAAGAGCTGTCTTGGACCACCAGAATACTTCCTGTTTCTATGAGGTCCTGCAAGCTACGAGTAGCTGCAGTGTAGTGGGGGAGACGGGATGGCGGAGAAGAGCCCTGACCTCAGCGGCTCAGTTGGACGGAGGTGTCCCGCCCTGTCTGCAGGAGAAATAACGCATTCACCTGGAATTGGAGCATCCAAATGGGTTCGTCTGAATGTTGGTGGAACGTACTTCCTCACCACGAGACAAACGCTGTGCAGAGACCCCAAATCGTTCTTGTATCGACTGTGCCAGGCAGACCCCGACCTCGACTCTGACAAGGTAATGTTAACGTAACAGTTGTTGTGGGTAGCTAGCTAGGTAATTAGTGCAATTAGAGTTTCCTAGTAAGCCATGCACAACAGTCCAGCTGGCTAAACCGTGAGTAAGCCAGTCTTCACTTTTTAGCTAGCTAGCTAACTAGATAGCCTAGCCCCTGCTTTTCTAGCAGAGGCTAGCTAACAGCCAGCAGTAGTTAGCTCGAGTCATCATAGAATTGTTTCATGATGGCCATTTCAAACAACTTACGCAATGTTCACAATAAAACACAAGGTTTTCCGCTTTGTAATTTAACATTAGTCACATAGTCTGTTGACCGGTTATTAATAATAAATGAACAGCCATGAGCATGATTTATCTTTGTTGTCAGATGTTTCACTTGGACTCAGAAAAGCCAAAGTGTGCCTCCAAACTACTTATCCATCTGTAGGGGTCATGTTCCCTGTTCTGGTGAAAATGTGATAATATACACGAGAAGGTGTGTTTTTGACCATCCTATACATTTCACTAAAGGTCATCATGCATCATTTAACTGAAGGGTGACATTTACAAGTCACCAAAGAAACTCACAAATCGTGTTGCTCGAATACTATTAATATTTGGACATGGAGGAGTAATAAAGGCCCAGCAGAAGGTTCAGAATGAGTGGAACATGTTTCATGCATAATCACAAAGTAATTCCGAAGTTTTGATTTGGGTGGCAAAGAAATGTAGCTTTCTGTATTGATTCTAGCTAATGAAGGTGTGGGAGTGTTGAATCTAGCTCGCAGTGGGGATTCTTGGGAGATAATGAGACCTCTTAATGTCAGTGCTCCATGTTGTCCCTTGGGGAGCTGGGGGCATTAGCCACTCAACTAGCCTATGTCTGGGCCAAGCTCTGGAAACAGACTCGTATTACTTCCAGGGCCTTGGCAAGGGATCCTAAACAACAGATCAGCCACAATGTGCAGTGTAATTATGGCACTTCCGGCACTCACCTGTAATGCTGGTGCCTACAAGGTTTCAATGTGTAAAGTAGAAAGTTGACTTCTAGCCAATAACTTCCAACATCCATTAAATCCTAACACCAGTGTAAATGGAACATCAGCTGGAAAGTCAGTCTCTTAGAAGAACGAACAAAGAAATCTGATTAGAGTCTGTGGGGATCACAGGCTCTGCTTTCACCTTCTAGAATCCTTTTTGTAGTAGCATCTAAACACCCCCTCATGCATAGACAACATAGTTCCTATACCATAAATAGCTCTTTAACCAGAGGCTACCTTTGTGAAACAACATCACACATACACACTTACATGGTCGGTCTGTATGTCAGCTACACGATCAATGGTTTTCTGCTCCCATCAACCTTGTAAACCTACACTATAGCCGTAATCAACAGTTTTGGAAGGTAAAGTTTAGATCTAGCACAGATTGTCCTCATAATATTGTATGAACTCCTTTCTCGACGTTAATATTCTTTTAATTGTTGTCATTTTTGCTTCTTCAGGATGAGACGGGTGCATATTTAATAGACAGAGACCCAACTTACTTCGGTCCAGTGCTCAACTATCTAAGGCATGGGAAATTGGTGCTCAATAGAGGCCTTGCAGAGGAAGGTATGATGAGAATGTCCTTGATTGTTCATAGATGTGTTTGGGCCTGTCTTTCATGTCAGCTTCAGATACGTGTTCTGTTGTTGTTTCTGTGTTGCCAATCAATCTCCTTTTTATTTATGATGCTTATATTCACTAACAAGCATGTTAAATGATTCCCTCATTAGTTTCAGATGCTTATTTAAAACACTTTCAGGATCTGTTCATGTGTAGTTTTTTCCCGAAGGAGTCCTGGAAGAGGCGGAATTCTACAATATTACCTCTTTGATCAAGCTAGTTAAAGACAAAATTAGAGAGAGGGACTGCAGAACTGCGCAGGTAAGTTTACATTGCTGATTTTGATACCACATTATCCCCATTTCTTTCAAACGGTTCTCCCAAATGTCAACTTTAAGAAACTGCCCTCAATTAATGGGGAGTGATATGTGGCAGCCTTGCATGGTTTAAACATTTGCAATCAAAACAAAGAAATTGGGAAATTCTATACCTCCTAACCTATATTATGACATCCTGTAGGTTTTCCCCTTCTAGGGATATTTTTAAGCACATATTGCATTTAATTAATAAAGAAACCCCTTTGAAACAAACTGGTACTAACAACATTTCCACTCTGGCAGTATCTTAGCTGGAATTGCGATTCAAACATTACCATCTCTAAACTGAGAATATGCCCACATAAAACGTAAATCAGCTTGAAAAGTATTTTTGGAAAACTGGCTAATAATATAACTATGTGGGTGGGAAAATAATAATAAATATACAGTATATGAGAAGGCAAGCACGCACAATAAATGTACCTGCCTGGAACTTAGGTATAGGCCTTAACGATTGGATTGTTTTTCACACAGCTTCCAGTAAAGCATGTCTACAGAGTCTTGCAGTGCCAAGAAGAAGAATTAACACAAATGGTTTCTACCATGTCAGACGGCTGGAAGTTTGAACAGGTAGGCTTAGAGGATAAAGATGCACTGTGAGTGTCCGGTGTTTGTATTCGGTGAGCAAGTGCTTTAAATGTAGACTTAACGCTTCAATGACACATAATCTACACATCATTAGTAGTTGTATATACAACGTTTATAGCCAAAGTAAAAATGCTTTGATTAAAGTTATTTTTCTCATAAGTCTTGAAATTGTCAGGCAGTGTGAGGAGACAAGAAAATGCAATTTTCAAGACTCGTTGCTGTCGGGGTCCAAGTTGCTAGAGTTTGATTTTGTGTTCAACGTTGTGCCCCTTATCATCAGAACACCAAGCAGAAGCAGTGATGCAATTTCTGTGATATGTCTGTGAGAAGCCTCTCCCCTTGCAGATACCTTGCAGGGTGTAAAGGTCTTGCTCTGATAGTAGGAATGGCTGTCCTGGCTCCTGCCACTCACACATGTCCTTTTTTGGGAGACAGCAAGGTGACAGAATGCCAAGCATTCTGCACATGGCCTCATTTGTGAAAAGGGGGAACTGCAATACAGTCATGGTATAGACTGGTATAGAATACAGCCATTCAACGTCCCCAACGTAAGGCATTAGTGCTATGCATTAATACTATGTACTGTAGATCATTCATTAATCAACTGATGAACCGATACGTGATTGAGAAACGTTTTCTTTAATTGTAAGCAAACATGATGGTCATCTTTGGTCACAGTTAAGGGGCTATTTGTCTCTGTTTTTCCCTTCTCTTCTCTTAGTTGGTCAGTATTGGCTCCTCATACAACTATGGAAATGAAGACCAGGCAGAATTCCTGTGTGTCGTCTCCAAAGAACTGCATAACCAATGTTATGGAACAAGCAGCGAGCCAAGTGAAAAGGCAAAGGTGAGTGCTTCCATACTGCTACACAGTGCTTACTAGTCTCACAACTTGAAATGTGATGGTAAGACACTTTTGTTGGGCTTTTTTGCATGCAACCTATCGAACACCCTAACTGCAACCTAACTGACTTTTTTTTCACAAGGCCTTTTCTAGATCTTAGAGCTATGGCTAAAGCTGCATCCTTTCCCCTGCCTCCCCCTCCCTATGTGCCTATTATATCAAGCATCTCATTGATCATTATGCAGAGCAATGCTTAGATGATAATTTCTCCATATTTATAGTTTTTCCCTTCCCTTACATATCTTCCCTAGTGTATGGAAGTTCTCTATTGCTTCTGTGCTGTTACTGTTCATGTTTTGTAACTCCAGAAAGCTAACCTGCTCCTCACTGTTGTGGCGATCACTCTATACTTTTCATGTAATGCATTATTTTTATGTTAATCTCCCATTTTTTTCAGATTCTTCAAGAACAAGGTTCTCGAATGTAAAGAGACTGCAATCCTTAGGATTTTTACAAAAACATGATTATTATTTGGATATAAACACACAAAACACATCACAATCTAGAGGAACTTTCTTAGGAACATCATGGTAGGCTGATGAAGTCAGCTTCCTTCTTTCTACACACACCAGTAATGTGAACAACTAAGTGTTAATTGACTGTTTTGACTACTTAGTGATTGGTCCCAGATGGAAAGAAGGACCCAACAGCCTTATCAGTGTGATGGAGAGAAAATAGACGTGTCATTTATAAAAACTTGCGCAAGGTAATCTACTACATCTAGCTGGTCCATCATTTACTCAGGGTTTCTGTTAGTATTTTCGAATATTCACCAGGAAACATAATGCATACAACCAGGAGGGAATCATTAAACTTCAGTTCAAGAAATGAACTTGAAGAAAATCAATTAGATTTGTGCTCTGTATTAATTTGGTGTTTGATTAATCCATATTAGACTGTTTTGGTTTATATATATCTATGAAAATGAGATTGTGTCCACTTACACATAGCCCAATGGCACAGAATCTTATGTTATGGAAAGGGGACATTATCATCTGCTTTTAATGTTATTTTAAAGGAAATTGACGATATATGATTGGGAGATGCAGGATGCAGTCTTCCATTGTAGGGTTCTTGATGTACTCAATGGATTGCCTTGAAACTGGAACATTCTTGTATTTTAGAGTATTTTACCTTGAAGGCAGGGTAGGTAATGTTTTTGAGAAGCACTTTTTGTCATATTTGCAGAATAAACTTCACATCCTGATAGCAATTAATAAATTGCTCTGACGATAAACAAAAATATATCAGATATCTGTGACCATTGCAGGACTGTAATAAAGATGACCAATCATCGCGTTTAGACCAAATGCAATGATTGGAAGACCAATGATCTTACCTACCTGCATGCAGTCTGCCCATGCACTCATTGCAGTAGTCAGACAGCACGTTCATGTGTTTTGGGGAGATTAGCTTTGAAGGGAGGGAGTGGGATATTTTCGTTTGAATGTTATTAATAGGTATTTGTTAAACTGTGTGGAAACCATTTTACTTGCCAATTTTAATATAACCTTCGCCTCTTTGTCTCAATATTAATTGCAAGCCTTATTTGTTTACTTTTGAATTGTTTGTATTATTTGCAAAGCTACTGTCTTGGATTTGGGCAGTTAACTTCAATATTAGGGCAGTGACTGTTTGTGGCAGGTGCTACCAAGCAAATAATTGATATTATGCATACATGTATCACACCTGTGTTGGAAACAAAGTTTTGAAGCACCAATCCTTCTTTTGCATGATTCACCACAGTGTTTTTCAATAACACCTGTATACCAGTCATCAGCCATCTGACTGGTTTTGGACTGGCAGTGTGCAAACATGAAAAGGTTAAAGCTGCAACACACAATGGCTTTACCATCACTAATAGCTTTCACATATCCTGCTTATTGACAATATATAAAGTAACATTTTTGTGTAGAACATGTTGCCTTTGTTTGATGACCAAATCAATATCAATTCGAACTGAATTACACAAATATGTGGTCAGGGACTTGGAAACTATTTAGGTAATTTTAATATATCTACAAGCCTTTGTTTGTGCATTGAGGAGAAAGTCTGATAATATACTGTATGATGTTTTCTCATAGCATGTTTTTTTTCTCCTTACACACTAAGGGCTTTCAATAGTGGAATACAAGCTATAATCTCTACAGAGGTCAATTTGACCATTGTTATTGCCTGATCAAGGTAAAGTTTACGTGTAGTGTTTTATAATCTTGATCTTACATGTTTACTTACCTTGCCATTTTGACACCACCCTCAAATTTGGCTGGTTGGAAGATCTGCATATTTGTATATTTACATATCCCAAATAGTTGCTGTCAGCCATGTATCAACACAACTAGTAATACATTTTTGAATATTTTTGGTTGACAAATATATATATACTAGTCACCGAGTGTCTTGTGGTGACATGTGCCTCTAGTGTCCCCGAGGCTCTTCAGTGCATTTGCAATGGGTGTGTTACTGATGCTCATATGTTTCAGGGTCAACTTTTGATCAGTAGTGACCACCCAGCAGTAGCTTTTCAGAGTATGGTGTTACAGGAGCTATCAGTTATTGCATGTGTCGTCTACAGCATGATTAAACTGATGCACCCTATAGGGTCCTCTTCAGCTCTGCAGGACACCACCTCATTTTAGATAGGACTGACTGTTCTTCTTAGGAAGGGCCCATGGTAGACACAAGCATGTTCTTTCCTCCAGCTACTGTGGATGTCTTAACTGAACGTTTTTCAAACTTTCCATTAATCTGTCAAAACATTTAGAAAAAGAACAATTATGCTTTGCTCCACTGCATCACTGCTGTTCCTATTTAGTATATTTCTAGATGTTTGTACATGTATTTTATATGCTCATATACAAAATATGAAAACTATGTTTTGACATGTAACAATTCAATGTTCACAATGTTGAAACATGGTTAAACTTAATAAATGTAAATTAATTAACAACGTGTTTGGATGTCTTTAAGGCCTGAGGCTGGTTTAAACGGCTGACCTTGATGTTACAGTATGCTACCACTTGATATTAACATCAACATTATGTTACAACAAATATTTATTTAAGTTAATAAGTACATTGTCAAATTAGATTTAAAAAATGTTTTATATGATAAACGCAACAACATTAGTAATGATGAAAATGATACGCTACATATATGTATCTCTATGGTTCTGGGCTAAACTTTTGTGATTTTGTGTAATCTAGAGCCATTAGTCTACACAGCAACAATTGTAATAACCTTCCAGCTACCTACTCGTCTTTTAATTTGTACATTTTTAACACTTCGATAAATGTAGCATCATTTTGTCATTGTCTTAACCAATCCACATATAGAAACTTTTATTGTGGGTACATTTTAATAAAACATTATTTGGGGTCATTATATCTGATTCAAAATAAGGAACGCGGGAGTTCTGCAACTGGATCAGTTAATTAGTGAAATCGTTTTCAGGCAGAAGCAATCGGCATATGGGTACGTTCCGTTCCTGAATTTTGTTTCCTCCTATGTGTACTTGTTTTCTCTGTATAGATCTGATTACATTTGATTGGCATACATTTAATGTTTAAATGCAGCCTGGTTCGTTGCTGTATTTGTGGTAGATCTGCGAACGAAAGCGAATAAAGGTTCGCGCAGGGTGGACATTTTTGCAACGTAACGAGCTCTTGGTCTTATTTAGGCTGGGATACATTCTGTTTCAGGAGGAGGGAAACTTCGTAAGCCTGGCAAGCAAATTGTGGCCAAATTTGACTCCATCTGTTATCATCACATAGAAAAAACGAACAGTTTTAGTCATACTGAAGGTGAGTGTTGATCTATAAGAACCCTCTACGTGAATATTAAACGTTAATCGGTAAGTTTCTTTGCTTTTGCCTTGGTTTTTCGATCAACAACACAGCCAATACGCTAGGAAGCTCGTACAAGCTAACTGGCTAGCTAGCTAACTGCCGGCTAGCTAGCCTATATATACAATTGTTATGAATGGCCAGAGATTGCTAGATAGCCATTTTCCATGTAGCCGGGTAGTTACCTGGCTACATAGAAGTGACTGACTGGCTAGCTGTCCAACAATTGGCAGGCTGAGTTAGCTAGTGTGGACCTAAAACTGGCAGGCTAGCTAGGAAAATAGGCTGGCCTGCTAGTGCTAGCTAGTCTAGACGTTAGACCAGTAGCTGCTGTGTGGACATCAGTCATCTCTCAAACTTATCCAGGGAGTTGGAAATATCTACTCTTCACTGCTACTGAAAAGTAAAGTCGTATTATTGACCAGATGGCAAATTAATTTTATTGCTCTCTGAAACTGGTTTGTGTAGCTCTACGGGTTTCCCCGGTTTCTTTATTGAATATTGCATAATGCTTTGTTTTGATCTAGGAAGCAACAATAAGTCATGTCTGGTATAGCCTTAAGCCGCCTTGCTCAAGAAAGGAAAGCCTGGAGAAAGGACCATCCTTTTGTAAGTATTCAAATCTTTGCATGAGACCCCACTTTGTGTAAAGCGGTATATAGGCTACTTCGTGAGTTTCGTAGAGCTAATTGCATTTGTCCTCTACTGTTGCTTGTTGGATCTGTGGACCTAACTTGGTCTTGATGCTCTGAACATTGCCATGATATTACATTAGGTTAAATACAATGTCCTTTACTAGGGTTTTGTTGCTGTCCCAACAAAAAACCCTGATGGAACAATGAACCTGATGAACTGGGAGTGTGCCATTCCTGGGAAAAAGGGGGTAAGACTTGATGGAAAGCGGCATCTTAATTGTGTAGACAGCTTTTAAATGAGCAATGGCTTATTCCAGGTACTTTTTTCACAAAGTTTGTTTTTTAATTTAGACGCCATGGGAAGGAGGACTGTTCAAACTGAGAATGCTCTTTAAGGATGACTATCCTTCCTCTCCTCCAAAGTGTATGTTTCTTTTTTTTAATGATTTAACTTAACATGAGCACTAATCCTAAATGCATGTAACATTTCGATAACTAATTACCCAGGTTGTCTTTTGCAGGCAAATTTGAGCCTCCCTTGTTCCACCCAAATGTATATCCATCAGGCACGGTCTGCCTATCGATTCTAGAGGAGGACAAAGACTGGAGGCCGGCCATTACTATCAAACAAGTACCCATCTGGAGTTTTCAAATTTTTTGCGCAGATCTTTCTGTTGGAAAATCCAGTTTGAGTAGTTTAACTGTCCTTGCTTTTGCTTTTCAGAATGTTGTGCAGCAGAGGGCAGCAAAGATTCATGTTCTTGATATTTATCCCATGCGAGAATTTTAAGGTTGCCATTCTGCCTTCATCAACAGATATTGTTAGGAATCCAAGAGCTCCTAAATGAACCAAATATCCAAGATCCGGCACAAGCAGAGGCATACACAATTTACTGGTAAGTCTTAGTTAGCAGTTGACATATCCATAGACAACAAATCTATGTATAAACATCAGTAATTTTGATGTTTTCATGATTTCAATGTTTCTATACGGGATGTAATGCAAACTAGGGGCCTGTTTCATAAAGACCGCTCAAAAAAATCTTGATGTAAGTCCCAAACCTGACTTGAATTAACTTAACAAGTCAGTCGGGGCAAAAGCTGTTCCACAAAGGCCAATTCTAGTTCACTCAATCCGAATAATTCAAGTCTATTGCGGGTGCACCCTATTCTTAAGAAGCCTGAGAGGTAGAACATGGAAAAGTTGAGTTCTGCAGAGAAGGGAGACTGCCGTTAGCATGAAAGGGAGAAAACAACTAGATAGCGTAACACGGCGGATCACTTTTATTTTGTTTATTTTTTTACAACGTATTTAAGGCAGCAGGTGTGTGTTGCTTAGGCGGCCGCCTTAACTGCAAAGTGCTGTGGGAAACCCTGGGGATATGTTGTTAAACCCCTAATGACAACTCATCCACCACTTCATCAAAATAAAATGACACGCCATGATTGAGATGAATGATGGGCTACGTGGGGCGAGGTCCTTTTTTTAAATTATAGCTTTTTACTTAATTGATAAAGGTTTTACGCCATGTAGGCTATGAATGTTTTGTATAATTCCGAAATCATTATTTTATGCATAAAAAAAGCATTACGCCAGAAGGTTTGTGGTGAATCATTGTTTTCCCGTTGGGTCGGTGAACGTCTGGTTAAGAAAAAAACACTCGCTAAGCCTGACGTTAGCCTGCGCGGACCAGGGGGCTGTTGCACAAAAGTAGAATAAAGATATCCAGGATAACTGAAAAGGCGCCGCTTGACTTAGTGTGATCAGCTCATCGCGGCTTAATCGGTTGCACGTTTGCCGAGCCAGGATGAGAAGGTAAAGCTATGTCAATTCAGGTGTACATAGTTGGGATAAGTGCAGCTTCATGGATTTCTTAAATAGACCAAGGTATCGATCACAAATTCACTGATGCAGCACATGCGTGCAGCATTCTTCACCCCCTGAGCAACAATTAATAATATGTACGATCAGCAAGACTAATATGTTATAGCCTACAAATACGTAAAATACATGACCAAGACTATGAAATGTGAGGACATATAATAAAAATGTGTGCAAAAAAAATGCAGCTCAGTCCAGTTTGTGTGGGATTGCGCAATCCGAGAGGAGGCACAGCCAGTCGCTTCTTTCCCCGTATTTGAACAGGAAAATACTGAAATTCAGCGATATTGGCTATAAAACCCCTTGGAATCATCCAATAATTATATTTATATCACAGATCAGTGGACACATATTATTATTTTATTATTCGTTTTATTAGCCTACATATGATAACACTGCCTCCCCTGACCGCACGTCACTGCAGGTAGCCTACTCGTCCGAAAAAGCTAACAGGTCAGATTTGTCCCGAAACACCCTTTCATGTCTAAAAGCACGTCTTAGTATCAGTGCTTCTTCGTCCAACATGTCGTTTAGAAATGGGAATGCCATGGTGCAAGAAGAAACACAGATACTTTATATATTGGCCTCATCACTGACTTTATTCAACCATTTCTAACCATCTAAACAACTGCAATAGTAGGGTTTAAAATCTAACTCGTGACAGCAATAGTGACAAGTAGCCTAATGCATGTTAATAAAAATAAATCGGAACACATTCAGAAGACAACGAAATAACTGCTAAATACGTTTATTTCGGAACAGAGCGTCCGCTGATTTAACACATGAGACTCCAGAATTAAGTTTAGCCTGACTGTTAGCCTGCTCTGGAGCAGGCTAGCTGCAAAGAATAAATCTCCATGGTTACTTGGCTGTGCTTAATTCAAGCTGCTTTCGTGCAACCAAGTCAAAGCTAAAGACATCCAGGATAACTTGAATATCCCGGCTTAATCGCTTATCCTGGTTTCGTGCAACAGCCCCCAGGTTAGTTTCGCTGCATAAGTTGCCATAGTACGTAAACTATGATGAGCTGGCTTTATGGAACCGAATGAACTGGAAATGGGTCCGACTGACATAAGCCTGGCTTATTTGGTAAACTCCCTTTATGGAACAGGACCCTGGTTGGGTTTCATTCAGATTTTTTTCATTTAGATGTTTATTTTTTGAGTGATGGTCACATACAACTAGATTTTCTATTCTGAATGAATGCTCATTGTAAATAAGGTGCCCACACACTTCCTTAGGTACAGAGTCATCTAAACAAGGCCAACAATATAATTACTGGTTGCATTTAAATATTTAATTGTTTGGTATGCATGTAAACACATGTTTAATTTTGAGATCTTAGTGTAGTGGGTTCAGAAAATGATGAAGCATAGTTCATCCTAACACAAGCTGTGTAGGGGGAGAGAATGATTGTACATTTGTATTCATCTTCTGCTATAAATATGTATGTTCAAAAAATGGTGATGGTACTACTAATATTATATTCATCAACATAAAGAGGGCAGAGATTTGAAACCTGAGATCAAACTTCTATATAAAATGTGGTTGCCCGTTGGGGAGAAGCAGGATGACAGTTGAATGTCCCATGTCCCTTTTGTAGGATATGCATCCTTTGCTTTCATACCTCTTTAGTATATGTGGGAGAGGAGGACAAGGAGGCTTTCTAGCTACGAGTTATACCCATGAGGGTCATGTACTGACATTGAGAGGTTTAATAGCTGAAGTGTGTGTGTGGAGGTGTTCTGTAATATTTCATTGAATCCCAGCAATGGTAGAGATTCCTGACCTTGATTCATGTGAAATGTATAACCTGTCCTGCATCTCATCAATTTCCCTTTCAGCCAAAACAGAGTGGAATATGAAAAAAGGGTTCGAGCACAGGCCAAGAAGTTTTCCCCGTAAGCCTCAATACTTCACGTCAAAGGATTTGCTCATGTTTTTTTTGTGTCTGCTCTTTTTGGCCTTTAAAACTGTCCATAGCGAACCTTTTTCCTGCTGGACTTCTTTTTTTTTAACTGAATGTTTTGTGCCATTTTTCTGTCCTTAAACATTCACCATACTGATCTGCCCCTTTAAACTTTTTGATTTGGAGGTATGGGATATGAGGTGAAATTTACCACCATAATGGATTTGCCGGACTCCCATCTGTGGTACTTTTGAAAAGACTGAATGAGATCAATGGATGGGAGCATCCACATTGTTCGACTTAATGTATTCAATAAATTAGCGGTTGTCTGCCTATATGCTAAACTTTTTATAGTAATAATAGGCAAGACGACCATAGTAAGTTCAGCAGTTAACTAAATCACAAGTCTTTGTTTGAAGTATTTAGAGTAAATAAAAAATGTTTATACAAAGTGTAAAAGCATACAGATACATTCCATCATCTCACACTGTATTGTATTATCAGATGATCAAGCTTATGAACAAACTTTTTAGATATTGAATGTTATGAGGACTGTCGACATGGATACCGAACAGGATGTTGCAAAAAGTTCTGCAGAATTCATCCTCCATGTTACACTACTGTTTTCGTCTATGACCGTGTACATCCAAATATGTATGCATACAGTATCTGTATTTTGTATGGGACATTTGGTAAACTTGTGGTATATTACTGAAATGGATGAGGAAGCCCTGATGTGCTGAGCCCCTGGAGTGAGACAGGTTTCTTAATGTTTTTACTGTCATGATTCAAGTGTCTACCGTCTAAATTCAATTTTGAGCCTTGTTCACATTCCTTCTCTTGAAGTGTGATGTTGTCAAGCTGTTCCACAAAAACACATATATATATATATATATTGTTTTTAACTTGACATTAGTATTTAATTGTCATCCCTACTTGCTTCCCTGTTAGGTGTTGACTAATCATAGATGTTGAAGCCTAACTTTATTTGACATTTAGATTTATTTTTTATATTGGCTCGTTTTATTCAATTCTTGGACGCTGAGTCTTATGTTACTGAAATAATTTCATATTAATGTTGAAAGAATCTAGACTGCATGAGTAGATCTAATTGCTTTTGACTTTACTGACCAGAGCATTGACACGGTCATAGATAGTAATTAAAAGCTGTCTGATAGTTTAAGAGGATGGTCATGCTGTTGGAGGTTATCTATGTTCCCAGGGCCAATATGTTTCCCCTATTCAATGTTCAATAGAACACATTAACGTCTATTGTTTTCAGGTCAAATTGAACCTGTCATGATAGAATATTGCATAATTAAATATCACATTTATTGGAATAGGGTTTCAAAAGTACAATGGAGACACAATGAAACCAATGGTTAATGTTTGATTTTGATCAATTTAGGGGGACTGAATTGGGAAACATGAGACCCTGGGCCCATAGGAATGACTCCCACCCTGTAGTAGAGCGTTAGTCTTGCACTTTCATTTGCATTTCCTCAACAATCAACCTCTACCTCACCATCCTGCCCCATTGTGTTATGACTCATAACCCAAAATATTCAGTAAGCAAGTGTAAGACTTGGTTTTGAGGCAATGTTAAGACAATTGTATTAGTTACGTAATTTGTGTGAGGTTGTGTGTAAGACACTGATGAATTGTCTCCGAGAGGAACTCCTCACTCATATCATAGCTTGTCTGATTGCTAACTGTGCGCAGCAGGTGAAATACAATTAGCACACAATGCAAATTACAGGGTTCGCAATGCAAATTAAATCATTAGCACTGTCATCAACATCAGGCTATACATCCTGTTTTGTTGCAATTTTGCTGAAGAAAACAAATCAGGGTTGAAATGATCATGGAGATGTTTATCAGGCTGGCTGATATGAATATGGATCACACCCAGATTGTCAAAATGTGATACATGATTCTATAGTCTAGTAATCTGAAGAGAATCATACAAAAATAAGGTTTTCCATCTGCACTTGCACTAGGAGTCCTGTTTAAGAAATATATATAAAATCTGTGCCACAGATACTTCAAACAATTCAAGCCAGCTGGGGCGGTTCACTAATGATGTGTCCATGGAAACGGTGCGGAGGGTCACCCAGTGTCTTCACACTGTGCACAGCGAAGTCTTCAACCTTCTTTGTGGTTTTTGTCTAAAGGGTAGCTGACAAGGCATAGAGTTAGGAGGACAAGCAACAAAGCTTGGGGGGAATCATATTCTGTTGCAGGCTCTGCAGGCTTTTATGTGATGATGAGAGTTTGTGTATAGGTTAATGATATAAACATGCCATTGTGAGGTTCTCTGACCAAGGAGTTCCTGACACAGCAGACAGATAAGGAGGTCCATGCCTGGAAGGGCTCTTAACAACACGGAACACTGTTTAATCAAACTGCAACTTGGAGGTTAGTGAATTGAAATGGGTGTAAATTCCAGAAGCACAATTTCTGTTTTGAAGAGGGAACAAAAGCTATTATCTGAATTGCTTGTCCGCCGTACACTGTAGTCTGACCACAGACAAAAGGGAAGAACATTACTGCAATTCCCTGGGGGGGGGATGTGGCAATGCTGCAAGTGAAAAACTCTTAGCAGTGTCTCATAGTAAAATGTGTTGAAACGTAGGCCTAATGGGTTTTATATGGCGTTCGTTCATTTCAGATTTTACAACTCTAAAGAACAGAGTGAATGCCATAATCCGGCGTTCCTTAAGCAGGTCAATGAAAGTGAAACCCCTATTGGGAACTTCTCCTAATCACTTGGGATCTGTGGGTTTGTCTATGTATAAGTGGTTATATTTGGTAAGTGTCACTCCTGTGCCGTGAAATGGTGCCTGACTTGAGCTTTTGTTATTGGCTGTGTGTGGAATCATTTCTGCGTTTAGAGAGGCACCTCACCCCAGCACCCGCGTAATTAATGTGTCCGTGCCTATTTATAGCATGTGTACGCGTGCACGTACGTACGTGCACAACCGATAAATGAGTAGAGTGGGGGTAGTGTGTAGTATTTGACAGCGTGGGGTGGTGCACCTCTCCACCTGCCGATTTGTATCATAGGATAGACCTTGTTATCACTATCACTCGATGTGCTACATTATACGATTTTATAGCAAAATAAACAAAATCTGCATAGGCCTACTCAAACACTTTACCATGAACTTGTTACATGAAATATAGGCTAAGTTTTGAGGACGTAATTATTGCAATACCGAATCTCAGAGATCATTAAGGAAATCACTGAATAAACAACACAATCCTAATTGTTGTCAACCTCTGGAGTTGCTAATGCCAAGCTACAGTTGTACGGTAAGAATTCTGAGAATCAATTAGCCGAAGGCTAGCCTACTATCTGCTATCTGTGATGGAGTTTGCAATTGTGCAATCAACAATATAGGCCAACACAAAGTGGTCCAATCACAAATAAAGGATAACACTGTGGCAGGTGTAGCCTATATGGTCAAATTAAGTTGCTTTAATGATGTTCTTCGGAGTATTTCCAGTAGGCCTACCTATGTAGTGTGTAAACATAACTACACACAGTAGAGTTCAATAACTGGCAGATGAGGGTTACCTTTCTTAGCAGGGTTGATATCCGACATCCTCAGCAACAGCTAGAGGAAGATGAAGTGCTGCACTTCCTATGACCATATTCGGATAGTGCCGCTGATGCGGGAGCATCAGTAGCCTAGACAGCTCGGTGAAAAATGAGCGCGTTTTATTTTCATCGAATACAATAAATTAACGTTTATTGCAGTAGCCTTGTTTATTTGCTCCTATCATTTTTGAGAAGACTCTGTCAAACATTGAACGTCGATTGTTTTTTGTTAAAGGAACTCAAAAGCACCCGACAACAACAACATTCGCAAACTGTGAATGAGAAAGCTACAGGTGAGAACGATTTTATATATATGTGAAACATCCTAACTTTGCTAGAATCATAATTGAATCTTTTATTTTCGAACGTAAAAATATAATTTTAATATATATCATTGTTGGCATTTTTTTTTACTTAAAGGGAACATTCAATGATTCTACCTGTTGATTTTTCCCCGGAATTCATAGCAAGTTCAGGGAATTATGAAATGTCAATGGTTTATTTGATTAAATGACTGGAAGTGCAGTGGTCACTTCAGTCGCATTTCGAAGTTTCTTCCATTCAAATATAGGCTAGTTAACAAATATCCCATATGCCCTCTTAAGTGATTACAATAGTTTGCTTTAACTTCCATTTCTAAACATATGCTTGCTGAATTAGAAGGTTTTTTAGCCATTTAATTAGGATGTTAAAGCTATGTTGGTTTCGCCTCCACAACTTAAATCATAGAATAACAGGTCTGTTTCCCTGTTAAGCCTATGTTCTTTTAGGTAGCATAAGGTAAGAGAGATTGCATACTTAACATTTTGAAACTAGTTTGACAAAGAAACAAGCATATGGTATAGATACACATTTAGTTTAAACATACAAAGACTACAGACACATTAGTTTTCTGTATGATAATGTTAGAATGTCTTCACAGCCTTGGATACAGTTATTTAGAAACCTAATCAGAAGGACAGTACATGTTTGTAATCCCAGATGTTGACCAATGAAAGATCAACTATCCTCTAATTGTCATAAAGCATACATTAATTTACAAAGTGTACATATGGGTATGTCATTTGTTGTTGTCTTGGAAACAGCCTTACCATCTTATGACGAGTCAAATATATATGGTAGTGTGCGTTATGAAAAACCTTTCTTGCAACCCACAAATTTAGCATTTCTGTAAATACAAATTTTAGGTTAGTTACACAGCATTGTAAGCTTTGAGAAAAATCCGCTAGAAGGCTTTCATTCATAATGGTAATGCTCTATAAAGATATATAGATTGGAACATGTTCTGGCTTTTGAGTGACCATTAGCCACTACACCTAGAGGTGTTAGAGGAAAAATACTTAAACCTCAATCGGCGACATCCAGTATACCAATGAAAACTGTTTAATGAAGATTTATATACCCTGTGAGTTCTTATTTTTCTCCCTTCCTATTTGACTCCCTAGAGCAGCAAAAGACTTCAATGGCTGTTGTCTTTTTCAATGTGTGTTGGTATATTACAAAGAACATTTCATATTAATAATAATCATAATATGTTTGTATTTAGCAGACACTTTTCAGAAAGTCACATTTCAAATGACTCTCTGAACACCTAATTTCTTCAAATGTTAACATGTAGCATGTAGTAAAGTCTGAAGCATGCTACTGAAGAGAAAGACAGTATAGAGGTTTGTTCTATATCAGGGGGGGAAACCCTCCCCCATCCAGGTTGATTGACAGGTTTTCTTCACTGCTTGTGAGCTTCTTCTTGAACCCTACTCAGCAAACAGTGTTAAGCTCTGCCTTTCTGAAAGTGTCTGACATTCAAAGGACCATAATGGTGATTGATGGTATTAAATATACTAATGGTTTGGATATTGGCAATGGTAGGCCTACTAGTGGTTTGTCAACTTGATATACAATAGGTTTAAGGAGAGTGGACCAAAATGAAGAAGATCTATCTTTTTCTTTCATACGTCTATTACGTATCGTAACATTTTAGCTCTTTGAACATTTGAATTTGTATCAATTATGTGTTGACTACTTTCCTCATGTGGCTTGTTTTCTTTATGCTCTTGTCTAGACCATTTACTAGGCACTTATCATGCACTGAAGCTGTATGTAGAGATTCTGTTGGGAACCTAAATAGCCCTGGTCATCTGGCTATAGCTGCTTCTGCTACCAGACCACACTATGGCTGTAACAATGCAACAAGTGTCCTACACATTATCCAAGCCAAA
The DNA here is from genome assembly GCA_903064625.1 of Mallotus villosus. Lineage (NCBI taxonomy): Eukaryota > Metazoa > Chordata > Actinopteri > Osmeriformes > Salangidae > Mallotus > Mallotus villosus. Next base: position 380,618 of record CAEFZP010000321.1, read on the forward strand.
TAACTCCCAGCTCAAGAATTTGGATTTCCCCCTTCTGAAATGCAAAAAATGTCTGCCTGTGTCTTGTCAACCCTGACATACATGCTGATTGGAGTAGCTGATTGGCATGCTGGATATGTGTTGGAAATGAGCTACTGTGAAATCCCTGCATTGTCCTCCTGCTTTTATCAGAGCCTGAAGGGGGATTATGTCCCTTATCTGTACATGCAGACTGATTACTATGATCGTTCTCCCTCGTTGTGGGATCCTCTCTGTCAGCTGAAAAGTCCATATTGGCTTGGTGTGAAGTGTCTGTCTGCAGAGTCACAAAGCCTTGTCCTTCAGATCATCAGTGTGTGATGGACATACTTTAATTAGGTAATCAGGCCTTGTCACATCAATAAGCTACAGCATTTTTCCCCCCCCATGATTTTCTTTACATATGTTTTGCTTTTGAATACTCTTCAGATATCAATCGTAGGGCCTCAAACAATTGATTCATCAAGAAGACCAAAGCAAATAGCTCATCAACATTCATAAGACACCTGTGGAGCGAGTTGCACAATCATGTCCTTGTGTGTTTCACTACAACTGATTATGTCGAATTGAATTATGATGCATCCGAAGGTCAAAATATTTGTTATTCAATTACAATGGCTATTATTTTATTATCAGGATGTTATTGAAAACACACTGGTTATTTTTTGGTTTGATATGCTCCAAGCTATGGTTCTGAAAAGAATATTGAAGAACAAAGTTAATACATGTTGAAATCTTGTAGACATGGCAAACATTACCAATGTTTTGCTGTCATATTCTGTCTGAGAAGGAGAAGAAAATCGAAGGCTTATTTGGTGTGGCTGAGACTTTGGGGTGACATTGATGGAGATATTAGAAAGCTTTCTAAGATTTCATTTCATGGAGACCAGAACGTTAATCAATCTATATGAAATAAATCTGCAGAATAAGATTCCACAGATGGGAGGAACTACTTTGACAAGTATGAATCATAAATCTAGCTTTATCTCCTGACAGAATGGGTTTTGATATGAGGGCGTCGATTGAGACCTCATGCCATTCTTGTGTTCTGAGTTCTGACAAAGCAGTCGTGCACTACTTAAGTCACCCTATATATTCAGATGAGCAACTGGGGCTATATACTAAACCGTTGTTGTGAGTCAATGTGAAGGGGGAAACAGACTGCTATAATAACAGCAAGAGTGTTCTTGGGAGAATGTACCTGGATTCACTACCCCTCTTCCTGCGCTGTTACCATAGAGACCCCCTCATCCCTTCAGTAAGGAGCCTTTGGCTGCCTGGCTCTGGGTGAGCCCGTGCCTCCATGGAGAAGCTCAGGCACCCATGGAGACGACAGAGAGAGAGAGGCATTCACTTGGCTATGACAGTGTTTCCTTGGCAGCCAATGCCCCTGTGTACAGTGGCACGTCTGCTTTTGTCACCAGGGGTTGATGACTGAGACAGAGTGACAACCAGTTGGGAGTGAGTCATTTTTAATTGAAATGAGCTCACCTGGGAAACAGATGCTTTGTAATCCCTGCTAAATGTCCCTAGTTCAAAGTTGCAAAATACACGGGTACAGTAGCAGTTCGATAGAATTCCTTAACAGGGACTCAGTCATAGTCATGTGTAACCTTCCTCACAGGAGCATAAGGATATACCTGTATGCACCAAACATAAATGGAGGATCAGAACCAAAACCGAGACTTTTCTTTACACTATAGATGTGCCGAAGGTAAGTTGAATGTGTGTGATGCCGTGTGAGACGGAAACAGATCCTCTAATCATATGGGAAGATTATGCTAATTACGTTCATTGGATTCACACGCATTCTACACAAACTTCTACCTCAGAAAAGGTCCTATTTTTGCATGGAAAGTTGTGCTCCAATTAACACTACAAAGCTCTCAAGGTCGGATTCCCAGTATGCAGATTTTGTATGCTTTTCTTTTATTTGTAGCTGAACGGCGTCTGCTGTGTCAAAGCCAGTGTGTACCGTTCCTCCTCCCATCCTCGAAGAGAGATGTGACAAAAGACAGACACGCTGTCAATGGATGAAAAGACTTGTGTGTCTGTCAGTCTTCTAAAACAACTTCTCCATCCAATCCATTCTCCTGTGTCCCTTCTTTGGTGTTTTGTGCATATTTATTGTTTTTTTATTTCAGCTTTTCTCTGCTTCTGTTTTGTGATGGCCTCCAGTCGTGTCAGGAATTCAAGCTGGGGGATGTTCAGAAATTACTCATACTCACTGAGGTTGAACTGACGAGTTCTTTCTTGAGTCTCTCATATCACAGTTACTTAAGTGGATGTGAAGCGCAAGGTCAAGAAATGAGTTAGATGCTTGTAATTGTTTAGTACATTGTGTGAGTGCATGGAGAGAGAAGGGCACTTCTGAATGCTCCTTATGAAAAGCTGTTTTTTTCTTTCTTCCATGGAGCCTCTCAATACTGGCTACCTTGCAAGTTAAAGATAAATTGTCCAATATAAAGTATGAGTCAACCCCAGCCATAAATAGCACTACTTCTGGGTGTAATTGAGTTAAGAAACAGAGGGGTTATTAGTTTCACTGATTAGCCTGGTGCATTTGCAAAGAAAAATTCTGAAGCAGATATCCCTTAAAATCAAGCTAGGGGATGAGAAACATACCTACATGTATATGTCTGTGGAGGACATGAGTTAATATAGGATGTCGTCTTCCATATAACACATGTCCAAGGACCTTGTTGCCAGGTGTCTCCTGATCACGAGTGCGTCCTGATCATGAATGCTTTCTTTCTTTCTGCAGAGAGGATATCAGAATGACGTCACTGCTGGACCTAAAGAGCAGTGTGATGAGGCAGGTGCAGAGGAGCCAGTCCCTGAGGGGACGGAGGGAACCTGCAACCTCTGTCAGCAGTCCCCCGTCTCACCGCCCTGACCCTCAACCCCGTGGGTAAGTCTCACAGAGCCCGAATAGAAACTCATGCTCCTCCCACCTGACACACTCAACTTCGTCAGGTGTATACCACACAATACATCATGTGTAGGAACTGTGGATTATCGTTCTTCATCTCTACTTAGTCCTAGTATTGGGCTCGTTAATGGGCACCTGTTCTTGCAGTCGGCGGAGCTAAAAGGGACAATGACAGTCTTTTAAATTGGCTGCCTAGCCGTGTAATAATTCATGTCTTGTTTTTCTCAGTCCCAATCTGCTGGTACTGGGTATCATAAACTTTGTTGTGAATGTGTTTAATGGGGATGGCATCCTTTGCTTCAGAGATGGGACCTGTTTTGAGAATGCCTTGCACAAATTGTTTTCTTCCCCAAGGACAGATCAGCCATCTTAAATTCTTAGAGCCACATGCACAGTCAGACACTCGGTTATTGGGTAACATACCAATCGGCTAACAAATTTATCGACCTGGCACCTTGTAACTTATGTTTCCTGTTTTAGTTGAGTTTCTATCATACGCTATATAGATTCAAACAATATGTTCCTCAGAAACCAAAGCAAATTAAACCTCTCTCTTTTGTATTATTGATGAATGCATTGAGTCATGAAAATGTTCAGTTCTATATACTCAGGAGGATGACTGCCTGATTCAAAGGCACAAGTAAATCAATTGTTTCTCCAGGCTTACTTCAGTGCATCTTCCTTTTTATTTATCTGCATACTGATGTCAAATCCAAAAGTAATGGCCATTCAAATATTGAGGTTTCTATAGCAACCTAAACACGTCAGTTTGTTACATCTGCTCAGAAAATACAATCAGTTTTATTTTTAACAACTGTACCCAATTTATTTGAGAGGCAAAAACACCTGTGACGATGAATCCAGAACATTGGTTATTATTGTCTTAATACCGTATATAGGCTTCGCTTCGAACTGGAACAGCAATTGTTTATATAGCATATTAAATCAAATGCATTCTAAATGGAATATAAAAACAAAGTCGATCAGGATCTTTTCGATGAGAGAGACTTAAAGTCTATCCCTGGAAATAGGATGCCTCCCATACATCCTGTCGGACTAATAGAGTGAAATAAGACTGATTACAGTCGGTCCCGTGTCGCAGTGATGGCTCTAATGAACGCACACTCACTCTTCCTGGAGGTCCAGGAGGACAGGCGTGTCTTCCTCTGTCAGCCCCCATGGATATGCATCCCCACTGAGCCCTGAGCGCAGCCCCAAGACCACGAGTGGTGACTGAGCTCTCATCGTTAGAGAACGGAGAGACAGTTTTTCTCCTTCGTTAACCGTAGACATATACACAGTGGCCCTGATCCTGTGGTCCCTCTCATTAGCAGCATGCAAATAAGACTGGGCCCCTCCCTCTATAGCTGACCCACGATGCAGAGAACCCTGATTGGTGTCTTGTGAGAGCTCTGACGTCAGTCACATCAAGAAAAGATTGTTGTAAACAGCAATATTCCGAGGCAGGACATACATAATCATACGATTTCTCAGTGAAATTGTATTATGTCTGTGCAGACACAGCACACCTAATAGCCAGTGATCAATGTACAGATTAGCAGTGGACAGGAGATTATTATGCAATAGACAGAAATTTCCCCATGGGCTGTTTGTATTCTCTAATGGCTTGCTCTTTTTAAAGTGCTATCTTATGCTTGGACTTGCTTGTCTTAATTATTTACACATTTATGATTGTGTACTCTCAACTCATTAAAAATATTTGAACTCTGAAAAACATTTTAAAATGTTGACTGGATGATGATTATAGTGAATGGAATATAAAATCAACTGAAATTAAATAAACTGAAATGCTCTAACATCAATTAAAATTAGGTCATCCATATTTTAATGAGAAGTTCAAATATAGTTTGATATACACAATCTTCCCATTGCAAGTTATCATAAGAGAAGCATAGTTTTTTTAAAGCAATAATATCAATATTAATCTCTACTTTACTTAATACATGTGTCATTAAGGATTTACAGAAAGAAACTGTTCTGGCTTAGTATCAGTCCAAGGGACAAAGATGACTGTAAAGAATGTATTCAGCATCCTAAAAATTATTAACAGATAACAAGTGCTCTCTGAGGATCTGAGGAAAAACTGGTAAACATAAGAGCCACAGATGTCATTGCAAGGTACCGTGCATCCGGAAAGTATTCACAGCGCTTCACCTTTTCCACGTGATGTTACAGCCGTATTCCAAAATGGATTCAATTCATTTTTTCCCCTCAAAGTTCTACACACAATACCCCATAATGTTAATGTGAAAAAAAAGTTTGGGGGGGAAATATTTGCAAATCTATGGGAGACTAGTCAGGATCGAGGGAAAGATGAATGCAGCGATATACAGAGACGGACGTCCTTGATGAAGGCAAGGCTCTGGGGCAAAGGTTAATCTTCCAACAGGACGAACCTAAGCACACAGCCAAGATGACAAAGGAGTGGCTTCGGGACGACTCTGTGAATGTACTTGAGTGGCCCAGACTTGAACCCGATTGAACGTCTCTAGAGAGATCTGAAAATGGCTGTGCACCGACGCTCCCCATCCAACCTGATGGAGCTTGAGTTCCTGCAAAGAAGAATGGGAGAAACTGCCCTAAATAGGTGTCATACTTTAAAATACTTGAAGCTGTAATTGCTGCCAAACAAAGTATTGAGCAAAGTCTTTAAATTTATATTTACATTCTTAATGTTTGCAAATCTATTAAGAATATAACTCACTTTTTCACTTTGTCATTATGGGCTATTGTGTGTTGAATTTAATTTATTCCATTTTGGAATAAGACTAACAACAATATTTGGAAAAAGTGAAGCGTTGTGAATACCTGTCCGGATGCACTGTACAATAAATTGTAAATGTCAAGCAATAACTGCTTTACCGACCTAATTGAATTGCAAATGTTCATATATTTTAATTGAAATGTACGTCATTAGAATGTCTTATTCTGTTCCAATCCTGCTGCACAGGAGAAACTTAAGATAACCAAACTCACTCAAATGTTGAAGCATAGCAACTATAAATAAATTTGTCATTTTATGTCCCTTTATACCCAAAAGGAAAGTTCCATGTGCTGGCCAATTATAAACAATTAGCTTATGAAATGCAAATGTCCAAGGAACTTCAAATGTATGTTTTTATTTGTGCAATTCTCTCCTTATTTAGTCTCTAGACAGAAACCTCAAGTGAAGGCATTGAATGAATAATCAAAATAGATTGGAATAATAATAAAAGGCTGTATGGGAAGAACCTGTTTCCTAGCAACATCAAATGGGACTGTTGTCTAGGTTTTGTGTGTATGTGAGAGAGGGAGAGTAATAGAGAGAATGTGGAATCAATGTTCATTTCTCAAACCTTCAAGTAGGTAAAAATTGACCAAAAAACTGAAAAGACCCTATAATACTCAACATTTTCAAAGATGACATTTTGGGAAGGCTTATTTTACATCTACAACACCTGAATGAATCATTATCTGCACTCCCCCACACATCCTGTCTGCACAGGATTAACAAAGTAAAAGCTTGTGCCTTTCTTGCTGTCAACATGTAAACTTCCTTTGTAATGTCAGGCTGGGTCCCTAGACAAATCTACCTCACATGAGTCATTTTCCTTTTTCCGTCTGATTAGATTTTCCAAAAGATTTGATATTACATGTATAAAGCAATTTATTTTTAACAATTTGTACAGCACATAGTCACCAGTCAGGCGTCGTATGAATGAATGAGTCTTGTGATGAAGACTTGCCAGCATGATGACCATTGGTCTTCATTAATACCTTAAGGGTGTACCATCTACTCCTCCTGACCCCTGGGCAATGGGGAGATCAGTGAGCAGTGTGTTGGCTGCAACATGCCTGCTGGGATGTGATGGAGGCAATAACGAAGCATGACAGGACCATGGGGACAGCCCATCAGCATAATGAGACGAACATGGACAGAGACAGGCCAGGAGACAGGGACTGGGCTGGAGAAGAGAAGTACAGGAAACCGGGAGCTAGGTCTGAGGTAGTGCCAGAACCGGTTCGGAGCTGGTTCACTTTGAAAGCCTTCTAAGAATTGGACTGCTTTTCTACGGGTTAGAGAGCCACCACAGAGCCATGTCATTACGTCACTGTATAAGTAATCTTTTCATCATCTTTCCAAGCAATGCTAGTGCAGCAGCGCCGAACCCAAACACAAAGCAGAGCCAGTTTAAAGGCTGTTTATCAATCCAAAGAATTCTAAGAACGCCAGGTTGAGATGCGTGTTTTCTTGGCTATTGTGCAATACCCTTGACTAGCAGCAGTATGACCACTGGCATTATCAGTGCTACATTTTATAAACGTTTTCTGTATAGTGCTTGTGTAAACATTTGTGTTAAATATAGGCTCATACATAATAAAGTTCAAAACAAACTCAAAATGTGTTTGTGATTTCACCTATTTGATAGGATTATAATAAAATGCAGCAACTAGTGTCTGCACTGCGATGCTGGCTAGGTTATCGAAAAGTCGGAGCAAATTGACAAATTAGCCGTTTCATATTATTTGTAAAAACTTACAGCAATGGCGGTCAAAGGATTCTGTTTGTCTTGTTGGTCACGTTGCCCCTGACGCAAGCAGTTCTTACTTGGTTCCTACTTTAGCCCAGCTATGTTTTGGTGCTACTTAAGAACCACTTTCCCTGGTTCGGAGCGGGTTCTTAGGCTGTCGAAAGGGAAAGAACTGGCTCCGAACCAGCACTCAAAATGCGTTGGTGGAAAAGGGGTATGAGGAAGCTAGGTAGAGGACAGTGGCAGGCAATGCTTCTTGCAGGAGGGGGGATGGGTGGGGACGGGTAAGTGAGGCGGGTTCCCAAGGTGTTTTGCTGTTCCAACGAGTCCCTTGTTCAATGTGACTTTATCACCATGGTGACTAGGGCTATGAAATTAGCAAGTGGCACAAGTCCAAGGATTCACCCGCACAGAGAGAGAAAATAAAAACGTATTTTGTATCTTCCTAGGATCTCTATTCATTGCGGTAATAGATTAACATGTTGGTAGTATAGTATAGTGTGAGGCCACTTGAAGCCATTGTGTAGCCTATTATTACTGCAGAACAATAAAGCTCCAGAAAGGATAGGCAGTGGTGTAAGACACTTCAGTAAGATGGTTCTTTTTGATACGTGACAAAAACACCGGTTGTTGCGTTTATCTGCTGTTTACACAGGTCAGAACAAAGCAAACAGACATAGAGACTTTATTGGCAGACTATTCCCTTGGCCTCTCTGCAGATAGAAAGGTAATTTGATTCTAGCTGACCTAGTGTTCATCTGTTCTATAGAAGTACCGACTACCACTCACTCCCTCAATAGAATAGTTGTAGACGTGTATATAGACGTGTGATTGAATGATTATCTGTCACTGGTTGTGATTGACAGCCCTGCCCATTTTACAAAAAGATATACATGTGCTGAGTATATTGTCTATGCTAGGCTCCTTTGAACTTGTGTGGAAAAAGCATGTTATGTTTGCCTAGGTTCTAAGGACATGGACAGGACCTAATCTAGTGTAGTCTGTCAATATCAGAGCTGAAATACAATGAGGTTTCTCTCTAAAGTATTTTTTTGTGCCTCTTTCCTTTTTGTTTCCAAGGGTTCCAGAAGGGAAGGGGGAGTTCTTTGAGCGCATGAACAACATACTCCAGAAGCAGGAGAACATTCTGCATGCTGAGGTAAACCCTCTCCTGGCTCTTCTCACTCTCTTCTCCTTCTCCTGTGGCAATATGATAATGGATAGACATGGGGGATGCACATGGTCAGCACCCCCCACCCCCCCACGCCACAAGGCCAAGTATGACGTGTGTGGACAGAAGGACAAGGTTGAGTAGAATGTTCAAAAGGCTGGAAGTTCAGCTGTCACAAGCTGCTCTCTGTGGCTATCTCCAGCCTCCTCACTGCCCACGCCAGACGACACAGACTCACACTCAGTGGGCCCTATTAAGAGGGTTTATCTGAGAGCACTTGATTCCTCACACGCTTCTGGTATTAATGTGGTGAAGAACAGGCCAAAACATACATCTATGTGAAACCCGTTTTGCCTTTTGAGTTATGCTGTGTGTGCCGGGAATAAAAGACACAATGTCTTATGTCTGACTGTGACTTCCCCTTACGCCGTGACCGTATTCAGGCTGTCATGGTGATTTTGGAATTTTGCTTGTGAAATTTGTGAGCTCTGAGTTATGTCCCCACAGTGCCAGGGAGGGAGCAGCACAGCAGCCCCACCCCCCGAACACATTGACCAGGCCTTTGTACCAGACAGAGCCACCAGGAGGGAGGTGAGTGGGTTGAGGTTCTGACCTGGCTATGCTCAAATCACTGGTAGAGCACCATAAAATGAAAGCGAATACAGATTTTTTTGGTGTGTGTATGAAACGGATCATAGTCCCATCACCATTGACGACAAAGATACAATTGTTTTTTTCTCCAGTGACCTGGATTTAATGATGGTGCTGCTGATAAAATTGCATGAGGCTGTATCTAATCATGTGTTTGGGTATGGTTTTCCTCAGCTGGACCTCTTGTATGAGGAGGCGGTGTACACAGTGGTGAACAGGGTCGGAGTGCCTTCACCGGAATATGTCGCCGGAGAAGGAGAGATCTTCAGCTACTTGCTAAAGGTAACCATGCACATCAGGGATTGTCATCATGTCTGAAACACACAGAGACAAAACAAGGGTTTCAAATGACGACGCATTTTAAACTGAGTGTTCCAAATGATCACAGTCAAATGTATCATAAAATGCAATCATAAACAGGGAATAATGACCACTAGTTTTTGTAATAGGATGTCTCTTTGAGTCAGTGCAGATGTGCTTGCCTCAGATCTGATTAAACATCAAAGTCTGTGCCTACCAAGTATCGATGTTTAGCTGTGATATAACAAGTCAGACACTGTCACTCTAACGCTGGCACATCCTGTCGCGCCCGGCTTGTGGCTCTCAGTAGTGAGGTAGCTGACATGACTCTCTTTGAAGTTGAGGGGGATGAGATGGGATCTGTACAGGCACCTCGTTCTGCTTTATCACAGGGCTAGTTAGTGGCAAACAGGCAAACAGTATAGGCATTCTCACCATGAGCTATACAAGCTCCATGACCTGCTCTGGGTGTCTATCGCTAATATGCTCACAGACGCATGAGCCTCTGTGGCACAGTGTGACCTTTCCTTCTCCGCCCCTCTCTGTCAGGTGTTTGATCTGGGTCAGGAGGAGCATGACATTACTCTGCAGAGAGTCCAAGAATCCAAGGTGAGATGCTTTGTTACTTTTTCTTCATGTCCTTCGCTCGTTTCTTGTTGCTTTCATATTTTCTTACACCCAAGCAACAACCCTCGACCGCTATAAGACTGGAAGGGTGCCGTGTCAAAACGATGTGGCTGCTATTCAGGGTGTTTAGACATTTTCCTTTTCCCCCTACAAGGAACGTTCAATAAATAAGGCCCTGGTGAGATATAATGGAAAGATTAACAGCTAGTACCTGAACAGGCAGGTGTCCCTTTCGTCCATCTGGCTATGAGAAACCTTTCAACTGTCTGAAAGAGATGCTGGGGTCCGTCTGCAAGGCTTCTTAAAAGACTGAAAGATATCGTGCCACTTAAACGCTCCTTTTTAAAAGGATCTCAGCCTTCACATGCACAGCAGTCTATTTCCACCTTTCTGGTACACAAGGCCAGGCATGAAGCATCAGACAAAGGAAACAGCCATCGATTACACTTCCTTGGCAGACTCCTGCAGTACATACGCCTGCTTTCTGTACCACAGTGAAAGTGCAATAAAAGGAAGTGTAATCTAGGGTTCAGTGAGGGTTATGAATGTTTATTGACTAATGGGTGTCTGACTACATGGGCGTATGCACTTTATTTCACAGAGAGCCAGTTTCACCCTGAGGGTGTCTGTCATGAAAGGAAAAAATCTAATGGCAAAAGATGCAAATGGTAAGAGATTCATTCTTTTGCCCATTTTCATCAAGGAGGAATGTCTTCTGTAAATGAATCTGTAAATGTGAACATAAAAAAAAATGCTTTACGTAACAAATTTAGAAAGCCTTCGTCATGTGGCAGTACGGGATAGATTAACCTGGTCTGTTCTTGGAGAGAGTAAGGCTTGCATGACTTGGTGTACTCAAGTTCTTCAAAGGGACTGACTGAAGCTCTAGACTTGTCATCTTTTCATAAAGCTTTCTTATCCCACTGCCCAGAGCATTGTCTAAAAGACACTGTCGGATGATTGCTTTCTCTTTCTGAACCCCAATTGAGTGGAACCTCATTATCTAATAGCACTGGTTCGGAGTGCACATTAACCTTTCTTGTGTGTTCACCGGGGGGGTCTGGGCAGGGTACAGCGACCCCTATTGCATGCTGGGAATCCTGCTGGGTCAGAGCCCGCGAGAGACGGAGGAGAAAAAGGAGAGGAAGTTTAGCTTCAGGAAGAGGAAGGACAAACTGGAGAAGCGTTCCAGTGTGAAGGAAGTGCTGGCCGCACGCTGCATCCAGGTCACTGAGGTCAAGCCTGAAACCCTCAACCCCGTTTGGAACGAGCACTTTGTCTTGTAAGCACTGCTCCCGTGTCGTCAGTCTGTGAGAAGTTTGGAAAGGAAAAACTCCACAGTTGAGGAGCTGCCCGTTTTCGGATGTTCTGTGATTCACAAATCGCAGTGTGACTGTTCACAGGCTTTCTATCGCCAATACTGTGAATGACATGATGACCATGATGACCATGATGACATGAGTGTTTTCTGTGTTTTTTATACATTCGTCCTTCACAGCGACATCGATGATGTTCATAGCGATCTACTGCATCTAGACATATGGTATGTCTGTTCACTCAGAAGTCTGGTCAACAGGAAGACTAATATTAGAATATTTTGACGGCCCTCTCTTGGATCGGATCTGATCTAATGCTGGGCATAGGACTATCTCTGATAACCTTTGATCTTTCATTTCCACAGGGATCACGATGATGATGTCTCGGTGGCTGAAGCCTGCAAACAACTGAATGAAGTCAGTGGATTCCGTGGAATGGGCAGGTAAAATATTCCAAACTTGGTACAGACATACGCATGTACATTTTGAAGGTTCTGACCCCCTGTGGTTGCGTTACAGGCAAGTTAAAGGTCCTTCATTATCAAGACACAGAGGATGTGCTGATCACTTGGACGTGTATTTCTGTGATTTTTCGTTGCTTATCTCACCAGGTACTTCAAGCAGATTGCAAAATCTGTTCGGTCCAATGGAACAGCAGCGTCTGGGTCCGAGGAAAATGCTGATGACTTCTTGGGGTGCATCAACGTTCCTCTCAATGTGAGTCCTCTAAATATACAATAACTTTGGACCTGACCTTTCCTTGTTGGTTCCAGGGGCTTTTGACAGCCTTTTCTTATCCTGTTGTCCATGCAGGAGATCCCTGTTGTTGGGTATGATCAATGGTTTAAACTTGAGCCCAGGTCTAGTACCTCCAAGGTCCAGGGGGAATGTTACCTGATCCTGAAGCTCTTCACAACCCAGGTTTGACAATGTCTCACCAAACTCGCCCTACCCCAACACCTCTCTCTGTTGAAAGTCTGGTACAGAATATTAAAGGAGCTCCTTTATGTTCCTCAGAGAGACACAACGATGAGTAAGAGGGATTCTAATATTTTCATCCACAAGAAAATGCTCAGTCAGATACTGGAGTATGAACATGCTCACATTCAGGTGAAACATGACTTTTAACTATTTGATTTATATTTTATTGAATAGGATATACAGTATATTGCCATTCAATAATACTGTAGGTAGGTAATGTTGCTTTCATTTTCAGAAAGAGCCTTACAATTGGAACGGGCAAGTGACTCCACCAGCATGGACTGTGCTCTCCCATCATGCAGTTCAAACTGACCTCTCACCCCTGCAACAGGCCATCATGTCAGTTCATAGATTATGCTGTACTTTATACTTTGTACTTTAATATTGTGGTGCTATTTATACTGTAAACATCGTTTTTAGCTAAACCTCTTTTTTAAGTACACCTAAACATTTCTTGCCAACAAAGCCTTCTAACCAGCATTCATTATGAATCATATCTGACTTACCGGTAATACATATTGTTTCACATAGTGAGTCAACCGGTTTCAAATGTAGTTCAACATATACCTTGCACCGTGTAATGACAAGCTCTCGACACGAGGCGAGAGGTAACGGTCTTGGTTTGATGTTGCCCTCGTCTGCAGCCGCTGGCAGTGCTACAGCAGCCACCACCGGTCCCAGAGGATCTGCTACACCCTGCTGCTGCGTCTCCTCAGAACCATCGATGCAGAGTGGGATCCCCCCGAGGTCAGAGGAGACCTGGTAGGTCCTCCCTCAGTCCCCGTTTTGCTCCGTCTCATTCCATGAGGTGTTCTACATTGTTACATGTTGAGAGCGTATAAAAATGCTCATTATCTCCATGGTGTAGTACACTGTGTATTACAACACATGAATTCAGTCTCAAACTGCTAACTAGATATGGAATATAGCTTAGATAGAGGTTTGTTTTGGTCGTGCAAGACTGAGTCATGTGTTGCCTGCGTTGTGTTCAGGAGAGGCAGCTGTCTGACAGCTTCCGGCTGCACATAGAGCACTGCCTGGGCCTGATGAAGAGCATGCGTCAGGTGTTTCCCTATTCCAGTCCATCCGCCATCACACGCTGTGAACTCATGCTGAGGTAAACTCACTACCGCCACCTCTCTCCTGCATGCTGCTTAACCTTCGACTGGGCCGCTGATCTGCATAGACATACAGCCTACAGCCATGTCAGTCAGTACCTCAGTCAGTTCTAGTGTTTAGGGAGAGCTAGAGGAGAGCTATAGAACCCAGAGAGTCATTTGCGCATGATTGGGGGTCATTTTGCCAATAACAGCAGCTGTGTTTCTCAAGTTTGCTGGGCCCTTTCTGTATGAGCATCATCACAGGGTGCCACACTGCAAAGACCAGATTGGAAGAATTGATATCCTGTGGGGCTCTTTCCAATAAGATTTCAGTTTCTGCCCAGAGATTGACTCCTCTAGAGAAATCTCACAAAGTACACATGCACGCACCGACGCGCGCCCGCGCATAAACCTATGTCTTCCTGTTAATTACACATTGCTGTTTGAGACTTGTCATTATTTCTTTCATGGCAGGGGGATAGGACACATGCAGACCATGCAGGCATTCAAGACTGTTTGTCCTTTACGAAATGAATTGCATTTGGAAATTGCCACAGTTGTCAAGGTAAAACATAAAAACAAACGCAAATGATATATTAAATTAGTGATGGCATTTTACTACGCACGTTGCCTTTTACCCTGTTTCCATGCCCTCAGAAAGGAACTGTGGAGTGGTATGAAAACATCATCTCACAGTACAAACCAGAGAAAGGGGTGAGTAGCCCTCAGTAAATGTTCATTCAAATGCAGATGTGTGGCTTAAAGACATCCAAGGCCTCCTTCACTGGACTGTCTCCTGTCAGTCGTCCGGCACCCAAGTCCCTCGTGGTGACTCATCATACACAGTACACCATGTATCGAAGTAGCCTGTTAAGGTGATGACATCTCTTTTGGCTGTTCTTGTTGCCGGCTCAAGGCCCTGGAGGAGCAGCTAAGGAGCCTGGTCCAGGTGGTGGATGCTGTGTGTGCTGACGCCCAGAGTGGACAGAACGTCTACAACAAGCTCTTCTACAGGTACACACATTCAGCCTGCAGGCAGATCCTAATCACTTAGATTAGCTGGGTCTATTGTTAAGTCTCATTTCTGGTTTGTTTTTCTTCTTTTCTCCTTTGAATCCCCAGTGCTGTGAAAGTAGATTTCTTCAGCATCTCATACAGGCAGTTGGAAAAACTAGTAAGTTTTGACCAGTTGTGAGAGATACTGTAGCTGTTTGACCATATGGCCTCTGCCTGAGCCTTTTGTCATGAGGGACAACCCCCTGACCCTTGAACTCTGTTCATCTTTGTGCTCACCCAGGTAGCAGATGACGTGAGCGTTGCCATGGAAAGGGTGTGTGGAACTCTGGAACAGGAAAGCACCAGACTGACTCAGAGCATGGGCGAGACCCTCTTTGAGCTCTACATGTCTTTGAAAACACTGAAGCGCTTCGGGGAGTTTCTACCTCTCAAGTGAGTCACTGCCTGGATTCTATTATGGGTATTCACTGGCTTTCAATTTCATACAACAAGCATTTTTTCAAATGAAAAGAGATATAAAGAGATGGAGTACTCAACACTAAAACCTGTGATTCCGTTGGCGATTAAGATGTTAGTGAGAGTCATCACCAGTTGCATCACGGGCGCTGCACTATCCATCTATAATTCCAGGAATCTGTGTTTGTGTGACAGTATTTCTGATTCACATTTCTCAGATCACAATTGCAATTCTCAAAATATTCAACCACCACTTCATCTAGTCACTTATGCACATCATAAAAGCTATTTCTCATTATTTTAAACAAACCCATGCAGTGCCTGTGATGCAGCCGGTGATGCCACTTAATTGATTCAGTCTCACACAGACACACACACACAGATTCCTGAAATTATAGATTGTAGTGTCCATGCCTGTGATGCAGCTGGTGATTATAATGTTGGTTAATTGATTTTGTGTAAAAAAAATAAGTTTGTGCACATTTGCAATGTGCAGGCAGAGTTTTTGCATCAGTAAATGCATTAATTAATGTAATACAATTTACAGATCTATACTGAAATATAGGCTGTGTCTACTACCGCACACTCAACGAAGTACACTGCAATGTAGTGCACTGCAATGTAGTGCACTTACATTTGCAGTGCACTCAGTTGCTGAGTAGTGCTGTCTAAACTGGAACACTTTACTTACCCATTTAGCGGGAAGTGACGCACGCAAATCTGCTCGCGACACCCGAGAAACTAAACCCGCGAAACAAACCCGCTTGTATTTCTGTCACTGGACTCCTCCTCTTCCGCTACGTAGCCAAGATGGCGCCCGTTTAGGGCGAGTAGTGTCCATCGTCGGACACTTCATTTTTGGACCGTTTGCAGTGCATCATCCGGGTACTTTAAGTGCACTGAATTATTTTGGTTTTTCAGCGTAAGCGCCCTAAGCACTGAAAGTAAGTGCTCGAAGTGCACAAGTGCGTGTCTACTACTGCACACTCAACGAAGTACACTGCAATGTAGTGCACTGAAATGTAGTGCACTTACATTTGCAGTGCACTCAGTTGCTGAGTAGCGCTGTCTAAACTGGAACACTTTACTTACCCACTTAGCGGGAAGTGACGCACGCAAATCTGCTCGCGACACCCGAGAAACTAAACCCGCGAAACAAACCCGCTTGTATTTCTGTCACTGGACTCCTCCTCTTCCGCTACGTAGCCAAGATGGCGCCCGTTTAGGGCGAGTAGTGTCCATCGTCGGACACTTCATTTTTGGACCGTTTGCAGTGCATCATCCGGGTACTTTCAGTGCACTGAATTATTTTGGTTTTTCAGCGTAAGCGCCCTAAGCACTGAAAGTAAGTGCTCGAAGTGCACAAGTGCGCGGTAGTAGACACAGCCACAGTCTTTCTGTTAGCTAGTTAGCATTTCATACATGAAAAAAAACCTTTGAAAGAAGCTGATTCAATGTTATGCCTGCACAGCACTGCGCATCTGCATTGTAAAAGTGATATGAAAATTAGCTTCTAAATGACAGTCTACCCCCCCAAAAAGATTTGTGCATTGGCAATTGAAAGTTTGTTCAGCAAGTAATCTTCTGTTGATGATTCGCTTAGTAGAGCTCAGCTAAATGCTGTGTAGCTTAAAGTGCAGCTAAATTCTATGTACAGTGCTAGCTCAACATGGCTGAAAGAGATCAATTGCCAAACTGGATCTCGAAGAGCTTATCCAAACAATTTCAAACACGGCACCGCGCGTCTTTGGGTTCTGAAATGGACACCTGCAAAATTGCTACTTTGCAGTGTCCAGTTTTCAAGATAATCGTTGGCCATTGCCCTAAAATCCCACTGTAAAACAGACACACACACACACAGAGATTCCTTGCATTGTAGTATACATGTACACACTTGGTTTACTTGGTATATGATGCATATTCTCATCGCAGGGATGCTAAAATGCTAGCTTTGACTGGCTTTCACAACTGGTTCAAGTCCTCTATACACAAGTGGCTGCAGATAGTCCATGAGAGATCCTGCGACAGGATTCGTAGGGCAGTGGACATGGATCAGGTTAGAGAAGGACCCTCTTATAGCATGACTCTTACTGAACATTCAATACCAATTTCCATCCATCATGACATAGTGATTTTGAACTAACCAGAATATCAGTGATGTTCATACAGCCTTCATTCATTTATCAGTACTTTAGCTTGTTTAATTTTGTGTGCATCTATTTATTTGCATGTGTGTGTGTGTGATATATTGATGTGTGTGTGTTTGTGTGGACTGAACAGCTGGAGCCAGTGCATCAGACCAAACATAGTTCCTCAGCAGTGGACGTCACAGCATGTTTCCGCCAGGTGCAGGACTTCTGGTCCCAGCTGGCCTGGCCAGACTCTGCAGGAGCCTTCATCTTCGTCACCCGCCTGACGGATGTGAGTGGCGCCGCCAATGCTGTCACTCTTCTATTCACTCCCACACACACAGTCACAACCATAGTCACAACCACAGACACACACAAACAGCACTCATTCTCAAGTTGAAAAGCTCTACAGGTGGCAAACTACAATCAAAGACACCCGAGCAGAAATCAAGAGGCAAATTGAGGGTTTCACACTCACCTACGGTTTGTGTGGTTCTGTGTGTCGCAGAATTTCTGCAGCGAGGCTGTGAGTTACTCCGAGATGATAAAGCGCAAGATTGAGACCAGCCAGCTGGGCCAAGACCACAAGAGTCTGACAGTGCAGGTAACGCCTGTGGGAACACAGGAAGGGGCGGCCGGGGTTCAAGCAATGACGTAAGGAGTGAATGTCAATGAGTGTTCTCTCCTCGACAAAACACAAGACAGCAGGTGGCTTGTAAAGATCCAGTATGCGTTTGCTCTAGTTCCTGCTCGTGCCTATACTCATTGCCAATTTGTTCATCCCCTCCTCCACCTGCCTCTTTTAGCCCTGCCACTCTTCCTCCTTTGTTTCTTCACCCTTCTCTGTGCGACTTTTCCGTGTCTCTCTCTCTGTCTCTTCCTCCTGTTCTGCTCCCTGGCTATCCTGGCTAGCTGTGCATTGCACTGAACGACACCGAACACGTGCGTGTGTTTCTGGGGGACCTGCCCCGGGACCTGGACTGGCCCGGGTTGGAACAGGCCATGGAGGAGTCTTGTGGAGCAGAAGGCAAGGAGCAGGTCAACAAGGCCCTCAACGGGCAGCTGTACAACGCAGACCTAGACCTGCAGAGAGAGGCCAAGCGCCTCATCACCCTGCTCACTGACAAGGTTCCACTGGTCTTTTTGTTTTTATAAAGCTGTCTGGGACCAGTATGGTTATTATCAGGCAGCTGAATGAGGAGTGAGTCAGTGTGGCTTTGTGCTGCCTTCACATGCTGTGGGAATTATGGTAAATACAAGTTTCCGACTGGGAAGTTAAACGCCCCCTAAAATAGTGATTAGCAGTGGGAAACTGAGAATTTTCCGAGATGGATTAATTTTCCACCTTTTGGAGGAGAAGAGGACAGATTCACTAATGTATGTAATTCTTTAGACTATTTTTAACAGTGCAACTATTGTTCGGTGTTTTTGTGTACTTAATCTGTAATCTATATACACTTAAACGTCCCATGACATGAACATTTCACTTAAGGAGGTTATTTAACATTAAATTAGTTCCCATAGCCTGCCTTTGGTCCCCCAGTGGCTAGAAATGTTGATAGATGTAAACCAAGCCCTGGCTATTCTTCTACGCCTTTGAGAAAACGAAAGCTCAAATGATCCGATCTGGAACCCTTTCCCCTTATGACGACATGTTACCTCCCCTTTCTCTGCTTTGCCGGCCCAGGGAATTTGGCCCGCCAATGACAATAAGAGCTACAACCTGCGAACGCGATATTGTTTTTTTCAACATGACAACATGGCTTGCAAACGACTGAAGCATGGCAGTTAGCCCAGCCTCTCTCCTCCTCATAGCATTTAAAGCTACAGACATAGAAATGGCACGTCCTACAGAAAGCTCATTGTGGGACTGCTCGTAGTGGCTAATTCTGCACCAAGGCTGAATTTCGGGAAAGAGACTTCAGATACAGTATTAAAAGCATCCAAAAACAGCATGTCATAGGACCTTTAACTTGTAACCATTTATTGTGTCCATTTCCTCCTTTAGCAGGTGCATAATGGACTCAAAAAAGGATTTACACAATATGAAATTGTGTTCGCCATTTTTTATATTCCTCCGACAACAAAAGCACTTCAATGTCAAGTACTTTGACGTCCTTGTAATCTCGATTTAACAAGTGGGAAATGGGATCTTCCGACTAGCACATGAAGGCAGCATAAAAATAGACGGTTGGCACATGTCATACCGTAGATTCTTAAAGACAACTAATGTGTGTGTGTGCGTTGTATAGATGCTCTCAGAGTTGAGGAGGTACATTCAGCACATCAGCCTCTCCCCTGACTCCATCAACAATGATGACGTAAGACCCAACCCTGCCTCGCAGTATCTGTTGTATAGTCCGTACATCGGTGTAGTCCCCTGTCCAAGACTGGTAATGTGAGTTTGATCCATACAGGCTGTGTCCCCCCTCATGAAGTACTTGCATGACACTCTGGTCATCCTCAGTGAGTCCCTGGTGAAGGAGAATCTGACAAGGTAATTGCCTCCATTGTTCCACACTCGACTATGCATAATCAGTGTGCCATAATAGCATGCCTAACTGACACCTAAGCCATCGCAGCGATCATTAACTAGTCATTTTGCAACACATGAGCATACTACAACTATAAATAGCCATTTGTAGTCTGTTGTATGGGGTCTGTTCAACATTAGTGCGTGGGACTGTTCCTGTCTGTTCTCTGCTAAGGATAGCGATGGGGCTGTGATGGAGGGCACAAAAGGGCCGGGGGCTTTCGCTGTCTCTGACCAAGCCGTCTGTGTTTCCAGAGTTCTCCACAGCATGTGGGAGCTGCTCCTCAGGATGATCCTGGACACCATCGCTGAGAACCGGGGGGTCCAGGTGGAGTTCTACAACCGCTTTCAGTACACTGTGGAGGTCAGTGTTCCGGTGGACCACAGCCCATCTGCCTCCAGCCCAGGCCCCAGTGCAGCCCAGTCAGAGACTCCGGGAACAACCGGGGTCCCGTCCGTCATCGTTACTATCATTACCATCATCATTAGCTATGGTAGCCCTGCTGCTGTTGCCGTGGTGTTTTTGCCATTCATCACCTCCCATAAACCGCATGAATATTATTCATGAGGTATATTGGCAGCTGCTCGGTGCTAAGGGGAGATCCCTGTCGCATGACAATGTGAGAGTTCCTGTATTCAAATGGAGCTGAGCTGGCAAGGGGACATATGACAGATTTGCATGAAAAGTCATGAAATGCTAAGTGTGTGGGCAGAGCACGATGTGTGGCCCACGGATGTCGCCGTCGCCTGCCAGGGGTTTCATGCTGTTAGCGAGAACACACACAGAGTTGCTGATATCCTCAGACGTATGCTCCGACGAAACGAGGAGCCGCCAATTTCGCAAATGCCAATCCACCGGTCTGAAATCCTCTCCCTTAATGTTCCCTACCTCCAGGCCCTGGTGCAGTTCTTTCACGCCGAAGGAGAGGGACTGGCGTTGGAGGATATGAAGAGCGAAGGAGACTACAAGGTAGGAGCTCCAGCCGTTCAATCAGTCCTTGCTACGACTGAGGGCCTTTTCAGTGCGTGTGTGTTAAGGGGGGAGGGGGGGGGGTGCCTCAAGCTGACTTGACACCTCTTCTCTGTTCTCTCTTTTCATGCCCCTCCTCCCTCCTGCTGCTCCAGGCCCTGGATGAGGAGCTGAGGCTGAATAAATGCTCCTCCTTCGAGCTGATCGAGCAGTACTTCCTGGAGAAGATCTCCCAGCAGGTACTTGGCAGCACACGGGGGTGGCTGCTTTGTTTCCAAACCCCCAGGCGTAGGGGAGTGTTGATTAGAAGCAACATTTACTCAAACGAAATGAGCACATTTTCATCTGCATCAAAGACGGCTTATGGGGTTTTGTTTGGCGTGTGGGTCAGCAATCAGGACAAATCTAATCTTGTCATTGTTTCCCCCCAGATGTTTGTTAAGCAGACTTGTAGAATATACTTGATTTTATGGATCTGCTTTCCAGAGAACACTAAAGCACACCCGTTTTGGCCGCATCAGTGTCAAGTGTTACTACGATGCTCCTGAACAGAGACTGACTGTGGAAATTTTGCATGCAGCTGATCTCATTGCCCTGGATGCCAACGGTAAATATCACAGTGACATTGACATGCAGCGGTTCATTCACCAGGAATAGTAACACACCTCTCCCCTATGTCTGGTCTCCGCTTAGGGCTGAGTGATCCCTTTATCATCATGGAACTGTGTCCCTATCACCTCTTTCCTATGGCCAAGAGTCAACGCACCCAAGTCAAGCTCAAGACCCTCCATCCAGTATTTGATGAGATCTTTTACTTGTGAGTGTCTAACCTGGTGACACAAACACACACGTGTCCCGTTTTGACCAGGTTTGGAGGGTTCACCGTTCTGTTGTGTTCCTTGTGTTCCAGCCATGTCAGCCCTGAGCAGTACAGACACAGGTTTGCATGTTTGATCTTCACTGTGATGGACTATGATTGGTTGTCCACCAACGACTTTGCTGGTGAAGCTGTGGCCCCCCTGAGTGACTACTGTTGGCCGGGGAGACCTAATGCCTCAGCGTCTGGCAAGAGCGTCCAGCCCTCCATCTTGCACTTGTCTCGCAACAAACCCAGCGGTACGCAGCCCTGCTCCTCCATCACACTGACTTCACCCTGGAAGGGATATAGGGGTCCCTTAGGAGAGGAGGGGGTTCAAGTTGTGCAAGGGTTTCCAATTACTTTTGGAATTTAACTTGGCCAGCCATTCAATCGAAAGATAATTGTGTCAGGCTTTGGGGAGCTCTCTTACATGTCTGTTTGCTCTCCCCCTCCAGAGAAGCCAATCATGAGGATGTTGGATGCACGGACAGGAGACAAGGAGGCTCAGGAGTTTGTTCGCAGACTGAAGGAGATTGAGAAGTCTATGGAAGAGGAATAAGCTGTCCAGCTTCCGGTGTGTATCCATGTTTTCTTGCCACATCTTGCCCTTGCCGTGTTTGCTTTTGTACTTGTTGTACGATGTTTCTGATGTTTACAGTTTTTAAATCCTCTTGAATGTGCAGTCAATATGTCCTAATGGGGAAAAACATGGTAAAGACATAACACTGTTTTCTAATTGGGATGCTGATGTCCTGTCAGTGCTGTGTTTTAATGTCTCAGCGTTACCCAGACAGAGAGTATCTGAGAAATGTGATAAATAGTGTACGCTATACTGTAGCTATATTACTCAATACAGTATATTTTGTTAAGAGGTTTCTGAATGTCCTCTTGTTGTATTATCTTTGATATGATAGATTTAAACGTACATCAAATGACAATTGTGTTTGTAAAACGATTGGTATGCAGTTTCATCATAAAAATGGATATTACAGCCATCATAATATTTTACATATTAATTCCCCCTCCCCCCCCCATAAAGATATCCCATTTTATTGATTGCAGAGTTTATGGAAAAGTAGCACTGTCATTTAACGACAAACAAAAAGCCATCTGTATTCACATTTTAAAACCGTGTGCGTAATGTCAGCTGTACTCAAATATGATTCCAAAATGATTATCTCTCCAGAATATGAAACGTATCCTTGAAAAGAAAAGGGTCCTATATTTGTTATTGTAAATGTGAATTAATTGTCATTGAACTGTAATGGACTGTGTTGCTGTTGAATGTATTATTCATATGAAGCTGTCTGTAAACTGTACTTTAATATGATTACTTCAATAAACAATTCAACTTTTGGGTTGATCTTATTTGCGTTAATTAATATGCAGTGGTGTGGAATCTTTACAAAAACACATGGCGTTCCGGTGCGAGTTCTCCAGATACGGATACTGAAACGACCTCAAAGGCTTTTTCAGCCTCTGTCGTGGGGGGGGGGCTGCTTTCTCCTGCAGCCCACCTGTCCGTCTCTTCTCTTTCCTGTCAGTTGAAGACTGTCAGAAGGTAAGAGCAGGTAAGGCCTCATTACCTTACTCATGTCACAGGCTGATGCAACGCTGTTCTCCCCACACCTACCCTTATGATGCTATTACAGAATTAACCCTACACATAATCGTTGATGGAAAGTATGATCTTGGAAACGATACTGTGTTTGTTGTCTTTGACATTGTTTTTGTACCTGCGGCAGGCTCCATCAAATGACAAAACCCAGTGGTGAATGAAGCGGATAGAATTGAGTTGTGTCAGTACTGGCTCAGGTGTGAAGGGAAGCATGAACTGGTAATACAAACACCATGCCCTCTGGTTGGACCCTTTGGAATATTCCCATCTTTCCTTCTGACAGCTTTCTGCTCCCTTCCAGCTGGGTCCCTCTCAGACTTGCCACATTCCTGGGGTTCCCCCTCCCCTGTTGCTGCCGTTTGAATTGCAGTTTCCCAACTCTAGTTTCAGCGTGATCTGTTTAGAGAAGCACACAGAGAAGTAAATAGGGATGATACACGGTACAATCATAACATATAGTACTTCCTCCAGATTCTCACACACCCGGGCACAGGTCTGAGACGAGTCACAATAGAGTAGCTGTATTGGCAGTGACATGCTTGACCACTAGATGTCCTTGTTGTTGCATAAACTACTGTATCTTGAAAACTTGTAACTCTATAGCTGTACAAACCACACTGACATTAGGCCCAACGTGAAATTAGTGGATGACTCATGTTGCGTTCTCTGTTACAAAAAGGTAACACAATAAGACTCATAACATGGTCGATGTGCTGTATCATGCATTGCTAGCATCAGATGTCATATGTGCTTCTGGATCGTCAGGCACCATGGCAACTTGGCCAGTCCGGCCTGATCTGGGCCAGGAGAGAGGGTGGGAAGATAGAGGGGTGGTAGGTTTTCCTGCTCTATGCAGCTCTTGGCGGTTACAACTGAGGACGTGCGTGAACAGTAAAGCCTTTGCTGTCGAGGCCTCATTTAGGATGCTCAGCCGTGCCTGAGGTCATGAAGGCCGAGTTAGGCCGGTGTCTTGGCCTTGACGCGACAGACCCTCCTCAGAGCACATGTGCGCGAGAGGACGGTCTACAGAGGTCTTGTGCAGGGCCACGGCTCTCCTTGTGTCACGGACAGACCTGGGGGGAGGCCTCCCGAGGCTCTGTAATGAGGACCAGATGGAGCAGAAGGAGAAGGAGGCGCCTCGAGGGGTCACTCTGGATCCACTTGAACATGGAGCATGTCCTCGTGTCCCACCTCAAACACTGCCACAGTCATGCAGCTCAGCGCAGGACACGGACCCACAGGGCGCTTGGAGAAACTGGAAACTGAAGGTTTCTCCATCTAAACATCACACACACACACACACACCACAAGCAGACCTAGCGGCAAACCGTGTCATCCGTGTTTTGGAAATAGTTCACGGTAAATGAATATCAAATATAGGGGGGGGAGAGACGCCTGGGACGGCCGGGTGTTGATCTCGGGGGAATCTTGGCTGTGCTCTATGTTCTCCTGTGGAGACTCTTCTCCTGGCTCTGGCAGGTACGTTTAACAGCGCTGTGATCCCTCGGTCTCTTATCTCCCCTAATACAACCCTAATCCTCTCTGCAGAAATATTACACGGCACAACTCAGCCTTGTTCTGGAGCCCAGCATGTGACACGCACACACACACACACAAACACACACACATATATACCGGTAGTACACCTGCAGCTGGCATCCTGGTCCCTGGCTCCAAGCTTCTCTCAAACAGACACACTGCAGTTTTAGTCATGATATCATAGGAGACACGTTTGCATCTCAGATTTACGGGCATAAAGGCCTGTCGTTAATGTGAGGGTGCTCGTTTCGCTCTCCTCGTGTTTGAACTTGTACTGCTGCAGACGTTTCCCTCACAGGAAACTTCCAGTGTGGTTTGTCGATCAGGTGCTCAGGATTACTGAGAAGTCCCTTCTCTTATCGGAAATAGCCAGTATTTCCTTGAAACCTGAATCAGACAAGCTCTGGGAAATCACAAAATAACTTCAGTCAGCATAAAAATCTTCTTATCAGTGATTACAATTGGATAAAAAAAAAGACGTATCGAGCCCCTGGTAGTTTGAACTGACAAAGCCTCACGAGATTCCTAGAGATCAAGTGCTCTCATTCCAGATTGAGGACACAGACACCTGTTGAAAGACGCTCTGGTGGTTGTCTGCAGGTGGGAGCGGGTTTTGCTGTGGAGTCTGGGTAATTAGGCACTTCAGAGGCCCAGCCACTCCTCTTCAGTGGGGACGGAGCCAGGGCGAAGAGAGGCCAGCACAGCGGCTCCTTTGTGGCCCTTGTCAGAAATGGTATTGGACAGTTTGCCCTGGAGGAATGTATCTGGGACAGAGCAGGGGCCTAGGCCTGGGCAGAGCATCCACTGAGCCTCTTAACAGGGCTACCACTCGGCATGGAGCCAGAACTCAGGGCACAACTAACAGCCATAATTGGGGAAGGACAGAGAGGCCGAATAGAGCGGTGAGAGAGTGAGTGAGTGAGTGAGTGAGTGAGTGAGTAAGCGGGTGAGTGGGTGAGTGAGCGGGTGAGTGGGTGAGTGAGTGAGTGAGTGAGTGAATGGGTGGGGGAATGAGTGAATGGGTGAGGGAATGAGTGAGTGGGTGGGTAAGTGGGTGGTTGGGTGGATGGGTGAGAGAATGAATGAATGGGTGGGGGAATGAGTGAGGGGGTAAGTGGGTGGCTGGGTGGGTGGATGGGTGAGAGAATGAGTGAATGGGTGGAGGAAGTACAGATGAGAAGGATGAGAAGAGGGACAAAAGAGAGAAGATTGAGAATGGCGGTCAACCGAAGGCACTCATTATCTTGAAGGAAGTGAATCATAAAATGTATGTGGGCTGTGAGCACAGCCTTGTGATTATGCCACACATTGTAAACATCCATTAGGACAATCCCAGTATTGTCATTGCTTTCTCTGGGCTATGGAGAGTTGAAAATGACTCAATATGAAAGGTTCAAAGTCAATTACTTGAGGCACAAAATATGATACGACTTCCGACAAAATTATTTCATGTAAGCAAAACCCAATTTGTTGTGTGACTGTTCTGAATAGAGTCTATATGATCATATACACATGCGGCCCCGAGTCACAAAGTCACAGGTCTATTTGTGAATAATCCCAGCAAGAAAAAAAACAAGAAAAGCATCACATGAGCTGCATATGATTCTCCCCTAGCCCCTGTGTTTTATGAGTCTGGCCCTGGTCCAAAAGACATCAGCAATGCAGAACCTTGGCCTAATGCATGTGTCTCATCAGTTCTAGACCTATCAGTTGGATTGATCAATTAGTCTAGGTTGGCTCCTGATGTCGAGGTTATTTGTTTTCCCCCCTTTGTGTAGCTCATGTACAGTGCAGCCGTAGATCACCATGGTGAGAAACAAACCCTCAAAAACACAGACGAGAACATGGAGTGTAGCTCAAACCGTTCTCAAGGCACCTTTTGAAGTCGGTTTTGGGAGTGAATTAAAAGCAGCACCGTTTTCTCTCTCTTTCTGTCTCTCTCCCTCTCTGTCTCTCTCGCTCTCTCTCCTTCTCTCTCGGCTGGTCTGCGGGCTAGCTGTAGGCCACTGTGGAGAAGCCATTATTATGGCGATGCCCTGTCCACATGAATCCTCTGTTTACCCACTCAGTTCTGCAAGCTCAGACACGGTGGTTCCCTCCACTGCCCCTTGACACGCACATCAGAACCCTGCTCTTTCTGCTACAGCAAACATGCCTCAACCACTCAGACTCAGTCCCAGCTCTGAAGAGTGGAACTCAGTGGGTCTCACTCCAACATCCCAGAAACAAATTAAAGAGTCGAAAAATCCAAAGAGGTGAAATGTTATGCCCAGTGCATGTCTACATGTATTGCACAGCGAAGCGGAGCTCGCGTTTGATGCAACTTAATTACATCCCATGGGCTTCTTATTAAATCATTTATTGGCCTTCAGCTGAATTTTGCAGTAGACACGGTTGGATAGAAGGCAAAATCAGGGGGAAAAGATACAGTTAATGCAAATCAAAGACAAGCTATTACATCAATGTGTCATCAGTTGTTACACTTTGACCAAAGCAGTGAAGCAGACCTTGATAGATTGCTTTATTTATTTTGTTGCAACCCCTCATGTTGGCACACTGATTCAGAGTATTAAAACAGCAGCATGAAAAAGGCTAAATCTCCCTTGTCACCCAAAGTCAGTATTAATTTAATTTGAAGGACCACCACCCTGGTATTTGTCTCTGGGTGCCCCCCTGTCTACCTCTCTCTCCTCTCTGAAAGGATAACAACCTATGACACAAAGCCCACTCTTTTCTTGGAAAATTGTGGTGGTAGTAATCTTCAGTTCATTTCCTACTAAAATTGTCTGCAAGCAGGGCACCAGAGGGTCAAGTGGTCAGTCGCCAAGCCAAAGTGTTCACCACCGCCCCTTTGAAGTCTTTGATGACCAGTGAACAACAAAAGGCCACCGTATCCATGACCACCAGCAGTAAAAGAAGAAGAATGCAACCAGTTGCACAATTAACAGTAATCCTCTAGTTCATTTCAAGGTCAGTAGACTTCCATGACTTCTCAAAAGTAAGAAAACTTCAAATATTCAGTAAAACAGCATGTGATACATATTCCACATTGTAAAAAAATAATTTCATGACTATAGAGAAATCATAGATCACTTAAACTTTACTGCAATTGCACCGTGTGTACTAACATGAGAACATCAATGAACTGAGTGAAGTACAGGACAAAAATGCATTGTATTAGATAATAGGGTTAATCAAAGTTGCAGAGTCGTCACTGTGTAAAGCTCATACCAGCCGTTCAGTCTCATTGGTGGAATTCCAGTCAGTGCGTGTGAATGGCCAGTTCAGTTTCTCGCCAACACACAAATCCGAGTGGGTGAGCTACACAATGGAGAACATCAGGCAACAAGACAAAAGTACCAGAAATATCAAACGGAATATGCATGGATACAGACTTCCTAATGAGGATGAGGGACTCTGAGTTCAGCAGATGTCAAAGGTCAAGTCTGACTCTGTAGGACATTCTCCACCAGTTCATTAAAAGTACTATAAATGTCGCTGGCAAACCTTCCCCCAGGGTGAGTCATAGGCTCCGAGTGGCCTTCTTCTTCTTCGCCTGACCTCCCTGACTCCTGGTGGGACCATCTCATGCAGTGTGTGGGAAATCGGCTCAGCCGGTCTTCCCAGTGGAGAGCAGAGAGTGTGAGAAACGAGAAATCCCGGCAGAGTCTCTCTGGTCACGGGGGCTATTCTGCGGGTACACTACAATGTGTTTGTCTGAGGGACAGTCTATTATGTCAGCTTCTCTCTCATGCCCCCTGAGGCTCCACAAAGACCGCAGAACATCGGGAACCCAGGGGCCCGGCAGCATCTATGGACTCCACATCCACCATGCGGCAGGGGGGTGATGGGGCAGTGCTCGGAAAACAGAGGAAGTGGGGTAGGGATAAGGTCCTTGATGATGAGGGTGGGAACAGCTGCTAAAATGTTATGCTTTACGATGTAGCAAAGCGCACAGAGAAAACTCAGCTGTCGCTTGTCCCCGTTGGTTCTCCTGAACGCGCCTCACGCTGGGAACACATGTTTCTTCCTCTCTAAGATGAATATCCCACAAGAGCAAGGCAGGTGAGAACTGAATTTGTGTTCATACATGTACATCGAGTTCGCCATGACCACTACGTGAATGACGTTAGCTGGGAGATGATGTGGTGTGCTGTTCGTTGGATGCAGAAAAATTCCCTTGACACACACTGTACAACCTTAAATACGTTCGCTTTGCTTCACTGTACCCTACAAAACAGACAGAAGGTAGGTACAACTACCGGTATCTTAGTAACAGCAGGTCAAGCTTGGTTGCCATGCTGTGCAGAACTCATGCTTTGCAGAACTCATAGGGGCAGAACAGGAAAGTACATCAGTAATGAACAACTACCATTGTTGTTGTACATGGTCATATATTCATGTTGCTTTGTGCTGCTGTTGGACCAGAAAAGCTGCTGGCACAGCTAAATGGCAGCATTGAGAAGAAAAACCTAACCGGGGCAACAGTTGATTCGACAGCACAGCAACACTCCCCCCCTAGAAGCCAAGAGCTAGTGGATCCAGACAGGCTTTAGCCTCAATCCCCGATCGAGCGTCTTAGTCTTCTCAAAGCCTGATGGATGTCATCACTGACTCCAAGGGACCACCACCATTACAGCTGCCAACACTGACAATCTGCTCTGCTCTACTCCCACCACAACCGCCCCACCGTGTGGCATTGTGGGTTAGCACTGCACCGTTTTTTTGTGTGTGTGTGTGTGTCATGTGGACATCATGTGGTGAGCTTGGGTTTCCAAGAGAACCTGCCATCTAATGCTCCACCAACGCTATGGCTTAGTGCACCCCCCTCTCTCTCCCTGGCACAGGTTCCAGCACACTAATGCAGTTGGGATCAAAATGATGAAATGGGGAGAATCATTCAGCCAAGACTTACAGAACTGGCCACATCATTTACTCGCGTGTTGCTCGATGTGATCGCGTTACACTCCGGTAATTGATTCTTGTTGACAACAGACCTTGATAGAGATAAGTGCTTGTTCACCAGAGCTGTTTACACACAGCCATTTGTCATTGAAACCTGAAAAACTGCTCAAGTTTCAATCTAAACGCAAGCATTTGCTCAAAATACAATTGTCCTTTCACACAGTAAGAATTCTTCATACTGAAGTAAGCTCAGCGTATTCCATGACTCTTTTGCATTCACAGCGACATTTAAACAAGCTCAAGGTTGGACAAACAGATCTCTCATACAGAAACTTGTGGTTCTGACCACAGAGCTGGGTGGAAAAGGAACTGTTCTCCCTCAGGGAAGTGTTATTAAAACTGGCCTTTTGACAAGCACGCATGAAATGTGGTATAGTAAGCACAGGGCCTGGTCCTCTGGTTCCAATCAGAACAGGCCTGTTTGTTTGGCGAGCACCGCCTGCAGTGCACCCAGCGCCAACGGGGATCGCAACTGGATCCAGATGCCGGCTAATTGGCAACACCAGTTCTGTCTCATCCCATGCTCCTCTCTGTGTCCCAATGCAGCCCATGAACGCCACATATACTCTTCTGTTTCATTTGTCATCTTCTTTGACTTCCTGGACAGCATTGTTCATTTCATAGATTTGGAATAACCTGCGAACATACAAGGGACACTATCAAAAACAAAAATGGAGAGATTCTTGGGAGATAATGTGACATAATTGCACAGCTGAGTGTTATTGTATTGTGTTCACTTTGCTCAGATTGGGCCAATTCAATTTGAACAAGTTGGGGCCTATGGTGTCCAGTTTAAAGTTAACTTATAATGAATCATAAATAACTTCAGAAATTCACTTTTTCTTGATTCAGGGAAACGTTATCCTATTTTCTGGGATAATTCCATGTGAAGGCGAGGCCTTGGTTAGCAAATTGGAAATCCAAGTGTTGTTACGCAACGGTGAGGTCTGTGGTGTGCCTTCATGGAGTGTTTGCTCTCTTTGAAGCAAGGGGAGTAGCATGGAGAGGAAGGTGCCTAGACTTCTCCTTGCCTCTTAACGTTTCCGATACCTCCCCTTTCTTCTCTCTCTCTCTCTCTCTCTCTCTCTCTCTCTCTCTCTCTCTCTCTCTCTCTCTCTCTCGCTCTCTTTAGCTGTGTGTTCTTGGCAGCAGTGACTCAGCTAGCTCCACATGTCTGCCAAGTACTACATAGACAGAAAGCAAAAAGGTTGTCAAATTGCTTTCACTCTGATGAGACTTAACAACCTGTCTGCTCCATGGTAATTGTGGCGTTGCAATTAAAAAAGGTTGATGGGAAAAAACATTCCTAAACTGAAACAATCTACAATGCGGTCAATCAATCCCTTGGCAGTAATTAAAACACTGCAAAGCCGTTCAATGGGTACATACCGTTTCACATCGCACAGTTATGACAAGATAAAGGAACTTGTAACCAATTAACCATCACTGTGTCCTACTCGGAAATAAGAGGGAAACGTTTTGTTTACAGATAATGCTATCCTCGACAATAGCAACACACCACAATTTAAAGAAAGGATCCAACACGTAAACACTTAAAAACATGCTCACATCTTTAACGTTAACATGAGCTATCTCCATCATGTGTTAGTAAATGTCTTTAACAGTTAGATCAAGATCATTTATCATCTATGACCACAATCGCCAAGCCACTGTCTTTTATGAATTCATTTAAATATCATGTAAAGTTTGTGGAGGCGGTGAAAAGCCTCAGAGGAGTTCCCCTTCCTCACACACACACACACACACACACACCACACACACACACACACACACACACACACACACACACACACGCACACACGCACACACACTGTTCCCTGCAGCCAACCCTTTGCTACAGTAAACCACTGCTGGGTGGTCTAACATGCCCAAGGAGGAGTCAAGCCTTGAGTTAATTGGTGAAGATGTGGGCTTTAATCAAATCCCCTTCCTGTGAGATCTAATTAAGTACAGGAGAGCCACGGTCTCTCTATCTAATAAACAGCATGTACCTCCCCCTCCCCCCACACACACACACTTACCCCTTCAACCTCCACCCCCAGTCCCCACCCTTCTCGACAGCCATTAGGACAGAACCCACAGATCCACAGGGCAGACAAAGGTAGCCTTGTGTGTGGCATGTGGAATGCTCATGCCTGTACTCTGGGCTTATTCTTATCAGATGGAAAGAGTGGGGAGGCCCAAAACCATAATCTTCCTCTTTAATACAAGCCTACAAGTCTGGCTGGCCTCAACCAGTGACAGGTTTAGGGTCAAAGTCCAAGCCGCTGCAGATGGAGCTGTCACGTTGAAATGTTACTGTACCAGTAGACTAACTGTTCTGAGATTGTAATGATGCTTTCCTTCCATTTTCTGTCGTTCTAACAGAAGCGCTTTCTGTCTTCAGTCGTGTAAGTCACTTCTCTGAAGGGGATGTTGAGGCTCACTCGTGGTAACTAGTTCTCTGCGAGGACTCTCCCATGGACGACAGGTCCACCCAGTCTTCCCCGTGTGTCATCTAGAAACATGTCTGCCCTCCAACAACATGATCTCACATTTACATTTAGTCATTTAGCAGACGCTCTTATCCAGAGCGACTTACAGTAAGTACAGGGACATTCCCCCGAGGCAAGTAGGGTGAAGTGACTTGCCCAAGGACACAACGTCATTTGACACACATTCACACGCACATTCACATGCACACACACGCACACACCACACTCCCACACATACGTACCACACACACACATCACATGCATAAACTCACAAGCACACACACACATACACAACAGTATTCAGTGGTACAAAACAAAGTGTGGATTAAGTTTGTACATGTTCCCTAAAACGTTACACGGGAAACATTGGATAATAGTGCCCTTGCTATTTTATAGTGCCTTGCTATTTTATCTGCTATAGCTTTTTATCTACCTACAGTACAAAAAACCGTTGTGGTGATTCAAGAGTTCCAGCAAAACAAGCCCTCCAGATGAGGGCAGCTACCTCAGCATTACAACGACACAAACCTCCACTGACGCATTCAAATGTGTCCAAACAACAGGCTTACTGGGACACAGGGGTTGGCGGGGAGAACGTTGACCGAGCACAGAGAGAAACCTGATGCACGTAGAGTGACAGACAAGGTCAACAAGAGAGTGGGTTTTTTCAAACTGGTATGCGTCCTTTTTGAGGTCATTTTTGATACGTTTGTTTGAGGTGGATGAATCCAAAAGGGTAGAGAAGAGGAAGGTGGGCAAGAGTGTGGTTTGTACAGCTGAAAGGGAAAAGGCCTCATACATGGCATGCAGCACAAGAACAATAGAGATTAGTAGAGCTTCAAGGTCTGGGGGCCCAGAGAGGGGCTGGTGGAGAGCCCACAGCCCAGCGGGAGACATGGAGGGGGGGAAGGCACACCCACTACCCTGCCCTGCTGGAGCGGAACACAGCACACTACAGTACATGTAGGGTTTTCTCCCCTGTAAACCACCCCACCACAAACACTGTACAGTATTTATTTAAATGCTGGAGGTAACAGACCAGCATCAAAAGTCCAACTGTTCTCTTAAGTATATATCACAATATGGTGGTCATGAGACTAAAGCTGGCTAGTCATAAGTTTGTTACATAATTTGTTTTTCTTTGTGTTCTGCTTGCCTCCGCCTAAATGTGGATGAACTTTACTTTATGAGCACGTAAGACAAAATAGCCATTGTTTCTGTGGCGTGGCAAAGCATTTTTTTTCAAATCAAATAGATATCTTAGTGATGCATCCCTGGGTGGCAAAAAGATCTGGCTCTGATTGTGTTTTGTTTTTCTCCAGACTGCTCCTTTGCCGTGTTAACTGTTGCATGTGAGCGGGTGGGCGCTTGGTGTTGTTCCTGCACCGGGTGAGGTAGCTAACGAATCATCTCTCCTGGATCCACTTGAGTCGAGATTTGCCCACCCCACCCTGCGAAGACAGTCTGTACCATATGCATTTATAAGATCTCCACTCTCTCCCCCACCCTTAATGTTGACTCTACCCCCACCACATACTTACACACACACACACACACACATAGGCTCATGCGCGCACACATAATCTGACAGACACTTCACTTTATCTCCTTGTTTGATTTGAGAATGTTTTGGAAAGACACTTACCGACTCCTAAAGAGCCTGCATATCAATCATTCCGACAAGAACATTTATAATGTCTGCTGTCTTCCTCTCAAGGCTGATTCACATTCAGATGATACACTGATAAGGTAAAAGTTTTGTCTGAAACAATGAACGCACAATTTTCTACCCCCTCCCTCATGAATCCGTTTTGGTCTATTGACTGTTCGGTGTTGATTCAACCTTTTTATTATTCACTGCATTCATAGCTATAAGATTTCAAATGGACAGTGAATTGCATGATGCAAGGGGGATCAGTGGACTGCAGGTTCTATCAGTTGTGCACCCTCCTTTTAATAATCCCCAAAACAGAGTGACGCACATTCCGTTTTTGAACAATATCGCCACAGAATGCTGATTAAACTCAGAAGCTCTTTATATAAAGGTACAGTTCCCTGATCGACTACAGCAACAGGACCTTCCAGTGCTAATGCTTAAATAAAAAAAACACCAAAGGGAGGGAAAAATCACCCGAACTCCTGTTATGCTGGTCATGTGAGTTACATCTCAAGTACAGTTCTCATGTGATGTGCCCCTTAAATAATTCAAGCACAACTAATACAAGTGTTTAAATCCCCTGTTTGGTAATATGTCTGTCTGCTGAACAATTGGGTGATTTTTTTTATCGTAGTTTTATGTTCAGAGGAGCGAGACAGAGGCAATGTCTGACCATATGCTGGTTGGTTTACATTAGATAATATATCAGTGTTCTGAAGGAGCACGGCTCCTTGTCCCGTCTTACTATTACCATTAGCTGTGCCTTCAGCCCATTTCAGGCCTCATGACTTTTGGAACCACTGAGTAAACATTTCCAGATCAACATGATATCCAACCTGACACCGGATACGACTGAGAAGCATGTGGGGCTTTTCATTCTTTGGAGCTGTTCTGTGGAGCAGTAGTCGGCTAATCTTAGCTCTTCGCTGGCTGCTATTTGGTGCACCACAATCAGCATTCAGGGTTCATGGATACATCTCTCATAAATGGTGGTCTGTTTGATCTGGTGAAAGAAAATGTGGGTAAAACCATCATCATGTCCACTTAATAAAAGCAGAACGGCCTTCGCCACAGTCAGATTTGTGATGTAGCCAGGTAGAAAAGGTTCTCAAAGTGTGGTCCCCTTTTTAACCTGCCTATGTTACTGACACCAGCAGGTGTTGGAACTACTATTGTTACACTAGAGTCGGTAAATTTGAATGAGACACTAGGATCTTTAGCATTCTTGGACAGCAGTATGCTATTGCTGTACGTTTTCCTAAATCCCAGATTGAATACGTATGCTGGAAAAGGAATATGTGCTAGAACTGGAAATTAGAGTCTTCTCTGAAAGATGCAGAGGTTTTGGAGAAAAAGTTCCCAACAATTTTAAGATGGTGTAATCTCCAGGACTTGTAATGTGATTGTTGTGCCCATTTCACATTTCCATCATGTATGGAAGCTATGCACGCTTGTCAAAGATGAAAACAAAATGTGTGTTACTTTTGTGTCACTCAAAGTCAGCTTTCTCCCAGCTCTTGTGTATAAGCATGGTGTGCACTTGCATGACTGTGTGTCTGCACGTGTGTGAATGTCGAGAGGCATGGGTCTGTGTGTGTTTGCTCAACAGAGTTAAGAAGGAAAGGATCTTTCCGAGGGGCACAACCAGCAAACAGAGCAGGACTTGTCAGCGAGGGTGTTATCTGATGAAGGGGCCCCATGTCATCTCAGGGTTGGTGGTGGCCGGGAGGGCTCCATTAAGGCTGCCACAGGAGGCCCCCACCGCTTCCCACAGAGAGGGGAACCTCCCACCCTCCCTCCCCAGCCTCTCATCTTTGATCCGAGTGCAATACAAACAGGAAGAGAAGATCAAAACATGCCAAGTACACTCTTGCTTGCACAGGTCAGTTCAAAGGCAACGCAAAATAGGGAGATCAATACATCGATAATCGTTTTAAATGAGACTGAAACCAGGACTTCGGGGGAGGGGCGGGATTCTGGGGGCGAGCGTCTCTTACTCTGTGAAGACGGAATGACACAGCAGTCTTACTGCTCTTTGCCTCTGTGATTGCAGAGAAAATTGAAATAGCAGCTGTCTAGCCTGGAACCAGGCTGTCACACAAGCAAAGGAGAGCCAGGTTTAGGTGCAATGTTTGAATAAAGGATTTGAAAAAAAACAGTAGGCTCTGAGTGAAAGCTTTACAATGCTGGTGTTTCTTCAGCTCTGCTCCACTTGAGCTCCAAAGACCTTTTGACGTCAATCTTCCCCAGACTGACCTGCGCAGAAACCTGAGTGTAACTAAATCACTCCAGAGGTTGCTTCTATTCATCCGGCCAGGGCCTACTGTTTATTGCTAACAAAGACCGGTGTTTTCTGGCCTTCAATGGTCTCCACAAACATCCAAAACAATCCCATTCTCCACAGGATGGCTAACTCTCATCAACTTGTTTCGAAAACGGCCATGCATTAGAGCACGATTTCACACAGAGGTCAACAGTCATATATGCAAGTTCCATGGGTTCTTTGTTCTGGTTCCAAAGAGTTCCTGTCACTTCCTTTCTCTGCTTCCTTTCCTGTCTGTCCTAGGTCAGTTCCT
Organism: Mallotus villosus; assembly: GCA_903064625.1. Lineage (NCBI taxonomy): Eukaryota > Metazoa > Chordata > Actinopteri > Osmeriformes > Salangidae > Mallotus > Mallotus villosus. Next base: position 417,060 of record CAEFZP010000321.1, read on the forward strand.
TTCCCCTTTCGCTAGGTCCAGCCATCTCAGAATAGCATTTAGACTGTATCAAAACAACAGGCCTTTCAGACCCTCAGCCATGTGCAAAATAAAGACATTAGTTTTCCCAAACAGTGAAGGTCTTTGTCTTACGTAAGACAAGCTCAACAAAGCATGACATTCAGTGCCTTTCTTTACCACACCTTGCATAATTCAGACATATTAGAAATAGTATATATTAAGACATTGTTGTTTGTTGGGGCTTGGAATGGCCCTGTCCATCCCCCGATCATGGGGGAAGCATTTCACAACAAAAATAGATTTAAATCTCTAATTGGACATTACATTTTACAATCATAAATAGTTTTGCTGCTTTGGAGCATTTAGTTTAATGATATGCAATAAATATCTAGATTTCAGCCGTAGGGTGTTGTATAATACTTCAACTGGACAGTAAAATGAGATGCAGGTAGAATGATGAAGCACTGTCTCTTTTCCAGCTGTGTGTTTTATCTGTGACCATGAGGTTGCTCCTGTCTCTTTGGCAGGTTATCAGGAAAAGAAGCTGTAAAGATGGAAATAATCGCCCCTCCTCCCCCACTACTACACACACACATAAACACATGCACGCACACACTCACACACACGAAAACACACATTGCTACGGCTGAGGGTAGACCACAGAGGCCAGGCAGCATGCCAGTCAGAACAAAGCCAAATGTAGCACACTCGAAGAGAGCCAGGCAATAACCGTGCAAACAGTACAAAACATACACATGAGCAGATAGACAGAGACATGATAGTATGTGTGTTGGGGGTGGAGGACAGTGTGCAAAAAGGTATTTGGACCTTTTTGTCTGGAGAGGAAGGAGGAAATAAAAACAACGGAGCCAGAGTATGAGGCAGAACCCCGTCCAGGAAGAAAACAATTGGGACCTGGACCGAGATATCTACCACTGGGCCCAGAGAGTGCCAGCTTTACACCACAGCCCTCACACACTCTCTCAAACACAGTGAGCTTGAGAGGGATTATGCTGTACGCCAAGAACCAAGGTGGGCCATAACATTGAGTTCTGGTTCTGTTGGGTGCTAGCCGTGGTCACATTGCACATAAAAGGGATGTTTTCAGTCAGCATAAGGTTGAGATCACATTTACCTTCTGATGTTTTCCATACATCCCTGTGTCCATGGTCATTGTTTTCTGTAAATAGGAACTCTTCTCCAGCCGACAACGGTAACCATTTGATCATGACATATGATCACTCGTGCTGACAGGACCTATGCAGGACTTGGCAGTGTCACTGGCTGTGTTATGGCAACAGCTTCCCTTGTCACACACGGGTGGCAAATGTTTAGTATTCTTTATAAAGTCATACATGTCGCATTCTCCTTGGCTGCCAATTTTTCCCAATAGTGAAATGAATCTGAAGATGGTCAACAGCGTCTTCGAAAGGAATAGGAATAGGAACATTTTGAAAATGCAGTTAGAGACAAGACAAAGAATGTAAATGTATTACCATGATTAAGTGATGAGGATCAATGTGTACCCAACAAATGTGTCGAGTCCCATCAGCCCACTACACACACGGAGAGCAGACATGGATGCCTGCCTGCGGAACAACACTTCCTCACTCTCTCCGACGTCATTCCCAATACTTGAGGGAGCATCATGTTTCCTCAAGATCTTTTAATGCCATTCCAGAAGTTTCAGAGTTCCTTCAATAGGCTGCAGAGTGCTCCCTGTGCCCTGGGTTCAGAGGGAGAGGGGAGGGGGAGGGCAGTTGGGGAAGGAGCAGGGGCTGGGGGGGGCCAGGACATTATGAAACAGAGAAGCACACAGCTGTGTCTGGACGGCCTCCCGCCCCTTCGCCTGCTCCTCCACAGCAGCCCCACTAATCCCCCTTTGTATCTCTGCTCATCCAGGCCAGACAGAACCCGCCAGTGGTGCTGCCGCATCTGGTGGAACCAAACAGCGGAATAATCTTGGCTTAAGCCCAGAGAAGAATGGGTCAGGGGGGCCCTAGACACAGGCCGAGGCTGTGGGCAGGCCGCGGCGGGCCCCTGTACTCAGTTCTCCAACCCCTAGAGAGAGGCTGATCCCATCCACATGGACGAGGAAATCAAACACACACTGGGGTGTCATCCGCCTCCGTGGCCCCATGCACATCTGCAGCATCCCAGACACCAGCAGGGAACCCCCGGGCCTGGCCTCAGGGGGTCCATGAAAGTGAACGCTTATCAACTGACTGACACAGGCCTAGCCTAAGGACTGTTGGTGCAGCTGATTTACTAAGAGACTGCCCTTCTGAGGATTCAACTTTCATTTTACGGTAACAGCTCAACATTAGAGGGTTTGATGATCGTGCTGGTAACTTTTCCTATCATTGTGGAAGTATATTGATTACAAATTAATGTATCACAAAATAGGATTGATGTGAATCATTTTATAATATAATATTTATGAATATATATTTGTGCTTTTGCAGGAACAGCTAAAGTCTGCAAAACCAACAAGTCTCCCTCATAGAATGAAAAAGGGCTAAACACAATCAATTCTTAACTGGATTAGGCACAAGCGGATTACCTTTCACCCCCCTCAGACCAGCACTAATAAAATCAAGCATCTCAATAGAGCTTCCAACATGTCTTAACCCAGATGTGCCAACCTGTTGAAAGGTGCATGCTGTCTGCCTGAGTCACGCAGCAGGGCGGATCGAGATAATAGGTTAGTGATTTGAGATTTATCAGCATTATCAGGGTTAAAGTATTTTGAACTGATTAGGAAACAACAACAAAAAAAGCAATTTATCACTGGAGTTTCTGTTCAGGATATGAATGTTAACCTTGGGTGAACTCTGACAGAAGACCACGTATGGAAATTTCGCTTTGGGGAGAAAAGGGGAAGACTGGAGGGGTGTCATAAAAAGACTGTTGGCGGAGGTGGATGTTATTGAAAAGGTTACATTACAGGGTTGACTTGAGGTCAGTGCTCCATGTTAAGCCCTGACACATTGCGGGTCTACACAGAGCAGAGGGCCCTGGAGAACTGGGCATAGCAGTGGGTGGAGACAGCTGCCTTTGAATGCAGGATGTATGATTCATCTCAGCCTGGATCTCCCTATGGACACGCGTGCCAAAACACTATCTGCCCAGTTCACTTACTCCAGGAATGTCACTCTGCAATGCAGACCCCTCTACAGCCAAGTAGGATGACGCGTGTGTGGAAACCTCCCATTAATATATGTGTGAGTGTTTGTGTGTATGTGTGAGAGAGAGAGAGAGAGAGAGAGAGAGAGAGAGAGAGAGGAGAGAGAGAGAGAGAGGAGAGAGAGAGAGAGAAGAGAGAGAGAGAGGGAGAGATAGAGAGAGGTAGGTGGAGGGAGAGAGGGAGAGAGGGAGAGAGAGAAGGAGAGAGAGCTTGCCTGTTTGTTTGTACATCTGGGTGCAATTCTGTCCGTTTGGGATGGGCTCTCTGCGAATTACAACATCACTGTTTTGGCTGGATTTTTTTATTTTTTCTGCCATAGTAACTCTGCAATTACTCTTCCAGCCTCCTTGCTTGATTTAAAACGGACTCAGGCTAACTGCTCAGCCCCCCTGAATCCCGTCTGAGAGTCAGAGCCAGAGAGTCTAGATGAAGCCGGCTCCCCCTGAGCTCCTCCGGGGAGATTAACCCCTCACTGGAGGGAGACTGCAGAGGGAGACGCTGCCTCTTAGCAGAGATGTTATCAGCACACTGCTGGCAAGGCACACTGCTCATTTGAGTGTAAACAAAGGAGAGGCATGCCTGCCAGGGATCACTGCTACCCATGACATCATTTGCTTTGCAAAGCACAAAAGGTTAATAAGAAAAACACAACTGAATGGGGGGGTGTAGCAGATGGGGAGAGGAAATCGAAATGTAAAAAAAAACGTTCCAAAGCATCATTTGTTCCACCAGCAAACTCACACACAGGCACCAGCTTATGAAACTGGTTTACGCAGCTTTATCTTAATCCAGAGCCCAGTGCTGGTCCATTCTCACTTTGCAGCTCCTCTGTACAGAATACTGTACACGTACAGTAGGGCTGTTCTCACACGCTCGCAAGCAGAACGTCTGAACATGAACATAGACGCGCACGCACAAACACCTGCACTTCCATACGTTCCACGTCCTTTTCCCAGGAAGTCATCTAACGAGATGACAGGCCTCCATCCTAGTCACGACTCCCTCGCTCCCTCAGCTAAATGAAGAACAGGGTCCCTGGGAGATCGAGTGTGTGTTGTAAACATAATGCTCTGACCTGCAGGAGGCATAGCCTGACAAACAACATGCCCGCTCCACTGACCTGGAAAAATCGAATTTGATATCTTCACAGGATATTAAACTTGAAGTTTCCCGCTGCCTTCCGCTGACACGTTCAACTCCTGCAGAGTGATAGCCAACTTAATAAAAGATGTCTCGCTTTCACATTCATCATACGCATCATGCAAATATGCCGTTGTATATCTGAATGTCTAACACAACTTGAAGTTTACTCTGTCTGCCAGTTGTCTGCGGGGGACAGCTATCTGCTCACATCTTGAACCGATTCTATTCTTGACTGCTCTTTGGTCTGTGCTCTCTGCCTGTTCACAGCAGGCTGACAGTGGAGAGATGTCACAGACACTCGCTGCTCGTGCCTGGCCTGCTACAGGCCATAATCTCCACCACAGACTTAATGGGCTTAATGTGCACTACCAGGCCTCCCAGCTTAAGGGCATGTGTACTGGTGGTGTAAGTGTGTGTGTGTTTGTGTGTGTGTGTGAGTGTCTGTGTGATCAGTGTGAAATTCCGAAAACACATAGGTTGAAGTTAGTATATAATACCATTGCTTTCAATCACAAACATGTTAAAAGCACAACAGGGAATAGCCATTTCTCCAGAGGATCAATAATGAGCATCAAAGGGCTGGGAATACCCAACTGGTTAGGAAACACCTCAGTATATTGATGCTCAATGAGGAAAGTCAATGTTTCCATTATTATCACACTTACGTGTGGGTAACCATTAGGTGTGCGTGTGACTATGCAAATAGTTGACATGCATATGTTAGTTAGGTTGAGGATGGACAGTGGTTGTACATTTACATTTAGTAGACACTTTTATTCAGAGCGACTTACAGTAAGTACAGGGAGGCAAGTAGGGTGAAGTGCCAAGTCAAGGACACAACGTCATTTTGTACGGCCGGTAATCGAACCAGCAACCTTCTGATTAATAGCCTGATTCCCTGACCCCTCAGCCATCTGACTCCCACTGTACATATGCCATGTCACAGTGCTCTCTAATGTCTTATGGAGCAGGTAAATTACGGCCAGAGTCTTACAGTGAACAGGAATAGAAACCGATTTCCGAGCCTGATTGGGGATGAACGGTGATTTACTTCACAGGTTGAATGCTTCAATCCCTTTCCCACTCACTTTCTACCTTTCTTAATGCAGAGAGAGGGCATTCACAGTCATGTTCCATATGCTATTGGAAACTCTGAAAAACCTTAGGGTCTGAACCAAGCTTCCCCCAGTTTGCCTAGCACAATCTTCCCAGTAGTCTTCAGCAACTTGGGTGGGCAAAAGTAACTTCCAATAGGTACACAACACGTTCTATCAAAACACTACAGAAACAAATGTTTGGTATTTTACAGAGGAAATTCTTTAGACATGTTGTCTGTGAAGCTTTTAGTAGCCTTTCTGTGTAGCATGTAGTACATGAGATTCAAGCGGTCTAGAGATTAATAGACTTCCCAATACTCAGCCTTATCATGGTTGAGTCTGGACAGGACAGCTTTTAGTGCAGAATAGTTCTACCCCCGACTGGCATGTCAGGACTGCACCTGAATACATACTTCAGCAAAGCAGCCCCTATGCCTACCACCCTCATCCCACTGCTGATGTGATCGCAGCCCATAATACATCAAATGTCCATTCCACCTCCATAAATGAAAGGAGGCAAATCAGAAAAATATTTTGCTTGTTTCTTTGAAATTGAACAATGTTGTTTCGGTCTAGTCTGACAAACAAACTACAGTCTATTATTAATGTTGAGATGGGACATTGTCACAAATGTTCTTTTATCATAAAGAACTTAATACAAAACATGCTTGTCCTTTGTGGGTACCCAGCCCCCCTGTTCAGAACAGGGCTTCTTACCTGGGCTCACACACTTTCCCTCCTCTCTGCTACATGGACACACCCAGGAAGCCATTCTCAATGCAATCAACAAAACATGCCTTTCTGTGAGATTAAACAAAATACTGAATCTTTAATCTTTTTTCTCCAATCGGTTGTGATAAAACCTATTGCAATTGATTGTGATAATGTAAGTGCAAGCTCAAACCTTGTCAAATCGCAAGCCTGAGTCCTGAATTAAGTGCTACCAAATAGGTTTAAACTGTAAATGTCTTAGGTGTTCTGTCAGGTGTTAAAAGTTATTCTCTTTAAAGTTGTCTTTTTCTGCATGATAACAATCAATCACACATCAGACCCAGACGTTCTCCCCAAATGTAATAAATTGGCTTAATTATTCCGAATGACAAGTGTATTTACAGATACAATCTAATCCCTCAGAGAAATAAACCTCTCAAAGGCACAGAGACCTATAAGTGCTGCTCCACCACGGAATTAGGTCAGACAACATCATTGGACAGGACTGGGAGTCACAGCGCTATAAAACACAGGTCGATTCAGAATAGATTTTAATATAATAAAGATAACAGTCATTTTTGGATGAAACAGGGGAAATAGTACCCTGAACTGACCTGAACTTAAATGTACCTCCCACAGTCATATTGTCTTGTAATTACAGTGTTCAATATTAGGACAGCCTAACCTGGATTTTAGGATTTTCAACTTTAAAATGTGTTGTTGTTACATAAGCCAGGAACAGAACATCGGGACCAACATGACTGAAACCTATGGCTGAATATTACAAAAGTTTAAAAAAACACATTGTATATTGTGATTGGGTGACTGTATAAGGTGACATAACATTGACTCCACATTCAAATGAACACATTAATTGGAGCACAAAGAATCACTGAAGCGTGAACACACTGCTCTATCACCCTATTTATATGACAAAATCAATTAAGGTTCTCACAACTTGTATCTGCCAGTTGAATAATACACAGTACAATGCTTCCATCTTTTATGTTTTTGAAGGTCCTGCAACAATCAGTCTCAGGTGATCCAATTGCCAATAGAAACACACCAAAACAATCAAATACTTGAGCGGAATGACATTACATCAGTGAGTTTTTATGAAATGTCCACAGCAAGGCCTTAAAACATATCTCATACTAGCGAGGATCCTCAGGGTATGACCATGGATTTTATGTGTATATCTATCTTCCCCCTCAGCAGTGGAGCAAGAAATTAAAGGGTGCCACTGAGCAGACAGAAATATAGCATTAGAGCAATACTGTGAGCCTGGCACACCTCTAGTAATCTTCTGTAATTAAAGAATTCAGAATTCACATTTTTGAAAGTTATTTTTGAACCATGTTCTAAAACAGGAATAGAATGTTTCACATATTATTTTGTCCTTAATAAAACATTTTTTTCATTTATAATATTTTTTTAAATTATGAATAACCTGACCTACCTGACTTACCAAAGCTATTTAAGTTGTTGAACTCTAGAAAGAACGGAAAACTGTGACTTGGAGTCTAACAAGATCAATGTAGCCTACACAATCGACACTTAGGCTCCTTTTTCTGTAGGTTGCTAAGCAAATTAACATGCAGTAAGATTTGGGTCACACACTGACTGGCATTTGAAAGACTCATGACACGTCAGTGATAAATAGTCAAGTTGTAGTCAGCTGCTTCAACTATGTTTGTTTTTTTTCACTACATCATGATTTTTAAACTGACCATTGTTCAACCAGGGCAACATTTTTCTGCCTTACTATGGGTCAGGATGATGGTTGGTGGGTCATAAACAGTGAAAGACTGTATTTACAGTTGGGCCAACTTCTGTAATCCTTAATCTTTTTAGTAATCTCCAGTCACTTTACAAAGGGGTATTCATTTGTACAACAAAAAGGTCTCTCATGAAGCTCACATTTGTAGACAGTCATGTTATCATGACAGCGGCCTACATATTATTCTGATCCATTAAGAATTTTTAATCAGTAATCGGGGGCCTTGTCAATAATCTTTTGGGGGGCATTCTGATATTTTTTTTCTGAGAGAAAAGATTGCTGATTGTCTTCCGCCTATTCAAAAGAACACCCCCGAAGGGAAGATTAGAGCAGATTTGTCTGATTCCAGGATTTGTAACATTTTTGTAACCTGCCTGTCTAGGCACATACAAGGTACCCAACTCACGAACTACATCTCATCCCAAACCTATCCAACCATCAATCCCTTTCACCCACGGAAATTAAAATACAATCCACTGCAAGACTTTCCCCAATCATACCACGTTTGCTTTTGACAGGTTTAGTGGATCTATTTGTGGAACCAAACCAAATATGACACAAATATGATGTGTAACGGATTATAGAGAAGAACATTTTAAAATACATTGAAAAAGTAGCTAATTAATTTAAATGCACAAGTAATTATTGTCAATGTTGTCAAACTCAAACATGACTTGTTTCTATCATACTTTCAATAAGAGTGTAAAAATGTCAACAACAAAAAAATATACAGGAAAATATACATTTTGGACTATTGGGTATAGGTCTGAATGGCCTAAATGTAAGGGCGGGTGTAAAATAAATAGCTTACAGTAACTGTAGACTAATTTCAAACCAAAGTATAGTGTGCAGGATAGGACTAGTTTCTTCTTTGGAAAACCCACTGAGATGTTTTCGTATGAATAAGTGGAAAGGCTTTTGTTGTTTAGTAGCGTCGTCTGCCTGCAAGCCCCCCTTCTTCTTGCTTGGTCCAATGAGAACGTCGAGGGGCAGTCGGGCCTCATCGACCAAACGTATAGGAGACAGTGGGGGAGGGTCACGTGTGTATACACTGTAGAGTTCAGTACCACTCATTTCGTAGTAAATCGCCAACGTCGTGCACTTTCGGGAACAAGCCGAGTTGAACGAGAAACGGGATTGCTAAATGTAGGCTTTTAGCCAACTACTGTAAGTAACTGCGTGAAAAGTTGTAGAGCAATCGTGTATTTATATTTTGAACGAATAGATAGAATACAATACACGATTAGCCTACATGTAACTACAGAGAAATGTCAGTGGAAGTACTACAGCAAAACCTGATGCCTCCGTAGATCCTTCTCCTTGACAAACCTTTACTTCTCTGGTGAGTTTTCTTGAAATATATATTCTGACTCGGAATATAACATTATTTTGACGGATTAGATTTCACAACTGCAATTTCAATTATCCTAAATGATGATCGTAATTGTTTTATATTTGCTAAACTTGGAAAAATAACGGATTGGGTAAAGCTTTCAATATCCTGCAACCATCACATCTCTTTGCTTTTACAAAAGAATTGTACACCCAAGTGACACCAATGTAGCCTATAACACATCCACTGTGATGCATCGAACATTGTTTCAAGTTGTAGAAGGCAGCCTGACATGTAACCTGCATAGTGCTGCAAACCAGGCAGCTTTCCTAGGCTGAGACTTACTGTAACAGTTACAGAAAATAATATCGTACGCTCAGCTCAGTTTGAATAATTTTAGCATTCCTATTGTGTTTGTAGGCTATAGCGACTTTACTCCGTTTCTATACATGTAAGAAACTGCTAATCAGCCGTAAAACGACTTTCACGATAAAGTATCCTACTGGCTGTACAATAATAGCCTACTATAATATTCATAAAATGTTCCACCTCCAACAGGTTGATGTTTGTTTTTTTATGGAGATTTGTGATCATTTCAACAATCTTACATTCTTTTGATTTGAAAATAGAGTGAATATGACATTGTTCTTTTTGAACTGTTCTCCTGTTGCAGTCTGTAAATATAATCAAAGTATAGTGGTGCGCTCCTATGTGTTTCATGTTGTGATACTGAAATTAGCATTTTAATTACAAAGCAAACCATGTAAAAATCACCATAGTGAGTTGGGTGAACTCCGATGTAAAAAACTTGGTATTGCTCCTGTTGAAGGACTTGCAAACAGGACAGATCATCAGTAGTAGTGAAATACATTTTACTTTACACAAGTTTATAATTATTCGTTATGTAATGACCAAGGCCACTTTGACCTGAATTAAACACTGTAACCCCTGAGCTTTAAGTTTGAGGCCTGGAGTAGCTTCATGAGACTGAGGGGAGAGTAGGCGTAAGTGCCCTGGCTTAGTGAGTGTTAGCCTGTTTTTTGCTGACCATTGAACTTCGACTTTTGTCCCTGGCCCATAGCCTACCTATAGCATTGTGTCACTGGGAAGGCATCATGGTTTACCATAGATGATCCTGCTGAATGCAGACTGCTGTTCACCGCCGTGTGTGTATTTGTAAAGGAGTTGAAACTGTAGCTATTCTTGGGTCGCAAACACCATTTTCAATGCATGACGCAATCTAAATATAGTAGAACATTCATATGAAATAAGCCTAGTTAGCATGGCTTCTCTTGAACCCATACTAAAAGGAATGGTAGTGTTTTAACTCATATGCAAGAGAGTAGAGATTCAGGGTATGCCTGGCCTATACCTTGTCTTCGTATGCACCAATTGAAGTTCTAGACAGATGATATAATAGTGATTTATTATGCGGTGTTAACTGGCTTTGATCTGAAACAACCAGTTCTGAACAGGCTGAGCAGACATCTTCAGAGAAAATCCTATATCACTACTCATTTAAAATGCTGCTCGAGGCACACAAAGAGCAGGTGTATCTCATAAAGCCATTCATTCGAGATGAAGGATGCTCATAGGTGGAATTATTCATTCAAAACATGCAAACGTCTAAGCCACTCCACCCTTCCCTCAGCAAAGTGCGATGATGCCATTTACAGCAAGATGTTAAGAAAAATACATTTTGGTACTGTACTATATTTAGGAGATTGGATCAAATGTATTTGTGTGAAATGACATTCAGGTGCATATCCATTAGATTTTGGCTACTGTAGAGTTGTATGCAGGGTTGTTGACACTTCTCTGTGTAAAAACCTGAGTCACCGAAATACAGGCACTCCACCACAACACTTCACTGCAGCTCTACTGCAGGCGAGTGCGAAGAATCATGTGACATCACTTTCTTAGAAACGCCTGTACATTCCAGTGGGGCTGTAAGGGGTGTGGGCAGAGCATGTCATACTATTCCCATCGGCCCAGAAGAACCCAGTTCAAAATGCGAAAAAACGCCAAGCTCATCTACGTCAACCTCACAACACCCAGTCTGTGGGGAGAGGAGGACGTGCTGGAGCAGACCGCTCCTACAGGGATCTTTGAGATAATTTCATGTGACAAAGGAGACAGTGTGAAAAGTTCACAGTGCCGTAGGCCAGGTGTTGTCTAATATGGCAGTGAAAGTAAGATTGGGGGGAAAATCGGTCCTAAAGCTTTTCCCAGCTGTATGCATGTTTTGCATCTCAGTTCTTTCATCTGCCAGGCCAGGTTATGTCACTATCTCTTATGAGATAAACGATGAAAAATATCAAATGAAAGACATAAAAATTACTTTACATGAAGTAAATAAATCATCTCCAGGCAGAATGTAGTGTTGTTGTGCGGATATTAAAAGTAGGTCTTCTCATGCTTTAAAGTTAGTATTCAGTGCTTATAACTGTTCATAGGAGAGAAGTCATACAGCCCAGTATGTAGGCCATTTGGTGTAGCATTACTATAGCCCATAGTTGATTATTAAAAACCTGTTCATTGTTCCAATGAAGACTACATGAACACAATGACGTGGGTTGAAGGACAGTACCCATGGTTGCTGATAAACCTTCATGTCATCATACTACACCGACAAATCAGATTAAATTCAGATTAACATTCAAGACCAGTTGCTGAACTTCCACCAGTAAATGAATCACTTCATGTGGTAACGAGTGTTCTTTACAAACTGCCTGTGGGTCTATTACACCTGTCCTTGGGAAGGGAGTGTTCCTGCTGGTGTTCTTGGAAGGGTAACTTTACACCCCCTACCTAGTGCCCCCTTCCCGTTTCCACCAGACTCTTGCTACAACCAGCAGGAGAGGTGCTAAGTAATGACTTTGCTCTCCTATATGAATGATGTGAGAGAGTCTTATTTGGCGTGTGTCCTCAGGTCTCAACAGTCCCTCAGTAGTGGGGTTATGTAAGTGAATGGAGGAATGTGCTCTTTTAGAGGCATCTTCCCTCAACATCCTCCAAACTAAACTATCCCTCTACCCAGCGTTCCCAAACACTGTATTGAGATTTTGTCCTTGAAAAGTATTGCCAGGTTTATTATCAATCATTGGTGTATGATTGCAAACAAGGGTGTTTTGTGTTATGTTTAACTGGGAATTTGCTACAATGTGATTTTGTGTCATTGTTTTCGGATTATTTATTACTTTGAATAGAAGAAGCTGGAACTGTGTCCTTGAAAATCTACACTCGGTCCATTCATGCTGTACATAAGCTCTTTTGTGAGCTTATGCTTTCATGTCTCGTTTAGATGAATTAATTAGAGGTAATGTTCAAATATGATCTGAGTTGGCATGTTCTAGCGAGAGAGAGTGTTATGTAACTCTGGTTTTAATGAGCTGCCTCTGTGGGGCTTGATCCCCAGTCCGACCTTTCCCCGCATGTGCCCGGGCATTCTCTCTGACCTTGTCCTGAACTCCAACCTCATACTCAGCCCACTCTGACCCCACCGCTGGCCCGCAAAGGACCTACAACACATTTTACCCTCCATAAATCTACCCATCACTCGGCAACATTCCATAAGCTCCTACTCTACGTGCCTCTCCCTCCCTCTCTCTTTCTTTCTCTCTTCCTTTTGGAACCCACAATTTCATTTTTTGGGGGAGATAGGGGACTAGTAACCTGAACAGAAGGTGTCCACGCTTTGGTGAGAGAATGGACGAGCCAAATCAGCTTGTAGAGTGGGCCAAGGGAAGGAGGAGTTTTTTGATCTGGCTTGCCATGCGAAGGGCAAAAGGGCAGCTCCCTGCAGGGTGCCTGGCCTGCATGTGACTCACTGGGAGAGGGAACAGAGCGAGGTGGAGAGAGCATGCAGGGGTGTCAGACAAATGCAGTTTTGTATTCTTCCAAGAAAAGAAGGACCCTCAATTGCTCTGGCAAGTGCAGTCCTAAAACTGGATAGAAGTGGATTGAAGCCAGAGCCAGCCAATGGGACATATTGTGAGAAGTTTGTATTCATCCAATGAAAAGCAATGGAGTAGAATTAATAGCGTTATCCCAAGAATAATAGCCATGCCGTGTCTGGCCTGTTTGTCTGTGAGTGGGCTCACTTTCTTTTCTGCTCAGCAGAGCGTTTTACAAAAGACACAAGAATGCCAGAAACCAATGAGACTAATAAAGTTATGCATCACACTATGAAGCGAAAACACACAGTATTGTCCACAATGTATTCAAATAATATACAAGATTGTATTTGCAACCGTGAAACCATGAGTAATATGATCGTCGTTGATCTGATGACTAATGGAAGTTTTCTCTCTCTCTTGCTTCCCCAGCTGACTGAGCGAGTGAAAGCTTATCTCCGAGGGAGCCTAGCAATGTGGACCTGTATGGTTTACAACGAGACAGACTCCGGGGGGGACCACCGGCTCTGCCAGGACTTTGGACTCATCCTGTCTGTCTTTTCCCTCATCTACCTCATGGTGTGCTTCCCCGTGGGGCTGTGTTACAACGCCCTGCTGGTGGTGGTCAACCTCTCCAACAAGGTGTCCATGACCATGCCGGACGTCTACTTCGTCAACATGGCCATCGCGGGCCTGGTGCTCAACCTGGTGGCGCCCGTGGCCTTGATGGGGCCCAGCTTCACCCGTGGCCCGTGTGGGAGTACAACAACGAGGTGTACATCACCCTACTCATCCTGTTCAACATCTCCTCCCTGGTCATCATGTACTCCACCACGCTGCTTAGCCTGGACTACTACATCGAGCGGGCGCTGCCCTCGGACCTACATGTCCAGCGTGTACAACACCAAGCACGTGTGCGGCTTCATCTGGGGCGGCGCCGTGCTCACCAGCTTCTCCTCGCTGCTCTTCTACGTGTGCAACCACGTCTCCACCAAGATCATCGAGTGCTCCAAGATGCAGAACAAGGAGGCGGCCGACGCCATAATGATGTTCATCGGCTACGTGGTGCCGGCCGTGGCCGTGCTGTACGCCTTCGTCCTCATCCTGCGCATCCGGAAGGAGTCCACGCCCCTGGACCAGGACTCGGCCCGCCTGGACCCCTCCATACACCGGCTCCTGCTGGCCTCGGTGTGCATGCAGTTTGTCCTGTGGACGCCGTACTACATGACCCTGTTGGTGCACACGGTCGCCGGGGCGCCGGGGAGTCACGGCAACAGGCAACGCCTCACCACCTACTATTTCCTGAGGTGTCTGGCGGAGCTGTTTGCCTTCTCCAGCAGCTTCGCCATGCCTCTCATGTACAGGCAGATGAACAAGAACTTCTCCCATAAACTCCAGCGGCTGCTAAAGAGGCTGCACTGCGGCGAGCAGGCCTGCCCTCACGAACGCTCCACAGTGCAACAGGTGGCGACATGAAGAAGAGCGCCCGCCTGTCCCTTCTACGCCCACTAGCAAGCCTGCACTTATCCACGACCCCCCAAAGAGCCAGCACACGACCTCAGAGGTCCGCGATGGGTCCCTCGCGACTCGAGCGAGGGACCCGTCTCGTGAAGAAAGCCACAGAATTCTTCTGTGATTTTTCCAGAACATTTGAGTGTATTTGTCCCATTGTGGAGAGGACAAACCAAGCAGAAACCACTAAGTGCTGTTTTATTCGTGAGAGTGCAAGCAAGTTTTTACCTTGAGCTTGTGTTCCCTAGACTGAGAAAAGCCTATGCCTTCCCTCTGAGCTTTCCAGAGATATCTAATCAGATCCAGGTGATCCACCCACACTGTAAAGACTGGGGTATGGATGAGGCTCCGACATGACACCATGTTCTAAAACAAGTTTGTAAAGAGTTACAAATCGAGAGACCTTATACATCGAAATAGACATTTATACATCTGGATATTGAGTCATGTTGCCATGAAGTCATGTTTTTCTTTCTTTCGTGAAGCATTGTCGAAACCTTGCTAGTAATTCAGCATGTTGACACATTGCTTGGAATCAAGCGTAATGAGAAGGGCCATTAACGGCCATCCGGTACTGTGGTGCTTCTGCGCCTCATTGTAGGTCTTCTGTTTCTGTCAGTCCAGTTTCACTGGGTTTGTACATAGAGTAAAGCTTTGCACACATGTTCATCTATCAAATGGCATACTAAAATACATGTCCTCATTCTCCCATCCCTATGGTATTGCATTGATCCTTCTAATGGCTAACAAAGGTCTTCTGAGAGCTTATATTCAGGGTCCAGACATGGTCAGTTTACCTCGTGTCCCAGGATGATTTCCAATAACTACCTGAGGACAGCACTTTGCAACAGCTAAATATGTGTGCGTGTGTGTTTGTGTGTGTGTGTGTGTGTAAGGTCCGTTGCCATTCCTCAGTATCCGTTCAGTGCTGCTCAGATGCATTTAAAGGTGATCTCCTCATCACCCTTTACAGCTGCTTTACCACCTAATACCCTTCATGGCTACAACATACAAACAAATCGGATTCACAGTAAAGGAACAAACGTATTCTTTTGTTGATCTTAAGGACATCGTCGCTTAAACATATTCTATGAAGCCTCCAATCTTTTCGTTTTCACGGAGAGGGTCAGTTTTGCCATGGTAAATATACAATTATAAGCTATAGTCTGTATTTAAGCATTTGCTAGTTCCTGCCTGGGAACCAGACGAGTCAGTCAGCTCATGTTTTGTTTGCTCTGGCAGATACAGTCTGGCCACCCTCTCAGATAGATATCCACCAGGACACTGCCGGTTCATCACAACCGTTTATCTTATTTGGGGCTGGGTTGACACAATGACTGTACAGAGGAGCGCCGTTAAGACATTTTCATAAACAACCAAGATGAAGTTTCATTGCGCTGATTGGTTGTTTCTATCCAATCGCGTCCAGTGGCATTTTGGTCTGCACCCGTTGATAACGCCCCTTGGAAATTGAAACTGAATTTAAAGGTTCCAGACCAATATGCATTTGCAAATTGGTCTGGCTATTCCAGGCTTAGCTACTGCAGGTATAAGACACAAGCTCACTCATGTTACTCATGCACTCCTTGAGTAATACTGTCAATTAGAGATATCACCATGAAGTTAAAGACTAAAAATGAGTCCACACCCAGTTAATGATTGTTGAAACTTGATCAAAGTCCTGTTGATTCACATTAGATCTATGACAGGGCCAGTCATTTCCAATTGTATACACTGCTTTTGGTAGACATAGCTAACTGAAATGGTGTGAATCTGAAAGTCATTGAATCATGGGTCCAAACATTTCCACTGAAATGAAAGTGGAATCA
Source organism: Mallotus villosus (assembly GCA_903064625.1). NCBI lineage: Eukaryota > Metazoa > Chordata > Actinopteri > Osmeriformes > Salangidae > Mallotus > Mallotus villosus. The sequence continues at coordinate 433,548 of CAEFZP010000321.1, forward strand.
AATTAATTCTAAGAAATGAAATTACAGTAATAACTGATTCTGAAACTATGGAGTTGAAATGTATAAGTGAAACCATTATTCTAGACACTCTGATAATGAAATTAATGACAGGAAGTGATCATCTGGAAGTGGAAAGAGGAACAATATAATGTCTTAGAATGTCTGGCACCTTCACCTCTCTCTCTTTTTATGTTGAGCCATTGTAATCTACCAAATTGAGAATATTCAAAAAATATGAGTACTGTATGTGGGAATTGTAGAGCTTGATATTCTTATAAATCCACCTATATAAACAAAGTCAAGAATGTATTTAATGTCATGAGGTCTAGCTACAAAACCACGAAACCTCATAGGTCAAGATAAATCCAGTTTCAGATGTGATGCTTTTGTGACTGTGTATATACTCGTATATAAGTATAAGAGAAATACAGTATCTGTATATATTGTAAGCTAAAGATTTACTAGATGAACACCATGCCCTACCACAAATACAGTGTTATTTTCTGAGAGATATATTTAGATACTGTAGCGTCAGTAATCTTCACTATTATCTATTGAGTCTAAGACTGTTGAAACAATAAACTGACATAAACAATAACAATCACTTCCCTTGTTTGTATTGCTTTGTATGTATTTGTATTATGTGGTTCATAGATGGAATAATAATAGGGTTCATGACTTAAGTCTTAAAATACTGCCAGCAATGTACAGTAGAAACCAGGCATCTGTGTCATCTTGCAACATAATTAGGTTTGGTTGCCCATAACCACAGCCATTTGTACTGTAAAAAAAGGAAAGAAAAACAAGCGTGTTAGTCTGTTTTCTCAATGGCATCTGGAATAGAAGGTTTTCCCTTCTTTCGAATCAACAAGCTATTCCCATGGATGGTTGGGTCAATCATAAGTTGATACAAGTATAGACTTGTTGTGTTCCACCATCAACTATCTCTGAGAATATTTGGGGGAGATTATGCTTTGGCTGATGTGTTTCCCTCCCAAATACCATAACCTAATGCTTTTCTTGAGCCTACTGAATGCCAGACTACCCGAGTTATCTACATGTTCTCGTAACCATCCCATAGCAAGTCTGGGTCGATTGGTGGAGATGCACACAGAATCACACAGAAAAATTTGCCTGAGTCTCTCAACTCATGGCACTGTAAACACTAGCGTGCTTGTGGTGTGTCCATTGACCACGTGATTAAGAAATGGGGAAAAACAGCAACATTCCTGTCATTCTAAGAATTGTTTTGACTTCCGTGGGCAAATGCGGTCCCATTCTCTTTTGGTCATTCTCAACAAGAACAATGTTGCCTTGATATACACGATAACCAGGGCTGTACGGTGCCTCCTGTGTGAGTCATCTCAGGGGGATAAGAGCCGAAGGAGCCTGATTAAAAACACTGAAATGGTTGGAGCTGAAATAGAAAGCTCTTATAGGATGAAATGTCCAACCAAGACGAGGATAACATGGATCATAGCAGAAGCATCACGTGGAGATGCTAATAGATATAGACGTGGAGGCCGAGAGGGCTGAAATCCCGTCCTTTTTAAACAGTTTGAGTCCACATTTGTAATTATTTCAGGAGACATCAAATTTCAGCTCAACCAAATTATTATCATCACAGATAACCTTTTAATCTACTTAAACGGAACGCTACGTTAACACTTCAACGTCATCTGGTGCTGTAAGGTTGGTAATACTTCAGTGTTATAGATCTGCAGAGCCAAGTCTCACAAAACAAGGCAGCAATAGTTTGACAGAGAAACGCTTGAAATATACCGACTGTACATCTGGAAATGATGCGATAGCGTAATGAATAGGGAATGGTTGCCATGGATACAGTTCTCCTTGGAGAACTGAAGTTTCATGGGGCATTTAGACTCCAAAGCCACTCAGGAAAACAAAACAATCATAACCCATCCGTCCACTTTATGACGGCAGGTTTGATATTCACATTGTTGGAAATGAAGAAGTACATGTGGCGCCACTGAAACTTTTTCTACTTCTAAGTGGTAATGATTCATAAGCACTGGCAGAGGAACGGGCGTTCAGTCAGACGTTCACTTCAGATGTTACCCAACTGTAGCCTGAAGATGGATGTGATGACAAGACCCTATGCCTGGACACAATGCATTCACTGTTGTCACAGGAACACAGTCTCTGAGCTTTGCTCAGCAGATGGTCGGGTCTAAAGTTGTATATCCTCTTTATTTAGACCTGCCATGTCGGAGAACTTTTCTTGTCTGAGCGATATTTTGATTAAATTATGTGTATTTAAAACCTTCCTAACCTGTGCTCTGAAACATGAAACATATTGTCTAGAATGACGTTTATTCAATCACATTGAATAGGAGTCCAAATCCGATTTATCATGTGGAATCCACTTTACATGCATCACGTTACATGTAAATGTTGAAAAGAACATCAGACCACCGATGTAGTTGCTTTGCAGAACCTTTTGATTGTCACTTACAGAGTTTAATTGGCCGTTAACCAGATCCACCACACCATCTCGAGGAAGGTATTTGAGAGAATTCAGGTCATTTTAGGGAATGTGAATCTCTGTTGTGTGTACCTGTTGTGTGAGGAAGCTGTGAAATATCCCCACTGTTAATATACTAATGATTCTAATAATCACACTTTTGTCTACCCAAATTGCTTGTCATTGATTAGTTCGTTTTTTCCCTGATTTGTGGAATTATGTATAAAAAAATCAGTCAAACCATTGAATTTACAGCTTGCTTTAACAACGCAATCAGCATAAGAATCTTAATAAGAATGGCACTGCAAGAGCCTCTGGCAACACCTGACCGAATTAAGACTCCTGGCATGAGAAGTCCTACAGAAAAGAGGTTTGGGTGAGGGAAGGTTTACTTTGACACTATTTAAAATCTACCACCCACCCCTTCCTCTCAGCTCTGGGAAGACAACCAAGCCACCAGATGGTTGAAACGTGATCCACCGTTCTTCTTCTGCCAGCCTTGTAGTTTCCCCTCCTTTCACGTGAACAAGAGAATCAAATCTACAATAACAATGTAAAAATCCAATGTCAGCCAAAAAATATCTAATTGGGTCCTGAAACCACTAGAGAGGAGTCTGTCTGTAGGATGTTCTATTCGGTTTGTGGTCGGGGGCCTGGGAGACATGTTGGGAGTCAGCTGCACATCATGCAAAGCTGTTAAGTAAAGGCAGATGAATGTACTCCTCACACCCTACTTTTTTCCAAGTGATTAGAGCTGACGACCTCCCACTTCCAAACCACAGACAGCAAGCCATCCGTATCGTTTGTCATGTCACTAAAACATTGAATCTCTGCTCCTTATCCCCCTGAGAACGTAATCTAAGCACAGATCACCTCACTATGGCTAATTAGCATGTGATACAGCTATTCGCAAAAGACTAAACAAACAGAGCAGAGAGGATGAAAGAGGAGGTCAATTTGGCCTCCTGTCTTCACAAAGCCATGGTCTGGTAGCTTGGTAGACAGCTGTAGGAAACACTGTGGGGTCAGAAAGACTGGTGCACTGGCCAGTATGACAGCTGGGCCTTCTCAGACCTCACAGGAGTGTGTGTGAGTAGTATGTGTGTGCGTGTTGCAATCCTCACATTGACTAATCAATGGTCAGTGCCCTTTGACATTTAGAGAGTGGACAGTATAGATCCACATTAATACCTGTTCCTGAACAACGAGAAACCAAAAACCATGCTAGACCAACAAAACAACTAACCTTTTTGGATTAAGGCATGTATATTTATTTTCACTTGCAATGTTAAACCCCAGTAAAGGTGTTGACGTCTTTCAGAAAAGGTCTTGCTGACATCAGAAAAAACACTATCAATTATTAATACTAGTGCGCCGTCTAGTGGCCATTACTGAAACTGACGTGTGTTGCCTCACAAGAAAACATACTGACATCTTCAGGACAGAAATTAACATGAAAATGTACACCATTTTCTTTGTTACTCTTCAATACCATGCACTTCAAAGGCAGTATGACTGAAGCCATTAAACCTTCCCGCAAATCTACTTGGTCTTTACACTTTTATTAGAGAAAGCAATGTCATTGTACTTCAAAAAGCATTTCCAGTATGATGAAAGGTCACTGAATATAAAAGGTTTGACATTTCAGACATAAAGAACCTTATGTAAAATCCATAGAAATCCTTCTGAAACATTTGAGGATAGTGACTGAATCCATTAATACAAATAAATTAGCCAAAGTAGACTATTTATTTAAGCCTAATATTAAAAGCATTCCCTTCGTCTGAAATTTCCTTTTAAATAAACGTTATCCTGGATCGTGGAAAGATACGGTCTGGAATCAGTCAGTGTCACAATCTCCCATTCACCCTTCACACTAAGCAATATTTAGAGCACGTTTTATGTCATTATGTGCCTGAATGTGATGTGTGAATATGTGACAAAACGGTCTCCATGGTGCCTGGGTAGGTTGTGGTTCCAGGAAGTCTTCCTGCTTAGCTGTATGTTATTTCTCAACTTGGTTAACCCTGTCCTCAGCAGCCCTATACGCTCTCTGTGGAGCATCATAGTTTCACGTTGGGCTAACATACAGAGGCAGGGTTTACATACACTGGGCTCCAACCATTTCCCTCTGCTAGCATCAACCAGTAAGAAACTGTCAAATCAATGAGAAATTATACAGTTATTTGAAACTCTTTACTTAATTACTCTATTCTATCCTTATTACATTCCATCATATTCTATTACTGTACGTTCGGCAACACTTTACATTAAGGCTCTAAGTTAACCACCATGTAATAGCAATAGAATAACATAGAATAGATTTGTTTATAGGTACATAGGAATTGCTATGTAATTAAATGGTCATAAGTGGATGTTGCTTTACCAAAAGCAGATCCAAGTTAACATCCCCCTTACCCTGGAAAGTCCAACCATCTCCATACCAAGTTTCACGTACATAATAACTTGTGCTGTTACACTGCAGTTCCAAAATAACTGCTAATTGTTATTATAAGTATTGTTACATAATGACATAAAAAAGTGTTGCCATATATTCTATTTGACTGTATAGCTATTTTTGTTAAGTGATAAATGAATAACTAACAAAATATCATATTTTTATGAGAGCACAAACTCTCATACAGCTCGTGTGATTGACATTCACATTGAGACACATTTTATTTGAGATTTTATTAGTCCTGCATGCACACAATCAATCTTCAAGCGGCGACAGTGAAAGTTGCTATGGTAATATTATTATGATCATATTTGCTGTTCTGAGAGTATTTGCAATTTGCATGCAATCATGCAAGGAATAGTAACAGCATTAGTCCTGCACCTAAAAGTGTATCTAATACAATTTACTGTCGGTGTCAAGCCTAAACAGCATGAATACCGTACTAACATCATCAAAATATATGACATTCTCTTCTCTGTGTCTAATGTGTCTCTTTCTATACAGGTAGAACTGTCACTCTCAGATGATAGTTACGCAATACATGGAAAAGATCTGATTAAGAAAAAGCTTCCTCTTTGTAAGGCAAGACCAAAAAAAATCATTTCCCTTTGCCTCCTTGAGTGTGTCGCTAGTATACTGTGGACTGAACACAGATAGTTGACTTATTGCGTTGGTTCAACAGATAGTTCCAATGAGCAGATGGCCATGTCTAAACACAGGCAGTTCTGTGCACTGTCAGATATCGTTGCTTTAACAGAGACACCACCCTACATTTCCAAGGATCCACTGTAGACAGGATTTGTAGATAACGTTATTTCTCATGTTTTACCTGGGAGCTATAACCCTTGACAATGACAACTAACAGGAGTGCTTCATACCTCCTCTGAACAGATATATAGAACACTTCTTTCCGGTTTAAGATGGTCAGTTGTCCTGTTCAGCCTTGGCAGCCTGCTGCTCAGAGGATGTTCGGGGGGTTTAGGTGGGAGGAGGAGAGAGTCGGTGGAGGGGTGGTGTGCGAGTGAGGAAGCGTGTTCATAAACAAAGCAGCTTCTTCAGTGAGGTCTAGTTATTAGCTACTGCATCTATCTGAGTGTTCTCCTCAGACTTTTCACCGGCTTCTTCTCCTGTTCCACTTTGGCTCTCCCCTGCCTCCCTCTGTCAAGGTTGGGCTGAAGAGCAGGTGATGCAGGGAGGGAAGCGTCAACTGGATATGGGGATTACAATCTGTGGCACTCTGCTGACTTCTACACTAACACTCTACTCCGGCTGGGCAACGAACACACAAAAGACAAGTAAGTGCTTTTCTATCAGAGTATCTGTATTATATTGTAGCTGTTCTCATAATTCAAAAAAGGTGTCAACAAAGAAACAGTCCCTTATAATAGGACAACAGGAGGTACACCTTGATTCAATGAAACATGACATGAAAAGACATTGACTAATAGGTGGAATGGCTCAAATACATTTTTATTAGTAATACTCTATGATAGAGTTCTTTGTGCATTTAATACAAAATTGCTTTGGGTGACTTGTCATTGTCTAGGCTCCAAATCTTTTGTCAAAGATGACCAAATGAACACGAATGGGTGATGTATAATTGATCTAGTCTTCATCTTGCTTGGCTACATGTCTAGACTGGTCGAGAGACCCATCTCCCCAGAGAGCTTCTATCTCTGCCAAATGTCTCGCTGGGGCATTATTTATTAAGCTCAAGTCGGTCAAAACAAAAAAAAACTGCTTGAGTCAAAACAAAAGAACCACACTAAGTCAACCAAGTTTAATAGGGGGAACTTTCATTAAATTTACTTTACATGGCTATTCCCTTTGTGGGGGCTAAACCTGCCCTTTCATCCCCTTGTGATGTCCTGTACATACATTCTGCATAGGTTATTACCGTGTCTTGCTCACAGGTAGGTATCAGCTCTGAAAAGTCTTCCTTTCATGTCTGCGACACTTGCTGAAAGGTTTGAGAAACGTGTTTTTGATTGCAATCATCTGTGAAAACATTCTGTGAATTGTTTTCTGAATCATAATTGTTTTATTATATTTTATAATATTGAGCCTATTCATGGGACTATATGCAATTAATACTGCCATACTGTTGTTTATACGTCATATTATTCACCGTTGTTTAAATATCAAAATAATGTCAAAGACATTATTATCTGTACTAGGTTTAGAAGTTGTGCTGATTCTTCAATCTCAATCTAAAAACCTCTTCATCTACCATGTTCACCTATTAATATCAATACTGACTGGATAAGGCTGAGCTAAGATTAGCTGAGGCTTTCAAAGCAGCTCTTTAATGCATGTGTTTAAGTCTGTAGCCTGCATTTTAATGTTCTTGGTTATAGTCTTCATACAACTACAGAAGTCCAACAATGTTTAGATCAGCTATCATCAAAATTGGAAAAAAAACTGTACGGTTCACACTTTTCGATATGTTTTCAAAAACCTGTAAATCTACCCACAAAGTATTCCGGGCCAAAAGTTGGACCTTAAATCGAATCCTTTTTTCCTGTAATGACTTCTTTCTGTCCTCCTCAGCTCAGGTGTCACATTAATAGCGTCACAGGCTGAGGTTTGCTGAATAAAGATGCTCATGGACTGGAGGAGACAAGCCAGCACTGGAATCAGAACGTGTGAAAAACAAACTGCTCAAAAAAAGAAAAAGAAGCACACGCCGTGAAGCACTGACCATATGGTTTGACTCTATGCTATGGATTATATATGCATTCGCAGCCTCGACAGATAAGGCTACGTCAAAACATGGAGGGGCCTGTCTTTGTTGTCTGTGTCCTCAGGCATATTCTGACAGGTAAACCTTGATATCAACATGGGTGCAAATATCCCATAGACTGTATTTAAAGAACTGACTGCTGTCAGCAAGCAAACGCAGCATAGATGAGACACCTTTTTGAGACAGAGCCCTGGATACTGTCACAATGCCATTATGTAGCAGATCTAGGACATATGACCTATAATTCAGGACATCCAAAACGGAGACACAATCAGTATGGAAGTGCAGACCACCTCTTTGGTTCAGTTAAATGTAAATGGTATGGAACAAATGAACACCTCATATGACTACAACATAAGCGATGTAAGTGAGAACCCAGAGACCTATCAATACTACGTCATTGGCCTCTTCCTCTCCTGCGTCTACACCATACTCCTGTTTCCAATTGGATTCATCGGGAATATACTTATTCTGGTGGTGAATCTCAACCACAGGGAGAAGATGACCATCCCTGACCTTTATTTTGTCAACCTGGCTGTGGCGGACCTCATTTTGGTAGCCGATTCTCTCATCGAGGTGTTCAATCTGAACGAGAAGTACTATGACTACGCTGTCCTCTGCACCTTCATGTCCCTGTTCCTGCAGGTCAACATGTACAGCAGCATTTTCTTTCTGACGTGGATGAGCTTCGACCGCTACGTAGCCCTGGCCAGTTCCATGAGCAGCAGCCCTCTGAGGACCATGCAGCATGCCAAGCTCAGCTGCACTCTCATCTGGATGGCCTCCATCCTAGCCACCCTGCTCCCCTTCACCATCGTGCAGACCCAGCACAGGGGAGAGGTGCACTTCTGCTTCGCTAACGTCTCTGAGATCCAGTGGCTGGAGGTGACCATCGGCTTCCTGGTGCCCTTCTCCATCATTGGCCTGTGCTACTCTCTGATCGTGCGTAAGCTCATGCGGGCCCAGAAACACCGGGGCCTGTGGCCACGGAGGCAGAAGGCCCTGCGGATGATTTTCGTCGTGGTTCTGGTGTTCTTCCTCTGCTGGCTGCCGGAGAACGTCTTTATTAGCATCCAGTTGCTCCAGGGGACGGCGGACCCTGCCCAGCGCAGTGCCACCACCCTGTGGCATGATTATCCTCTCACAGGCCACATTGTCAACCTGGCAGCCTTTTCCAACAGCTGCCTGAACCCCATCATCTACAGCTTCCTGGGTGAAACCTTTAGGGACAAGCTGCGGCTATTTGTCAAGCGAAAGGCCAGCTGGTCCGTGATCTACCGCTTCTGTCACCACACTCTGGATTTACACATCCCTGTTAGAAGTGAGGTGTCAGAGGTGTGAACCCTGGGTCCTGATCATTGGGAAGGATTCAGCCCTCATTTCAGTGTAGTCACAATATATTTTATGCCTTTCGGGAAACACTGGGCAAACATTCCAGGAAAATTGACAATGAGGGCCCCCAATTTCTTTTTTTTTATATATCACCATATCTTGGCAAAAACAAACTCATTCATGTCATGTATCACACAGCTCCTTTTTGTAACATTATTCTCATAGGAACAAATAAAAGAGTCACGTCAAAGGACCAGCAGCTCCGTAAACTGAATGTGGTTATTATACTGCTGCTGTTACGCTCTGCACTGTTCAGGTAAACCAGGGACTGCTTAACAAACCTGTCTGTTGCCTTGTTTTCATGTGTGACAATGACACTGCATTTTACTAGATATATAGTAAATATTTTATATAATGAAATAAAGCGAAAAACTTTTTTTTCTAATCAAATAATCTTAATGTAATGATGACAAAGTCTGCTTTATTTGAAACATGATGCCCACAATTAATCTAAGATAAATCCATCCAAAATGTTCGAGGAGGACGCTATGCACATGATTATGAGCCTAGTTGTCAGCTCCGGTTAGGCTAAGGCTGGAGCAAGGAGGCAGGTGTTGCTCCAAAGAGATTAGGCTGTGTAAACACATTATTCAGAACGAAGATGGAGCTGCTGCTCCCATCTCTTATGTTTACTCAGTCTCAGTCATTCACGCTTCTCACACTACTGGACTGCAGTGGCCTAGGTCAGGTGAAAGGGACTTAAAGCAATGGGTTTATTTAGTAAACAGCATTTTTCTGGTAAACTCCAGAGCAAACAACCACATTGTGGAATTCAGTTTTAGTTACAGGTGACATAACGACTAACGATTAAAGAGAAACATATTATGTAACGACTGTATGAAGGATAGCTTATACTAAATCAAAACAAATCCAATTGTATTTGTACAGCCCTTTCTCCAAGCAATGTCAAGGAGACATATGCCCATAGAACTTCACCTAAGCCAACCAAAATATGACAGTCATAAGGAGGATATTTCTGAATAATAAAGCTTAAGTACATTAAGTATCAGGTATTAACCCTTTATATCAAACATTACATTTTAGTTTTTAACGACTAAACTCATTCATGCTTCATTTTTTTCAAGAGAAACGTACAGCTTCTTGTTGTGAATGTGTTCATCTCTAAAAAAACAAAGCATCTCTTTACTATGCATGTTCTGTAAAAGAAACAGGGAAAATAAACCAAAGCACTGCATTGCAGTATACATGTCAGTGCACTTTTAGAGTATTTGCCAATTGTTTGTTAGTGAATCAATTCTGCTAAAATATTGAACCATATCTCCAGTAGAAATACAAACACACGTGCACAGTACTGTCTATAGCGTATACTATATAGATGTACATTCAACCTATATGATCTTGAATCATCCATCAGGCCACTCATTCAAACACAATCAAGTATTTGTGCCAGCATTTTATGAGCCAGTCCTGGTCAATAGCAATGAAAAGATCAAATAGGTTTTTGGCCCTGTGGATCTACTTGGGAAAACATAATGGGCAATCTGTCTCTTTGGGATATATATACATTAGTAATATATGTCTAATTCACTTTGATAAACAGCAGCAATCTACATATAGATTTAGAAAAAACAGGTGCTACAAAAATGCATCTCAGGTTACCAAGCAATACATTTAAACACAGTTGGGATACAAACATGTTTCTATAGTGCTAAATGTTTAACGAAAGCACCTGTCGTAAATTCAGTTTACAGCCTCTTCAAGATATTTCTGTTACGCAGTGAATAGACAAAAATTTCCCCGATGCAATTCAGTGAAAATGTTTGCTTTTCAGTGGTACAGCACATCCTCCAATATTTCACAATGAAAATCTGATCATACTAAAACAAAAAACACGATTAAAATAGATAAAAGGGAAAAACAGTGGAATGTTTATCATATGTTTTGATTGACTGTTATTGTTACAGTACTGTTACTGTAGTAGTAGGCAAGCTATTACTAAATCCACATCACTATCGGTCTGGTCATGCCAGTGAAAGAAGTTGCATGTATCTAAGTTATGTGTGATTTTGGAAATATGCTTTGTATGGACAGCTCCAGCAGCAGCCGGTGGTGGGGCGTTGGTGTTTCTACGCAGGCCAGCAGCAGGAGATACAGACCTGGCGCAGGCTGGGAAAACAGCAGCCCGACCGCAAACTGTTTTTCCAGCTGTTACCATCCCAGCAGCCTGGGAAATCAACAGAGCATTGTTTAAATAATTGTTTGTAGGGGGTCTAAGAAAAAGAAGTGCCTCATTGCATATGGTAAATTACCATCAGCATGTTGACTGATTCTATGGGAATGTGTACAAAATACCGACAAGGAACCGCTTCTAAGACTTTCCTAAAGTACAGTTCTAACTGGCTTGAGCATATCTTAAGGGTACGTCTTTACAATATTTGGAGAACATCTTGAAATAAAGTGTTGTGAGAACAGCCTGAGGATGTGACTCGAGGAATCAACAGAGGGCACAAGACAGGAAGATGGGCAAGTGATAATGCAATGAAAACTGACAAGTTCATTAATAAACAGAAGCGGCGCCCAGACGGAAGGAACCAAAAGCCCCCCAGTTGAGTCTCTGGGGAGGGCAGAGCAGGGCCCATCCGTCCACACAAAAACACACACTGTGAGAAGAGGTTGACAGGGCGCTGTACTATGTGCAGCTGGGACAAGGGTAAAGGGTTTGATGTGACTGACGTCATTGAAGATTTGTTTTTATTTGATTTGAATTGCATTCCTTAAAAAACACGAAGACATTAAACTATTTACGGCAGACTACGTTGTGAGAACTTGTAGGCCTAACTTGCAATGTGTAAAGCAAATGGCATATTACTTAATAAGTGAAAAGTTAGTCCATTTCAGATCATAACCTAGTCATTTTCATGCTTGACAATACTTTTGAATATGACCAGTTAACCCCTGCCAATCTGTGTCAGATTGGTATGAAGAACGTGAAAAGCCGCAAAGAATCGCAGGTTGTTGCCATGCCAAAGTAATTAAGCCTAGGTAGAGCTAGGCTAATGCATAATTGTAAGAGCATACTGTGGGCCTAGAAAGCTGAATAATGGAGGCAACTCATGATTGCATTTGTAAATTAACATTGTTCAAAGGGGCGGGGAAAAGGGGTAAAGAAAATAGAAGGTGTACCCGTGGTAGCCTAAAAGGAAGGCAGTGTTCGTAGGGGCGATTCTAGGATCAGACCTTTAGGGGGGCTCAGCCCCGAATGAGAATGTGACATGGACTTTTGCCTTGCAAAAGTGTTAAACCCTCTTGCTAATAAATCATTATTTTTATATTTTTTTTATTATTATTATCTTAAGTGTGCTGACATGAAATGTAGGTGTGTTTGAGCACCCCTAAAAAGAGTCTAAAATCGCCACTGTACGATTGGTCTAATGAGAGTCTAGTGAGGTGGCATATTTTCTGACGTGTATCTTCGACAGTAGGCAAAGAAAATAACTGACAAAAGAAATTCATCTTTCATCAACTAGCTACATAGTTTTAATTTACGCAAATCATCATGTCCAAACGCAAACATGCTTTCCCGCGCTTCACTTTGAGAATGCTTTTCTGCCCTCTAGTGGAATTTTTACTACATTACTGAAAGTAAAGTATCAATTTGCAAGCTGCTATCTGGATTACATAATATCATGGACTCACATTCAACACACACATTATCCAAATGTAACCGACAGCAAGCCTGCTCTGCTGTTCAGAAGCACTTTGAATAAAATGCATTTCGCACACAAGAATGTACCTAAACAGAGAAACGTAATGATGAGCTTTGGACTAGGAAATTAGCCCCTAATACTTACATGGAGGTTAAATTCAAATAATTATTAATTACACATAAGGCTATAGTTTAACACAGCTAATAACCAAACAGCATCACAGCGGTTCAAAGACCTGCAGTGCAATTAAAGATACAGGATGTGTAACAATTCACCTTGTTATTTGCCCTTCTAAAGTAGAGCCATATAGATGGCTCTGTTATAAACTAATCACTGTTAGCTTGCTAAATAATCACGTTGAGGCTCACTGGGAAGTCGGCGGTCGGCCTAAATTGTCTGCACTAATAGCCAGAGAAACAATGTCGCAGCTCGTGGAGTTGTAGCCCGAACAACGTCAAACGTATTCAGAAAGGACTGAGGTTTATATATAATTACCGCTTTACTCGACATGTAGGCTATCATGCGTTTGACATTAACAATTTGGTGTATGATTTCATATCAGGACCAATGGAATGTATGTTGCCCGCTATTTTCACATTACCTGGCGAATACTTGGTTTCAAGCTTCAAGTTTTCGCGCGTGCGCAATTCATTGTTTTGACTGAAAATGCCGTCGGTTTCGAAAACGGCGGCTAATGCTTCTCCTCAAACCGAGAAACCAACCCACTATACGTAAGTAAAGCAAATACTAAAACGTATAAAACACGCAGTTTACTAGATACTGGGCCTCATTGACATATAATGTATAGTTTTCTGCAGACGTACTAGATTTCCTTCACTCGTGTTTGTGTGTTGGACACGGTGGTTTTCCTTTTGTAAATTCCGAATGCACGCTAGCTGGCGATGTAGCTCGGGCTTCGTATATTTGCTGAAGTAAAACTATTCAATTCAAATGTGTTATACTACATGCAGATTGTTAACAGGTTAGTCTCCTGAAGACCGTGCATATCCAACGCGCGTGTCTCCTGTTATTTAAACAAATGGATGCTAACAATATACGATGGGCAATTATGTTCTTGTTTTGGACAATTTGAGAACACGCAGTCACAAGACAGTTGTTTGTACCCATCGCGGAACTTGTATCATCATCAATGATTGGACCAGCGAATAGTCTGAACCGCAATCTAGTTAGCACTAGCTACTTGCAATTTGTCAGCTACGAATCGATAGCTAGAGCTACATGGCCAGTTAGTAAGTTAATAATTAGAGCTAACGAATAATTTACCCTAAATATATAGTTGTGTATTTCTACAGCTTTAGGTAGCTAGTGTGGTTTTAGAAGATGTAGAGCTAGTCATCGAAATAAACTTGCGCCAACCAAGAACTGGCTAGCAAGTGGCTACATAGTTGTCAGTCAACTTGTGCTCAGTCTGTCTGTATGTAAACAAATAGTCCCCTATTTGGAGTGGGGGAATCGCTTGACTGTTCTGTCTACTTAAATAATGCTAGTAAACTACACTATCATAACTATTACGATAAAGAACATACTAATGGTGACAAACTATAAGAAACAGTTATTTCTATAAATCATGCTTTTACGTAATAGATGAACTGGTTTAGCACATGGTTCATATTACGAACGCATGTAGCTAGCCTAGCTAATAGCTAGTTTTTGTTATGATATTAATCTTGTAAACTAGCTAGAGCTAGCTATATAAAGACTCAACTAATATATGCAATAAAATAGATAACGTTAGCTAGTTTAGCCACACTAGCGAAAAAAGAGCTCGTAGAGCTAGCTACGGTGCAAGCGAATCAGTAGCTCTAAATCACACAACGATGGCTTATTTTTGTCAGTAATGTTTTCTTATTAGCTAGTTATATAGCTAGCTACGTAATGCATGTTCATTGTCGGTATATAGTGCCATTGAAAGATAGTTTCCATCGCAGATCTAGCATTATGTTAATACATCTTCTCTCAATATTGCAGGTATTTGAAGGAATTCAGGACCGAACAGTGCCCGCTATTTTTGCAGCACAAGTGCACGCAGCATAGACCATTCACCTGTTTCCATTGGCATTTTCTGAACCAGCGGCGTAGACGACCAATACGGAGAAGAGATGGGACTTTTAACTACAGTCCTGATGTTTATTGCACCAAGTACGACGAGACAACAGGCATTTGCCCAGACGGAGATGAGTAAGTGCATAGTCACTCCAGTGAGTGGATGAATGGTGTTACAATCGCTAGCTAACTAGGTTGTACTCTGTCATGTGCGACATCCGATTATAAAGCAAATGTATAGATTTGAATTAGCTGCTACTGTATTGAATGAGTATTGATTGTTCACTTGGTCATTGTTGCACAATTTCTCGATTAATTAAGCGTTCTTCGTCAGTGTAGCCAGTTAGCTAAATTAGTTTTTGCCTTTCAGCTGTGTGTTGCATCTGGTTACATCCTTAAGTTTTAACTATTGATCTTAAACTCATGCTTGAAGGACATACATCGCACACCCCCTGCACGTAGTCATCTCTGGCCAAGGACGCTTGTTTATAATTCCTTGTGTTGGCACTTTTGTTAAATCAGTTGAAATCCAACGTATTCTGAATGCTTTTGATTGATGATATTTGTTCCTTAACATGTTTAATACATATTTATAACCCAATGCAATGCATGATTGACTCCTGATATTATTTAAGCTATCATATGGGTATAGTTTCACAGAGATCCCCCAAAAAGTCTGCAGAATTGGTTTCTCAGACTTGTACTTACTGGTATTGCAAGCAAGACAAACTCATGCTACATAGCCACTGGTTGTGCTCAATGTCTGTGTTTTATCCAGCACAAAGCATGTAACCTGGCATGTTGTTTTTTTCATATTTTTCCCCTAATAAGATTGTTCTTAGATTGATCAATTTATATTTGCCCCTTTTTCATATGATCTGAAGGAAGAGATCTTAACTAGCATTTGTCCTCCAAGGGATAATTTCAGACTTGTCTTGCACCTGAATCAAATATATCCGAAAGTGAAAGAGGAACAGATTTTAGTCGACTGAGACGTTTCTTAAGCGAGACTGTAACATGAATGTATCTTATTACCTGCTATGTTTCAAGGAAATGCAGCATGTGACTAGCAACATTCCAATACAGAAAGATCTGACAAGAGTTCCAGATATAGCAGCAATGAAACTGTACTATTGTAGTCACATAAAGGATTCTTTGTTCCAGATTCAACTGCTTTTGTTCCAGTAATATGTTCAGTTATGTTATCATAATTTGGTTTTGCTTCCTCTGGAGCATGTTATCTACATGACCTGTTAATGATTGAGATTAAGTAATCCAAATATGTGTTTGTGTCGGCTTTGAATCATTACATTGTTTTTAGTAATGGAATACAATTTCAAAGTGGTAATTTCAATTAAATAACAACATAGAGATTGTGAAGAAAAAGCATTTCTAGTCACCGTTAGAAAAACATATGGAATACTGTGTGTTGAGGATTTATTTATTTATTCTGCAAGCAAACAGTTATTCTCTCTCTGTTACCGTATCATGATATCACATCAGTTGTCATGGTTACTGTTGCTACCCAGTTATAGAGTGTTTTCTATATCCAAGAAGATTATTGGTCATTTCTTTCATTGTGGCATGATTGAGGTATTTCATGTATTTCTGTACAGACTAAAGTGCTGCTTTCCATACATCAAAGGGTGTCATAATCTAAGGCAGATTTGTGCATTCTTGGTACTCCCACTTTGGACATAGTTGCATTTTTGTTGTTTGCCATTGTCTGCTCTGCATTTTAAACACTACAGCATTATTTAGTATCGGCATAACAATTCCATTCCATTATGCTGTTAATATGCTATAAATGTTATTATTATATGGCAACGACAGTACGAGCCTTCTGATTGGCTAATGGGTAGTCATGCCAAACCCGTATTGACCAGCGGTCCAATAAGTATTGTTATTGCCCTCCTCTGACGTCATCTTCAAAATTAGCGATATCGAAGTCAACTGAGTCCAGACGATACTGAAGACATCAACAGCGACGAAGAAATTGTTAACTTTTTAAAATAATCGTTATTTGTGTTGGAATTAAAGCCATTTTAGCAGAACCGTACTGTCCGCTTTCTATCAAAAGTAATTGGTTGCTAGACAACACCTGAAACACACCGTGAGAAGACTTGAGAGCTAGCCTAGCTCTAGCTACAATTAGCCTACAATTTACAAAATGAAAAGAGCTAAAAATGCCATATAATATACAATTTACTAACCTCGACCATTCGGTCATGCCGGGAAATATCAAACCTCGACTTTGCCGTATCAACCTCGCTATCGCTCGGTCGATACGTTCAAGTCTCGTTTGATATTTCCCGGCATGACCTCACTCTCGGTTAGTAAGTAGTTATTATTATATGGCAACGACAGTACGAGCCTTCTGATTGGCTAATGGGTAGTCATGCCAAACCCGTATTGACCAGCGGTCCAATAAGTATTGTTATTGCCCTCCTCTGACGTCATCTTCAAAATTAGCGATATCGAAGTCAACTGAGACCAGACGATACTGAAGACATCAACAGCGACGAAGAAATTGTTAACGCTAACTTTCTAAAATAGTCGTTATTTGTGTTGGAATTAAAGCCATTTTAGCAGAACCGTACTGTCCGCTTTCTATCAAAAGTAATTGGTTGCTAGACAACACCTGAAACACACCGTGAGAAGACTTGAGAGCTAGCCTAGCTAGCTACAATTAGCCTACAATTTACAAAATGAAAAGAGCTAAAAATGCCATATAATAAACAACTTACTAACCTCGACCGTTCGGTCATGCCGGGAAATATCAAACCTCGACTTTGCCGTTTGTAAAGATGATATGCAGATTAGCTGTTTGTATTTTAAGTACAGTAATGTACATTTTGACATGTCCTTGTCTTTCTAGCTGTCCCTACTTACACCGGACCACTGGTGACACAGAGCGCAAGTACCATCTACGCTATTACAAGACTGGCACCTGTATTCACGAAACAGATGCTCGTGGGCACTGCGTGAAAAACGGCTTGCACTGCGCCTTCGCTCACGGGCCACATGATCTCCGCCCACCTGTCTATGATATCAGGTGAAACGTCACGCATGACCATAATAATTTATTTGTCGTAAACTCTGATTATGAAATACTCTCTACTTTTACCCCGCTTAACTGATTAAGATGAGTGAGCTGGAGTACGTTCTATAATACAAAATGTCTGTTGTGGATTTAACAGCAGATTCTTAGTGCACTTATAGACTTCAGTGATAAACAAAGGTTTTGACAACCACCCGTCTGTCAATCTCAAATTATTTCATGATACTGCTCTTCAATAGTGGTTAAACAGCCATGTCAATTGTTGCCTAGCAACTGTGAAAAAAAATTACTGCCTAACCAATGCTGGATATTTAATGTGCGTGTCCTAGTCTTATTTTTTGTTTGTTTTAACAGAGAAATTCAGGCTCAGGAGGCTCTACAGAATGGACAGCTGGGATCTGGGGAAGGCATCCCTGATCTTCAACCAGGTGTCCTGGCCAGCCAAGCCATGATAGAGAAAACCCTCACAGAGGATCCCCGGTGGCAAGGTGAGAAGGATACATCCGTAGCGACCTCACGTCCTGAGCAAACATTACCGTTCGATTGTTGGACTGGATGTGAAGCAATTAACAACAATTGGAATCTGTGCATTCCTTGCAGATACAAACTTTGTTTTGGCAAACTATAAAACAGAGCAGTGTACCAAGCCTCCCAGACTATGCAGACAAGGCTATGCATGTCCCCACTACCACAACAGTAGAGACAGAAGAAGAAATCCACGAAAGTTTAAATACAGGTGAGATCCTCCTATTTAGGCTGCCGACCAACGTGTCTCAACTTAGATTTCTTTTTCCCCCTCATGTGACTCAGATTTGTTATTTTCATGATAGTGTGAACTAGGGGTGGGCTGTACACCAATTACATAGTTATCACCGGTGTGATGTTGCGCCACAACATGAATTTTGCAATGCTGTCATCCCTGTGATAAATCAAAAGTAGATCTTCAAAAGTTATGTGGCCAGCATGCTTTTACAGTTTGCCACGTCTTTGTTATTGTTTGTTTGTGCATACGGGTTATTTCAGGACCATAACCACTTTTGAATCTGATAATGTCCTCATTTTCAAAATTATGTGAACAACAAAACAAAAAAGCAGAAATCCAAATTGAGCAATACGTCTGTATGTAGCAACATAGTATATTGACAACTGAGGTGGTGAACAAAACTAAAAGCTAATCTTTGTGAATGTTCCTGCAGATCTACTCCATGCCCTAATGTGAAACATGGGGATGAGTGGGGAGAGCCATCAAAGTGTGACAGTGGAGATAGCTGCCAGTACTGTCACTCACGCACAGAACAACAGTTCCACCCAGAGGTAAGTAGGCAGTTAGTTCTCCAGACATATTCACTTCATTCATTCTGAGTGGCAATATCATTAAAAGTATATATAAATAAAGTGTACGCTAAAACACCAGCCTTCTTTCTCTTACTTTAAATCCTATAGATATACAAATCCACCAAATGCAATGACATGAGACAAACTGGCTATTGTCCCAGGGGACCGTTCTGTGCATTCGCCCACGTAGAAAGTAAGTAAAATCTTTGGCTTTCTTAAAATCTTTGCTTGCTGATTGAATGTCTTTTGGGGTCTTTGGGCCCTTCAAATGAAACGGGAGAGAAAACGTAATCTGACATCATTCGATTTGAGTTTAACCCCGAGGTAAGGAAAGAAGGGAGCGTTAATATGAAATATAAACGGATCTCTTGTCTTTGTGTTCATTCAGGAATTCCTTCCACTGAAGAAACCATGAGCTCCTTGCTAACAGCCATGCAATCGGGCTCCCAGTCCAAGCTTAACTCCCAGCAGTATTCTGAGTGTCCAGTAAGTGAGTGGGGCAACAGTGCCAACTCCATTAGCAGCACGACCAGCAACAATGGCCAAGTGGGAAATGTATGTTTCCTGAATAATACCCTCACCCTTCTTCTTTCCAGTGCCTAAATTGTAATAGATTGTTTTACATGATTTGTATTCCATTTATTTCTGTAAGTGTTTTGATTGTTTTGCTCATAGACATCTCATCTCATTTTTTATTTAGGGAGAACAAGTGCAACAAGAGTCTCTTTTAGGACCAAATTCTCAAATTGCTAAATCAAGCCGTTCACTTTCTTCACCTAACTGCTCTTAAGCCAATCATTTGAGAGTTTATTTGGCTCCAAATTAATCTTAAGACTCTGTGTACTTCTCTCCCTCAGGTTTCATGTTCAAATAGTCCAACTGTAACGCCAAGCTCAGGAAGCAACTGTTCATTATCCCCAATTGGACCCACCGGCAGACCTAAATCCCTAATTAATGGTAGCTTATGTTCAGAGTCCACCACGTCCAGTGTGTCATCTCTGACGTCTAACTATCCCAAAGCTCCGGGCTTTGAGCGTGAGGACCAGGTACAATAAGACTGCTCTCATCGTTTTCTCCATGTGTGAAGACAAGTGCTACACAAAACAAAGGCTTCACTATTTAGTTAAAGTTTAAAAAGCTTACTCAAGAATTTATTTTCGTTTTTTGATTTGAGCTTTTCAACATGACTTCATAATCCATATTCTGTGAGGTTGCATGATTTGCAGTAGCGAAATGCCTGATTGTCTTGATTTTAACCCTCCCTTTCTTTGATAGAGCTGCAGATGTTTGACCGATTATTAACAACATTTCCTTCTCCTTTAAGAAACTTCTCTCGTCTCATGACCTGCGGTGTGAAGGTCTTGAGTGTTGGTCATGTAAATATGCTGTCTGTTCTCAGATAAGAACCCACAAGGGACAGAATGATCAAAAGTTGATGGACCAAGAAAAACAGGTAATGGCATAGCAATCCAACCAGGTTTTAGGGTTGGCCTGACTTTACATATTCCAACAAATAATTATACATTTATTTATTTTAGCTTATTATTCAACCTACAAACTGCCTGGTGGTTTTTGTGTTTCTGAAGCCGTTTCCCACTATGACCTTCTTGAAATTTTATTTTTCAGACGCACAATACTATATTCTCTGTAGTGAACCCTTTGGCATCTAGTATAACCTCCAGTATAACTTCAAGCTTGGCCTCTAGTATTGGCTCCGATAGCTCCTCACCCACCACCTTATCAACAATGAATGCTAAAGCCACCCCATTTTACCCTGGGAGCAATACAGTGGAATCCGTTATAGGTAAGTTTACCTCTTCAAAAAAGTGATTCGATATGGATTTTTTAAAACACACACATGTACACACATTAAATGAACAAAGACATATCCATTGTGCCCCCTTGTGAACGTTTTGACTGTGACTATATGTGCACAAGCCTTAAAACCTATATCTTCTCTTGTAGGTTCTGCTCTTGATCTCAATTTTAGTGACATCAATGTTGCCTGTCTTGATAAAGACTTAGAGGAGCAGGAAAACAACATTTTCGGATATGCAAGTAAGAATGCAGACTTTTGTGTCGTCAAATTTGAGATTTGGAACTACCTTACCTGAAACTGATTTCTTCCCTGTAGATCAACGGTTAATAGGAGGTTCTGCCCCGGTAAACATTCCTGGCTCACTAGCACGGTCCTCGTCACTCAATTCATCTTCGTCCCTCTCTGCCTCCCCGCTGAGCTCGCTCTCTCAATCCCTGTCCCTGTCCCTGCTGTCAGGGGTGGTACCCCAGCATCCACAGGCCCTCTTAGCCAAAGCTGAGCATGGTCTTTTGGGAACGCCTACCTCCACTTCCCAGAACTCCCTGGGTAAGTTTGCAAGTTGATCATTCCGTAGCTGACCACTTATAACACATGTCCCTATTTTCATTTTTGCCTGAGCATCAAATCACTTTCCCTGTCCTCCCTTTAGGTTTGAATGGGGGAGCGGGCAGCATATGGGACTTTGTGAGCGGCAGCTATTCTCCCAGCCCGTCTCCAGTGTTCAGCAGCCTCACCTCCACGACAGGAAACTCCAGCAGCACCGATGTGACCCGTCTCCTTCGGGAGCTGGAGGAGGCCAAGAGGAAGATCAAGCAGTGGGAGGACGCCTGGCACCAGGTCAAACAGGTAAGCCCATCGTCCCACGCGGCGCTCACGGCCGCACAACCTTGTCACCCACACATCTGACGCTGCTTTCTCGTCTCGTCCCCCCCCACCCACCCAGGCATGTGAAGCCTGGCAGAAAGATGCTCACGATGCAAAAGAGCAGGCGAAATCAGCCGAGTCGGAGCGGCAGCTGGCAGAGCAGAAACGAGAGGACACCGAGCGCAAGCTGAAGGAGCTCCAGCGGGACTTTGACGTGTTGTGTCGCTCCCCTGGAACGCCGCTGCTACGCAGCTATGGAGACCTGGACCAGCTCCCTCTGCCCAAGCTTCACTCCATCCAGAGCCAGCTGCGCGCTGATTTAGATCGTATAGACGGGGTAAGAAGAACTAGATCAACTTACAACTTCTAATTGATAGTGTCCGACAAACCCTTTGTCACCTATTATGCAACCGTTTAAAGTACAACATGATCTATCTAGAATTTTTGCATGAAGCCTATTTATTTTTTCCTTGTCAGTTGTAACTGAAACTCTTTCATCTTTTTCCAATACAGGTAATATATCAGCTTCAGTCAAAGAAATGTATAGTTTGCCAAAAGCATGACCGTTGCATAGTTCTGCAGCCTTGCCAACATTATGTACTTTGTGAGAACTGCGCATCTAATAAAACAGAATGTCCCTACTGTCAAACTAAAATATTGAAGTGGTGATGTACAATTAATCAAGGTACTATTTAAGGAATTAGCCCTTTGAAGAACTACTAATACAAATATGCTTGTGTGTGTGTGTATTTATATATTACACACACACACACACACACGCTTACATTTTCAAAATAGTTTTGTGTTTCAGTATTTCAAACAGTGATTTAACTAATAGTTATATTAAAGCTTACTGAATGATGTTTGACTGACAAGCACGTCCTTAAATAAAATAAGTAATTTTTTAATAAATGAATGACTAGCACACATCCCTCATTATATTTCTGGAAATTTGCCCCGATTTGACTGTTCATAACTTGATGCATCAGTCAAACATCATTATAGCGACCATCTTTGTGAAGATTGATTACTTGTTAAAGCACTTTGTTGAACTGGGAATTTGTTAAAGGGTATTTAGAATTTTGCTTTAAGCTGCTTTGTAGTTTATTTTTATTTTTTCTTATTAGATGTATATTTTCTCTAAATATGCTAATGTATAAGGCTTTTGTGTGTACTGTGAAACATGCTAGAAAATTTAGTATTTCCTATTATTAAATCATGGTATAGTTCTATATATCTTGTTAGTTTTCATAGAAAAGTATTTAGTAGTTTCTACTATCATTGTTGAATTTACATTTTCAATCAAATAAGTGCAAACCTTGAATGCATTTTAGACATAACCAGCAGCTGTAATATCAATAAGGCACATACTCAATGTTAGGGTATCAGTTAATCTATCTGTGTCGTTGTTAAGAGAGGCACTTGTAGTATGTGCAAAAGCCTGACATGTTTGATTATTTGAGGGCTTCTAGCCTCTTAAACATGTGTAGAACATATCTGATACTTGGCCTCTCATTCTCAAGTGCCTTGCCTTAGAGTAAAACGCTGTGCATCTATGTTTAGGATTGATAAGTAGACACACATAGTCTAAGCTCGTCTAAGATGTCTGCAAAATGTCTACTTCATCTTGCATAAACCTAAATATGTATGCCATAGTGTATTTGCCCAAATATTATTTCGAAGCATTTTATAATTTATAGTATCAAAACATACCTTGTCAGTGCCTGAATGCTGACTTCAAATCACACCTTAAACTTAACCTCATTCCTTGTCTGAATTGGCAATGGTGCGTCTTAGTGTAGCTTCAGAGCCCATCCCAAAACAAGTGCTTCTTGAGATCTGAAGGGATGTGACAGTGTCACTAACGTGCGCTCTGCTTGGCTGGTTGAAAAGGCCACCACACTGTTAACATTAGTCCTTGAGATCGCCTCAAGCACAAAACAGTTAGGGGTTGATTTAGGAAACGGAAGATTACATTCAGTAGTATGCAAATAAAAGGACAAAACGGTTAATGTTCTTAAGCAAAAGACAAGCTCTATTTTACACTTAAGTGCATCACCCTGTAGTGTTTACAAAAATAAAATCAGTGGTGGTGCACTCATTGGTTGCATTTTCAAATATGACAGTGTAATGTGTTTAGGTTCATCTAATTGAAATGACCTTCTACTGTGTAAAAACAAAAGTTTCCTTTTTTTCTTGATTTGTATCTTGGTTCTTGTAAGAATGACTGCTTTTTGAGGTTATGTAAAGAGAAACCAGGTACAGCTTTTGCAAGGAATTAAGCTAAATTTGATTTGTTTACATGTATGGCGATGAAGCAACTCAAAATTAACTTCTCTTGGTGTCTCTTAGAAATGTAGTCAAAGGAAATATGACCTGGTATTAAGTAAAGACTGCAGGCAAAAAAAATATTGCATGTTTTATAGTATGTGCTTTGTTAACCAGCTATGGATCTAGATTTCACTGCCAGAATATTTGTATTGACTCATTCTAGCATATTACTGGGTTGATCCTTCACTTCTGCTAGCTCTGCTGCTGCTGGTAAAAAAATGTATTAATGTAGTTTCTTGTAATACATTTAGATGTTTGAATGTGATTGTGCATAAACAGTTCCGATTACAGACATGAAAGCATCAATCTTCTGTAGACATATTTGTGGGAGGAAAAGAAATGTTTTGACTGACATTTTGGTACTTTTATAAATCTGTTAGAATAATTATATGGACCTGCTGTAGAATTTCCCAATTCTTGCATTAGTTCGGAGAATTCTGTTGATGTTATTAGTCTGCAGTATTTTGTGCATTCTAAACATTACACCAACTTCAGTATCAGTAACATTTTGATTTCTCGTGTAAAGCCAACTGAAGTTAGGATGTCATATTATCCTCTCTAAAATGAACCAAAGTGGTGTTGTACCTTCTTTCTGTAGTAATTATCATGGCATGTTCTAAACATTGCATACAGTATGACATCTCTTCACAAGTAAATAACAGAAAAATCTATGCCATTTGCTTTTGTTGACAATATTGATGCACACGAGTCCCATCTTTGTAGTTCAACCAAAGACCTCTACTGTTCATAGTTGTTCGTTTCTTTTTTTGTATTTTTATAACTATTTGCATTTTAGCATTTAGCAGCTAAATAAATTAAACACAATCTGACAGATACCAAACCTTGTACCCTATAGATTGCCACTAGAGTGCACTTAATGGCCACTGATGACATCACATGGCTTCTTTTTTATTTTATTAGTGGGTACACCATTTTTTATTCTGAAATGTTAATAGGCAGCATCCTAACTTGAGATTCATATGTGTAACACAGAAATAATTTGATGTCAAAATGAGACCTGTTGTAAAATTGTCTTGGGTGCACTGATCTCAAGTTAGAAGGAATTGGAATTGTCTGTTGTCTACAGTGAAGGAATGTCAGAAGTGAATGGCATTTGTGTTAACATTATGAAGTTGCCATATATATTATTTTCTGAATTATGTTTATTTTTTGTACGTTAAGTTCACTTACAGAAAAAGTCAATTAATCAGTGCTGAATATGGATGGTTGTGCACTATGTGTATGCTTTTAAAAGTACACCTAAACTGTAAGGTGCTTTCCTTGTTTAATTACATGTCTTTGCTTAGTGTTTATATTTTTTCACAATTTTTTTGTTATTGGAAAAAGTCGGTCAAGATTGTGTCCTTATTGATTATATAATTAATTGAATTGTTAAATAAATAATTACTGGCAGGTGAAATAACAGGAAACAAATAGCAATGTTTCCCTTTAAATAATTTCCATAGAGATGTTAATTTAACATGAAAACCCTGAAATATTGAATGTACCGTTCTAAATTAAATGTACACTAGGTCACTGGAATAATATGGAGCAGTTAATCCATAATGATGTAGCATCTAGTTTTGTGAATTGATATACAATGAAATAAATTTATAAGATTTAAACACAAGTTTTGTATTTGTCAGTGTAATGAGTGTGGGGGACTATAATTAAAGCTATAGAAGATTTAAGGTGTTCATTCCTTATATTCTTCAATGGACAAACATTTGTATTGCACCTGAGAAACTATATACATATATTTGGGACACCATGATCATATATCTTTATTCTCCCAAAAGATATATCTGTATTTTGATTTTTGCCAGTTTAAGCCTTTAATTTAACTTGTCTATTCATTGGAGTTTCTCACATTAGCGTCAGGAAGTAATAGCTTATAAAAATTAAGTAGAATGTGTATATTGCATAATATTTTTCCTGAAGTGTATGAGACACTTGTTTTACACTACACCAAGTTATGCAGAGGTTAACAAAATGAATACACTTTTTATCATTGGAATTAAAATAATTTCTTGGTCTGAAATATGGAATATTTTGTCATTCATGCACCCCACAGTCTGATAAAAATTAGTTATTGAATGTGCACATTAAGATAAGCAAGCTTGAGCGGAGTTCAATTGAATTAGGTTTTATTCATGCACCACACATTTAGTTATATAAACAGTTAATACAATGTGTGTGTGTAGCAGTGTAGTGCAAGACAAGTTTCAGCCCTGCACATTTCACATATTTGGTCTGTTTGTGATTTCAGCAATTGGGATTTGTCATTACTGTGGTACAATAGCATGATGACTATCTGGAGACAGGACATCAAATAGGTAGCACAGCAGATGTTCAGCCTAAATCCAAAACAAAGATAACATGTATAACGTATATATACTTGTAGCCAGTGGGGAAAGGGGTTGTTAAACATTCATACAAGAATAATGCTTGCATTAAATGCTTGAATATGTATATTAAGGTTAATTATGTTTAGCAAAATCTTACCTCTTTTTCAGTGCAGGGGTAAATGATCCCCTTTCCCACTTGTTCTAGGTCAGACCTCTCCATGTAAACGCTGGTTTAGTAAATGCACAAGTTTAATGTACAATATACAGCATCAACAAAGCAGTGGAAAAACATTCAGGTTTGAACAGGTCAGCGTGAACAGTGTGATTGTCTTACCTTTCAAGTATGGAGTCAAAACAGGTCACAACATTGTCTCTCTGAAGAGCCACAACAAGACAGGGGCCCTCTGGAAGACGAGGTGTCTAGAGGATACACCAGAGACCAGGCATTAACACTCCACCAACGTCTGCCATGTCCATGCAGGGCATATACACAGTAACGATCACTCCCCATACTACAGTAATACCCCTCCCGGTATCACAGAGCCACGCTCACCTTCCCACCCAGTGTTTTACTGACGTGCTCCCGCTGGGCCTCATCCAGCACGCTCATTCTTCCAGCCACAAGGTGGCAGCCTGCCTTAAGCAGGCTCTCCAGTAGGTCCAGTTGGAGGGGCACTCGACTAACTTGCAGAACATTAAAAGGCACGAGCAGACAGGTGGTCTGGCACAGGGCACTGCGTACTAAGGACCCTGGCACAAACAAACAACAGGACGGTTTCAACCCAGCTAACAAAGTTCAACTGCAGTTGAAACAACATCCAACGTAGCCAAATACTTGGTCACCTTGTCGGGAGTAACCACAGTGTAGTACTATCATAGCTTAAACTGTATGATCAGTTTGGTGTTTGAAAAAAAAGTGGGTCTAAAATATATAATCTCAGACAGTCAGAATTGAGCAAGATTAAGAGATTGGGTTCTCCAGATTTCCGAACCTCCATTTTTTCCTGATTCCATTAGAAGTGCGAGTGATGCCTTCTCCTTGGCCATAGAAGCCAGAGCATAGTTCTGCTCACGGATCACACAGGCCACAGAGTCGGAGTGTACGCAGGGTATCTGAAAACACACAATCGGTTTTCACACTGTGGGTAGGACACGTTAGGCAAACCTCATGGCTCTACCCGTGTGAAGAGTACCTGCTCCCGTCTCATCGTCTCAGTTTCTGTGCAGCACATCCCTTCTGGAAACATCCGTTTCACATCCTGAACCGCTTTCCGATATGTAGCTGACCCTACAATAGCGAAAATATTCATGACTCGCGTTCATGTTTCTAAACACAATAGTAGAGTCCCAGTCTGAGCTTGGTTGTTGATGTTATTGATTGGTCTCTGTTGACTTGGAGGGTGGCCTAGTTTAGGGGCAAGGTTACTGACCATAGATGCCACTGTGAGGATTATCCGTGCCATAGTACGCCCTCCACAGGAACTGGTCCTGAGCACGGGCCTGGGTCTGGTCTTCTGGTCCTAGCAAGTCCAGAAGTCTTTTCACAGCATTCTCTCTCTGGAGACTGAGAGCCAGCGAGGGGCCAGAGCACAGGTGCTGCACCTGGGCTTCTACATCACAAGGGTTCTATGCCAAAAAAAAAGAATACACCTAATGGGCTAATGCAGGAAACACCATAAAAAGGCAAGATATTTTGTCATGTATGAATCACAGACTGTAGAAGCGAATATTGACAATACAAGTTCACAAACATGTCCCGTGAAATCAAGAAAATGTCCTTTGCTACAGGTCAGTCCAAGGATTACCTTGTTTGCATGCAGCAGGGACTTTGCTGTGGATGTGTCGAGCACAACCATGCGCAGGCCCACTACGGTGAACCCGTTCTGCTGCACTTTCCGAAGGATTTTACCCAGGACATGGCTCCAGACTCCAGGCTTGAAGAGACACAGAGTGACAAGTAACTGGGGACCTAAGAACATGTTCAAGAATGAGTTCTCAACTTCTCAACAATGTCTCCAAATTGGTCTTGAACCTAGTCAAAACTCACCATTTGCCATGCTACTGAGAAGTGACACACTCTTGGAACCTGAAATAAATAACAATATTGTTGTTTTGATGTAAGACAAAAACTCTGACAAAAAAGTTTGGTATGCTATCATGCACAGCTGGCTGTCCTCAACCAACCGCGAGAAGAGTACAGCCAAAAAACAATCAATCCCAAAGGTGCAAAGAGTACAGATTGAGTAAAAGCATGACTACTTTTGGTGGATTGTATTATAGCAAAGGAACTAGGTGTAAAAATAGTTGCAAACGTAATATATTCTTTATAGAATTGGAACAACTTGTATTCAATTTTCTTCCCTTTGTTTCCTGAATAACACAATGTCATCTGTCAACAAATGTTCTGAAATTAAACAAATATGTATTTTGTGTTGTGCACAGAACACTATCCAATCACTATTCTTTCAGCTCTTTCTCACCAAACTTAGAGGTGGTACATACCAGGTGCGTTGATGCAAGGTGGTGGCAGGAATTTCAGCAATAGGCGCACACTGTTATCTTGAGATAAAAGAACAATACTTAGTATCTACCTAAATCAGTTGGTTCTATGGCTTAAATACTTCGTCCTAGCCAATACATGTATGCAAAGTTTGTCTTGGACAATTCATTAACTCAAACCAATAGGTCCATTGTAAAGCCTTAAGAATGTGGCCATTGGCATGGTGCAATCTCGACAGAGTATTTACACTCAAGATACTTGGGAGCAATAGTGAACTAGTTAGAGGTGTCCGCTGACTTAGGCTTTACCTGGGATGATCTCGCCCTCAAAAAAGAAGAGAAGAGCCTGTCTGTATGCTAGCTCCGGAGTGGAGGACACCAGCACGTTCAGGCTCCGAGGGCCGCCGCTTGGGAGGAGCCTGCGCAGTGTCGCATAAGCGTTCACTCTCCTCAGGACACACACCAGGGCGGGAGCCGGTGCCAGGCCCGCCAGGCTGCTCTGCCACAGCTGGTCTCCTACTTCGAAAGGGCTGACTTCTCGGGCCTGCTGCCGGGACAGCGTAGGTAACCACTTCAGCGCGAGGAGCTCAAATCCACCCCCCTCGGCATTGCCTTGAGAAAAACAAAGGACAAGGCCGCTGACAGTATCAGTGTGATAAACAATAGCAATTCAAATACTTTCATAGAATTCAAATGCGATTATCAAGCTTTATATATATATATATATATATGGGAATGTGTTAGATAAGAACCTGTTGGATTCTGTTTCAGGGCTCTTTGTAGGACGCACATCCCCTGGCTCATATCAGTGCCCGACAAGGTTAGAACCACAACCTGCTCTACGTCAGAGCATGATGGAGGTCGATGACTGGACAGCAACACACGGCACGGTTCCGGCACTTCCCACATACTCCCTCCTGAAAGCAGAGCGTCACCAGGAAACAGGGAAATGGAGACAGGCAGGTGGATAGGGCTGTGGACTGCAAGGTCTCTTGACTCACCAAAACTGTCGAGCAGGCTCTCGGCGTAGGGCAGGATGTGGAAGAAGCAGCCGGGGGCCATTTTCATATCGTCAGACAGCCTGGAGAAGGTGCATCCCATCACCTGCTCCTCAAATCCCTTCACCAGGGCTGGAAGAGAAGAAAAACGTCAAGAATGTCAACACACACAAGATACACAGACACGCATACGCAGATTCAATGAATATTAGAAGCTGCTGCGATTTGGAAAAGAGAAACGAACATGACACATTCATTTCCTAATCTATCTTCAGCACATGAGCGCTATATACCCGCAGGCAGGCTGGCACAGTGCCGTAGAGCATTCTCCCTCCTCAGCAGAAGGACGAGGCAGTGAGAGGACACCTCCACGTGATCCTCATCCGAGGACAAAGCAGGGGGCCTGCAGAACATGGACACCTTGGGAAACACACGCAGAGACCTCAGGACACATGGGGGGCAAAGAGCAAAAGGATGAATGGACACTTGAGGAAATAGCATCGCATTATAATCTTTGGGATAAGTCTGTGTTTACCTGCTGGCTAGTGAGTCTCAGTGCCTGTGCTTGTTTGTTGGAGAGCTCCACCCTCTTGAGCCCTTTCAGACTGAAGCCTCTGCGCTCGCACACAGACAGCACCTGGCTGTAGCAGCATGGGGCGACGACGGGGCTCACGACCAGAAACACATCCGCTGCGTGGGAGATGGAGCCACAATCACACGTCTGGCCGAGACACGCAATAGACATTTAGGACATTTCAAGGCTAAATTTGTTTGCTTGGCTTCGTGTTGAGTTACCTGTCACTGTGGCACACAGGTTGGCAGATGTCCTGGGTAGACACCCTGAGGGGGTGGCTTTCTCGACATCACTAAAATCAACGCAGATTTGGGACGAGGGCGATGTCAGGATAGATTAGATGTTGTAATATTTCGGCAAAAATGTTGTATTTCTGTATCTATATAGTCTTGTACACACCTGTCACCCAGGGTTATTGCCTGTTCTTGGTTTAATGAGGCTTCTGTGGGGGCTCTCTCTGCAAACCACACACACAGTTCCCTCTGCACCCGACTGGCCATGTGAGGGGAGTAGAACAAAGGCTGGTCTTTGCAGCTGCCGTGAAGAGCATTGATCGACACTGGGTCTGTCTTCCTGGCCAGCGAGGGGTCTGCCGGGCCTGTGACATCCTGCCACACAGCACGGGCATGAGGACCACGCAGGGCCAGGGCGAGGACGGGCTGATTGGTCCCATTGTGGTCTTGACCACAGGGTTTACACCCTGCAGAGAAACAGGGAAAAGTCTTTACTGGTGTTACATTCTGACCCACTTATGCTGCTGGGCTAGGCCTTAGTTAGATAGCAGTCATACCAGCACTGTTTGTCAGAAGCTCAGTAGAGGGGTAGAGGAGGCGAAGACCACACACATCAAGGCCTGAGTTGAAGATGAGCTGAAGGGTGTGATGAGTTGCTAGGGGTTGCAAGATCAAGGTTTTGTATCCCAAGGCAAAGACTACCTACAGGGAGGAGAGATACAGAAATGTCAACGCAATACCCCTTATAAAAGATGATGAAAAACATGATCATAGATAAATGGCATACAGTAGATGTTTTGTGACGAATAATATAATATATTGGCCAGCTATAAAAATATGTTGAACAGCTATGATGAGAACCTAGTCAAGGAGGAGGACTCACCTCTGTGTGTAACTGTTGAGTGCACATGGTCTCTACCCGTTGGCAGCTAGGGTCCTGATTCTCCAGGGTCTGCCAGTAGAAGCCTGGACTCAAACCAAAGGCACTATCCACAGCCTGGGATGAGGCACACAAGGTCCCACCATAGTGAGCAATGCCTTCACGCAATGGTCTGTTTAGTATGTGATAAATCATCTTCGAATTGCAGGTTGCTCGTTCCACCCACCTCTTGGTCTGAGTTGACAGAGACGAAGCAGCTTAGGCAGGCTGAGGGAACATGGCTGACTGGAAGGCTGGCCTGTGGCTCCAACAAGGTTGTGAGCTGCGGCAACCAATTGGCAGCCGCGGTGAGAGGCGTCTGGGAAAGGAACTTGCAGACTCGATGGTGGAATGCACTTCTGCCCTTGTTCACGGCCCTTTTCTATGTAAGCAGAAACGCTGGATCATTTCAGGTGTTCGAATTCTCAGGGCAGAAGATGGTGTGAGACTTTGGGTGTTTTTAGCTCACCTTGGATTTGGAGCAGAGCAAAGTGTTTTGTTCGTGTGAGACAGCTAAGATGTGAAGAGCCAGTCCATTCTCTCTCCACAGCTGCTGAAGTCCTGCGACCCAGAATGGAGCTTCGATGCCAGCCTTGTCCTTACATCTAGGGCCTGGTCCAACCTACCACACAGCGCATAGACCTCCGTAAGTATAAGGAACGAAATGTCACAAACAGAAAAATTACCCATCTAATTGGATTAACAATAATACAAAAAATGGACATTTACCAAGGACAGAAACCAAGAGACCAGAGTATTGTATATGTGGGATTTAGTTGTGGCTGACTCTACTGTTTGTGTTTTTCCATGACTGTTGCCGGCCACAATGCCTATGCTGGAGAGGCAAACAGTCAGCAGTAGGCTGTCATTTTTTATAATATCTGTGGGCAAGGTCTTGACTGACTGTAGGTAAGAAGCCTCCTGGAGAAAGAAAAATAAAACATTTGGGTGTATACATTTATCAGATCATTTCAGGAGAAACAAGAACACAAACATGGCTGTCAATTTTTAATATTAACTTACAGAGTCATAAAGAACATCGGTCTTCTCGGCAGCTGGCTCCGTGTCATTGACAGATCTCCTCGGTTTGTGGCATTCAATTTTCTTCTGGAGCAGTCTGTGCTGCAATTTCTGCTTCAACTGCTCTTTCCGTTGCTGGTCACTGGCACACAAAATAAAGGCATTCAAGCACTGTTAATCATCAAGGTGGATGTTAATACTTTTGATCATGATGATCTGTTGATCATGAAGATGAGGATTTAATGAAAGGTTGATTTTACTTTTGAAGTTTTGGCTGTTTAGTGGTTGATGTCTGCTGAGCAGTGGGTGCTCTCGCAATTAGTGGTCTGTTTTTGTCACCCTGTAATGCTGGGGATTGGCTGTTCACATTTGGCAGTAAAACCTTTGGAGGAGGAGCTTTGCGCCTCGGCACATTTTCACAACAGCTCTCACATCCAATGGATCCTCCTGTATCCTCTACCGGTGCTGAGCGTTTTCTGTCTGATTCAATTATTTGTCTATTCGCCTCTCGTACTCGTTGGAGTAACATACTCTTTCCAGTTCTTTCCCTGGAAGGAGATGGAAAGGAAAAGAGGCCAATAGCAATGTGGGAGTCATAGACGATCCTTTGATTGATGCAAAGCACAAAATATTTACCTTCTCTCACTGATGGAGCCGGAAAGCCTGTTATTGAGGGCTTTCTCTTCAGGCAATTTTGTGTTATATAAGATCGGAATGGTAGGTTTCCTGAAATGTGGTGTTATTGTTGTCTTCAAGGCAGATTCGGGACATCGCAAGTCAATATATACAGTTGGTGATTCCTGGCGGCTGAGTTGCAGCTCTGCTGCCATCGTTTGAGACGATTTTCTCTGTCCAACCTTCTGACTGTACAATGCAAAAGCAAATATGTGGTACTGTTACTACAATATTCTACATATGTACTTAAACTCGTAACACTTAAAAAGGAAATACATGTAACACTAATACATTGATTTATCTCACATTACCTGAAATCAGTGGTATTCTGGGAAATATTTAATTGAGGCACAGGATCCTTTTTCATCATTGCTGTTCTTTCTTTTACTTCTATTTCTTCATGTGACTGTTTTTTACAGAAATCATCCAATCTTTCCATTATGCTCTCCTGAGAAGTGTGTGTGATCACTTCAGTGTTATCACCTGTGACAAAATGGAGAATGGCATTTTATTGATTATACAGGATCATCCTCCCTGCTTCTGATTAAAGCCTTGAGGGTGAATGGCATCCGAAAGACTAAACAGTAATTCCATTGAAAATACAAAACCAAAAGCACTACTTTGTATTGACTTAGCCTACATACATGTTCCTATTATTAATTAATCCCAAACCACCTGCTGTGTGAAGTCACCTGCTGTTATATGATCACCTGACACATTGCCTTCAATGAAGAATTCATCCTTTTGAAGAGTCTGGAGGACCAGATCCAGATCCCATTGTTCCAGTGGCTGTTAAAATCACTGCATTTCTTAGCTCAACAACATGATATAACATTATATAAGCATTTTGTCAGTCAAAAGGGATGTAATCTCTTCCATTGACTCATTTTATGTAGGCCAGTCTGAAAAGCTCAAACTCACCGTTAAAGACAGCATGGGGAAACCGTCATCAGTTTTTAAAATTTCCAGACATTTATCAGAATTGGTTGCTTTTCTCCCCAATGTTGGCAAAGTACCAACTGTTTCTAATGTGACTGGTCCAGTGATGTAAGCATTTGTGGTATGCTTTTTGTTCAAACATGTATAGTCTTGGTGTTCTTTCATCTCCATTGTAGAATAACAAGACCATTGTCTGTCTGTCTGAGATGATTTAATAGCGTAATCGATGTGAAACCCATGTTTCTCAGGGTTTCTTGTGGGCTGCAGTGTTCCCTCTTGGGTTGAATTTGAAGCTTCACTCGTTGGCTCTTCCTCTACCTGATCACACAAGGTGTTCTCCGTCCGACACTGTGGCACCTCCTAATTAAACCCACACACAATTTACAGTTAATCTGCCATGAAATGTTCTCTACTGTTTATCACTATTCAGCGAAGGTGAATTTGCGCAGCGTACGGTACCTCTAAAACGTCACAGTCTTCCCATGACACTGAGAGGAACTTCTCAAAGTCCTCTGTGTTTTGAGGGAGAAGTGCTGTGGGTCTGCGAAATATGGCTGTGTCTTCTCCGTTCTCAGACTGCAATAATGAAGAATAGTAAACAACGAGAAGTGTGTACTCTAACCTTTTCGAAAGTATTGTAGTGTGCCATAACTACAGTAACATAGTGCATGTGCTTCTAGTTAGACTAGCTACACCAGTACTAGCTCTAGTTGTAGGCTATACAGTACTAGTAGTTTACTGACTGTGCCTAACGAACTTACTTCACTTATTGACGAAGTGTCTGAATCGATGGATGGAATCCCCGATCTGATACTCTCAAGCAGTGAGCTCCAATGTGAATGATTCAAATCCATATTGACAAAATAGTCATATATTCTTCCCTAATGAAACAACTAGTACTATACATGACATGAAAACATGTGCTAACGGTGGCTTGCTAGCTAATCTGGCAGAAATGCCGATAGGTTGCTATGACAACTATCAAGCCAACACAGGAAACATTTGAGTGGCGGCCCGCTCCAAAGACTGGCAAAGTAGACAGTCCCTGCTGAGCTATTCTGTATTGGTAGACCATGGCATTACTTCATTGAGTTCTCTTATGTAAACTAAATTAATTAGACATTATACTCCTGCTGTGAGAACTCAAGGGACCTAGTTCACCTTTTTATGGCCACTACCTCAAACTTTAGTTCAGAAAGAATTTAGCTACAATGGTTTCTTCACTAATGAATCATTTGAAAGAGTTAATAAATCAACCACTATTAAATCCTGAAAGAACCATGACCTGGCTGCACCAATACATTTCTGGGAACTGGTATTGTTTACCTGGTAGGCAACTATATTTGGTGATGTGCAAAATCTCATGAGAACTCGATACTCTTACGACTTAATATTTGTTTAGAGGGAAAACAAACAGGATTTTCTGTGTTTGTTCAGTAAGAGTTTAACTGACGAGAGAAAATCAGTTGGGCTATTTGCTATTTGCTCAAATAGCCCAGCTGGGCTATTTCTAGGTTAATGCTGAGTTAATTAAACACAAATCAATCACTTTTTAAAACTTTTTTAATTTGTCATTTGTTGGCTGCATTTAAAAGAAAAAATACACAAAGCAATCAAGATACGCCACTCAAAATATAAGATACATTTTCAATTCTTACATTAGACTACAGTACAAATGTTTGCATGGATAGGATCAGCAATATAGCATTAGCCAGTTAGACACCTTAAACAATTGTTTTATCTTGTCTGCTCTATTTTCTATCATTCCCATATCCTTCACTCAGCAGTTGAGGAAGTGTCCATTGGTGATATCTCGAAGATCTTGGCCAACAAGGTGGGCAGGGCTGCTGCAAGTTATGTTGTTGTTTATGGTTACAACAGTGTGGGGCTCTTCCCCCTCGGCCAGAGTATCCACTTGCCGAGGCACCACCTGTGGCTTCCTTAAGCTGTAGGCTCTGAGGGGAAAGGCACTGCAGTCACACCTCCATTGGTTACCTGAGAGCCAGAGTTGGTCCAGGGTGTCTGGAATATCTTTTGGGAGGCTACTGAGATCATTATCTTTCAGGTTAAGATAACGCAGCCTAGGTAGGAGCTGCATCGTGCCATTTTGCAGAAACTCCAGTTTGTTGGCAGAGAGGTCCAGCCATGAGAGATGCTGCAGCGGGAGCAAAGCCTCTGAAGGGAGCAAACGGAACACATTGCTTGATAACAGCAAATAGTCCAGGTTCTTGAGGCCATAAAAGGTGTGAGAGGTGAGTGACTCGAGCTTGTTGAACCTTAGGTCTAGCTGTTGAAGGCCAACGAGGTCCACGAATGTCTGACGTTCCACCACAGAGATGTTGTTGTGGTGGAGGAAGAGCCGTCGCAGACCAGAGAGGCCAATGAAAGCTTGGGTTGTGACCTTTGTAAGACAGCCTCTATCCAAGTGAAGACTGTGGAGTTTTGACAGGCCCTTAAACACCTGATCTGGAACACTATGAAAACAGCTACCGGACAAGTTAATCACAGCAACATGGGAGAGGCCTGTAAATGTGCCAACCCGTGCCTCCTGCACCTGATTGTGCTCTAGCTCTAGAACCTCCAGATGACCAAGCCCCTCAAAAATCCTCTCTCCTAATGCACGGATTCGATTGTAACTCAGACGCAGCTCCTCAAGGTACTGCAGATCACGGAAGGTTCTGGGCCGAAGAGCAGTGATGGAGTTGTTGGAAATCCTCAGCACATGTAGACTGTGAAGACCAAGGAAAGTCTCATCATGAAGCGTTGTTAGTTTGTTATTTGTGAGGTCCAACCATCTGAGAGACTTCATACCCATAAAGGCTCTGGGCACCACAGTGACTATCTGATTCTGGGCCAGGTAAAGTTTTTGTAGCTTTGGTAGCTTCAAGAACACATTGGCTTTAATGACCTTCAGGTAATTTCCAGTGAGGTCCAACTCCTTCAGTTCTGTTAGACCTTGAAAGAGCTGTGGTTGCAAGTAGGCAAGTCTATTCCCAGACAATACCAGCTCCCGTAGACCATGCAAGTCATGGAAAACTGTTTCAGGAAGGACTGCTAATGAGTTCCACCCTAAGTTGAGAAGCCACATATGGGAGAGGCCAGCAAACAGCTTTTCTTCAATGCGAGAGAGTTGGTTGTTATGGAGACTAAGCGAGTTAAGGTTTGGTGTGTTTTGAAAAATAGTCCCTGGTAATGAACGGAGGCGATTGCGCTCAATGTGGATGTGAGCCAGTGACTTAAGCCCTCTGAAGACCTGTGGGTCAAGTGTCACCAACTGACCGCTTTGAAGATTCAGAACATTTAAGTTGCTGAGATCCTTAAAAGAGGCTGCAGGGAGAGAGGTGAACAGGTTTCCATCCAGCCAGAGCGAGCGAGTGGAGTCAGGCACATCAGAAGGAGCCTGTGTGAAGTTGCACGCACTGCAGTAGACATTGAGCTCCAGGCTGTAGTCATCAAGCTGACAAGTGCAACACTTGGAACAAGGTATAGGCTCCTCTGAGGGCTTCTCTTCACCCGTGTCAGGATCTGGCAACACACTGGATGTTCCCAGTATCCAGAGCACCAGCAGAACGGTTGTGTGCATACCTGCTGAGAAAGAGAGTAAACAGGCTAAGCTATAAGCTTGAACATTTACACATTTGCAGACCCCTGATGTAAAAGTACAGCAGTACCCTACCGTTAGATGTGGGTTTCCTTACCTCAGAATACAGTTGTCCAGAAGTGTTTTATAGGCAGTGCTCGACTGAATGAACAACCTTGGTGTGTGTATGTAGAAAGGCAAACCTCCCAGCCCCTTTTTAGACGCCTTTTTGCACAAGCCAGGCCCACTCAATTTGCATATTTAACCTCTGAATCTCCCAAAGTTTCTGATGATTTGTTTCATTTGGGGCAAGACCTGAATTGGAGTGATTTGTCTTATGTGAAGGAACAGAAAAAAGCAAAGGGTTGATCATGGTTTTGATTCCATGCTATGAAGTTTTGTGTATTGTGTATATATATACAGTCTATGCATATACTTTTTTGAATCTCTCCCTTTTTTTCCCACACTTTACACTAAGGGCTAACATCATATTTATATATGGCCTTTGCTGTTTACAAAAGCCAGAGTCCTGTCTCTGAGTACATTTACTGTGGATTCTGACTGATACAGAATGCCAAAGAGATAAGATGAACCCAGTGTCCTAGACCTGTTGGTTGCAGAAATGTTTATAGACCTAATAATAGTTTTCTCTTTGTACATTGTTGAAGGTTTATTTAGTCCTTCATTCTTTTTTTTATGTGATTGAATGTCACCAAAGATGTGTAATAATGGTGGAGTTCATAGTTTACAAATGTGGTTTCTCACTTATCTCACTGTTGATTTAGGTCAAATATAGAGGTGTATTTTGGAATGCCATGTCAACAAAAAGGCAAGGATTTCAAACATTAAGCTTTCTGCCCTTTCCTTCTCTGTATTTCACTCCTCTGGACTACCCAGAACAAGAGAAAATCCAGGAGGGGTTTTTGGACGTGACCATGCAGCTCAGTTTTAGTGTTCATGCCCTAGATGTTGCACTTCAGATATGATGTTGTTTCTGCAGCACTGTACTAGACACTGCACATAAATCAAGATGTTGTGAGACTGTAGTTGAGGATTTGAGATATTATTGCACTGTAAGATTATAATTTTTGGTCACCATACATTAATCAGCTCGCTACTGTAATTGAGATGTTGTTGGTGCTTTATCCTTAATTTGACTTACACTGTAGTTGCACTGTAGTAATATTCTGGTATAATTAAAGTGTTTTATTATACTGTAGTATTTTGTTAGCTGCGCCTGTTAGCTGAGATGTGGTTACATACTATATCCTACAGACTGTTCCTTGACTCTGACCACCAAAATAGTGTAGAAATTTGCACTTCAGATACTTGATCTTCTACTGTACTTTCTACATGCATTATTTGTATTTAGATATGGATAAAGATGGAAGGTAAATGAATACAATGTAAATGTAGGCCTACATGTGCTGTCAGTAAAGAGGAGGCAAGAGGTTGACATCCTATACTTGTATATTCATGGTTGTTTTCGAATTAATTGTTAAATAATCGTTTGCATAAGCATTATCTATTGTTATTCTATTCTATTAATAATGAATTGACCACCCTGGTTCACTGTTGTCTATGCATGTCTGTTAAACGTGTAACCTTTACACTATTGTGTTAGTGGCGTACAAAAAGCCAAACCAATTTATAAATGGTTTTTTACCTTTTAACTGTGTGAAAGTATTAGTTTTGCCACTAGAGAGCAATGTTGCTCTGATAACTTGAACAGCCAACCTGACCTCATAGTCTATTCGTAACATAGTGTACGTCTTTCTGTGTCCCTTGATTTCGTATACTATGTTACGAAAAACCGAACCACAAGGTGGCGCTTCACCCGAAATGTCACCGAAAATGTGTGTAGTTTATCGTAAATTAATATTAAAATACTGCATTCATATCCACAATAAAAATTATACAAATATAAACATATATATTACTGTATGCACAAAAACATCTCCCTAAAATAAAACAATCTTTTTTATGGATTGTCTTTTCAATGCGAATATCATTTGGATGGCACACTCGTTTGAAATGCCTTTTAATCAAATTCCATCGTATATATCTGGTTCAACAGTCATCCATGATTGTCAAGAATCTGCGCCGATCTGTTGAAAAAAGATTGAGTTTAAATCACTAGAAATAAATAACACTGAAGTTAATGAAAATAAATTGAAAATAAATATAACACTGTTTTTGTTTTAATCACAAAATAAAATCACATGTCAAAAACTGTACATGGAGCAATATCCACACCAGCCAATATAAAGCCTAGGTCATTAACAATTTCCTCTTCCCAACCACCACTCCAACTGTCTCATTCCCCTGTCTTCAACCAGACCCAGGATTCACAGGTTTTGTCAGTTGCAGCAGGCCTTACCGTGAGTATAGGAGCCTACATACTGAGTGACGGAGCCAGCTGCTGTGGTAGTGAACTTGTGCTTGGTCTCTGCTGCCAGTGCTTATAGGAAGTACAAACTCCTAGCATAACTGTAAAAGTCGTTGTGCTTCCTCAGCAGTGATGAACATGCCTGAAGGGCATGATGTCAGTCTGTGTTGGAGCAGTGAATGCTGATAGCTGTTGCAGATCATCATAGCCCCATTGGCATTACTGCTACTGTTCCTGCTCATGAGTATCAGGGAGTGGCCTGAGAGTAGATGCAAGAGAATCCCAGTAGAAATTCCCTTTGGGATTTTAGAGTCCTGTGTGAAATCCCATCTGAGATGTGTTAGTTCATTCATGTACCTCAATGAATAACACTAATGAGCCTGTGATGACATCAAACCCAAGAAATGACCTGAAAGAATGGTCTGACTACTGAAAAAGTAAAGAGGTTTCTTTTTGTTCTCCTCATACAGGTGTGTCAAAACAAAATATTAGGTTTAATGAGTTATACGAAGGTAAATGTAAAACGTTTCTTTCAGTATTAAAATGAAATGAATCCATAAAAAGAATGGACTGATATGAAAAGAACATATAGAATGGACTGATATGAAAAGAACACATTTATCACATCACTTTTTCACTGTAGGCTTTTAGATATTGCTTTTTATTTTATTATTTAGAATCATTTTAAAAAGTATTGTCATGAAATAATCTCTGGGTCATGAATTATGCATCCAGGTACTGAGATAATATGCCCTTGGAGATAGTTAGAAGTAGAGGTTTTCTTCTCTTGCGATATGATAAGATTATTCACTTCAGCATAAATCGGTTTACATCTGATACTCCAAATAAGAAAATGTGCTACAATCTGTATTTATGAGCTATGTATTAAAATGAATAATGAAAAGTTTGCCTTGCTTTGAGAGTTGTGTGGATGCTAATCGAGGTGAGGAAGAGACCCTGTTGTATTTAAAAAAATGTATTACCATTATACATTAATACTGAGAAACCTGCCAGTCTTAATTGTCAATAGAAAAACAAAGAAGAAGAGTTGAATTAACATACATTGATGCATTCCCCATAAAATGATGTTGGCGCTCAGTCTCTGTTGGCAACCTACATAACATAGACAAAACACTAAGCATAACCACTCTACAAAACACATATTGCATTGTGGCAGGGGTATGGTTCCCTTTTCGATATCAAGTGATTTATTGTATTACCTTTCTCCATTATGGTATGGCTGTAATCTTCCAAGTTACACTCTACATACTGAGCTAACAGCCCTGACTATAGTCTCTAGTAATGTTCTGATACGACAACAACATTCCAGTGTAGCAGTAGTCGGCACAGACCCTCTGTCTGTGTGTTACTTGTTTAAGATTCAGCAAAGGATGTTTCACTAATATGATATCAATCTGTGATTGAACCCTGCTTGACCCTTCCAACAGCCTGTCAAGATGTCCTCTGCATGTATAATCCAGAGACTCAAAATTATAGTTTCATGGCTTTCCATCTGACAGGGCCACATGCAAAACAACACAGAGTTGATGCTGTGGGCCTTGGGGTATAGAGGCTGTCAGACCCTCCTGTTAATCTAATTTGTTACATTATCTGCTATAAACATGGGGAAATGGTATAACAGTTGTTCACAGCCCAGGGGACATAGACATCAGAGCCATAGGGACAGCCTCTCTGTTCCACATCAGCTGCAACAAGGATGCCCACAACTTAGAACTACAAGGACTTTCCCTGAGGACAAAGCGGAAGGCACCAATGTTGGATTTCACAGTTATTTAACCCTGTAATGTATATTCTTAATAATCATACTCTTAATGACGCCTATGTGGCTTCACCAACAGCAAAGACGGAAAAAAAAATGACTTGATGCAGAAATGCAACACCTCTGTATTTCTGTAATAGACAGAAGAGGGGTTTAATGTGTCTCATCAGATGCATTTATCCAAACCAACGTGTAGGGGGGATTTTAAGCCAGCAAGATCTACAGGCAAATGTACCACTGAACTATACCCATCTCCAGAAGGTCCAGAAACAACACTAGAAAGAGAAGGTGCTGAGTGTGCTTTCCTGGTCTATGTGCTGGATCACACCGTTTGAAACCCTGGAAAACAAGTAAGTGGATTACAGTCAACAAAACCATCTACTGGTCAAAACCCATTGGGCATTCAATCCCTCCTGCGATGCATTGGGTATTTCAGTGGAACTATCAAAGTAAAGGTGCTCATCAATGGATGTAGGAATTTACAAACGTATTTTACACATGGCCTGTGGCCCGTTGTAGAGTTGAGGAGTCCAAAACCCCCCCATATTCTACAACGCCTCAGTCCCTCTGACAACCAAAGACCCCCACCCACCCCTGCAGCACTGTCACCCTGCTATTTATAGCCCCCCCTCAACCCCCGAGCATCCAGCCCGAGAGCTCAAGGAAGAGAGAGACATGCGTTGGCTTTGTCTTGACATCTGGAAGGCACCGGAACTCAGCCGTTGTGCCTCTTTGGGTGGTGATCATTGTGACCAAAGCCAATCACCACAGCTGATGACCCAATTAAGCCCCCTGGATCTGCCAATTAGCTGTGGGGGAGGCAGTGCAGCCATCTCCTCCTGTTCAGACCCATGGAGAGAGGGTGTGGATGGATGCCATTTGTAGCGTGGCAAAGTAAAAATAACTTCTTCTTAACTCATTCTCATCTCTGCAGAAAGTTGCCTGTGTGCCATTACTAATCATGCTGAATGCATGTGACAATGCTTTGACAGAGGGAGAAGTCTAGTTTCTTTTTTTACTTTGGCCAGTCTGTGTTAGCATGATCACGTTAATCAAATAGAGTAGGTGATGGAATAATGAAAAACTTAAAATACACTTAATATGTATTCAAACACTTGGAAGAAACTGTTAACCCCCACTCTGTTTTTGCAGGATGAGTCACTTGCAAATGTACTTTCTTTCACTTCAAAGGAAAGGAAATGAAATCAAGATAAAATCGGTGTTGAAATTACTTTAGACTTTGAAATGATATGGGGTTAAAGGAACAACTTTACTGATATGTGACAGTCTGGATGCAGGGCGGTGCAGAAAAAAAAGGTGTTTCGTGAAATTGGATTTGGTCACACCTTGAAGATTCCCATGGAGGAGGTTTTCCCCTCTTTAGAGACAGACTTTTTGCACAGTAATTTCAGACTTCATCTCTCTGAGAGTACATTATCACAGCCGGTTAACTGATCTTCTGGGATTTTCCATCAACCTGGATGAGAGAGGCTGTTATAACAAAAAGGGGACCTTATACATAAAACATTGTGAGTGCCCTATATTTAGATTCAAATGGAATGGAATGAAATAGGATGGATGGAATCAATTTCAATTCAGCCATAGGTCTTATTCAAATTAGGTCTCAAGCTTTCTGGAAAGCTAAAAATGTTGGATTCATATTTGGTATTTTCGTAAAACATTCAGTGTGCCAAGACATTACCCAATAGTATGTCACGCGCACTTGTGTATGAACACGCTGTTTGTTTAGTGTCAATAGGTTAGGGCACACATGAGATATGATATGAGATGAGACATGCTCTGATGTATCATATGCATGTATCGAAATGTATCAAAACACACTCGCCTCAGGTATGGGAAAAGAGACATTTGCATAGTCACACCGGTCAACCTCACTAATGTGGGAGAGATGTCACACTGGGGAATGATGTCTGAATAGGTCATATCATGGGCTAGGAATTATTCAGAGACTGCCCTCATGCAATTCTGAGTGGCAGCCGGCACAGAAGAACAGTGCCGTGAGAACACCAGAGGAATGAAAATGCCAGAGGAAGACCATAGCAAGACCATAGCTTTTCCATTGTCATTACAGACCCTCATTGAGACTTCACCGGTCATTTAACCGGTGAAGTCTGCCATAAGGAGAAGAATAACATGGGGGCTCCGAGTGACTCAGGACTGTGTCCTTTGTATAACAGTGTGGTAGTGCGGCTGTGTGGAGCATAATGAGAGGGGAGGAGATTACAGGATGATGGAGGTTCAAATGTAGCCGAACCAGCCTCCAACATTGTTACCCTTAACTGCTGACGGCATGTAGAAGAGACTGCTGCTAATTTATTTTATTGTCTACAGATTGCTGCAGGACGACATTTACAGAAGCATTGATCTGACAAGTCATCCAAAGACTAGATCCCAAGAAAGCCTGCTTGAGTGTTTCTTTGATTATTCTTCAACTACATTTCCTAATATAAAACATTTCATATTTCTGTTGAGCCCATTTTGAGCATGTTACAGCTGGCTTTGTTCATTGGCAGGTGCTATTTACAGAAAGTATTGTCAAAACGTTGATGTTGTGCAGTAATGTTTTGCATGGCGAACACAGTTTACTTTAGTAACATGGGAATCGGGGATTGTGGTGCCAGTCCTATCTGGCAGTGAGTGTACGGTGGGGAGACTGGGAGGCATAGGTGAAGAGAGAAGAGCAGGTGAGAGCCCAGAACACAGCAGCAATATGGGCCACTTTGTCCTGCGGGAGACGCTCTTGCTCAGCATCCACGCTTTGATCTCT
The DNA here is from genome assembly GCA_903064625.1 of Mallotus villosus. Lineage (NCBI taxonomy): Eukaryota > Metazoa > Chordata > Actinopteri > Osmeriformes > Salangidae > Mallotus > Mallotus villosus. The sequence goes on from CAEFZP010000321.1 coordinate 478,510, forward strand.
TGGCGTATTAGCATCCTGGTCCTCCCAAAGCCCAAGCATGCAGTTATAATGAATATTCCAGCTGGAAGCAGGGTGATGTGTGTCATGGCTGGTCTGATTGTACACACTCCTTCATGTACACATTATATTACCAGTCTCACCCCAGTAGACCTGAGACTGCACATCTGTGTAGAGTGGAGGGTACATATGGATGTTTACCGTTTCAATGCTGCATATGAAACACAAAACACACATGGGAACGTGGATTCAAGTGAGTGCATGTAATTTCTATCCTCCAACACAAATTGTTTTCAGTCAGCAATTTTTTTTCCAGAGGCAGACATGTTGTGGAAGGGCTTGACTGAAAGCAGCTTATCAAAATCGACATGCTTGTGTTTGAGGTGATATGGAGCTTTTTAGAGGGTTTCTGCGAGTCCTGTAATTGTGTGCACTGACAATGTCCCCTTAGCTCCAGGGGATAGCCCTCTAGAATCCAAACGAACACTGGACCTGATGTGGCCTGTTGTTGTCCACGAGAATGAATGAGAAGGCTGGCCTGCTTGAAATAGGATAAATATTCAGGCTCACCGCTGTGCAAGGAAAGGGATGCACTTCAATGAGCTGAATGGGTTGTAATTAATTCCACGTCGAGTGGAAAATGATTTACTTTGTTAGCCTGTTTATTAAATCCACTGTTTTTCTCCTTGCAGCAAAATCCCTTTCACTTGTTGCCCAGGCGATGAATAAGATTGCTTGATCTTTTTGTCTCGAGAAAATCTGGAATGGTCATATTTTTATGATGCGTCCATGTTTAGTTTGTGTCTTAGTATACAACTACTATACAGAGACTAAACACACACACAATAAACATTAAATTATCTCTTAAATGTTGATCATTTACAGTTGTTTATCAACAGACTGCGATTGCAACCCCAGAATTGAGTTTTCCCATTCCAAATCAACTAGACAGTCTCACACACCCTCTCTAATTTCAAGACAACCTTCTCCCTACACTCCCAATTATGTCTATCATAAGACAAGTCACCTCTGCATGTTACTCTTTCTGCTTAGAAGGCACTTTCCCTTCCCAAGAAGCCCAGCTCAGCAGAAGCCAGGAAGGCGAGAGCTCCACGGAGACTGAAGAAGCTGTCAGAGAAGATGCTGGGGGGAGAGGGGGAGATGAAACAGGAAAGAGCTCAGCACATTAGCTGTTGATTCCATTTTCATCCATTGTTATTCACTGCTTATATTTTTTTACCAGATTATGGAGATACACTATGATGGTTCTACTTTTCGGTCATTCCCTTCCAGACAGGCGTACAGAACAGTCAAGGATTCGAAGCTTATTTGAAGACTTATCAGAGTCTGTGATATTGGCAATAATGGTGTCTCATTATTAATCTTTGTAGGCATGTTCAATCATTTATGTTCATTTCACCCCCAATGACAGTTTAAGAAAGTATGAATCGGATGCACTAGCTAATACATTTCATATATATGAGTGCACTCTTTTCCATATCGTCAGTTGTGGTTTTGATGAAATATTTACATTAATTTAAGTATTTATTTAATTCTGTTTGCGAGACTAATGAAAATAACTAATGCTAGTATTGGAAGAAACAGGGGTTTTATCTGAACCAGCATACCAGTGTAATCCCTCTGTGTGGGTCGTGAGGTATGGGACTACATCAGAGAATGACAATAATTGCTCCTTTCTTTATGTCCCAGTTTAGCTCAGCTGTGTATCTGCCCAAGAGGAACATTACCACCCCCTTGTTGCTAAATTTAAGTGGCATAGAACTAGAGCTGAAGATGGTTGAGTAAATGGATCCTTTGCTATATTCCATCACAAGTATTCAAAAATGTTCTGTTAAGGTGGGTCATTATAGGAGAGAGAGACAAAAAACAGTCCCCATTAGTTGTTATATAGATGACAATATGCCTCACAACATGCCCAAAAACATGTGGGATAGCTGCAAGTTTTACAAATACACACACATCTTGATTATCTGCAAATGTTGATGGGTTATTGACAATGCTTACGATTGCAGCTGTGTAATAAACTGTATTAATCGAGAAAGACCATCAAGGTGCTAACCACCAGAGGATGATAGACTATATGTGTTGTAGCATCATGAGAAGAGCCAACTAGGGCAGGCAAGAGTGAGGTAGTGCAACAGGGCGGGAAGGACAGCGCAAACACTGAACATGAAGATGCCACTTTATTTTCCAGGGGCAGACTCCAAAAACTGAAACTCAGGGATGTTCCTCCTTCAAACTTCCACAGTCCAACAAAAATCCACAAAAAGTTCAACACAAACAACTTTTCCTTCATTGGCATCCTTCACTCACCAAACAGGGCTTAGTATTCAAACTGCTGCTCTCTGGTCCAATCTACCCAGCCATGTGCCCTCTGTCTCTCTGTTTTTTTCTCCCTTCCTCTTTCCTCTCCCACCTAGTCCTAACTTAATTGGTGAGGGATTCTGGGAGATGTAGGGTGGGCCACGGGAGCCATTTTGGGGTGTTGCCACCTCTCTTGTCTAGGAAGGTAACATCCCTCCACTACCTGTCCCCTTGTGATGTCACAGTGTATTTTCTATTCTCAGAGAATGTGTTAGTGGCTGGTAGCCTAAATGCCTGCTGTACACACCACACATGTCAAAACAAATGAGATGAGAGTCAGAGCAACAAACCCGATCAGCAACCTTGCTTGAATTTAATTAGCCTCATTCACGATGATGATTATTTTACAGTTTTGCTGTGGCATTTTTTCAATGTCAGAACACAATAATAGAATTGATGGATAGTACAATATGGCACATTTTCATATTTTGATCTTCCTACTCCACTCTTTTCCAGATGATTGTTCGGACATAGTCTACCTGTGCTAAGGATTGGATCTTGGCCTACAGACCTTGGTATCCTACATGAAGTACTATGTGTCATGATTGCAGCTGTCACTGTCTGACAAAGTAGTTTGCTGAGAGGTCCATTTGTCTCTCTCTGTGTTTTATCTCTCTGCTTATTGGATGAGCTATGAATGAGGAGTGACCATGTGGGGGGATCTTGTTTAACGAATGGTTATGAGCACCTGCTTTCTAGTCCTGAGTCAGGACAGTGTGGGTGAGAACACATTATTGGTGTTGGCACGTCATGTCTCTTAAACATGATAGATGATCATCCCTAAATGATCTGTCACTTCTGACCTGCAAGGGGAGCTGAGAACAAATCTCTTACGGTCCATGTCATCCCATTCACTTTTGAATTCATTGCATGTTGCAATAAATGAATTTCAGTAGGTGTTTATCAATGTGATGAAGATTGAAGACTCTTTTTCCAACAAAGTATAGGAGGGTGCAAATACAATTGAGAAAACAATAAGGGAGTAACAATTCTTACCGCAAAGGTAATGCCTTTCAAAGTAGGAATTTAAAGACACCACCATTTCAATGGACAGCCACCTTTCTCAAATGTCACCGTGGTCTCAGAAAACATTTAAAAAATCTCAGGTGATACTCTGGAAATGACCTGGGACTAGTTGTCTAGGTTACAATCATACATTTTTGCTACCCAGCACTGTAGTAATATCAGTAATGGGGTCTGTCTGTGTTTAATATTTGTCTGATTAAATCAGGAGATAGGGGGTGACTTTTCATTTTACACATTTGTACAATACTATCATTCTAAATGATGCATTAACATCCATTTCTCCAAATACCATTATTCCACCATTTGGAAACAACATGAAAGGTTGCCCAGGGGGAAGTTGGCCCCTGTCTTGGTCCTCTGTGACACCGCTCTCTCCAAAGTGTTCATATTGTGTTCAATGTTGACACTTGAGTTGACACTGATTTTTTTGCCTAATGGTTTTGACTTCATGGTGAAGATGATTGTTGACAGCGTTTGAAAGTTGCGTAAGTGTTCAACTGATAGGGTACAAATGTGAATCTATTTATGTAGATTAGGACTACAAATAGAACATCATTTGCATCTGAAAGTGAGATTAGCTGTCACTTAGATCACCTTTCATTTCAGATGTTTTAACCTGGCCTCTTTTCTGAAATGACTTCTTGGTGCAGACAGTCGGAGAGTATTTTGGAGCATCCCAGGGGACGTCACCTGGATCTAGCTGTTTGTCAGGGACATGGAAGGAGAGAACACTGATACATCAGACAGGAATGCATCTTTGAATTTGAATGATAAAGGAAGCTCTGATCCCACTGGATACATATGAAAACAGCATCTTCACTCTGTTCCTCTATCTTCCTCTCAGCGCATCCCACACCTCTTCACCATCTCCGCCGTTGAGTCAGGGCAGTGAGTCCAGCTGCAGAAGCTACGCTCCATAATGTTGACATGAAATTCTCTAAGTGTTCATTTATGGCTCTCTTCATGTCGTGTGTCTTTTTCTTTCCTGGTTGAACACATCAACTCATCTCTCAGTAAAAAGTAGCAAGCCATAGTTTACCAAGCCGTTTTTTAATTTCAATGTGTCATTTGTTGTCCTCAGTAGGGGGATATACTGCTTAAGTATCCTTGGTGGCAGGAGAATATCATTGTGTGCGTCAATGTGTGAGGTAAGCAGATATTGTCAGCATGCCATTAAGAGGGGTGTGGAGACACACAAGGCGTGATATGTCACCCACAGAGCAGCCTGTAACAGCAGATGTCCACTTACTGTGCATTTGCTCCTGACAAACAAATAGTCATCAGCTTTATCAATGACTTGGGCCTGAAGCACGTGTTGATTGATGTGGATTGTGGAGCAATTGTAATTTATTTCCCACACGTGTAGGCTGATTGCAGAGTTTGCAATAATGATTTTGTTTGTGTGTCTGTTTTGGTAAAAGTCAGCCACCAACAAGTACACAATCACGAGCATCAGGAAATGCAATCATTGTAATTCATAATTAAATTTCATCCAATCATCAAGTAATAAGATTAAAAGAAACAGGTGGGGAAATGACTCAGCAGAGGTATAATTATGCTGCACATAAATATTGCCTCTCTGAGTGTAGTTCTTGCTTTTATAGATCACACATTGTAGCAAATGGAAGTTTGCTTATCAGCCTTGGATTTGTGTCTTCAAAGACATTCCTCCGACCATTCCATGTATGATTTGACCATGTGTGAGTTCTTCATGGTAACAGAATCACTGACCGAAAGTGCCAAAAAAGTGAAAGAAATGTATACAAGGCACAATAGTGAACAAGAGGAGAGTTTCTGACAACAGCTTGATGCTACCGTATCACAGCCTATCTCTCTCAAAAGAGTAATCCTGTGTAATGAACGGTGAGGTTCCCAATGCAGTTTCCAAGCTCCAGTGGAACCAGTACCCACTCAGTATATGTATTTGTGAGTGTGAGTCATGGGACCCTAGCCATTCTTCAGTTAGGGGAGCCACAGGTCAGGGTCACCTCCCTCCCACCTCCCACCTCCCTGTCCTAATGTATGCATGGGCCATGAGGACCAACACATCACAAACAGGGACAGATTCAGCCAGACCGTTTCGTTCAGTCTAACCCAATCCCAATCAAGAGGTTTATGGCAGGCTGAAAGCAAACAACCATTTTGCACGGTGCCATTCTGATTGAGCACAGAGGAGGTTTACCTGGCTGCCCATCGTATGAACCTTTGCAGGTGATGGAGTCTGTCCTCTACAGGGAGATGTGCGGGGGAAAGGGTTTTCGATGCAGTCAGAACATCGCTCTTGGACGTGTTTATTCCAAAGTTCTAGAGTGTGAGGGATGCACGCCAGCTCTGGTGGGAGATGCCCATGGCAGCGTATGGTGACATCTCTGTGTACCAGCCAGGCAGCAGGTGTCATGAGTCACTGTGTGAGCCAAGCCATGCCCCTTCCTCTAAGCACCCATCTGCTGGGGGACGAGCACATAGAAACAGGGTTTCACATGCGCATGACTAAGTGGGGCATCATATTCATCGTGTGCAGTCAGACCTACAAGATATCTCAGATTGTACAAGTGTAGGTCATTGAGTTTTGACAAGACATGAGCAACAGCATGTCCTTAAAACTGTCCCAATAGGAGTTTTAGATAATTAAAATACTGTATGTGTTTTCTGAACCCCTGAGCTATTGGTGGAAACAACATATGAATGTTCATTTGTGTTTACAGAGTAAGAGACAGCATTTGCCGTGGCACATTTAAAAGCTCTTTAATTAAGCGACACCTTTGTGTGATGATGAAATTATAATTTTCAAAAGCCTTGGGGATCTTGTAATTTATCTATTTTTTCCCAATCAGTGTCAGGTATTTGTTTACCATCAGGAACACGATAATCAGCCTCAAAGCATTTTCCATTCAAATTTGTGTGTGGGAAACTGTGTGTAACGATTGTTGCTTAAGGTGGTAGGTGTGAGAATAACTGAATGGCTCAGAGTTTGTAGAGTTTTGTATTGAGCAAGACATCGATTCGTGGATAATGCTTTTAATGCAGTCCGTTTGATGGTGTTTGAGAGTTTTTCACAGTTTCTCAATAGTCCTTTGTTTTCCAAAAATTGATGGATTTTTTTCACCAACATGTTTATGTGTCTAAAATGTTACGAGCTTCACAGACGTAATTATGATTGTTGTTTAGTCGCTGTTGTTTGCTCTAGTGTGAGTGGCTGCAATGATTCATAGGGGGGAAAATAACAGATGTTGTGGGATTCAGTCAAGGAATCATCCGCCTGTCCGCCTAAAATAACCCTCCAATGGGCAGCTGTGAGGTGCGCCTCCTTGCTCAGGTATAAATCCCTTTACGCTATCCATGCAACTGTCAAAATCCGTTTTACAAGGCTGACACTGTGTATGCTTGCTTGTGTAAGCAGCTGTGCATATGTGTGTCTGTGTGTGTCCTTTACGTGCTAGTGTTTCTGTGGGTGGGAAGGCGGAGGACTGTGTGGAGCAGTCTCATGTCTCAGCGTGTATTGTACGTGAGAGTTAAAAAAAAACACACACTAAAAGATCACAGGTCAAGCTGGAATCACATGTTCCTACAGGGATTCTCAGGGCAACATCTGCTCATTATCAATGAATAGGACTTTAATCTGCCTTCAGATGGTTACCAGACTCTAGGGACCCCACGTCCACCCCCTCTACCCTTTCTATCTGTCTTTGATCACATTCTAGCCAGGCAAACCGTTCCAGGGTTTCAGTGCGGAGCGAACGAAAATGTTTCTCACTTTGAAAAAAACGAATAATTAGAAGACAACGTAACTCTGTGTCGTGCTCACCTTAGGCTACGCAGACTTACATGTGGATTCTCCCTCCTTCACTTAAAAGTGCATTCTTAAAAACAAGTGTACTGTACGTATGCCAGCCCGAGGGTCTTCTTCACTGAGGAGAAAGGGAGTCCTGTACTTCCTGAGTTTTGAACACGCCCTCTACAGAGCATTCAACAAGGATTGCCTAGGCCTAGATATTCAAGAGCATTAATGCGGCTCTTCAAAGACTGGTGCTCTTGGTTGTTTTGGATGTCTGTTTGGGCTCAGGGACAGGAAGCAGAGAAATGATTGAGAAAAAAAGGGAAGTGATGCGCTGACACATGCTGTGCTAATTTAGGGTTTTTATCCGTCTCTCTCTGTGGTCTTGCGAGTGGGAGTGTGAAAGCCACCTTACAGTGTAGAACTCTGCCAAGCCACGAGGTTCCGTGAGATTGACACTGTCGCACAGGCTGACGCCAAGGGGTATTTTTGCAAATAGCAGGAATTAGGACACTTTTCAATTTGTCTTGCCAATCACGTATTCCAACGAACATGTTTCGTCTATAGCACAACTTCTTCCAAACTCACACAGTTTATATTGGAGCAGTTTAAGAACGCCCAGAACCCAACATGTCTCACCAACGTGATTACAAATAAAGGGTCACCTGTCCTGTTTCTGATAAGGAGGGTTGTGAGGCTGGGTGTCCCCCCCACCTCTCAACATGCCCAAATCTGCTGGACAGAGTCCAGTTGCTGGAGTTGATGGACAAAGTCTCGACTTGATGGGCCTTACGCCACCAACAATTCAAATCAATGCTTTGCAATCACCCATTCTGAGTGTATTTGTATGTTGTCCTATTCCCCACAGACATTATTTAGTTACAATAGAGGAAAGTCAGGAATGTGGTAGATGTGGTTGATGTTTCATCGTTTACATTTTGTAGTCATACTGTAGAGTGCAGAAACATCGGGTACCTAGAAATTGTGAGCCCCATATGGCTCCTTTGGCTTTCTTTTTTTTCGCCCAACTGTCATCCACATTTCCACACCACCTTCTTTGTTGTTCCAGAAATAACCCTGCTGTGAACTATGTCATTTCCTTTTCTTACTTTGACACACTTGTATCGACTTTTATTAACAAGTGTGTTCCTGTGCAGAGGGGGTTTTGCCTTTGTGTTGCCCCTGTCTATTTTGAACCTGTCGGGAAAAGACAAGCAGTAAAAGGAGAGTAAATGACTCAATGACAGTGGCTGTATTTTTGTAGTGATAGGTATCAGGTAGCTTGAAGGAAGGAAGTGCTTGGGGGGGGACTATTTTGCACCAGCGCACCATGAAGGCCTTGTAGTCTGGGCTGGGTAATTGTTCAGAACAAACAAACCTCTCAGATATTCTCAGACACCAGACCTAGGTTGTTAATTAGAACCAAGGAGTCTCTGTTATGCAGAGATCACTCCTTGCTTTCCTCTGGTTCTGTTCACTGGGGATATCAATGGCCCTGTCCTGAAAATGAAGGGGTCATCGGGGATCAAACTGTGGTATGTGTGAAGGTTGTGATCTTTCCCTGCTTGTTGCCCAAAAATTGTTGATGCCTTCCCACACTTTGTTATTTCTTCCTCTTCTCTTTTCCACGCTCTAATCTAATTTGCCCTGGGCTCTTTTTACCATCAGTGATGTTGAAATGCGCAGGGGAGAGAACCTGTAAAAACGATTCACCTTCAAAGACGGCTTTTTAGAGCATGAAAGTGCTGAAGCAATAATATTGCTGTGGGAGAAATGGTGTGTATGCGGGCATTTCAGTGCATGTGTGTCTGTGTGTGTAAGTGTGTGTGTAAGTGTGTATGTATTTGTCCAGAACAGGCCCAAGGGTTTGATGCCACCTGACTTGAGCCTGAACTCTCAGACCATTCATGTGGCTGTTGCAACGGACACATTCGTTTTCACATCATGTACCAACCACTTCCAGTCCAATCATGTGGTTGCAAGATGATTTAGAATGAGCAGTCAGGAAATTCTTCAGTCAGTAGCAGGCATTGACCATTCATATTAGATAGAAAAGTGTGAAGCTAAACTGTTAGGTGTTTACTTTTGGCTTGGTTGCTAATACGAGACAATTGGCTGGTTTTGTTACAGCAGGAGATTCCTTCTGTGCATTAACAGAAGTGTGAACATCTTTTAGAGGTGCGCGAGGACCATGGTGCATGTACTGTAGGTTTACAGTGGGCGGTACGTGTGAGCTGTGTCCTATATAAAGCTCTTTTGGGCTTCACAGATTCATGGGTGTTCTTAACTAGCTGGTGAGTCAGCTCTCTTCCAGGCTTCCACATGATGCAACCGTTCAACACCATCTAAGATTCGAATGTGTCTATTTGTGATCAGTATAGCTCCCCGCTGCTTACAAGGAAGATTATATTGACTGAGGAGGAGAGGGCTTACCTACACATCAAGCACTGGATTAAATGGTTGCATAGCTCTTGTTGTTTTTGGCACAGGGCCACAGTCAGTCTTTGTGGTGAGTTTTTGGTTATCAACAGTAAGGATTACCTTGATGCAGGTTTATTTTAGAAGCACCTAATATGTATGTGGCCCGAGGCTTAGACATAGCATACTTTGGGTGCAGAAGTTGCTGAAAGTAATGACTTTGACATGCAAATGCTTTCAAACATAAAAGCCCTCAGGGCTTGGAAAGAGGAGCGTAGCGGAGAGAAAAAGTGGCTGTGAAGCTCAAACACCTTCAACGCAGCTTGGCTGACGACAACAGGTTTCCAACTGATAATGGTTTGGTCTGCAGAGAGTAGCTGTCATGTCACTTTTAATTCTGCTCTCATTCTCTCCTTCCCTTTCTCCTTTTTCAAAGCTCATGATTGCCATATCATGGAGATAGATCTGACAGCCTTTCCTCAGACAATCTGAAGTCAAGAACGCCACCCCTTTTGCTGTTTGCTCTCGCTTATTTTTATTTTCTCTGAGGAAATGCATTGCCTTTCTGCTAATCATGTACTGTACAATTATGTATGTGCAGCAACACTATGCACAGGCAGCTCTTAGTTATCTACAGCTTATGTCAGTGTACTTCACATTCAGCTTTGCAGTTCAGAAGTTTACTTTCTAGTACTATATGATCTTGTTGTTATTTTGTGTTTGAAAGGGTTTTATTCTTAGAAGTCGCTTCATGGCGACTGTGTGTTTCCCATAAGTTTTAGCATAACTCATAGCACAGTGGCTCAGCTGTTTGACAGGACACTGCTGCTCTGGTTGGTTAGATGAAACTAGAACCAGAATGCCATCGATCCTTGGCCTGCACTCGACTCATTGACATTCCACAGCCACAGCAATTTCACACCGAGGACCATATTCATGATCGTTTCAAATGTTGGTCCAGACATATCCTGATTATGAATCAAATATTGATTGTGTCACCATAAAAAAGTCAGCAGGTCTTTTTTTGTCTCTTGCATTTCTGAGATAGCCAAGAGAATTGCACCTCTTAGAAAGGTTGAATCCACAGCACATAGCCTTGGCATTGTTGATCATACATGTGTAGGATCCCAGAGTCCCTTTGCGAACATAGTCCCAACAGTCATACTTTACATTAGAAAATTAGTCATGGATTTCAGCCTCATTCTCTCATCTGTTTTGTGGTCCACCTGTGAAATCCCTGTGACAGCAGCAGGTGGTACGTAGATGAAACTGAAAAACGATCCCGTTCAGATGGTCCAAGCAGCTCTTCAGTCACTTTTAATTTCTGATATATCTGATGTTTTAAAAATGCATAGATGTGCTACTTGAAACAGGTGTTCCTGTGATATAAACAGATTTGCAAAAATGAAAAACAAGTTAAAAAAAACAAGTAAAAAACAACAAATATTCCATGATAAAACTAGTTCTCATCTAGTGAAGTAGGTTGCATGTGATGGTTATGGTCCGGTTTTTAAATACACCATGGGTTTCGATCAAATGAGGATTAACTTCCCACAGTCTACAATAACTTCCCATTAAGTATAATCATTGATCATGTCCCTTGGTTTGTGTCAGACCAGCCAGAGATTAGACTGAAGCAGCAGAACATCAATATGGCCTGTTTTGATAGGCTAGATGAGCACCAATAGGATTGTTGTAGAGTGTTTCTCCACGGTTTTGTTACATTTCTGGGCCTTCTATGTATAATATCTAAGATCTGCGTGTTGACCAGTACATTTGTACACCTTAAATGACAGATATAAATTAAGCAACATCTAAATGTGTACCACTTACCCTAAAAACGTTTCCATTAAATAGTTTGTAGAATATAGGCCAACAAGAAAGCAACAGTACTTCATAAAAGTGCTGGCTAACAGATATTACTTTTCAGTCTTTCAATCAAAGATTACTTTTCTGAGTCCTCCCTATCAGCTTTGTTTTTCCAGAATCCAGGGCGTCTTTCCTCTGTCAATGCAGTCTGTCAGTTCTCTGCTTGGGTTTATCCAGGTCAGTTGTGTATCCCCTATCCATTTCACTCAAAGTGCACAGTGAACTCTATCTGATGGAAAAAGGAAAGTCTTATTTAGTCTACTAACTATAGGGGAAAAGCAATATTTGGATATCTGGATAGCTGAACAGTGACATTGTATTATTTGTCCACATGGCAATCTAGATGTTGTTGTTAACGTACAATACTGTATGCATTCTAAACGATTCATCATTGGGTTTTCAAGTAAATCTACCACAGTGAGAAGCTGTGACTATTCGAAATTTAAATTGTAAAGACAACATTTTCCACAGAAATTGAATTTCAGGTATTGCAAAGGATATTAGAGTCTGCAGCTATATTACCAATATCTTTTTTAGGATTTATATTACTGATCTACTAATGTTTCAAAACAGGATAAACTATCCACTGAACCTTATTTTACTGGGAAAAACAACTAATTGGGTTTTCAGTGCATTTTTGCGGCAAATAAACAGATACAATGCGTGGTAAGGAGAGGTGACGACAGAGCCTGTGTTATTGCGTTATAGCCTTGGGCTTCAGTTCCATAGTTAGGAGAGAAGAGAATCAATGTCACTAGAATAACTAGGTCAATAAGAAAATAATGATGTGCCATAGGAATGAAAACTGTATCTGTGAAAAGTTCCCTTTCTTGGACAGATATTTTGGCATCCAGTTACAGGAGTGGTTCAGGCAGGAGGACTCAGTATAAGTTTACTTGATGCTTTATTGCACACTGTACAATACATTATTGTACATTTGGTTTGGCATTGTGGTTCTGCTTGCATCGGCTCCCTGCCGCACCCAACGGAGACACCGTCTCGACCTCCGAGCAGAGAGCAGCTACGCATACCCCCTACAGGAAACAGGAAAAAAGAAAACAAGGGAGGAGGCCGGGGAGGCGGAGGCAGCAGGATGACTGATGTCTATGTCGCACTAGCAATGCATATGCCGGGATACCCCGCTTTATACCCCGCCCTATTAAGACGGAGTACCCTGCACGTAATATGACGCGCTGCGGCTATGTCTCGCGTCCTCCTTCATGAACCAGCCTTCGCCCGATTTTGGGACAATCACTCTGTCCTCTATCTTTGATGTCCTTGTCTGAGGATCTCTCCTGACAGGTCAAGCTCAAATGTTTGCCAGATATCTGGTCGAGCTGTACTACAATAAAGGTCACCATCCAAACTCCTTCCCAGAGTTGACAATCAATGTACTTTTCTCTCATCTCAATATAGCATTGGTGTGAAGACCCCTGCTGGGCTCCTGCCTGCTTCTCATCCATCTTTGAAATATATTTCTTTTTTCACTGAACTTCACCGCATGAAAATATCAATTCTGACAATCCCTGGGCATAATTAATGTCTGTCCGCTCTAAAGGAAGAACCGTTGGAGTTTTTAGCTGTAACACACAAGAGACATCACCTTCTACTGTCGGCAGTTACCCATTCAGCCATAAAAACATGGACTCTCGTCTTTACCTTTTATCCAAGCCTTTCTTTGGCAAAGCTGTCATCATCCCAAACCACACCTTTGGAACATTAGGCACACAATGAATAATTTAGCTCTCCTGCATGTTGCACCAAGCAGGACATTCTGCAATCTAAAGCATACGCAAAGTAATCTCAAACCTACGGCAAGCAGACTGCATGACTGTTGATAAGTAAACACTCTTTTACACTCTTGTGTGAACCAAATTGTAGAGTGTGCCCTGTTGGCCTGTCATCTTGACATTATTTTTTCCTTCCATAAATGAAAATCACTGTTCATCTTTTTCCAACTAGAATAATACGCTAGTACTGTACATCTGTTGTAGTCAACCGCTGCACTAATTAGTTAGTTGTTAACTGTTAGTTGTTAATGGGATCTCAGTCTGCAACATATTCGCACCAATAATATAATCATATCTCTCCTAATTCTCCCATTATCATGCCACGTTTTGGTGTTGCACATGTCTCATATGTTGAAAATGGCTGGTGTGTGTGTGCAGGCTTTTATACACTGGTGTCAGAAACTACAAGTACCAGTATGTGTGTGCAGCACGGGTAGAGAGGGGGATTATATTGTTCCGCTTTGTGCCAGGAAGGTTAATAAGCTTGGCAGTAGTAAAGGCTGGACTGCAGTTTGTGAAATAGACTTGTTAGCAGCAATGAGGAGGGCATGGGAAAGGTAATTCAATCTCACATAGAGTTTAAAAGCAAGCCTATTACACCAGGCCTTGCTCCTGGCACTGTGGAAATGACTGGGACACTACCTATGGCCTGTTCACTCTGTACCAGATGTAAGACCTCCAGGAAATCAAAGAGCTGTGCTTTGAGTGATCTTTTTTTTTCTTCTTTTTTTTTAACGATGCCTTTTGAACGAGGCTGTAGTTAACGTCCTTATCATCAAGCAGTCCCACTCAGCTTTAGGTCGATCTCAAGGATACAGGCGAGACTAAATGGTTTGGGGTTAGGCCTTTCTTGACCTAGTTCTACCTCTGTTGTGTATTCAACAACCACTGAACCTTTTTTGTGGGACTCCCATTTCTAGGCAAGACGCAGATGAATACTGTACCTGTTTTTGATTGCATTTGTGTCCAGCTCAGGTGCTTTCTAATGACACTCTGACACTGAAATACTCGGCCTCTAACCTGGGTCCTCCTACAGTGGGTCCAACTAATGTTTACATTTCGTTGTTGAAAACACACAAAGTACTACTAAAACACTAGAAATAGGAATAAATATATTATTAAACATTGTTGCTTTATTCTGAGATCGGTTATGCAAGCCACAGAGCATAACCTAGACAGCTTGGGGAAAGTCTGGGCAGGAGCCCATGGTAATGTCATGTTGATAGGGTTGTTAAGCTGCCGGTTGGGTAGACTTAAGAGGAGCAATCAAGTGTCGCCCTGTCACATCTTCAACTGCATGCCAACTGCATGTTGCAAAGAATGTACCGGTAGTCAGGAGTCAAGTTGAGGCCTAAAGACTATCATTACTGACTGCCAGTTTTCAATATGAAAAAGCAACATTTGGGCCTGTCACATTCGTTTTCCATGGGAGATCAACATGCCATGGCTAATTTAATGGCTTCTATTGACAGCACATTTGAGAACACCAACTGTGGCAACTGTGCAAATAAGCTTTTAGACTCTGACCCACTCAAACATGATTGCCTCAAAGTAAATGTAAATGTGAAGTGAATGCAACTAGTATAATTAGGGCCTACAGTATATTGATGGTAACAGCGGTGCTGCATTTGAACAGTGAACAGGGGCCATGGATGATGATGAACTAAATTAACTACATTTGTATAGTAGCTTCATCCTGGAGAGAGAGAGAAAAAGACAGAGAGAGAGAGAGAGGGAAGAGACACTTATCTCTTCAAATGAAACAATCATTTTGTTCTGCTGCCCTTGTTGCCAAGCCCCAGGCTATCTGCCAGCCTGTAGCTCTAAAATGTGAAGACTCATATTGGTGAGAAAGGCATAAGCAGGAATGGGGGAGAGTTGGACGTAACAGTGAATGATCTGACTCTCAATTCCTGTCATTGAGTTGGGGATATCAAGCCATAAGAAATGGTCCTTGCTCCCAGGAGTGGGGAGAAGGATTCATTGCAGATGCTGATATAGTATGTTCACTGTCAGACAGAATAACAGAGATTGCAATACAAAAATGAGTATTTATATTATTCTGGGACTACATTCCTATATTCATTTTTTGCTGAACACCAAATATGTTTTCCCTCGAAGAAGCC
This sequence comes from Mallotus villosus, assembly GCA_903064625.1. Taxonomy (NCBI): domain Eukaryota; kingdom Metazoa; phylum Chordata; class Actinopteri; order Osmeriformes; family Salangidae; genus Mallotus; species Mallotus villosus. The sequence continues at coordinate 493,896 of CAEFZP010000321.1, forward strand.
TGCTGAAATCCTTTGTCAATTCTCTGGGTGAATGGTAGTGTGCTGCATCACCATTTTATTGTTTGTGTTCAAACTGGAACTCTGTCACCTTTTATTCTCAGAAACGATGCTGCTCTCTTCCAATAGAAAAGAATCCCAGCAGTATTTCTTCAATGTACAACCAGAAAATAAGAGAGTAGCCTTACAACCTTGGAACATTGTAAACAATTTTTGGATCTTGAGATTGAACTCTGTGTATGTGCAAAAATAGCTGTGGAGAAAAGCGGAAAAAACATCTAACAGTCTGTACTAGTTTCTAGTATTCACCTGTACAGAGCAGCCTCAATATAATTGGCAAATAAACATACAGTATGACTGCACAAAATGTACAGGTAAGAAAACAGAAGTATTTTGAAGTGCCTCTGAGAGCGAACAGATTTTCATGACCTGAAGGAACTGGACCATTTCAAATATTAATCACCCGGACCTTAATTATTTAAAACCATTCTCAACAGAATAGAACATTTTGCAAGAAATGACCACAGTCTGGCCTACATGTGGGCCTCCAGGTCAAAAGGAGTGGTCTCTTAACAGCCCATTATACGTAGAAAATGTGTTTCAGTCAGCAATTGTAGTCTTCTGTAACTGATATTGGCTGGGTTTCCCAGATTTGTTAAGAAGCTCTTAACGCTAAGAGCTTCTTAAGCGCGTTCTAAGAACGCTTTAGAACGCTCTTAGAACGCTCTTAGAACGCTCTTAAGAAGCTCTTAGCGTTAAGAGCTTTTTAACGAATATGGGAAACCCGGCCATTATGAAGAGTAACCGGATATGTAGGCCCTTGATATGGCATAGTAGGCAAACTGTGCACAGTAGCTCAGCTGAGGCTCTATAAACACTGGTCAACACTATCTATCATAGAGCCCTTCGTCATCTTTGGATGAAAGCACGTGACATTGTTTAAACGCTGTGAGTAATCACCCCATTTGGTGTCCAGAGAGGAACGATTCAACCATTTCAACCTCCCCATGTTTTTTTGTTTCAGTGCTGTGACATTTCAAGGGAAATGACAAAGCTGTTCCTCAACCCCCCAATCAAAGCTAGTTTAGGATCCTTCGTGAGCATTGGCTCGCACCGGTGATCTGTGTCTTCAACCACCATGACAAATATAGTACCCCCCAAGGTCTGCAGGCTTTGTTGTAGCAGGTTTTGTTGAAAAGACATGTTTACATTGTGAGAGGAACAAATCCCATTCTACAAAAGTTTAGAGAACTACGAAACCCAACAACTAAATCCCTCAATCTCTTCATGGTCTATGTCTGTATAGGAGGAGACTACAGAATGTGCTCTTCTTTGTGATTGTACACTTACATCTCTACACACGCCCAAGACAAGCCCTATAGAACACAGACAAGCACATACGCACACTCACACTCACTCACACATACACACACCCACACACACACTAGAGATGGAGAAATGAATTATTAAGAAGGCCTACAGTAGTTTTGCTGCAGGAGAAGTCATCGTGGTAGATAAGACCAGGCCCTGTCTCTGCATTTCAAAAGGCCAACTGCAGCCCCTGCTTCTCAGGAGAGATGCCACAAATCCCCCCACAGCTTTGGGGCTCCCGGCCTCACATTGAAACTCTAATGAGGGTGGTTTACTGTGCCTCAGCGATGCTGACTGCTTACAATGACTCATTGGTCAGCAGCCTTTGGCTGCCTGCTGTCTCAGCTCACTGTCCATTTACCGAACTCTCGATACTAGTAAGAAAATATGTATTTATAGGATCTTTAGCTCACGAGAATGTAATGTTGTGGCGGTAATTATATGCATGATAATAGTGCATTATGATAATGTTACGGTATGGCACTTGTGTCTTCATATTCCCCTGGCATTCAAGATCATCGCACCACTTGAGAGTAAACCTCATGCATGGAGCACATCTTCATCACAGTTGAAGCATCCTTTATCACTTAATTGACCAGAAAGGGAAATTCCCTTGCTATCTTACGAACCTATAACCGAGAAGCTTCCCAAATAGTTGAATCACAGTGTATACAATGCATTAGTAAATTCCTTTTCTTTTGACTGCTGACATGTACTCTTCAGTTGATGTCCTTTACGTAAATGCTCTAGTTTAGTATTGTTTTATGGGCCAGAGGTTAGAGGCTGAAGACTTGTCCTAAAAAAAAGCCTAATCTGTAATGTAGGTCAGCGTCTGTCTGCTGAAGTGACTTTGGAGAAGAGTGTTCCAGATCCAGGAAGAGGGTGATAGGGGGAAGAAACCACTCAGCCAGGTACTCACAGTTTCAAGTACTTTGACAAAGGTGATAAGCCACTGAATGAGAGAAATTGAAAAAACATCTCCAAAAAAGACCCTCCAACAAGTGTGATAACACTAAAACCTCACCATCCCAGTCCCAGTCTCTTAAATCATTACCGACTAGAAAAAGCACACATGAAAATGGAAAATTACACGAAAAATTAAGGATGAAGGCATTTTGTCCACATCTTTAAGTCTTTTTATATTGATATGGCTTTGTATTGAAAAGGAAGCTGTGTTACCCTCCGGGCCATGATTTACACAGCAAGGATTACGTGTATTTTCCCATTATGCTCGAGATAAATAAATACATGCTCTCAGAATGGGAAAAAAAGGCCATGACTGAAAACAAGATATTGGAACACAGACAGGCTGATGGTGTTTGATGATGGTTTGGAATCTGTGCTTAAAAGCAGGATGATTTTTTATTAAATTTGTCAGTCGTTTCAACCAATTGTTTAAAAAACAATTGTTTGCATTTTGTTTGGGTGTTTAACTTGGCTGTAGACTTTCTAGAGGAATCCAATGAAGCTGTCATTGGTAAGGCTAATTATAAGTCCAATACACAGTATGCACAGTCCACTGTTTGTTACATAATTACATTTGTATGTAGAATGAAATTATTTGGTGTCTTTGTCATGATTATGAACATGATTATTTATTACCATGCCACCATGTTTCCACACTTTTCAATGAACAGTGACATTAGTGTTGTCACTTTGACAAGAGTTAACGACTATTTCATTTACCCCCAGTGGATTCCATATTTCACCTTTTGGCCCCCTGCCATCTCACTTCCACCATCACATTCTCTATGTGCTAGGGCCAACCATATGGCCACTGCAGGTCATCTCAAACACCTGTTCTACATTTGTCTCTCTGACACAATCCTAACACGATAAATCATCACTACATTCAGTACCAAACCCCATTCACAGAAGAGAAGGAATGGCATAACCGGTACTGTCTACAATAAAGCTCTGAGGCTGCATTAACATGTAGTGTAAACTGTTGATATCTAGTATAGCGTGTCCATTAAGTCAGTCCAAGATGCGCACGGATAAACACCTTTCTATCTCAAACTCCTGTTTGGAAGGCCTCCGTACTGCCAGTTCCCTTTGTAAGGTTCTTCCCTGTTCAGAGCTTCTGTAAATGTGTTGCCAAGCCTCCAAAAGAGCGAGAGACTTAGACCAGCTACAGCCTGATTGGGAACTTAATCATGTCTGTTGATGGCTGGTGGTGGGAACCAAAGCCCCACTAGAGGAAAAAGTCAGGAAATAAAATGGCCATTCTAGACTGATGGCCTAGATAGCTAATGTATTCTAAGTGCTTTGTAAAATTCCTGCTTATTGTAAAAAGTCAATAGGGGATTTGTGAGATATGTAGGCTATGTCACTCATGCTGATAGGCTAGAATTTGATAAATTAGGCTGACCTAGATGTAAAAAAATGTGTTTTTCACCTTGCAGTTGGTCTGACATGACATATCCTATTCGTAAAACCATTTTCTTCTTCTTAGTAAATAGAGGTAGTACTAATGGTAGGGACTTTTACTGTCTCCAAGGGGATAGTGCAGCATTACTTTTTCATTCAATATAAAATACGGTTCAAAATTATACAAAAACATTTTATGAACAGGTTACTCAATTTTAAATAAAAAAGTTACCCATTCAAGGAGCAAGGTGAAATCCATCAGAACTGTGACCCCACGAAGACTGACAACTGAAAATACAGTGAACATACCCAAGGCACTGAGCATTGGATTCAGATTTTGAAGACAGAGGGATACACTGCAACAAAAGCCAAAGGAGGGGTAGAACTTCTGGCAGTTTGGGACTCAATAAATCCTCAGTAATGCTGTAGGGTGCAGCCAACTTCTCTGCCATCCTTTTCATCTGAGTGCAGAAGGGAGACTGGCCAGCTGGAGAACACTGGAGCAAGGGCAGCCTAGTACAAGGCTCTCTTCCTTCCAAGGACAATATCAAATTGAAGTTATCAATCTGGACAGATTTAGGTAAACTGTCTTCATCGCTGCTGGGATGGAGGACAGGAGGCCGAGAGGGATTCTTCTCCTGTCTCCATGCTGTGCAGACTGGCCTAAAAAGAGCCGCTCTACCTCCTCCAGCCTGCACAAACTTTCAGACATGGTGACTTTGAAACCTCCAGTTCCTCCCTACTTATCTCTCTCTCTCTCTCTCTCTCTCTCTCTCATTCTCTCTCTCTCTCTCTCTCTGTCTCGTATCTGTGTGTGTTTAAGAGAGAAAAAAAGAGCTAAAGTAAAGGGAGAGGAGGGGGTATCCTTCATTCCAGAGCAACTTTTTCTATATAACCAAAGCCTTGGAGCTTGAGGAGGAAGTCCCTGTGGAGCTTTTACATTTTTCTCCGCCCGTGCCAAAAATGTGTCATGTGTTTTCCTCTCTTCTCTGGAGAGAGGATAGGGTAAAAAATATGTCAAATGTTAAGAAATAGACAAATGATTGAATAAGAATCTAGCTGGTGAGGTAGGGACTGAGCATATGGGCACAGATTGGCAGGGCAATTAAGTATCTCAGTTTAATGTGAAAACAGTATTCCCATAAAAGGTAGTGAAAGCATTGGGGAGTGGAAGTGAACTTTTCTGGACAGTGAAGGGCATTTTGAAGAAACCACATGGGTACAAAAAGAAAATGGCACAGAGCTAAAGTCTTCATTTAATCAGCAATATGACCTTTGCTTGGACTGTGAAGGGCTTTCATGACAGAGAAAAATACCCTTGCTCTCTAAACACCCTTGAAAACATGATCTGACCATTCAACTCACCCATGTCAACAGGTTAATCGGATTATTTCGCCTATTTCTCATTTGTGTACAGGTGTAAATTATAATAACGGGCTGGGACCTTACTGTATACAAGTGTACATCCACATAGGCTTGTCCGCTCCAAGCATCCTGCAGCTCACTGTTGTTCAGCGGTGTGAGGGACTTGTAGCCTGTGTTTGGGTGATAATTTTTTGTTCCCTTCTCGTCAAAAGTGACCTTGGACTCCCTGTCTGGTTAAAGATGAACAGGCTACAGTTTGATTGAGATTTTTACCTCCTCTCAATTGTTTAATTAGGTCTGTGATTCAAGGACACTGGGTTGTACTGGCCCGTTTAAGTGCTTTTGATAACTCTTCAAGAGTGCAAACAGGTCCTAATCCCTATCTGTCTGTTCGCAAAGGGATTTGACCCTTTGAGAGCCTTTGCTGAGAGCGGTGATTACACTGCTATGACGATCATCCTAGAAGAACAGATCGTTAACCAACGAGGCCATCTCCATCTCCAAAGGACAAAGCGAGACTTCTCTCCCTGTCTCAAGCCTCTTTGATTTTCCGAGCCTTTGTCCGCGTGCTATGATGGGACAATCTGAAGGGCTGTGCAGTCATAATCCCCCTGTGCTTCCTCCGAGATCCCTGCAGATTGTGGACCAGGCTGCTGTGCTATCTTTTGTGCCGCTACAATAAGCTGGGATGTGTCCCTGTGCACTGGGTTGGGGATTTGAAGAATTCAGAGCCTTGGCAGCATCTTCTGGCCCTACCGGTGTTTATATAATGTCAGTTGCTCTCTCTTCCAGTGACTATGTCGACAGCCATCCACTTGACTGGTCGCAGCATGGCCGTGTGATGTCTCCTATTTTGTCTGTCTTCAAATGCTAAGCAACCAAGGAGAAGAAGCCGAGCACCTTTACCATACACAGGAACAGAGAGGAACCTTGACAGTGATTTTGTCTTCAATCCTCTGTCGCAGTTGATCGCGATACGGTTTAACATCAGAACATGGGAGTTTAAATTTTGAAGTGCATCTTCGCTGCATGCAGCTATGATAACGTTGTTACCAAGGCAACCTTTAATCCATAAACTCCACTACAGTATCCAAGTGGTACAATTTTCCTTTCTCCCCCTCGGCTCTTCTCCCAGACATCAAGGATGTATGTTAATAAAACAGCTTCTGTGGATATCTGGATTTATTTTGACTCGCTAAATGTTTTTACATCATCCTATAGATCTACATTTTACAACAGATAGCACGTCTGTAAAACAAAAGAAGCACATTCGGAATCTGTTTTTTAATAACTGCCAACATGAATACAAAAGTTTAGTATTCAAATGATTTCATAATGTCAAAACATAAAGTAGCAAGAAGGTAATTCCCTCTTCTAATACGCCGTGCATGTTTGAACTTGAGAGAGAAGCAGAGCCCTGGACAGCACCTCTGGAACTTGGAACCACTGCTCTACAGCTAGAAATAGAGAAGGTTTTGTTAAATGTTGAAGGTGCAGTAATAATTCTGGTTGTATAGTAGCTTCTACTATAAGATGTTGGCTATGGCATGTCTGACAAGGTGTAATCAGACATGGTGTGATTTATTGCAGCATGGTGCTGACTAAACAACAATTCTGGACTATTCCATAGGGCCTGAAAAGCACAAAATACCAAAATGTTGTGGTTCCACGTGGGAAAACCAATTAACCTTATCTAGCACATGTGCATGTGTGTTCAATCAGAGACACATTTTGAGAGCTTATCAGACCAAGACTGAACCTCAACCGAGCTGCGATGTAGCAGATGATAGCAGCTGTATCTGGATCTGTCCTGGTCTGCCCTGTCCACCTCAATGGGATCACTCCTCCTTCGACTCTACAGCTGAATGATAGGATTGTGCCTCGCCGGCCTCCCTTTCAGATCTCGAGCCAGCAAATCAGTTCACACAGCTTTAGCCTGGAACTGGGATCCCTCTCAAAATGGATTGCTGGGAACTCACCAGAGAAGGAGAGAGGATTTCACCTGAGGTCACCAGTTCTACAGGGCTTCATGCAACTCAAGTGCTCTAGTATGCATGTGTAGTGAGATACGTGGAGTACACCTGTACATTAAACCGTACTGTAAAAACAAGCCATTAGATATGTGAACAATAGTACAGTGAAAGATATTGTGACCACGACAACATCCATTAGAATGCTCTTAGTGCTGAGTCATTGTAATTGTTGGGACAGATTGACTAACCTCAGATTGGTGATGGAGGATGTGACAGCACACTGAGTATCAGTGGCTGAGAGCGGAAGGACATCATGTTTCAACAGATTATTTCCTCGTTAACTGATTGTTGAAAGTTGTCTGCAGTGGATTTTTGCCAGACAGTCCCACTGCAGTGCATTTAACAAGGTTAAACTGATTTATCAAGGGTTTGCATAGTTTGTTATATTTTCTATCCAGTTTATTGTTTTTGCAACATTCTTATTAACTAGGACATTTTTCATTTCCTTGTGAAAAGAAAGAACTTAAGAACTTAACCAGGACCCTGGCCATTCTGCTTTAGAGGGGGTCGACTGTAAGTCTGTAGCATACACATATTACTCATACAGGACATTACACTGCCATATGAATAACTGTTAACACCTGCATGGTATCATCATGCTACCATGGTAAACTGCATGTTACATATATATTTGGCTATTATAAGGCATTCTGCGACCATAGGGTTTTTAAATGAATGCTACTGATTAGAGGCTCTAGTCTTGGAAATACTCTGTCACTAGATATGTAAAAAACGATACATGTATTTGTTGGGCAAGAAATACAGACATTCACAGCAAATAATAATATAGCCCAAACAATCCAGAAGCATTTTTGTCAAGTCAGTATTCATCAGAAGGGAATTTCTTCTACCTGTTATGCTTCAATCAGATAACTAATTAATTTGTTTCCTCACCTGACTTTAGTGCTTTCTACTGTTTGCTGATGCTACATGCTGGCACATGGAAAGACACAATCAAAATACACACATTTGCATTCAGTTAAAATGGTGACAGCTGGGAATTCCCTTTGATGTTTATGCCTTCACACCAGATCTGCACCTTTCATTCCTCAATTAAGATAGCCAGTCACATCATTGAGGGCTGTGCCCTCCCCCGCGCCTGAGAGCATGGCTCATCGGAATTCTGTGCTTTTAAACAGCATCAATCATAAAAACTTTATTCATTAGCAGACACTTTTGTTCCACCGCGACATACAAATACAGTTTTAAGAAAACAGTGATAGCTATACTTGGGGTTAACTTTCAGACGAATAGCTTGAGGGCCATTGTGGGAAGTTGGCAACCTCAAATGAAATGATAGATGTCACTCAGGGATGCCAATTACAGGGGAGTGAATCCTCAGAATATGTGCTAAATGGAGCAGAACGTTCATCTTGGTCTGAATCAGACACCGGGGCTGCATGAGTGCACCACAACAGGGGCAATGAGCCATGTGGGGGCCAGGGAGGCCTGGCACTGGGGGCCCAACCAAAGAGCCTGGCTTTTTTCTACCTCTATTCCCCCACACCAATAGTGAGAATACATGTCAAAATGGTTTTACAGTGCCGCACCACACCAAAACTCAAGCACCTTGAGAATATGACCTAAATCCTTTGAGAGCTTTATCAGTGCATCAAAAACAATTTCTCAATCTTGATGTGACACAGGGCTAATGGGTCCCAGGGGCAAACGGTGGTCAGGATGAAACTCTATACTGTACTGAGGCTCTTCACAGGCAAATGCATGTGGAGAGGTTAGGGAGACCAAAGACATATTTTTGGAATGTTCTAGTCACCCAGAGGGATTCGATATGAGCATGACATGAAGTGTTCTCAGCGTCAGCGTCAAGTCCCCAGTGGATTCTCAGGGGAGACTTCAAAGAAAACAGAGAAATGTTTCTTCATACATTCTTCAAATGTTTTTTCATCTATCTAATAATGGCAGGAATCTCTGTCTGTCCATCTGTCTGGGTACGTATGTGTGTGCAGGGACGTTTTGAGGCATAGGACACCTATGTGGTCACCTCGGGCGCCACACTGCAGGGGGGCGCCAATTAGGCGCACCGTATTTATTTTGATGTTATTGTTGACATTGTGTGAAATGCGTGTATTGCTCTGATGAGTGGTTACTGAATATGAAATAGTCCTAGAAAGCGGATCGCTTTATATGACAAAGACCAGCGGACTCGTAAAAGTTTGCAAACGATATGTTTGCCAGGTTAGCAGGGTTTTGTTTTTGAATTAAATGCTGGTTAGCTAGCAAAACAACAATATTACATGGGTACTTTATTACTTTAACTTATAGATCAGTGAATTTGTCCAAACTCTGCCTGCACATTACAAATGTCCACAAACTCTAATTAAATTAACACCAAATCAACTATGACATTATAATCACCAGCTGCATCAGGGGCATGGGCACCACACTATATATTAATTTTTATAATGATATAATCTATAATTCCAGGAATCTGTGTTTTTGTCTGTGCCACTGAATCAATGCCCCACTGCACTCATCATGTTGATGCGGATTGTGTAATTTGTAAGAAGAATGCACTATTTTGAATGTGTCATTTCATCAGAAATTGTTTATCACACAAAGGGGACATGGCCATGCAATTGAATGATGTTATTGTGCAGGCAGATTTGATTTCCACAGGGTCCCACCCCAATGGTAAGGCACATCATTCGCTAATTATTGACAATCTCTATGGGTATTTTCAGGAAGATGACAGTAATTTACAGAGGCTTGCTGAGGTTTAATTGAAGCCATGGAGCATGTTCACAATCATGAATAAATTCCATGGAAACAATGGTATGTGCAGCCTAGCGTGCTCATTAGTGCTCCTGTGATTTGTTTGTGTAGCTGTCGGTCTGGTGCCGACCTCACCACTGAGCTCAGGCTTATCAGTGACTGCTGTAACTCTCAATACGACAGGCATTTAAGAAGAAAAAAAGACAATTTGCTCAAACAAATATAGTTCCTACATGTTTCCTTTGTGATGGGTGTCAACCGAAAATGTGTGAAGAAGAAGATGAAGATTGTAAACAACTTGCATTGTGGGCAATCAGACAGCTCACAGAGTGGCATTAAATCCCAGCAAAAGAGCTCTGCTCTGACAAGTGAAAAAGCAGGATGGTTTTATTTTAATCCATGCACGCTCACAAGAAACATCATCAGTGGGCTGTACAACCACCATCAGTAGTGAAATATTAAATATCTATAGCAATATTAAAATGAAGTACTGATCATCATGTTTGCTATTTTGCAATTTAGGGATAACTTGAAACTGATGCCAGATAAATCAGGCAAGCGGAAATGACTGACAATTTCTTTCTAGTTGAAAATAAACTGCCTAATTGAGGCACTATGCAAAGAGAGTTCATGTGTTTTTCGGATGTCTGCCTCCATTGCAAAGCATTTCATGTGCAGGTCCCAGCTGTGTGTCAGTGTAGAGTGTCTGCTGTGTTGTACCACTAGGAATTTTGAAATGTAATCTTATTGTGTGTGTATGTGTGTGTCTGTGTAGGTTTGTGCACTGCTGTAAATATTTAGGCTTATGTAGCAGGGATGGTGGTGTTGCACCATGACATTTTGTCAAACCTGCATTTTCACCATGTGTACAGTACTGTACATATGCCACACACATACGTGCAAACACACACAATAATAACAGTTATAATCCTAGTTACTAGTTGCTTCTTTCAGCAAGTTTACGTTTTCCAATATTTCGTGGCGGTATCACACAAGATTTACATCTTTGAGGGCCACAAATCGTTAATATTTGAACAGCAAAACAGCAATTACAGATGGGTTTGTTGTTGAAGATTGCATTGCATCGACAAATGAACTTATTTTCCTTCTCTGCAAAATGATGTTTACTTTTCTTAATTCCTTCATGTTGATTATCTTGCATATTTGTCAAACCAAGCCTGTAGTATTGATCTTCTTGTCCTTGAGCCATTAAGTACCGGTACTATATGCATTTTTGTCATAGAGGCTGTCAGGAGGCTGAGGGGCAAACAGATGAAGCCTATATGTGTCCCAGATCACTGCAACCTGGCTTTCTTCTTCTGAATCCTAACAACATGACCTGGGGCTGGAGGTCACCCATGATCCCCTAGGAAATGATCCGCACACATTCTGTAGTTGCCCATTTCTGTCACACAATGTATTGAGAAGATATAGTTGACATTTTACAGATTTCTCTGACTGGAATGACAATGTTGTCATTACATAGTACTGTAACTCCTTCATAGTGTTGTTGGGCAAAGGTTTGAGAGAGAAAGTGAACCATGTCCTGAGTGTAAGATTCCTTACCGGTAATTCCCACATAATCACTTTGTTTCACAGGGCTGCCAAATCTCACGCATTGGCCGTGAGACAAACGCATTTCAACCACACCTTGTATTTCTCACGCTGAGAAGACAACGCCAACCAAGTACCTAGTTCTGCTAACGTTGTAAACAGTAATGGACTTAATTTACATGTATTCATTTAGCAGACACTTTTAACCAAAGCACTTCCAAAAGAGAGCTTTACAAAAGTGCATAGGTCAATGATCATAAACAACAAGCTTTTTTGGCTACCCTCAAAAACATTGTGGGTAGCCAAAACATGAAGCCTACATTGTGATACATTGTGCCAGCCTGCAGTGCTCCCATTGGGAAGTCACTGGGATTGGCTCCTAATACCTGTCACACTCCTTATCTTCTGTCCTTGAGCATGACACGATGAACTGAATTCAAGCCATCTGGCCACAGGTTGGAACCAATGACAAATTGGCAAATATTGGCATATGTTCACAACATGACCTAGACTTGGCTTTCTCTGGTAAGTCAACAGTTCAAGGCCAGCTCAGGGCTATCAAGTCAAAGCCAGTTCAACATTTAATGCAGACAGCGAGATAGAAGTCTGCCTGAGACATGATAAAAGATACATGAGCTCAGAGTAAGACCTTCAGAACTGTTAATCATTTCATACACATACTGTTGGTTAGGAAAAAGCCAGCACTCTTGCCTGTTAATATGTTTCATTTACAATTACACACCTGCACGCATTAGGCATTGGAGGATTCAACTATGTAAGTCTGAGCTTATTAGCATAACAACCAAGAATCATCCTCACGTCAACATTTTCTTTAGATTTGATTATACTACCAGGGTACCTGAGGCCAGAAGGATGTCTGGTTTAGTCTTCCTTCACTGATCCCTTATATCCAGGTATTATTAACAGATATCTCTTTACTTTACCTTATATAAAAAAGTAGAAACAATGGTCTTCAGACATGACAGTAATACCAGGCAGTAAAAAAGATGCCTGTGGGATCAAGTAAAGAAATAAAAACAGCCCACATCACTTAATCACGCTCTCATTCAAACTATTAAATAGATATAAAGGGGTTAAGTTTAAGGAGAGCGGCTATCTTCCTGTTTACCTCGCGCTGTACATTTGTCAGTCTGTCGTAAGTGAAATGTAGTTCTGCATGGCTAGGTAGTCAGTGGGCCTGAGAAATGAACGCGGTTCACACTGATGACGGTATCATTATGAGAGCTCCCGGGAGACGGATGCTAAAAACACAGGATCTTCGGCTTCCTGCTGATACCTACACTGCTGACTTTTGTTCTTTAGGGAAAAATAATTTTCCAAAGAGTGGAAACAATAGTTAAACAATGGTTATTTAGTGTGATTCAAAGCACAAAGAAGACCGTAAATGGTTATTCACGGTATATGGATCCCATCCATATTAATGGCCCTCAAATCACTGTTAAAAGAATAAGTCTGTCAATTTGCAAAGTGATTTAGCACCCCTCTAAGTTAGTTATCCCAAAAATTCCAAATATGCAAAGCACTGCAAAATGCTGAACAAAATATTTAGCATGAATATTTATTTCTATTTTTTTGTATTTATAATTTATTTTATTATTAATGTTGAGGCTTGTTGTATTGTTTAAGACCATTTATATGTAAAGGTCTGTTGTCTTGGTGAAAGAAGAAAATAAACCGATTCAGCATCAAACGCTGATGCTGTATTTCCATGTGGGGAATCCTGCACGTGCCTGCACTGCACAACAAAGCAACGCACAGAATGCACAGTCAACAAGTTTTCAAAATAAATGTAAGCCTAGCAAAACATCGCTAAAGGGCTCCAAGCGCATTTATAATTCATTTAACACAGAAGTAGCAGCTTGTCCTCCCACCCCGCCATCTGCCTGTTGGCCACCAGCCCGCTCCTCAGGCCAGCCAGCAGGACCAGGTCGGCTCATAACCACGTTTTGAATGTTTCATCTCACAGCTCGCTTTTACATTTCCCGGAGCAGAGAAACACTGCCATTGTGGTGACACGGCACAAACATAAACAACATGGTGTTTTTCTCGAAGGATTCCAAAGTATTCCATTAAAGGAGGGAGATTTAAAATGATTTTGGTCTGCAGTTGAATTTTCAAAATGTACAAACTGAAGTTTTGAAGAAATAAAACTTTTGAGCAATAAATCCCGAATATAAACACTTAATACACATGTGTATTAAGCCAGAAGTGTTCATCATCATCAATCATAGCTTGACATTTCTTGTCTCGTGTCTATAATAGCCTGTTTTTGCAAATCATGCCCGATCAGTTTTTCCATTAAACTTGTTCTTCAAAGACTGTACTCTTCTCAAGACTGTCCTAACAGAAAGAAACAACTTGTGAAAACATGATGCTCTGTTAACACAACCAACACACCTTAGCCAACCCTAACTTCCTCTGATGCGGAATCATTTTGTCTGACAGGCCACTGATACAATGATGTGCACAGTGACCATTTTCTGCTCCTCAGAGGAGATGATTTGAAAAGAAATCTGAAGAAGAAGAGGAAAACAAATCTAACAGCTCCAAAACATTTTACCCAAGGCAACATGCTATCCTCAACTATGTAAAACATGTTTCCCTTTCTATGTACTGTACTTTGAATGTATATTCCTTAGTATGATTCTTAACCATCCACACGTGGATTCATATTGTGTGGTTCTCCGGGGAACTGTTTGTACTTCAGTCATTTCCATGCAAGGGAGAGAAACACTTATGTTAGAAATAGCATTAAATAGCTTTTCCTTGACAACCCACTCAGAGACCAGAATGAGACTGTAGCAGTAATGAATGACATTGCCCCATTTAAATGTTCTTTGTGTTGAATCCATCACATGGTCACGTGTTAGAGAACTTATGGCATCCAAAATAGTCAATGGCCCACTTCCTATCAGAAATGTTGTGTCATTCATTAAGAATGACTTCTAGGCTAAACACATTATTTGTCCATCGTCATGCCATCATTGACAATGTTTAATCTCAAGTCATTTCACAGCGTCCACGGGTATGATTTGGATCATCAGTCGTGGAATTATTACCATAAATAAATAAAGACACAGTTACGCTCCCCTGTAAGTATACACAAGAAAAGTTGAGCCAAGCCTTTCTCGACGTCAACACATGCCTTTCATCCATGCCCTGTTCCCTTACCTCTCTTCCCCCCTTTGTTGCAAATGTTTTGGAGCGTAGAAAAACAACAGATCATGAAGAATCTTTTGTTTCCTCCTCTGAAGTGAGGTGTCGTGAGGGTTATCCTGCACCTGCAGATCCAGAGATCAGTCAGTGCACTTTGGGGGGTTTTCATGAGCCAAATTATTTTGGAGAATTTGTTGTCGAGCAGATATAGTGCTGTAAGGTTTCTTTTTGTCCTAAAATATGAGCAAAATGAGGAACACTCACATGACCTAGCTCAAGGCTGATGAAGTGGTGAGATGGGACAGGACCATTGGACGGTGTGCCTGGTAATGCCAATGTCATTGACACAGGGAATTATAAAAGGGATAGCAGTCTTTCACACTGTTGATTTACAATTTCTTTCCTAGGTTTCTGGGTCAATTCTCAAGTGTCTCCAACTGAAAATAGCATTGCTTTGGGACAAAAAGATCCTGTAATAAGTAAAAATTCTAGTTACTTTGTTGAGCTTTAGCAGCAACAGGAGGAGAAAGTCATGCACTTATGATACATTCTTTTAGGTATTTATGATCTGCTTGATGTTGTCCTCAAATAGACTAGCTACCCATACCTTTTTGCTAGTACCTTTTAATCACAATGTATGGATGTTTGCGACACCATGATTGCTGCCGCAATCATTAGCTGGGTATTTTTTGCACTGTAAATCTAGCGTCTCAATGTGGGAGGCCAGAAAGTGTAAATGCCTCATTATGACATTGTAAAACAGAATGACAAAATGTCAGGTTCCAGCGTCAACACTGTGAGTCCACGTGCTTTTATTATACTTCAGCCATCTTTGTTCTCTCAGTGTTGTTTGAATGACAAAATCATGAAACATGTAGAAACAACCTTGGTAATATGATCCAAACTCCCAACAGCAGATCCTTATGAATATACAAATATAAGTCAAGTTGTCAGTTCTCAATTAGAGAGCTCACTATTAGTTTACTCAAAGCACCCGATTTGATCAAACCTTTCTGCCACAGGTTTTGGATGGAAGATTATATTGCAGGAAGAGAACAGGATCATTGTTACTGAAAGGTCAGTCGAGTTTCCTGTTAATAAAAGCTCCAGGGACATATTGGATTTGAATTAAGAATCCTCCCAACATCAGGACAAAGGCCTCTTCCCCTGAAGATAGATGAGCTGACACGAGTGTTAAATGATGAGTCTGGACAGGCGGATTAACTCCAGTAGTGGGAGCAAGATGTCCAGACAGTGGCTTTATTAGCTGTGTGTTGGAACACAATCAGCCTGCAGGCGTGTCAGGGACCTGAGATGCTGATCAAAGGGCTATACAGAAGAAGTTGGAACAATGGTCTCTGTTCTGCAGGCTCAGCACACTGTGCAGGTGGGGTCAGTTTTTTGTGTCACGCAGTGAATTGACTGCGAGAGTCTTTTCAGGCTCTTACAATACAGGTGAAGGAACAGGGAGTGCTTTCGTTTCGACTATTTGGTTTACCGTGTGTTCGATCTAAAACGTTGAAAATGTGTCGAAGTGGAAAACAGAAGGAGAGAAAATAACGTATGTTTCGATGCACACAAATGTGTTGAAGATAAATTGATTTATTGGAAATATGTTTGCACTGTAGGTGTGTACTTTACAATGGCGTTTCCCTTTTTACAACTTGCACATTATGACAAGTGTCCATTTATAAAAAATCTGTTTCTGTGTTCAAAATGATCTACTGACCACAGATGTAAATCCTTTCCCCTACACATTTATAATCAGGCATCTTCAACCTTGAACCCACAATGTACAGTCCAGGTCACCAGTACAATTGTCCAGTTAATAAGAATTGTTGGTGTTACACTCTAACGGTTAAACCCACATGAATACAACAAATGTCAACTACATAGAACTATAGCCTCATACAGGCATATACTAGACACAGTAAAGGGACATTTAAACAGATAATGATTATAACATTTGATTTAAAATGTTCTGGTGGTGAGTCAAACAAATAAACGCTAGCATATGTCATGTATCATGGTGACTCGTCAATAGTTTCGCCCATTTTTTCCCCCATTTCACAGAGCTTGTACTGCACTTTACTACATAAAGGACTTTTATTGTTGGACATCATGGCCTTCATGTAAACAAAAATACTTGCCTAACTTTACAGTCCATGCAAACTTTTGTCATGTACAAGTGCAATCTACCAGGCACTCCAAAACCCATTTTACAGGGTTGAATTTGTGCACATAGAATACAGTAACAAAAGGGCCGACTTGTTACAGTTTACATTCTGGTGATAACTGGTAACTCAGTTGATTTCTGTCTCCTGAACAAAAGATGATGATGCTGTCAATCTGTGTGGCAACTGTGGCTTTTTAAGTAAAAGGTCAGCCCTTGTATTTCTACTCAACATGACAACCTTGTACTAAACCACAGTTTCAACACAATAACACATACTGTGTTGTAGAACACTACACTTTTGATACACAATACAAATGTGATACACAGATACTGTATGTATGCCTTGTAATATTGTATTTTTGCATCACACAGTTGGTACTCTGTCGTGTTTTATTACATTTTGGGACAATGACTGGTGCAAAAATGTGAAACATATGCCTTGCATATATAGTGAATGAACAATACTGTACATAGTATAACTATATTATTGTTCATAAGACATTTGAATCTGCATTAATAGGTGTGGCAGTTTGTGTGATGGCAACTTACATGCAAAAGTGAAATAAGGTTTTTGACAACTGTATAGTCATATAGAGGCATGAGCAGGTTATGTGCCTTGGTTACACTGTAGGCATACTGTATAGCAATCTATTGTGTAATTACTGTACATCAAACAGAAGAAACAGTATGAATTAAGAGTCAATGCACCCAAAGTTTTTTTTTGGTATATGCGTGTCTAATTGATAGTTACTGTATGACTCAAAGTAGGTACTGTATTGTCCTCAAATGTAGAGAAACATCTAGTAAGTATTTCTAAAGACAATTGTATGTTACATTCACAGGACATTATTGTTTTTATCAAACGTGCCATGTGATTTATTCGGAGAACTACAGTGTCTTGGCCATATGCATGTACCTTTTACGTTTCTAAAGAGGTGGTGAGTGACGTAGGGTGCTGGACTTCAACGTGGTAAATGTATTTTTAGCAGTCGTCATGTGGAGCAAATGAATGACAGGACGGCTGTCTCTACTTCAGCCATTAGAGCCACTTTGTCACCAGCTGCCTGGCTGAAACGCAGGGAGGAAACCTTTAGAAAGTTGAACCGCAAGTGAAGACATGCAGACAAGGTGTGGGATGTGTCTGCATCACTTGGCAGCAAACGCAACGCAACACATGGCAAATTGCATCAGAAGCCCTTCAGAATGTCTTTTTTTGGTAAGCTCGGCGGGTATCTCGACTGTTTATGCATTATGCTCATGTGGGCTTCCCAGAACGAGGCAGTTTATTTAAATAGTCCTACGTTTTTATTGGATGACGCACAACTAGGCCACTTAGCTCCAAAATTGTCTTCCTAATGAGAGTAAGTGCATTGACTGGTAGGGGCTTACATAGCTTACTGACTATGGGCCCTATTTTGACGATCTGAAACGCAAGTATCAAAGCGCAAAGCGCAAAGCGCAAGTGGGCGGGACTCCGGTGCGGTTGCTATTTTAGCAGCGGGATAAATGACTTTGCGCCTGACGCAAATGTAAAAGAGGTAGCTACATTACTAATGGGTGTGGTTTGGGCGTAACGTGCAATAAGCCAATCAGAGCGTCATCTCACATTCCCTTTAAGAGCAGCGCTTGTTCCATGGCGGATTGCTATTATAACGGCGGATTTGCCAGGCGCACGCCAGCGGTTCACAGGTGACCGACGTTCTCGTCAGGACCGTAAACGATAGAGAAGTGATTGTATGGGAAAGGCAGAGCAGTTTCATTGCACTAAGTTGCCCACTCATGCTGCTCATTCAAATGTAGCCTATTTTGACATATATATATATATTTTAAATTGCTTAGTTCTTAAAATTAGTTTAACTGTTGTACTTTTGTTTACTTAATGTAAGACCCGTAGGGCCTATGTTTATTTTTTGCACCTTCCTGCCACAGTAAATGGAAAACCGAATTCTGATTCTGATGTGCATGGGAGAAGAAACCTACCCAAATTAGCTTCGGTTAAACAGGCGTAGGAGTAAATTGACACAGTTGTTACAATTCAAGTTCACATACATAGAGATTTCTCATGAACATCTTATTAATCATTGACATGAACGAAATGTAACACAGCTAGCCATACAATAAATCAAAACAATACGTAGTTTCGCAGGAAGAATACCCTGGCTTCGCAGTGCGCACGGACCAAGCTTGCGCCGTTAAAATAGCATCTGAATAATGCGCCATTGTCTTTAAACCACCTTTTTCCTGGTCAGTGGCGGAATGGTTTTTCGGAAACCGCAAGATAGCACCAAGAACGTTTGCGCCGGAACACGCCTCCTTTTTCGCTGAACCGCCCCCCGGAGCGCAAGGTCATTTCGACGTGCGCCCGTGGAGGGAAAAATCCGCTTTGCGCCGAGTGCAAGCTAGGAATGATACTTGCGTCACTGACAAAGTCAATTGCGCTGGGTGCAAGATAGGGCCCTGTATGTTTGTAGAGTTTGAAGAGATTTGGGACTCAAACATTATCTGACCAATCCAAGACAAGCATGTATCATAAACATTATTCCATTTGTAGTTATCCTTCCTAGGTGTAAAAACACAAAAATCATGTTTTCCTTGACCATCATCCGGTAATTTTAAGGGACGGTATAATAGTCAACACTTAATATTATTATTTAACACTGAATATTTCTAAACAGAATTATATTTAATGATACATCATTTGGGAAATGTCTTTCACTATGTATGTTAAAACAAAAGGATTAGAAGGGCACATGGAATTAGATAATTTCAGAGGGTATTCTCTTTCTTCATCCTGAGTTTCATATCATTCTACATCAAATGCTCCTCTCTACGGTTAGCTCTGGTCTCTCAACAGCCACAGCTGAATCTCTTGGACGTCATCCACTGTAGGATAATCGAAAACTTGCTGGCACCGTCAAATGAGAGGCCATTGTACCCTGGTTGAACATTGATCTATGCTACTTTGTCTGCTGAAGAATATAAATAAATCAAAATCATTATTAGCTAAGTTACTGGCAGTGACTTTCGGGAGTTAAGTTTTGTTTCAGGGTAAGGATAATACCAACAATGCATTGCTGAATTAAGAAAAATGCACATTATCCACACCATTACTGATATAAGAAAGTTGAAATTGGACATGTTTGATTAAGATGGAGCATTCATTTATCCTCATGTCCAGAAGGTCTTTTAAGGAATGTTTCTAAGAGCTATTTGATACGAACAGTATTGAATCCTCTTTGAAAAAGGCACAGTCCCTAACTTCAGTGAGAGTGCGGTGTATAAGAACACCACAGAACCAGTTTGGTAAAGACATGTTTTATCAGCTCTAAATGAACGACTATGCTGTTGGTATAGATATGGAGTTATCACTGTTTTGCAACGTCATCCCTGTCTCTGACATACATGAGCTTGCTTTTAGATGAAGTGCTGAATAACTCTCTCATTACAGTATATACAAAATGTATGAGGAACCTTTCTTCAACAATCAATTAACCCGAAACTCTAAACTGTGTTTAGATATACTGTAGTCCCATTGAATCATTCGATACGCAACATAATTCGGACATTTTACAGGCCCGCTGAGACGTCATTAAATACTGACATTTGTAGCCTGAATGGTAATTTGAATGATCAGAGGTTAGACTTCTTTGCTCACTGGTTTAGTCAGACTTGATGTGATTATTGATTGCATTATAATCAGCAATACAGTGATTATTTAAATAACCCTTTGAGGTGTGAAGCGCTGTATGTTTACGTAGTTCCTCTCAACCTTTCTGCAGGACTTTCATACATGGCAATCACATGCAGAGTCACGCACAAAGACACACTTGACTCCCTAAAAAGAGGGTCAGAGTCAAGCGCCGCAATTCGTCTTCCGCCTCTCGACCAACCCCTCGGTTTTGTGTCTGTCATTTCCCCGCTCCCTGTCTTGCAGCTGCGATTCTAGTGGTAGGTGTTGTCGGGGCCCATCACACAGTCACTTCTGTCTTGCTGTTGGTGACAAAGTAGGGTTGCGGGGGCATATAGTGCTGGCTACGCAGGGTGTGCATCTCGTTCACCTGCTCCATGGTGCAGTGTTTCTTAGGGTCAAAGGTCTGCCGCCGCCCCAGGGTCCCTGTGCCGTCCCAGCCCTTAAACATGCCCGAGGCGCCGATGGTGTTGGAGCTGTAGGCCAGGGTGTGGGAGCTGTGGGAGACGTGGGCCTTGTTGCTTTTGACCTTGTGTCCGTTCTGCTTGAGAGAGGGCTGCGGCGGGGGGCTATAGGGGTTGCTGGGCTCGGGCTCCACACGGGCCGGCTGCATGGGGAGGCTGCCCTTGGCCGTCATCTCCACCATGTGCCGCCGGTTGGTGTAGAAGTTCTCATTTGACTTCTCCGCTGGAAGGCACAAACACCACAAAAGGGGAACAGAACGATTAGCAAACACAGAGAACGTTAAATGTCTTATGCCAGCCTTGCTTTGTAGTTAACATATGCAGGTCATGTTGTGGTTATTAACACATGATTGTCATTCCGGTGCAGATTAATTCCGCCATGAGAATTGTGGTGGAGATGTTAAAAAACAAACATACCAATATGCCCTTTGCAAATGTATCGTCTCAAAATACTTACCTGATAGACATAATTTCTGATTAGGGACAAATAGATTAATCTGACTGGCAAGATGTGGGGTGGCAGTTTTAATGGGTAAAAACTGCCTTGGTTTTCAAATTGTTTGGTGGTGTTAAGTATCAGCACAATTAAATGTTGCCAAAGCTGTATTGAACGTCAGCATGCCTGAGTATGCCTGTAATTTATTTTTAAAAAGTTTGATCTACCTATTATCATCTGGGAACATGCTGGTTCTGACTGTCAGAGTATCATCTGGGAACATGCTGGTTCTGACTGTCAGAGGACGTGGACAGGCCTGTGTGCACACATCTATTGTATATGCAAATATGGTGTAATTCATGTCTCCAATAAAGCCCCGACATGAAAACAAAATAAAGTGCTAATTGGTGGCGAGCCCGCCATGTTCCAATGTAAATCCCCATAATTTCTCTGTGACATTTCCCATTTCTTTTTACATAATTGAATGTCCTACAGGTGACCTTTAATAGGCTCTGCCCCCAGCTGGTGGGTGCTGGGGTTGCTTTTGTGCTCTGGATCAAAGGCCACCATGCAGGAGACACATCTGAGATGAGAGGAGTGGATGACGGAGCCATGTCTCCTCAGAACAAGCTCCTTTCATACAGCCGATGAAGCAGCCTTGCAGACTCAAACCCACCAGAGAGACAGGGACACATCACAGGGGCTCACCAGGCACAACCCAAACAGTTTAGTTGAGTTAAGCTTCCTCAGGCTGTCTCCCAGTCCCCAGTCCCACCTCCATCTCTACCGCTCTCCTTTTCTCTGCCTCTTCAATCTCTTCATAAATACGATTTCCCCTGTCTTTGTTTTCGTTTTACCCTAATGATCGGTCTACTTGACGGTTCTTGGGTGAATTAGCATCAGCTGCGTCTGAATGTGTCACACGGTGTCTGCTGTTCCACATGCAGAATCTTCTGGTTGATCAGGGCTGCAAATCGCACTCTGACAGCTGTCATCTCTCTGAAGCTTTTTACTGGCTGTGCCTTTAATTGGATGAGACGGAATCCATAAAAGTATATCTGTTTCAGCTCCCCGCTAAAGACTATCAAATGTTACCATCAATGCTTTTAGACCCATCAAAGACAGTCAGTTTCTGATGCCAGTCTTGAATTCTGTTAATCACACCATATATCATGTGCTCTGGCTTACTCATGCCTCTTGAACTGTGTTCATGGTGTGTCAGCAAACCAGCTTAGTTTGAAGGTCCATTGGTATCAAACATGGGAATATACATGAATTAGTATGCTTCTTTTGAAAATGTAGTACATTTCTGTTTATTATAGGATAGGTTTAGTTCTGGTACTTGTAGTTCTACCATACATCATGCTCAATAACTTCAAGCATTGAATAAAATACCTCACAACCCGTAAGATGGGTGAGAGTGAAGGTAGAACAAAGGTCATCATTTCATTATACTATTGTCCGTTTTAATTTGATGATACTAAATTGAATTACTTGCTAAAGCGATGTGCCAAATCTATTGAATATGTCTGTTAAAAATACAGAACTAAGATCTTACTAAATCACTGAGGCACCAAGAAGTCTTAAACATGATGAGATTGTAAGTAGCAATTATAAGACCTAAAAACTTCTTACAGAAATGATTACATAATCACAGTAAAACCATTTCACCAACATCACCATTATGGATGGCTGTTTGTGGGGAATGTTTATTTGATGTGAGGGGCCCTGGGTGATCAATTATAAATCAATAGCCATTGTTGCAAAAAATGTAAGGTTATCTTCCTTCTTGTCTGACAAGGTAATTTTCCTCTCTTGTCCATTCTAATTTAGAATACTTAGTTTACACACAGCTCACATTTATGTGAAAAACTATTTTCCCAAGCCTTGCTTTAAATAGTGTCACATAAACACTGTCTTTCAGTAAACAAGCATTGGCATGCTAAGATTGAGATGGAAAGTGGAGATGAGGCAAAATAATAATTATAGCTGGCAGAACAT
Organism: Mallotus villosus; assembly: GCA_903064625.1. NCBI lineage: Eukaryota > Metazoa > Chordata > Actinopteri > Osmeriformes > Salangidae > Mallotus > Mallotus villosus. The sequence continues at coordinate 517,261 of CAEFZP010000321.1, forward strand.
ATCTCTAGTGCTTCGTGTGCTTTACTCCAATTCAGATGTGAGAGATGTGCATTGTGTTAATTAGCTCACATTTAATCATGTAATTTGTCTGTGATTACATGGGACTTCCACACTTCAGGAGCAAACGTTCTCTCTCCAAACTCTGTTCACAGTTCTGTATCACAATACTTGTCTTTGAAATTGTGAGAAAACGGATGCTATTGAACCAGCAATATTCCTCTTCTGTTATGAAGTTGTTTTTATTTTTAATGGACATACCTAATCTGGAATAGGACATATACACATTGACAAGCCTCAAAATAAGCATCAGTCACTCACCAACAGCCTTTAGGGAGGCATATTTGTTGATCTCCTTGCCAGGTTGCTGTTGCTCATAGGGGTGGTTGAGCTGTCCAATGGGGGGGGTAAGGGTGTGGCGGGGTTAAGCCTGCCATCATAGCTGATCCTGAGCCCACGCTGTTCATCTGGTTGCTCTCTGCAGGAAGACACAAAAAGAAAACATGAGAACCCATGGCCAGTGATACTGTATCAGTATCTCTCGCAGAGACTTCATGCACAGCAGTAGAAGCTTGGTACACCTTTACGTTCTTTGCAACATTTGCTAGTTTGTGTGCATAAAATACTGTAACTGCATGAAGTCATCAGCGTCATCATGAAACATGTATAGATGTTATATATATATATAGATAGATATATAGATGTAGATATGTGATTACAATTACAGACCAAAATCCAACCACCAATGGTAGTGCATATTTGTGAATTAAAACAACAGTTTTTACCCATTCTGTAACAGTACAACCCTTTTTGTGAATTGTCGCTCTAAGTCTAGAAACTGGAGAAGGTATCCAATGAAAGCTGGAGGAGGTGAACCCTGACAGTACCCTGTCTGTGTGGGCGCTTATTGACCCATCACGCAAACTTTAGTTCTCTCTGCTAAGGGCATCTCTGTCCACCCCAGGATACAAATCATTAACCATGGATCGCTCGTGGTGCTAGCCAGTTCCAACTGCGCTAATCCTCCTCCAATCCAATTTCTTTTGAACTGGTTTCCTCCAAACAAGCTCCTGCTGATATAACGTCCAATATCCCTGATGGAAATGAGCCTGGTGGATGGAAGGAAACGGACAATGTTAATTGTTCGAGCTTCTTGGTTGCGTCACTCACCCAGTGATTGGCTGTCACTGGGGACCCAGCTGGGGAAAGTCAGGACTGCTCTTTGTAAAACTGTACTAATCCAACAGAAGACATCTGCTTAATTGAGGGGTGCACAGAACCAGGGTAAATTGACTGGCCCCCTGCCTGCTGGCATGACAGAGCAGCCAGATGTCCCAAGCATCATTTTCCACTGCCCTGATAGCACTTGGAGGTCAGGAGAGCACGCCCACACACAGGTGGCCATTCGCGGGATGCTCCGTGCATCGCCACCTTAACAAACAAAGCAGAAATGTCCTTCCCATCATGGCTGCGCTGGTTGGTGAAATCCACACAACCCAAAAGTCACATTTTGACATTTAGCTGATGTTCAGTTTTCTTCACACATAATTACCAGCTTCTGTACCAGCTAAATGCCTCCAAATGTGAATGGTGACAGATTAGGATGTCCCCTCAAGAATGTGATGCTGCACTAGTCAACATCTCTTCCTCCTCTTCTCTCCCTGGCATCACAAAGCTGCAATGAGCACCAACCATAAGCCCTTGGGAGAGCAAAGTTGTTATAACACATCATGGGTGCCATAGCTTGGCATACTGAGCTGGCATAGTTAACCTCCAAAATTCCAAATGGTTAGTAGGACAGTGGTATAAGTAAAGTTTACTAATGGTAAAACATGATACATGATTGATCTTACGTTATGGTAATTTGTTTAATTGATAACACAGATAATTTCAGAATAAGGATGGCAATCATGTAATTGACAACTAAATGTTTTTGCACATATATTACTCTACAAGCACTCTATTTAAAATTCATGTCATAACCACAAGCAGTCTGGGATAATTGTCAACAAGAAGACTAATGAACCACTAATGACTTATTTTTCAAGGCAACAGGTCATCATTTTTTGCAGACATGTTGACTCTTTCACAGCCTAGCAGAGGAGTGGGAGAAGGAGGAAAAATGCCCATCCTGTTTACTTCTGCCCCAAATGTTACTGGGCAGTATACTTAATTGGATTGACTCACTTTCAACAAAACTTGTCATCATCCACTTGCTACAGTACAGTTCACACTGACAATACAATGCCAGACAATGTTTTGTCTGTTGACTTCCTAATCTCCTTCGAGCGTTACAATACCAAAATGTTTGGTAACAAATAAACATCTATCAGATGAACACTATCAGACAGATAGTGTGTGTGGCAGCAAAACCTTAATCACGTCACACTTCACAAAGGTCAGTGGAGTGTTTAACGTTGCAAGTACCTCATCCAGACACTTACTGTAGGTATCTAGTCACACAGCTACTGCTGCTGAGGTTGTTTGTTTCGGACTGAGGACAATGGGCTGAGAAGAGAAACAACACTTGATGCATGGGGGGGAGGGGGCGGGAACATCCAAAACACTCATGCCAAATCGAATGAAACATTCTCAAACTGGTCTAGGTCAGCAGAGACCATGTGTCATGGAAGAGATGTCAACTATCAAGGAAATGCCACCCGAGGTTCTGTTCTCCTCATCTTCCCCTGGTAGTCCCCTTTGTGTGGAAGTTAGTCATTTTTTTCTTGACAGCTACCTAATGAATATGTCAGTTCTAGTTATGCCTGTTTCCTGCCAGGTGAAACAGCAGGACCTGACTGGTCTCTCTAATCCTGAGGAACATGGTCATCACTGGATCTACTTTTTCCGAAGGCTGGCAAGACTTGTATTGGAAGTATGATGGACAAATTAAAAACACACATACGGCCAGTACTGCAGCACATTCATTCAAATGGCACCTGAAGGGTTCTACTGTGTCCCAAAAACCCCCACTGATAATATTTTTATTGATGTAGAAGAAATGTCAGTGTCCCGTTCATGCTAATTGAGCAGAGAATTTATGTGAAGAATCATCCTTCAGTTTTGTGAAATATATAGATCATACCAGCAAAAGTTACAGACATTGCTAATCCGAAAACCCTGTCGAGAAATTCTTGTGAAATACAGCATTAAAGAAACACATTTCCCAAAGAAACCCAATGGTCCCTGAGGATTCTCTGCTATTGGGAATAATTCAGGATGGAACAAGGGAAGAATGGAAGCTTAAAGTCAAGCTAGACCCAACGAGACCCTGACATGAATGAATGATTATTTTTGGACCCTTTATAAAGTGTATTCCTTGAAAAAGACAGGGGAAATTGGAGACTATGTCACTGCAACTACAATAGATTTGCCTTTAAAAGGGGGGACTGAGCTGTTTTGAAAGGGGAAATTGGGCATGTTTATTTTTTTTAGCAGTGTAATTAATGAAAGAGGAGACTGCACTGAGATGGAAAGTGGGAGGAGGGCAGAGAAAAATCAAGGTCATGGACAGGAGGTCTGAACCAAACAGAAAACAACTGCCAGAACAACTTCAAAAGGACTCATCTTTTGCGCAGATTATTATTTATACACTTTTTTGGTGAGTTTGCTATTCTAAAGGATCAACTTTTAGTTGTTGGGAGATAATTAATACAGAAATGAGGCTAATTAGGACCTCATTTCCCACTGGTCAAAAGGGAACTTTCAGTTCTGTGCTAATTACTTAAGAAAGGACCATGCAATTATCTATGTTGTCACATGAAAAAACATAGAGGGGATTGATGTGGAGGGGCAGAGTGAAAGCTGTAAGGGCTTTTTCATTCCATTGTTCACCTGAATTACCCCCATCCTGGGAATAATGGCCAATCATGGTGAAGTATAATCATGCGGACAGCAAAAGATTAGACAAAAGTCGAAGTGTCATCCATGAGTTTCAGTCCTGTTCTCTTAGAATGAAAACCTTGTTGTGATGTATCAAATGTATCAGATGTATCATGTGTGTTGCAACCAGGATCAGAAGCTACTTCTGCGATGTATCTCATAAGAACAGAAGCATCGTTCTATCTCTCTCATTAAATGGGTACAGCATACTAATTTGTGTTTCCTTATCTGCGTTTTTCATGTCTGAGAATATAATACATAAAACTCTTAACTCTGACTCTTAACCTTCACAATAGTGTTTCAAGAATTAGATATATCCCTTGACACATTTGCAGGTGAAGAGATAGTGTGAAAACTTGTGGTAAGGTTAAATACTTAAAGGTTGTTGCAGAGAGTATGAGAGTCAACACTACAGACATAGATACCTCCCCAGGACTCATTAAAAATTAACAAGTGTATTTTGGGAGCAGGCTGCCCCAAAGGAACAGCGCTATGAGAAGGACACTGTTGTCTACAGGTTACTTTTCCAACGGGGAATGATAATGATCACTTAACTCCTATTCTCCTAGATGCCTGTTAAAATGAAGTTGCTATAGATGCCGATGTCATGTAAAGGGTTTTTGGGGTGTTTTTTTCTTCAGTTGTTCCCGCTCTAGGATAGATCCTTTGAGCACAGGTCGGTCAAATAGATGTTGTAATAATGTCTGGATAGTTAAAGCAAGTGAAGGACATCTAGACACCTTTTTTAGATGTCCTACTGACATCCTTAGAGTGTCAGTTCTGGTCTGGTGTAATCCAGTAAAATCCCAAACTCTTAAATCCCACTTGGGTACCAGAATTGTATATTAGGTTATGTGAAATGTTTGATGAGAACACATATAATATGTACATAATAGTAACAGGACGCAGTGACCAAATTATAACCTTAAAACATAATCTGACTGACATTGTATGCCATTTTGGGAGTAGATTAAAATACAAGCACCTCCATCACCAACATCTCCAATCATGAATGTAGTTTCATTTGCCGTAGATTGAGTAATCATTCGTAGTTCGCTTTTCAAACTCAATGTTTGATGGCAGAGGTGTCTAAACATACTGTATATGTGTTGAACAGAGCAATGCCGAGGAATAGATCTAGGCCACAGACAGTGGGATCCAATCAGAGAAGTTAAGCTCTTGCTGTGCGATAATAACTGCAGATAGAGGCTGATTTCTGCCTTTGTACCTCACCTGTACTCATTAACTTACTCCTTACTCTGCCAATGTACATTCATGAGCTTTCCCAAGTGTTATTGAGGACAACATTACATTAAATAAATGCTTATGCTCATGGCTTGATTGACTAAATGGGTGAGTGGGTTTGACTACAAGTGCATTTTCACATCTATTACCTTGTGCTCAGAAAAATGTACATGTAAATGTACATCCCAGCACTGCATACTTTATGAATACATTTACACTATTACATTGTGTCCTTTGTGATTAGTAATTAACGTTGACATTCACCTATGCTAAGTGTACATTAACAGGATGATACTGCTTTTATGACTTATTCATGGTGACCTCATAGTGTGCACTTTAAAAACTGATCATTTAACATTTGGAGGAAAAGGGAATGCACCACATAACGATTTGCAACAACATTTTAAATATGCATAAACTATTTACCATTCAATGCATTAAATTTGGACTTTGCATTGGTGGGAGCCACTTAATGCCACACAGGTTGGTGGGGTTGTGTAATCAAATGGTGCTCTTAATGTGTCTAGTTGTGTCAGAGGTGCTAGAGCTTGGAGATTCCATGTATTTCATGCATTTTCGGAAGCAAATGTTGCTTGCTCTCTGCAGTCTAGGATTATTAAAGCAAACTGCTATTATATATTTAGGTGTTTTCAAAGTGCTTGAGCTACTTATTAAGGACAAATGCAATTACTTGAGGCAGTGCTTTATGTGTTTCCATGCTGTGGGAGTAATCAATTATAATTTGTTATAAATAGTGCTAATCAGCGTCTGATAGAGTTTGACCAATTCATTCACATTGAGCATTTTAAATACATACACTTTCAGCAAACTGATTTTAAACAATTTGACCCTAGGAAAAAGTGTAACTCAAATATGTTATAGGTAAAAGTATTATAATAATAACTATAATAGGTATAGAAACATATGCATTGATACAATATACATAAAACAATACACTCCTTTACACAAATGTGTGTAATAACAGCGTTTTTGTGATATCTTTAGCTTTTTTTAATCATAGCAGGTCACACATATATAGCTCCCCTTGTCACTCAGGGATTGCACGGCTAGCCGTAGCCAGTTGGCATCCAGAGCGGACTTTGTTCTCGCCCGGCTGACTGCCTGGAGAGTAAAAGAGCCCAGGCTGCCACAGGTGCCCTTTGCTCAAGCAGGGAGGCCTGAAGGAAACGAACATGACAGTGTGGGTGGCCAAGATAGCCCTGCAGCACACGGGATGCCCGCCACCCTAAGGAGAGAGGGAAGCAGAACGCAGCCATGTCTCTGAGGGGAATGTGTCATCTGTGATGGGTAACAGAGAGGGAGAGAGAGAGAGGGAGAGAGAGAGAGAGAGAGAGAGAGAGAGAGAGACCCTCTCACTCAGTGTCAGCTAGACACCACAACCCCTGGCTCACAGCACCCAGTTCAGCTCTGGCACGGTTACACCTGATGGTGCCAGACATGACAAACAGTCACAGCATTGTGCCCTGTGACCGTGTCTGTCCATCCAAATTCACCCCTGCCAACCTCTCCCCGAACCTGGCCCCAAAGCCAGCAACATAAAGCACAAGGAAAACCTGCCACACCTGCTGCTTTTGAAGAGTGAATTTCAGAGAATCCCTCAGACATATCCCTGCGAACACTACAGTATGAAGGAAATACAAAGCATCGCCTCAAGTACATCTATTCCCAAGGCTTTCCTCTGAAAAGTCCAAACTCTGTAGTGTACACCGGTGCATTGCGTACTGTAGGCAGTACAGTTAACTGTACAGACTGTACATCATCATTTAAGCCTGAGGAAATGCAGTTTTTCAAAAGAGAAAGCAAAAGAGAGAGACCAAGCCCCAAGGTGACATGTTTCAGGTTGTACTATTTTAAATTTTTTACAAAAAACTATTACAAAGCCACCTTTTACCATCTGTTCAAAACTACTGATGTGACCCTCAGAACTCTAGCAGCTGGGAATTAATTTTCAGAAAGCTCACTAAGACAAGGATGAGTAACATTGCTGCAATTTCTTTAACGTATTGTAACGTCTGTTATGTACGGTTAACAGCAATAATGTTACTTAATTTTATGTTGTGTTTCCCTTACCTACATTAGCATGATTAGAGTCAAGTCTATACCATGATGTCTTACAATGCAAAAATAACAGCAACAAGGCCAGACCTAACGTGGGCGAAAGCATAAATCAAGCTATTCTGTCGCAACCTAATGCAACACTTGCATGTATAATGTAATAACGGGGAAAGTTCAGTGTTCTTAAAGTATCCTCAAACCAGTTTTTTGAGTTTTTTGTCTTTGATATTGCAGATAATGATCATCACAACACCAATGAAAAAGACATCATGCCGCCGTCAACAGTCTACCATCAGTCACTTCTGAAACAAAAACATTGCCACATCCAATGCAATCCAAACCTCAAAGCTTTCTTAGAAGGTTCTGGCCCAGTGGCCAAATACCTTCTTTCAAAGCATGAGTGAAGAAAGTTTCTCTTTGTCTCACTAGTATTATTATGATCTTGACAAATCGTCCATGTAACCATTCAATCAATGGCAGATTAGTCTGCTCAGTTTCATTCTTATTCTTACTGTACGGCAATGGAAATTTCCGTAAGGGATTATCAAGATCTCTTTGATGAGATCTTCAGACATGTCATGTTGTCATATTGCACAAGACTGCAGTGGATTTGGAATTCATTCTTCTACAGAGAGGCACACTGGGACCATGTTGTGGTTAAGCTTTGCATATCATATGTCAATATGTCCGTGGTCAAGAGGTTTGTGCAATATGTCCCCCCTGTACCGTGAAGATGTTGATGTGTGATTTAATTTTCTGTGGAACTCCAGGATGGAGTCCAGAACAGATTTCCCTACGGGGACATTACATGATATCTTATCCTTTCTTATGTGATGATCCAGGGATCCAAGCTCTTACTTTCACCAAGTTTGTTTGAGTATTGCTTTCTAATAACTAGTATATATGGGGTGGAGGAGGTGCTCTTTAGACAACAGTGGTGGGGCTGCAGTTCCCTGGCTCAGAGGCTCTGATTTACACAACCACCTACCTGTCAACATGTCGGCTCAGCTAGTAATGAACTGATAATTATTCCAGGAGGGGGCGCGGTAGAAAAGAGAGGCCTCCGTTTAAAGAATGATTAATTATTCGCCTGTCATGGCAGCGCCAAGACATCGCCTAAATTCATTAAACAGAATGATAATTTCAGCAGAAGGAGAAATATTCTGGTTGTGAGAGGTGCACTGACAGGGTAGCGTAATCATCTGGAATGAGCAAAGACAGGCACAGCCGTGCCCAAAGTTCTTTAAAGATTTACGAGTTCTTCATGCTGTCTACCGCTTTCACACCAGGAAACAGGGTTTGACTCTGTCATTTGATGTTTTTATTTTTTGTATCTGTATTATGTATGAGTTGTATTTTGTCTGTGGGTTTTGATGTTGGGTGTTTTTTCAATTTCAAACAATCTGCCAATAAACCTGAACTGGGGCCTTCCTGGTACCTAGTAGACTGAAACCTTATTGCAGCCATGGCACTTTGCTGCATATCCTTCAACAAAGTGTTACTGTGTTGTTGGTGTTCCTACAGCATGTTGTTCATGTTGTGGTACAATGTTTATTTGCAAGTTTTGCAAGCTAGTGCTGTTGATTAGTAAAAGTCTACTTGAGAAAAGGTCTTTAGGTTTGTTATCGAGCATCTGTCTGGCTTTTTACTCAAGTCTTCTTCACATTGTGCACAAATACATTGCCAGTAATAACCAAGAAAGGCATGCGTTATTGTCAGACTGTCATATCATTACGGTGTATGGTAAATAGACCTGTGTGGTGTTACATTTCATGTACAGAAGCTGAGCAATGTCTGACCCAAGTTTAATCAACATACGGACCTGCACCGCCTCCACAGGTCAGTTAGGAATTCACTGAAGTAAGGCATTTCATTCGTAACCTACAGCAGTTTCCTATGTTGATTCGACAAGAAGCATTGCAGGGTTGAAGTTCCATTTAAAGTAGACATTCCCTCCGTAAAGTGCAATCTAAAGTTGAAGAGGGCTGTGGGGGGAGAACAATTGTCAGCACAATTGTGTGAGATCTCCATGGAAACAGCCATGCAAAGAACACATCCTGTATAGACAGTGTTAGAACTGCAAAATTATGCAGGGTCTAAGTTGCCTCAGTGGGGAAATTAATACACAGTCAAATGTCATGCATTCTGCCACAGCATGTTTAAGAGCCAGTTTGTATCCTACAACCTGGACTGACTACCAATGCCTGTCTTTCCAAGGAGATGCCATGCGAAAAGGTACTGATCAGTGTAAATTGTATTTAAATGTGCCTTCTCTGAGGCACTAGTGGACTATCAATGTTACAGAGCTTTCAGTGAAAAGTCATGCGAGCTTTGATCCACCTTGCTAGTCCTAGAGGGTAGAAACAGTTCTTAAGTATTTAAAATGGATATCTTAATGTTATTCACGTAATCATGACGATCATGTGAGCCATTAAACACATTTTCTGACAAGATAATGCCATGTTCTCTGTATATTAAAATAATGAGAACATAGCAATAAATGAACACGAAGCTGTCTCATGTGTAAGTCTTAGTGTAGGTGAGACCATTTACATAATGTAGCGTTGGAAAGACTGGTCTACCAGAAGCTAAGGAGTTAATGTGCTGGTTTTACATCTGTGGTAATGGGATTTATTTTACAGGTGTAATCCTGTACATGTCGGAATGGTGATATCCCAGAAGGTCTCTTCATGTTAATTTAGACTACTTTTAAGAATCTTTACTGGAGGACATAATTTTATTTTTGTTTTATGCAGCATTTTAATAACAACAGTGTTGTTATTTTTTAACCTATTTCGATGGCTAAAAGGGCACAGAAGTCTGGCTGATGGTGTAACTCACAACCTCATGACTTTAACTCAGTGCCAAGCAGCTTCAGTATCGCTTTGGCTCTGTGTAAGGGGGTCAGATGGCTGAGCGGTTAGGAAGTAGGGCTATTAAGGTTTGATTCCCGTGTTCTTGGGCAAGGCACTTCACCCTACTTGCCTTGGGGAGAATGTCCCTGTACCTACTGTAAGTCGCTCTGGATAAGGGCGTCTGCTTAATGACTAAATGTAAAATGTGTAACCTGACTCAAAACAATAACACGCTACCACACTGTGTTATACGTAGCTGCCATCAGTCAGATTTCACTCGCAAAGCACTTTTAACTACCCCACCACACACACACACACCATTTTCCATTAAATGGCCCAACTCCCTACAGTCTCACACTGCACTCTCCCTGTTATTTTTCCCTGGCGCGCAAGGAGACAGCTCTTTAGCAGCACAACACCTGAGTGTCAACGGCACCCTCTCAAAAGCAGTGACTGCACTTTCTGTCACTGCAAACAAAGATTATCCATTCCCTCTCTTGTAAAAACAACCTATTTCTTCATGAGACAACTCAACAGTGGGAAATGGGATACAAAAAAATCGATTCACACACCATGTGGAACATTCTTTTTTTCTGTGAAGGTTAACAAACCCTTATTCATCAAGCAGATCAATAGACATGTATTACTTCTCTGACTGGGATTCTGATGCTCAAAGTCTTTACACAATTCTCAGCACATACATGCAAACACTTATGAAGACATCAAGCTTTGATCACGACCAACGTGGGCATTTCTATAGATCAATAGATTGTGTAGTAGCAAACACACACAATCCCCCAAAAGTGAATGCCACAATAGACAATTAAAAAACCTTCAGCACACTGAATAACACATAATTTTGTACTCTGGAACATTGGCACATTATGTTGTGAAAAGTAGACCGCTGATAAGGGCTGAGATTACCTGAAAACTAGCTCCTTGTGCACTCACCCACTATAATCCACAGGGCTCTTTTGTGCTCATGTGTGGAAGTTTCCCACTTTTGTGTGGAAACAATAGCCAGTGCGTTCATGCCAACAGCCTTGTAACCGAGCGGGTCAGTCGTCTTTTTTTAACACAAAGGTCTTGAGTCGAGCAAATGTCTAACAGCTATATCAAATCCCAATTAAACATGTCACCCTGCAATGCAGATATATCAATGTCAAACTAGGACCGGGGAAAAAGACCATTCCTTTGTTTACTGTATATCAACACGTGTTGGTAACAAGCAGACATGCGATCATCCATTGGAAAACCAACCTCATCAATGTGTGTAGCGTGTGGGTTTTTGGAGCAGGAAAAAAGAGGGGGGAGAGTCTCAGAGCAAGACAAAGAGATGGGTGAAGCAGAGAGATACTGTAGAAAGAGAGACAGAGAGTAGGTGGAGGGGGGATAGTGACAAATGTTGTAGTGGGAGATAGAGAGTGGTGAAATTGTTATGCTAGTATTAGTCAGTAGCAGTCGATGAGGATGATGATCACAGTATGTTAAGTGATTACTGAGGACATGAGTAATTTCTTCACCAACCCACAGGACTTTCCAACATGGACTTTCTTTCACAAGTTTCTCTCTTATCTGAAACAGCTAAATCAGGCTATCAAAGTGATGTGTGAATTTCACATCTGCTTTGCTCTAACGACAAAGGCTGATGTTATTCAGTGGTGCGTTCAATCGACTGTATGAAAATCTATACAGAGATGTGCCTTACGAGATATGAATTAAAAGGACTGGATACGATTTGATGATGAATGTTTTATTGTGTGATGGGACTGTAGACAAGGTTGGGTTGGTAATTCTGATTCACAATGTCAAAACCTTACTTTGGCTTTAGATTCCAGCCCTCAACAGATACAAGCTCCCAAACAATTGTATTTTTTAGAATTGTAATGTAATTCAATATGAATGTAGATAATAGATAGTTGCACACTTACGTTGATTAGTGTTTTGTGGTCTGCTGACTTGCATGGTGTCATAGTGCTGGCCATGTACTCCAATGCCTTCTGAGTGTTCTCCTGGGGCAGGCTGGCGCATCACCTGGGCAAGAGCTCTGAGGAAACATTGCTTTCTCAGTGACATCCTCTCCACACCATGGTCCTCTCCACTACTCCCAATATAAGAACTCAATGAATACTGTATCCATGGGAAGACTGTTCAAGGGTTATGTTTCCACAAACTCCAGTTCTGATCATTAATGCTTACTCGAAAGAGTAAAACAGAGTGTTTTAAACGTACACTACAGTAACAAATACATGAGCTGCATCAAGTCAGTAGGCTCACCTACTGAAATTCAAACTGCATCAAAATAAATGGAGAAGCAGGGCAAGCTGGGTGTGAGACTGAAAAGAAATGTAGACAAATGTGGACAGCTAATTTCAATGACCAGTTTATAATTAAAACAGGAAAATGTAGGGCAACTAGATTATCAAAACCCCAACCGATTTCTTTAAGGAAATGTGGCAGTAAATCCCACTAGTTGGTTGCTACATGGTCGAGTACCAAGACACAATACAATGGTAGTACACTTAATTAAAAAACATAATTAGGCCTATTAATTCAAATAAATACTGATTTAAATGTAGAGGGGTGGTCTAGGATTAATCGTATTATTGAAATTAACCTTGAAATTGATTTATTTAAATTATAAAATAAACTCAAATCAGGAAACATATGACATTTAATTGAAAGGCGTTTTGTCATTTTTCTACGTATTGTCAGTGCTGCACCGCATGGTGTTTTGACTTTACACTTTACTTTACACATGATTACACTTCCATGTCTTCTGAATGCATCAGCAGTGTAGTGCTTCTTTGTAATTACTTGTCGCCTAAATGTATAGTACCTGGACATGTTTTCTCTGTGTGGTCGGTGCGCCTTCTCTAGTCCTAATTTCGTGAAGATCCCAACGAGTGCCATAATAGCCACGACACCACATACTATATACACAATCAAATTAGTCTTATCCTTAGTGGGGTCGTGTGTAGGGTCGTTCCTTTTGGGCGGGGGTTTGCCGGTCTTCAGCCACTGTGGAGTGTCGTAATTTTTGCAGGTGGTTTGGTCTAGCCGCGAAATTTTGTATTCACAGCAGAATCTAAAGCCACAGGTCCCGCAGCAGTACAGGTAACTGCCCGTGGTGCAGTTGAAGGGAGGGTCCCACTGACCCATAACGTCGTAGTAACCGCTGCACCTGCCTTCTTTGTGTGGGACTTCAGCAATGCTTTTCTCCCCATCTTTCGAGTCGTTGACCATAACAAAGCCGTCAAGTTTCTGCCCTGGCTCCCCCTCTGCGTTGCACACAAGAACTTTCACCAAAAAGTAACCGAGTAACAACCCCGCGCTTTTCATCATGTACCTCCCTTTTTCTCCACTGTAGCCAAAGGACAGAAGACTACCAAGTCTCATAAAAAGCCTCAGTACATAATCCAAAGAGGTGAGAAACAGCCATCCACAAAACAATCATGACTGTCTAACACTAATTGTTATTTCTTCGAAAACAGTCAATTAAGACCTTAAACCGACTGTAATTGGTTAGCGAGTAAAACCTTCTTGCTTCAGGTATCTACAATAGTTTTGAGCTCATGGTTCTACGCTGCGCCACTAACATTCTCCGTTGATAGTCGGAACCTATATTGGTCGTTCACTCAAGGCAGTGGGGAAAGAACCGTACGAGGAGAGTGAGTGAGAGAGTGGGAAAGAGGACGAAGAAGACAGTTGTGTGGGAGAGAGCGTGTGTGTGTGTGTGTGTGTGTGTGTGTGAGAGAGAGAGAGAGAGAGAGAGAGAGAGAGAGAGAGATAGAGGGAGAGAGAGAGAGAGAGATAGAGAGAGAGCGAGAGAGAGAGAGAGAGAGAGAGAGAGAGAGAAGAGAGGGAAGATACACCGAGAGAAGCCAATTGCCTGGGGACACGTTTTCAAAACATTATTCTCAATTATCCCAATGAGCATTTGCAACGAAGAACGAATAAGGCAATGTACAAATTTATGTAGCGTAGATAGCACTTTTTGATCAAAAACAGATCGCCCATTTCATAGTTTACAGGACTGAGTTATATTCATAATGAGAACTGAAACCTCTGAGCCAAATAACAGTTGCTCTGGCAGTCTTAATTGCACTGGCAATCTTGATGTAACCAGCCTATGGATGCAGTTATAGGCTATAGCATAAAGGTATCCTATTTTAGAAATATTGTAATTGTACCTAGATGTTACCTCTGATGTGATCTTCAAATATGTTACAACAGTGTTATTTCTCAGGATTTCTGTATGTGGTAATTTAATTACTATTAATTATTATTATTATTATTATTTCATTACCATTAAATGATGAAGAAGGTGATTTAAGTCATCATCTCTCAACATATATATTGCGTAATTCTATTTTTAGAAATACAACGCTTTCATCTTGAGTTATGAAGAGCCTTGTTTGAAAGTACCATCTGCCACCTGAGATATCTTACTCATTTGTGTGTGAAGTTGACTCGTCCGAGCCATGGAAAACTTGTTTTATTTACAATTGGCTGTCATGGGAGTTGTGGTTCATCCTGTCTATTGATGTACCTAAAAGTTCCTGTAAATAGTCTACACACTAGGGACATAAAGTTTGTTTTATAGGGACAAACTTCAGCTTGTTAAGACCCCGACTGTTGGCTCCATCAAAACAGCATGCTGCAAAAGAGCAACACAGTCTGTGACTGCAAGGTTATCACTAACTACATAAAACGTGTGTTATCTAAACCATGTCAAATTGGTGTCACTTTTTTCAAGCTCTTGTTGACTGATTCCCATAGAGCACACTCCTGTTGGGAACCGTTGGATGATGCAGCCTAGCGCATGAGGGTAAGCATGTAAGGCAATCTACTTGCCAATGTTTTTAATTAATTTCATTTACATTGCAAATACATGTATTTTAAACATACTCTCTATGCAGGTGCTTTTGCAGCTTTCCTTTCATGTCTCTCTTCCTTTTTTATAAAGATTTACCATGAGCCAATCCCATGTTTTGGTGCAAGCCTAACCAAACACTACTTTAGTTTGGCAGTACGGTGCTCTGACCACCACCTGTTCCTTTACATTCCTTATTAAGAGAACCTTGAAATATTTTATTGCATGTGAATGAAAATCTGGACACACACTATCATGTCGATATTTTGTTTTATTTTATTTCAATGAGGTTCTCATATGAAGATATTCCAGGATTATGAGCTGACCCTTACACAGTTTCCAAATCAAGCTCTCGCTTTGACCTTTCCCTCTGTCTTTCTGTCTGGATTATCATTCTAGTCTTTGTTTGAGTTCACCAAATTCAATTCAATGTGGGGAAGTTGTTTCGCAGACACATGACAAAAGCTTTCCCTGAGAAGGACAAAGGCCTTGACATAGAAATGAATGTCTATTTCTGTGAGCTTTTATTGCTGTATAAATCATTGTGTGCTTATCAGAACTGATAGTTAATTATATACAAGCAAATTCAAATCTGAAGCCAATGCAGGCACTGTATTCAAACCACAATAGAGCCTTCCATCTGTAGTCCAGTAAAGTGCGCATTTCTGTATGGTTCGTTTTCACATGACAGGTTACTATGAGGAATGGCAAAGTAGTCTGTGTTATTCATGGTAGCACCCCCACACACACACACACACCAATACATCTTTTCCTCCGTCTGTTGAGTACCATCTTTCCTTTCCATCTCCCAGGCATAACCATAACATTTGGGAAGCCATTACAGTGTTTCATCTGGCATGTAACCAGTGCTCCTGCGCTCCCAAAGGACTGTGATTGAGCTGCCAAACCACATCATCAGAGCTGCCCTCCACTCAACAGGCCGGGCCCACCGTCTGCCAGGCTCTTGGTAATTGAAAAAGGAAAGTAAATGTGATTCCTTGTCTGCATGAGTCAACCTGATGAAATTCTATGTGGAATAGATCAAACGGATCAATATATCTGCCCCCCTTTACATGCTACATAAGAGAGAACCGTGTGACTCACAATCAAGGGAGACCGAGGTTCTTGTTTGACAACAGGTTCAAGACAGTTAAATGTGTGGCATGCTGTGGGGGGGGGATTCGTATTCATGTTCTAATGTTAATACTTACATTAACATTCTCCAACATTCTGGAACAGTGCCATCTGTCATTGCTTCAAACACACTGGCCTCAAAGCAGGATACACACAAACGTGACCTGCTGATTGGAGGTTTTTTTTCTCTCTCACGGTTTTGTAGATTTCCAATTCACGTTGTATCCGTATAAGACCAGAGGTGGAGAGTGAGTGGGCGGTGAGAAGTGAGATTGTGATTGTAAACGCTTAGGCCAATGGGATCACATCTCCAAGATTAGTTGAAATTAGGTTAATATTGATCTGAATCTTCTCACTTCAAAGACTATTACTTTTATAGAAGATATAATGGATGCACATTACTTTGCATGGGTGTTGTGTTTAACACTTTAATAACACACACTTCATTAGAGCCTCAGGCTTAGGGAGCATAGACTGATGGTACAATCATTTTCTTATCATGCATCAAATATTACAATTTGAATAATAAATAAGGGAATGGGGTCCACTCATGATTGATATTAAACATAAATAATATTTGTTTAAGTTAATCTTGCGTTGTGGGTCTGATCGTGTGCGTCACGTGTGTGTACGTTTCATCTGTGTGTGAGTGTATCGCAATTCATTCTAGGGGGTGTGGTCACTCTATGTAATGAGCATCCGTTAAATTGCAGTGGAAATGGTATAGCCCCATCCCCGTATTTGATATGCACTATTCTGTGCTGTGTCTAACACTGCAATGTTCACATTTATATAATTGTTTTCTTTTTGAATCCCAAATTCAAGAATCTCAAGTGGACATTATGGTACATATCTGTCTGGGGGGGATTTCTCAGACTCTAAATGACTTCCTATCATGACAGGCACAGGTGCAGCTTAAATTAAGATACATTTGTTGAGTGGTTTAGACAAGGAAATGTCTTCTCTTAGTCAAATGTGGAAATTTAGCCACTCGAGTCTGTTATGTTGCCTCAATGGCCCCCTGACGTTTCTCTGCTGAGGAAAAATGTGTCAATTAGCTGTTTTTCTAGGCTGGAAACACTCAGGGCTAGATTTATCAAACCGTTTGCGCCTGTTTCCAGGCGTTAATTGTTTGCAAAGATTGATTTAACCGATGCAAGCTATTTACAAACAGGGAGCACTTGGGTAAAACCGCAGATGCCTGCCACATGAGCGAGAACTGACAAGTTGCGCTTTCAATATGCGTTCGTGGGAGGGTCATGGGGAAAGTGGGAGGGTCCGGGGGAAAGTGGGAGGGTCAGGGGGAAAGTGGGAGGGTCAGAGGGAAAGTGTAGCCACTAATATGTCAATTTCCTCGTCGCTAAATTTAAGTTTGCGCTTTCTTTTTCCCGTAGGAAGATCCATGACAGATACATGCGTTCCCATTTTTGCTCTTTTTATAGGCTCTTTTAGAGGCGTAAACTGCGCAATATTTTGTAAATGAGCCCCTCAGTGTTATGGATACCTTTTTTCAGCTTGCGAAAAAGAATGTAGCACTTGTAAAACTGGGCAGGAGTTCAATCCAGCGTAAATTACTTTTCCTTCATTCTGCTTGATATCCACCTGACTGCCTTCCCCTCTGTCATGCTTGCTGCCTTTAAGAGGCATGGTATCGGAGTCTGGATATGGCCAATGGTACCTGATCTTCCATAGTCCATAGGTTCACAGCTCCTCATTATCTTACTACAAACAACTTGGCCAACCGCTCCACTCAATCCTCTTTGATCTGATGAATCGTCCTTGATCTTCTATTTCTCCTGAGCAGGGGTGAAGAGCTGAGCATGGAGCGATGGGAGCTTGTGTCCAATTCTGTGTGCTGTTGTTTAATTATCACCTTACAAGGGACTTGTTATCCATCAAAGAAGTCATTATATTAAAGGAAGAAAAGAGAGAAGAGAGGAATACCACAAGAAAAGGGTAGGCACTGAGAGCAGTGAGAGGCCTTGTTAGATGTCTGGGAAAACAAGGCACATCTTCTGAATGCTTTAAGTGAGTTTGCGACCATGATGAGTAAAGATTTAACAAATGACCCTACTTTCAGATGTGACATAGGGGAGAAGTAGGCTGGTACTGCCAGCCATCTGTGCAAAGCCACATCTGCCATTTTGGCAAGCACATACAGTACTCACTACTGCTATTGCCAACAATGCAAACGGAAAAGACGCCTTAGGCGTCGTTAGATAAGATGGATTATCCGTATACTGGACAAGTATATATAAATCACAATGGTCAACCTTGTAAGAGTACTCTATATGTAACCTTTACAGCCTTTTCACAATGCAGCATCACTGGACAGTGAAGAATATACAGTATGTCTACATAGAAACCCCACATGGCTTTTGAATAAGCTAGATATTACGTAAACATTCACTGCATCTAAACACAACCAGTATGATATATAGTGGTATGCTGGTTTGTATGGTGCAGTCACTTACTAAAACCAAACATGATATACACACAGCAAAACATTTGTCAGGATATACTGTAATGATCTCAAAGATAAGCCTCTTTCAAATCTGTCTGTTCACCACTGTGTTGTGTTTCAAGTATCACAATTTGGTTAGTCACAGCCTTCCTCCACATAGAAACTAAAAGACAGGAAATCTTAGGAATTCATGTAACATCTTGTTCAATATTCTGCTCCACATGTGAAAACCTGACATTTATCCCAAGGGATTGACCTCTCTCCTTTTCTACCTCTCTCCTTTTCTTGCGAATCTTTGGGGACAATCCCTGGATGAGGATGGAGTTTAAGATCCCTGGTGCTCATTACTTGTTGCAAAATGAAGTAAGTAGAGCTTTAATTCGGTCAGGGAAATCAGCTTAACCTTAATTCTCCTCTCAATTATAGTATTCTCATGGAATATCAGAAAGTAATGTTAGATAGGACACCTTAGTAGAGGTTGTTCATTGAGAAGTGTCATGTCATATACAGTCACACTCTCCAAGGTCTGTCGAGTTAAGGCATTCAATTCAAAGGTGTTACCATATTATGTATGATTTGACATGTAAAACATGTCCTCTCTGCGTCCGTGGTTGTATAATTGATGACTCATCATGCATTCACCATCAAAGACTTGTACTTTCCCCCAAGGACCTCTGATCACAGATCAGATGTGCAACATGAAAGCCAAATGTATTCAGCA
Organism: Mallotus villosus; assembly: GCA_903064625.1. Classification (NCBI taxonomy): domain Eukaryota; kingdom Metazoa; phylum Chordata; class Actinopteri; order Osmeriformes; family Salangidae; genus Mallotus; species Mallotus villosus. The sequence goes on from CAEFZP010000321.1 coordinate 536,511, forward strand.
CCTTTATAGTATGTCCAACATTTCGCCAATGGTATAATGTTGACACAATTATTTAGCATGCACATTTGTTTAGGTTGACATTCTGCCTTTCACTGTTCCTCCTAGTGTCATTCTATTGAATCACTTCAGCACTTCAGCTTGCGTCAGGCCTAAAAACGTGCTTCATATTCTCATTCATCATGACTGTGTGCCAGTAATTTTGACGGATGACTTGTTTTTACAAGCAGGATAGACATTGTCGCTCTGTTGATTTATTGTCATGTCAAAAGGTGAAATATAAACATGATGGAAAGGAGAAGAGCTCCCAGACCCGCACGCAGCAGTCAGTGTCTTTGTCGCCCTGCATGTGAAGTTATGGCTTCATCCTCCTCTAGTTTGCCAATCTGTCACTTGGTATTACCTAAAGACAACAGACACTCCACCCCTCGTACCTGCCCTGCTGCCTCCTGCTGCAGCTCGGCTTTGCAAAACAGGACTCGCCAAACGGGACTTTGACAGGACTCGCCGATGTAATTACGAATCAACACAGTCCATCAATTGTGGATTTGAATGGAGCCTCCACAGCCACAGATTCAGATTCAGTTGCCTCAGATTCAGAGCTTAAAGGTGTTCCTGTTTTATTACTTTGCCACCTCACTGTTGGAGATAAGGTTGACTGAAAATCAATAGCAGGAATCTTATCATTCTAATTAATACTTTGAAATACTGTATCCATTCCAGATTACACCAACGTAGTCTCAGAATGTCAAATCTATACAACTAACTCCAGCCGCTTAGCTATCAGCTATATTTGTTCATTATGATACAAAAATGGTTATGTTCCCAGACCAGCCGAGTCAACACACCTATAAATAAATCGACATTTTCTTACATTATTCTATTTCACAAGATTCAATCATTGAACAATATATTTTATAATTACATGTTTATTTATTTGTAAAACAAATGTATCACATTGAAACAAAACAATATTGACCTGAATCCAATCAACTGTCTTAGTCGGAATTCATTCCAGCGTTGGAATGAAATGATGAAATTGTTTTAATCAGAAATTAGCGTTGAAGTAATCAGAGTGGCCAGAGAGAACTGAAAGATGTACCTACTGTGTGTATGTTCATGCATTGCATTCATCACAGCATGCCTCAACACTGTGGGCATCCAGGAGGAGCTACTGAAGGTCTTGAGAGCTAATCCTACCTTATCCTGAGGACACTGCTTCCCAGGTGCCGGGACACTACCCTGACAGGCACATCAATCAAAGATTCTCTTTCTCTCACTCGCTTCCTCCCTCATTCCCTTCATCCCTCTCTATCTCGCTCTCGCTCTCTCTCTCTCTCTCTCTGTTTTTCTTTCTCAATCTATTTTCTCTCTCATTCCGTCTGTTTCTCGTTCTCGCATCTCCTCCCTTGTTTCCTTTTTCTTAGCGATAGAACCTTTTTTTCAAAGATTCCCACCGACTGTGTCAGGTTGCGTGGTCACATGCTGATTTCCTTTCCTGTCCCGTTCCCCAATGCAGTTCACTGACTGCCTGAAAGAAGGGCGGAGACATGAAATACTCCCATTTATTCTCTTTGGCTTATGTCCATGGTATTTTCACTTTGAAGAGTTTTTTGACACAATCTAAAGCTATATGACTTTCTCCTCCTGCTGTTTGCATTAGCTGACCTTTCAGGCTTGGAACAGCTGGTACAATGGGCCTGTCTTGTCAAGCAGTGTGCCGTATTCAGGAGATGGGACAGGTTGCTGCCTTTACAATTCAGCTTCTGAAACCAGGCTTGGAATTCAAGCTTAGTGACAGATTTTATTAATGCAGGGGGACATTGATGGATTTGCTTTCCTTTGAGGTAAAGGGGCATTCTTTTTAATAACAGACCAGATGCCAGAGAATATGTTAAATTAATATTCCTAGTGCATACTGTACATAAAGGTTACTCTAGTCTTGGTAAGAATAAAGATATTTTACTGTAAACATGAGATACCATGTTTATGATGCCTTGAGAGAAAATACTGTGAGAAATGTACATATATTTTAAATTTCTTATCAGGCCATCCAGAATCAGAGAGGTTAGAATGACAACTTTGGGACACATTATTCATATTTTGTGACAAAATGTAAAGAGAATGTACAACACTGGATGTTTTTCATGCTCAATTTTCTGTGATGCTGTGAAACTCCTTTTACATGCATACAGAGAGACCGGCACCATTGATGTCTTACTTTTTCAAGACCTTCAAGTGGCATTTAAGAAGATTGACCAAAATATGACACATACACTTCACATAGAAAAGCTTAGTCTTAGAAAACCTGTTTCATTTAATGGCGAATAAACATCACATCATATTCATCCATCACGTAGGATGGTTCCGTAGGATCCTATCTGGTTCATTACGTAAATGTCACAAGATTGCTTAAGATTTTCCCCTCATATGTCTGCCACAAGTGTGTATGGGTGGCAAAAGTTTTAATTAAAAACCATTAAGCAATGAGGTAAACTGGATTGCTGGGAAAATGATTACATTTCGAAACCAACATCCATGTATATGCCAGGAAGGTGTTCATTGTACTCTGTGCACCCACTGTTCAAACATGGAACGTGAGTGTGAACATCCTGTGATGAATGAATCCTGATTTTCTTTTAATACAAAAAACTGTACTGTGACATCAAACAATCACACATTACTTGACAATGACATTGACAAAATGTAAGACAATGTCTGAAAGTGAGACCACATAAGAGCTGGAACCTCATGTGTTGGATGGAACGACATTGTAAGTAGTCAATTACAAGGATAAGCTTTTCAGCAGCATTACTGTTTGCACCAGGGGTTATATTTCAACTGTCAACCAGGAATGGAGCACATCCTGTGAATATAAATATGATGAGTGTCCTTTCCTAATACTCAATAATTTGGCCGAAAATGTTACGTTGAGAGATGGCTGACAAAAGCTGACAAACCAATGTTGTATTTGACATATTTGTTGACATGTTTAACAGCTATTATTGAATAGTTATACATCTTCATGTATCTGCTATCACATGTATACAAGCCCTCCCCTTGTGATAAGGACTGATGAGCTTGAATACTGTTTCTCACCTCTAGTTTGGGTTAATCAGTGCAAGCAACATCAAGCAACACAACACATGTAAGGTCCCTAGTTGTGTTTTATATGAAATAGCTGCTCACACTCAAACAACCATGACACTGGCATTCACCCTGTAACAGTTGGCTGTTGTGGGGGTAAGGGCTGTGCAGTTCTGCACATGACGCAGGGAGGGCTTGAGTAGGTGTCAGCACTACCCACATTAACAATCAAATCACAACTCCGTTTCTGTAACAAGGCTCTGTTGCTTTCATGGTGTGTCGCCTGAGTGTCAATGGTAAGCTTATTGCATCTCTCTTTCCAAATGATTGCTCTGGCAGATTATGAACAAGAACATTTTAATCAGAGTATGTATGACAAATGTTAACCTTGGTGATGTAAACATCTGTGCTGGCAAAAGTTTGTATATTTGTTCCATTCATGCTGGCTGACTGTCTGACACATTTTGCCTGCATATACTTGTTCATATTCTGCGCATTCAGGAGTGTAGAGGGGTGTTGTCATGGTAACAGATGAAAAACAGCCTGGTTGACCATGAGTGAGGGAGGCCTTTACAGGATGATGTATTGTACAAGATACTTCATGACCTGATTTTACATTGCAGTGTATTGTTTGATCATCTCCACACTTATAAACAAAAGGAGTGAGAGAGAAAAATAAATAGAGAGAGAGAGAGAGTAATTAAAAGACAGAGAGAAATATGTGAGAGAGACACACTGTATGTGTGTGTGCACGATGGGTGTGTGGGTGTATGAAAAAATCAAATGATATTTTATGAAATGCTATTTAATTTGTTAAAGATACTGTGAGAAAACCGGCCACCGTCAGTAAACGTTTTTCTGAGGTTTGTAAACACTGCGTGGGCGATCTGTAAGCACGTTTGTCCTCACAGAGACGAATTAGCTTGTGACAGATCACACCAATTTGTCCGAACCCACCTCACAATACTTATTGTAATAATTGAATTACCATGCAAAATGCTCAAGTAAAACATTCGGAACTTAATCACTGCTCCCAATGCAAACAGACATTTCAGACTCCTTGCAGCTGCACTTTGAAAGAAAACATCAGAAACCTTGGGATTTCGTGTCATTTGAAGCTTTACAAAATCTCAGGAGTGAAGATTTAAGCCAAATACTCAGCCCCATTGTCTACTCAACAGTTGAGAGGGCTGGGAATATGTGGTGTCTGTCTTGGGGTTTGTACAGATCTTACATGACAAAAGAGAATTGGAGAATGCTTTGGGTATACTATACATGTATGTGTTAGAACTCCATTCAAGAAAGTAATAACAAGCATGTTGTCTTTAGAGCATGTAAATACCCTATGTTTCCATTCATCTGGCTCACTATATCAATTCAGCAGCAACAGTATACCCTAACATTGCGATAGTTAAGCTGGATTTGACACAACCTTGAGTGTCAAATGAGGCTGTCTCTCACAGCATCCACAAGGTAACAGAGGAGAAGCTACTGTGTGTGCAACAAAGGGTTGTCTTTAAACTGACTCCAGAGAGCTGTAAAGGAAGCAAGCCCACAGTGGGGCCTGTTCCCAGCGCATCCACTGGGGCCAGCCCACATCAAGCAGGCATAACATACTTTAGTTGTTAAATGTTGAATATATCTAGGTTTTTTAATGAAATCATCAACAATGATCTGTTTCGCAGGACCCTATCTTCCATGTTTACTTTCTAAGTCATTGGGTTTTCCTTATTATTATCTGTGAACTGCAGTTTGAAACAGCCAGATTGAGCATCGTTTTAGGAATTGTTTACAAAGTAGATATTAAACTGAACAAATACATAGCAGGGGTCCTTTGTACAAAGCACAACATATGTTGCAGACAGTCGGTTCGTTTGTGAAACACATCAATCAGCGGACAAAATGAGCAACACCAAATGGAGTGCTGTTGGAATGGCAAGGAGTTTTATGAAAATGATCGTTTTACTCTCCTGAAGACATTAAGGTCAATGTCATCATCATTGCATGAATATGCCTCTAGAGAGCAGTGAGGCAATGGCACAGTATACTGTGTAGAAGCAGTCTCTCACCACTGCCCATTCAGAAAGTCACCATGGAACTGTTTCTCAGGGTCAGTAAGCTTTTTAACAGCAGGGAGACTCTGACATCCTCTGGGTCTGCCTGCTATGTGCTGCAGAGCGTGTTGCTTTATGGTTGGCTAGCAGGCTGATTAGGACAGGATGAGAGTTTCACTTTTGCTTTAATGGTGTGAGCTGTGGAGCAACTAATGAACCACCTCTGTCAGAGGGAAACAGTTGTCAAGCCAGTTTGTCTAGTTGTGAATGTGGCTACCGTGAATCCAATCTGCCTTGTCCCCTGTCTCAACCCCTCCTTTACGTTCATGCTTCTACTCTTATTTGTTTTCTCACTTACTATGTCTCTCTCTGTCTCTCTCTGTCTCTCTCTCTCTCTCTCTCTCTCGGTTTCTTTCTCTTCTGTCTAATCCTCTGTCTGTGTCTATCTTACTTTGTGCAAGTCTCCTGAAGGCTGGGCAAAAATAATTATTTTCAAACTTTCTTAATTTAGGCACCTAATTTGTACAATTCGATTTAATTTAGCAAGCCCCCATCCCCAACGATGTCTCATCTTAGAACATCTATTTAAGATGTTAATCATACATTTACATTTGAGAGTTAGTCTTGGGTTGACAGTGTGCAATGACAGACTTCTCCAGACTCTCAGCAAGATTAATAATTGATCTGTACTGTCATTATTTCTCAAACCAGAATATTGGAAATGAATTACACAGACCAGTGTGGTGACATTCTATAATCAATATAATTATAGCTCCCAAAATGGCAAGAGTTTTATCTGATTAAAACTCAACTCTCTCAGAAAACCTGACTGTACACCCAAGAAACTTAAGCATGTCTAAATAAAAAGTGCCAATCCTTTACATCCCCAAGAAGTTTTCGGCTAAGAAGCCCATTTACGGTTCTGATTTATGTGCTAGTTTCTGTCGATAGGCTTTTCCCTTAACAAGAATGACAGCTGCAGGTGCTTACTTTGCAGGGCCGTCAATCACGTCTCACCTCAGTTTTCGAAAAACAATCTTTTTGTTGGCAGTGCATTTGCATAACATTACTGTGTGCAAGACCAGTAGATGAGGACAGGTTGAGAGAGTAGAGTTGGGATCTGGGAGTTTTGGCTTCTCTAAGGGAAAGAGAACACCTGACAGAACAGAGATATAGGAAGCTGTGCAGCAAACCTTGGCAGCTATCCCAGTCAAATGTGACTCACTGTGGCAGCAATGTGTGAATGTCCGTCCACTATGCACCCAGGTGAGTCAGCCTGTCGAGGTCTGCTATGCTTATCGGTGATGGTTTTGTTTGGACCAAAAAGCACTTGCGGTTCCAGACTTTGTTTTCCTCTATTTACCGTCTCTTCTCACAAGCAAAAGAAAAAGGAAGATTGTCCCGAACGGCTTCCCCACTCTGTAGCTGTTCATGAGTTCAAGATGAGAGAATAGTGGAATTTAATTATTTTGGTTTGGTTCTGCACACATCCTGTCCATGCTTTATCACTGAACACTTTGGACAATAAAACCAATAATGACACCTGTGGTGAAATTGGGGCTTTGCTGTAAGCCATGGATTTGACGTTTCCATGGCAGTGAATCTGCCATCAGTAGTGTATACAGAGAGGCAAAAAGACAATTCTGAACATATTCCACAGAGAAAGGGAAATGTTACTATGAGTGTGACATAATGTACACCCTTCTTGTTCTGTCTCTTTCTTATCCTGAATCCTCCATCAGGAATGTTCTCATTTGAACACATCACCTCGATTTGAACAGTTTCTGTTCAAATGATCTTGTGCAGTATGTTAGGAGGAGAAGGTTCCACCCAAGGCTTCATTGTACTGTAACAACACTCTTTACATCAACAAAGAGAGTTGACATGAAGCCATTCAGAATAACCTCTTCAGTGGTGGCAATAATATTGTGTACTGTATTTCCTACAAGAATCTATTGTGTGTTACTAAGGATGAGACCCTAGATTTTTCCAATGAGGGCAACAGCAAAAGCTATGGCTTTATGGCAAGGTTTGGGCCTCTTGTGCAATGTAATACGAAACACAAACGCTTCGATTAGGTCTATTTACGGCACACACATGTTATTGGAGCAAAACTGATCCCTCTAGTCTGCACTCTGGGAAATTTTTGGCAACAGTGCATGCAGACAAACAGCAGACACAGGCTAATTCCTCAGATAGGAAAACCAAAGCTAGATAGATCTTTTACTTTTTTACAGCTGCCTCTGAATGTGTGTCACTCATGAGCAGAGGCATAATGTAGCCAAAACTCTTTAAGCTGGAAGAACCAGGACAGGACTTCCTGCATGTAAAACGGCTTGATCTGGGATGGTTTGGCTGTTGCTCAAGTCTATGAATGTTTGAGTCTTCTCTGTTAACGTGTTGATATAAAAGACTACATTTTGTTTGTCAGGAATCATCAAATGAAAGTTTGCTCTCTCTTTAAAAGGTCTACAACCATAAAAGACATCTTTATATGATCTTGTTGTTGGATATGCTCGATGTGTTTAATGAGCCGCTGACACTACTACCACATTTCAAAGCCCTGCTCCTGTCACTGTATTGACGGCATGCTTGAACATCCCCCATCTGTCTCAAGGTTGGCAGACCTTCCCGTTTACCTATCCAACACACTTTTTTCCCACCTGCGCTTCTGTCATAGCTGTTTGTCACCACGGCAAAGATGTCTATTTGTATACTTTCTCCCTGGACATTTATTTTCCCAAAGTCATATATCTCCCTGCCTAATACTCTGCACATTGTTTTTCAGGCTTTATCGCTCAAGTTTTGTTGGTCTGAATTAAATGTGACAGCCTTGTTATATTTGCAGCAGCACCAGAAAGCATCACAGCCATAAATTGTGTCTACAAGTACATTTTATTGTGATGTTCTTTTCTTAAACTTTCTTCAATAATTTTGTGGATAGCCACAAATGTGTCTGGCTAACAAACATACATGTAAAGGCTGTAAGGCTATGAGACGGCTATAAGGGTAAGTGGATAAGTGGATGGTCTTATGTTTACATGCTGTTTGCAATATCTGTTTTCATGATATGTCAAGACATTCCTGTGTATTTCAAAGAAAATATAATCAAATACAATCATCTTGCCTCGACATTGACCCACTTCTCAAGATGGAGAAAATAGAAATAATGTGGACTAAATAAGGCGTTTTTATAGTACCACTGATTATATGGAGCAAACATATAAAATCTAATTTGGTCATGGCCCACATACATTTTAGCCTTGAAAACGGATAGTCTCACTCATGTACTTTAACAATGCTATACTGCCCCCTTGTGACTTCTTGTTGAAACAGCTACCTCTGGTCCATCGGTCCAATTTACCCATTAAGATTTTATTTTTTTGTGTAGACGGTTTCAAGATGACAACATTTAAACGTTACTGCGCAGTGTGATAGGGCCTATCAACCTGAATAGGTTACGTTAGTGTCTACTAGTTGCACCAAATTGTAGTCTGATGATGGTCCTGAAGATGGCTGATACATTTCCAACGTATTAAATTGAATATAGGATCATTAAAGAATAATATTTGATCATGGTTCAGAATCGGAAGACTGAAGTCTCCTAACATTCATGGTCAAAATCGGGAATGATCATTGCACTAGATGGCAGCATAATCTACAATTGACGCACAAAATTAGTCCAGTTGTTTGCTGACATCAAACGCCTAATTTTCTTACCTAAATTACCTCAAATATGGTGTTGAGTTAATTCGAGCCAGTGTAATCTTTGTCAAATGTCAGGCTAAATTGCCGTCCGTCATTTTTATCTAGGTCTTAAGATTTAAAAAAATCGACAATTATTTCGCGTCGCAACTGAACCAACATCTTAGTAGCCTGTAGGCTTTATTTATGTAGGCTACTTATTAAAGTAGGCTTTTGATACGTGTTTACATCAAAGGGTTAAGATTATCATTACATCATGAGTCCAGTCCAGTAGGGATCGGCCATCTTTTTCGAAGACCGACAACTTCACTTACAAAGGAGAAAAACAAAACACTTGTTTATCAATTCTTCTCTCCAAACAGACGTGAGTAATTTTGTGTACATTCATAACCAAAGGACGTTAAGGGGTAGCGCTAAGATTTGCTGTTTGTCTCTCTCTCTCTCTTTAAATATAGCTTTTCCTACAGTAAAAAAGCTCGTAGAAAGATGTAGCAACTTTATCACTTAGTAAGCTGACAAATAGTAACAGTAGCCTTGAAAGTGGCATGCCATAAACTCAGACGGTGTCGTGGAGACAGTTCGGCAAATGAATATAAAACCTTGTCAGGTCATTTGTTTGCTTATGTTCTAAAAAAAATATTTTATATTCTGTATAAAAAATTATAGTTTTTATTATGATACTCGTTTGCATGTATTATCAAAATATCAGACAACATGACTGTATGATATATGATATATTTTCCATCAACATTTAAGTCTCATTGAATAGAATGATACAGAAACCAGTAATGTACAAGTAGCCTGGTTGCCTTTTTAAATTATTGACTGGTATAGTATCTTGAAATTCAGTAAACAATGAGACAAATAAAAAGATGTAAACATAGATGTAAACATATACCTGTCTAAAAATGACCAGTTCTCTGTAATTAAAATGGCACTGTATAGAAACGAATACATTTTGTTCATAAATACCATCAACACTATGATGTGTCTCATTGGGGAAACATAACTGCACAAGATTGCTAGCAACCTTTGACACCAGCAGGGTGTACATGCATCCAGCTGTTGGTGGGAACCCTCTGCTGCAGGCCTGAGTAAATACTGCAACCATCTAAGCCATCCCTGTGAATGATGAAGAAAGGAAATGTCTGTAATCAGGGCATTTTAACTGTTTCCCAGAGTTGAGACAGGAAGTAAATCAGCTCCTAAGGGATGACAGCCAATGAATGGAGCGATTTTTTTTTAATTATCAAGAGATGGCTTCAGGGAGTGAGATAAAACAGCTTTTTGATTGGGAGTTGCAACGTTTTGCTCCTTATATATTTTGGTTGTTTTTGTACTGTTACTAACAACAATGGGATGCAGGGATTAACAAGGGATTAAGTTCTATAATTTACACATATGGAAAAAAGATTGGACGACCACTATCTTTTTCACACCTCCAAAATGACCAACACCTCCAACAAACTGTCACTGTGGAGTTTAAAGGGTCTGTTCAATGTATGACAACTGTGTTGAGTTTAAAAGGTGTTTAGCCGTTGTGTATCCTAGAATGTTTATTTGCCACACTGTGTATAGCCTACTTGTCACTGCAACTCAAAGAAACACAATGTTATTACAGTAACGGTAGTGACCATGTATTGTTACATTTCTACACAAAGGCCCGAATGGACACTTATGATCAAAAGTGCTGTGGTATATTTTTTACTTAACTGATATCATTCACGATAGTTTCACTTGGCTTATTTACGTCCATCAGTGAGTGAACTGTGGGTGTTTTACAGTGAGGGAACGCAGGCCAGCTGTGCTTTGACATAGCAAGGCTTGGAACCCAGAATGTTGCCTGGATATTTATAGTGAGTGTGAGACGGCATAGGTCCCTGGGGATCTGGAGTCTGTTCTCAGCCCACTGTGCTGTCTGAAGTTGGGGGCTGTGCTTACACTGTTATCGTTACCTATTATTGCTGTGAACAAATGTTATTCCTAATCTTTTCTGGAGACATTGAAGTCTATACAGCAGAACAGTATACAGTAGCTACTCCATAGGAGTTGAATTAGAGACGCGTTTTTTTTTGGGTGAGTATGATTCAGATAAAGTCACAACATAAACATTTGTCCCCAGTAACTCCTGGCCCAGTGACTTTTGTAAACGACGTTCACACACCTTCTGAGCTATAATTCTTTTGAAAGGTTTCCCCACTGACAACACCAGTCCTATGTTTCCATTCAGTGGAATTGCTTAAATGTATTATTACAATTTAGGGTGTGTTGTGATGAACAAAAAGTCCATTCTCTCTCCTGAGACATCAGGACTGGTAGCCTGTAACTGAGTTAAAACACAGAGCAGATCCTCCATTACGGTAACGACTTCTCACTGGAGTTAGCCCTGATGTTACTCCATGAGCTTTGGTATATTAGATTACAGAGAGGGTGTATCACTGTTTGTATATTGCCTTTATGTTACCACCATGATTTGATGGTACCATGAAAGCGATTGATTTATAATTGTGTTCTGGGAAGTAGTCTACTGATTAATATTGTTTGTGTTTCTACGGTCGTGTTAACATCGCTGCACAATACAGCTGTTCCATGTTTTTCATGGAGAGCAGCCACCTGGTGAACAGAGGTCTCGCACTGTCCACTGTGATAGTAGACCAAAACAGATCCTCCCCTGCCCTCAGACCCACACAATGAGTTCCAGCATGCCAGTTGGCCGGCTGGGAGGCTATTTCTGTCTGCGGTCAGGTTGCCCCCCTCCTCCGTTGACCCCCTGGTGAGTTCAACGCGGCGAGGCCCAGACCCATAGGGGAAGTGGGAGGGGTCACCCACCATGTGTGAAGTTGTTAGGGAGGGCCACTGGAGAACGTATTAGACTTATGGGAAAGTTACAGTGGTTGGAATGAGGGAATTTGGTGGGGGGGAAGTGTAGAGGAATTATCCCTCCCCCTCTCAGCTGCAACAGACTTGGTGTGTTTTCTTTCTTTTTTTCCTGTGCATTGTGATATGATGAGACATGCTCTGAGACACATATGAAAAAGACACGTTTTGTTTTTCTCCGGCTGCTTATTCTGGCTAGTACTGTGAGCTATTTTTAGCTCTTCGGCTGACCTCCACTAGCTTACCAGGGATATGTTTAGTTATCCTTTATGGCATTTCTATATCTGTTTCTATATCTATTTGTTTCTTTTCTAATCATTTCTCATTTGTTATTGTTGTGGTCTGTGCAACCGAAAGGAAGTGTTGTTTGGTGTGTAGTCTAACCATCAAATAGAAACAGAAATATACTTGTGCAGTCAGTGTTGCTTGACTTGAGTCTGGAATTTAGTTGGAAGCTGCAATCTGGTTCCTCTGTTCTCTCTTCACTTTCCATTCAGGCCAATAGGATAGGTAATATTTGTAGCTCACTTTATCTCACAAGGGATACATGATACCATTGGGTCTCTGGTCACACCTTCAAGATCCAAATGAGCCTGTCTGTGTGCTGTTTCCTTGGACAGATGTGACAGGTTATAAACAAGGTACCTTTGTCTGTTTAAGATGCGGCATGAAACTACTCAGGCATGCAAAAAAAGTCTTAAATCTCATCTTTACTAACCCCCTGTAGTATTCTCCACCTTTGTATCCATATCTAAAACTAGGCTGCTGTTGTCATACGGGCAGCTTGTGTCCAAACGTGTTTTGTCTGTCATCTATCATTTGTCATTCTCCGAGGGGAAATGTGATCACTATGCCATCTGACTCATTCCATCTGCTTGGGGGAGATATATGAATATTGCGTTTGCCTGTAAATGATGTCATGCCTAAAGTTCCAGTAAGTGGGTGTGAGAGGGGTACTGGCATCCAGAACATTCTGAGGTGATAGAAGCTATAACAGGTTTTTACCGCCACAGGGCCAGGAGTGGAAGTAGATCATTATTCTCCGACAGGTGAGACTAATCTGGGTCAGGGGAACTGATCCGTACGATAAAAGACAATAAATCCGATACATTGTACACATTCATTCCTTAGTGTTTGCTGTTTAATCACTGGGAAAAGTATCTTCACTGGGTAACACGATGTTCTTACTATATTGCTGCCAAATGGGCAATTTTTGGTAATTAATTAGAAGGATGCAGTGTGCCTGTTTTCCATATCTCAGGACTGCCTCTTCAGTGAAGAGACCCTCATCTATAAATACCTGGCCTAGCTAACACTGTGCAGGCCAATTACTGTTTCCAGAGCAACCATGATTTGCAATGAGCTTGTCAAGTTTGTAACTTCTTAGTCTGAAGCATATTTACATTTAACAAGACATGCGCTATACAGTATGCCGTAAAGGTTACATGTGGATATATGTAATAGTGAATAGTTCATTTGTTTTTGTTGCACTTTCCTCTCCTAATAAATCATTCCGGGGAGCAAATAATATACATTGTTTATTAGTACAAACATTTTAGTTGTATTTTGTGTTGGTTCTCTTTTGTTTTTAATCCAAGCACATCATGACCTAGTTAGTCCTTACATGGATCCCTCTCCACCAGGTAAGCCCAGATCCAGTGCCTGAGGTTGGGCTACAGGCATGGGGCTAAGCTGGTATGGAGATTTGGAAAGTTACTTTACGAAAGTTACGGGTATAAAATTGATTTAATGGGCAATATATTTCACTTATTACCCTCCAAACCATTCCAATCCAAATATATAAAAGCTGTGTCACAAAAAGTTACCCTACATTACGGGAATGGCAATGGTGACACAAGCTCTCTTTTCTCCTACCATCAGTCTTTCTGGAGAAAATATCGAAAGACCCAGAGGAAGGACAACAACATTCTTGAAAACAAGATAATTGTTTCCAACAGCATCATCAGTGAGGATGTGACTCACTTTTGTAAATGCACTGGAGCGCCATCTACTGATGTTGTTCGATTCCCTTAATGAGGTTTTGAAAGAAAACAAAACAAACAAAAAAACAACAGAAAGGTTATGTTTCATGCTGCTCTATAGTCAATCTTTCTTGAACCTACATTTAATCAAATTCATTCAATAGTCTACTCGATTATCCAAATTGGCCACCTCACTTTAAGTTGCACCAAGACACCAGAAACATTAACCCAACTGCATACATCTGTGTTGGAGTGTTTCTATGATCGCTGTCAATAATGATATGGCCGACACTGCCATAGCCAGGCCTTTTTATTAACTATTCTTGGCAGCTAGACTGTATGTAGCACTGCTTCAAAGTGAGCTGTGAGGCCTGTAGGGATTTCATCCTGGCTTTCCCACCATCTGCACTGAACTGTGGAGAACCTGTTGGTGGTTGTCAGGGAGACATTGGGAGTCACTGTTAGCTCCCCTGGGTCCTAAACATCAAGAATTTTACATTATGAGCGTACTGTTATTCATGATTGTCGTGATTTGCGTCTGTCTTTGTGTCAAATCTACAGAGAAGGACTTCCATGTTGTTTCCCCCGACCAGAGCCCTGGCCTAGGCTGGATCGTATCTCCTTGCGAAAGGTGACACTTTGTCTGCCGGTTGGGTCAAACTGTGCCAAGAAAGCAAACTTCTCAATAATGAAAATAGCACTATAAGCCAAGAGTTTGTAATCTGAATGTTTTATAACTCTGGAATCAATCACCCAAAACCTCAACCTGACACTCTGACTCTCACCCGTGCCAAATTGAAAATCATCAGTCTTGAGCAGTCAACATTGTATCCAACTTGACATTTATCTTGTTTAGTCCCGTTCGCCAGATACTTTAATAGCCAAGCTTGTGTCATTTTAGTTCAGTTCAAAATTTGAGGTGAGATCAGACCATAAATGGGTTTGGTGCTGTTGAAGGACCTAACTATATTCACATGTGGGTACAGATTAAACGTAGCGTCTGAGCCAGGCCTCCCCTGGGGCTCATCCAGAATCGGCCCCTATTCAAATCCTCCAGGGATCAAAAAACACCACAGTGAGGTAAAGGTATCTCCCACCGTGCACCTGAATCTGGTTAAAGAGACCAGTACCATTCCAACAGGAGGACTCTCAATTGTTTGTTCTCAGTATGAGAGAGAGGGTATCTTCTGCAAGATGTGGTCTTAAAACAGCCAGAGTGGCTCATAACAATTTTCTGCTATGTTATTGCTGGCTACCTGCTCTGTTGATCTTCTTACGACGAAGGAGCTAAACCGATCGTATTAGTTACAAAACTGAGTTTGATCTTGATATCGTGCTTTGTGCAAAGTAACCTGAGGAGAGTTCTGTAGTATTCCAGTTCCACTTTTTTTTTACAAGCCACACATGCGTTTTAATACCGCAGAGACTTTGATGTGAAAATGCATTCTCTTTGGAACGAAATTTGGGAAGTTGCCTTGTGAAAGATAAGTTTAGAAGGAGCATAGCACGACAGGAACAACGTGTTACAGGGTGCAAGATGAAAAATACTCTGCTTAAAGGAACATCAACACCAATCAGGATGTAATCGTAGGCAAAACAATGTGCAGAATGGTGTTTGAATGCCAACATCAGCATGTGTGCTTTTTTTTTGGTCACATAGAGGTTGTAAAAGGATGTACTACGGTGCTAATAATGGAACTGGAGTCTGGAGAGCCTGGAGACTTTTATCTATATGCATGCGTCTCCGATAAGACTGGTGTGTTTGGCCAACTGGAGCTGCTCCAGTGATGGGCAGGACTGTACGCTCTGCAGGGCTGTGGTTGTAAACATCCCTAATGCAGTGTACTGGAAACGACGAAGAGCGTACACTGAGAAGCCATCGGAACGCCATTGATTGAAGATAAACAGGACGCTGAGAGTGGACATTAGTCTTGGCTGATATTCAAGGGATCATGTTCGGACCTCCCTTTTAACCACTGAGTTACAACATGAAGTACTGTACACCACGTGGCAGATCAGAGTGTTTCAGTCATGTGCCTTGTGAATCCGAATCACGGCAATGGGTTGGGTTTGACATTGTGTCGCATTCTTATCGCGCACTCCTAATGACTGCTACACAACTATGGGTACTTGTAGATAATTCCGGCGATAACATCAGTTCCCATATTCAGCTTGTACTTGGCCCAGAACCGTGCAACACAGCTGGTTCTTTGGAGCAGCACAGCCACTGGTCCCATCCCACTCTGGTGGAGGGGGGAGCCCATGAGAAAGACTCTGAATCTGGGCTTGGAGGAGGGACGGTCCCTAGTCTGAGAGATGGTTGGCACTGTGTAACAGAAGTTATATTTTCTGCAACTGAACCCTTGATGAGCTGAACGGAGATGCAGTTGCCCACACTAGGTTACTCTTAAGAACAGATAGTTCATTGATCGATATAACATGATAGGACACAATCATTCGAAGGTGTATAAACATCCAACCTCCCCTGCTCTGCAGACTGTACCCCCGTGCCACAGGATTTAGGTCGGAAAGATATTGTGTGCCGTGTGGTGCATTAGGGATGAAAAAGCAGCCTGTGTTTGTTTAGAAAGGGCTCGAATAATCCAAGGTGATGCGTTTAACAGCTGACTTTGTGCTGACTCATGAGGAAGTCGTGCGCACGCTGAGAGGACAGGATGATGCTCAGAATACCATTATTGTCTGTGTCCAGCCAAGTCTGCCAGTCCTCCATAGGACGCCCGCCAGTTCAGCACAAGCAGAAGCAGGAAACAAAGACCGTCTTTCAACACGTTGCTTGGAAATCAGGAGCGTCCTAAGCCTCGTCTCTGGCTCCAAACGACAGGTTTCCAAAGTGATGACTTAGGAGGAGTAAAGCAACAGCCTGAAATCCATCTCTTGGGATTTCGACTTCTCTGCTCCCGTAGTCTCTGTCTCTATTGGATGTGGAATAGCTAGACTCTGTCTGTCTTCACTGCCACCTCAAGCCTGGGATGAGAACCATATAAAGACATGTATACACAATGTACTGTAAGGTTTCACATATCGGTCTGGTTTATGCATAGAGATTGGATGTATGGAGGTTTGGTAAAAAGCCAGTGTGATTGTGTCATAACTCGCCAGGAAAAACACTTGAGGTATTTCAGCTTTTTCCTCAAATGAAATGGAGGAAGGAGAGGTGCTTGAACAGTATACTTACTCGAGTTAGATGGAGTGCCTTGGAATTCTTGGGTTAGGGTTAAGGTTGACATGTGGACTACAGCATGAGGAAATAACTATAATTTACTGTACAGTAACTGCACCACAGGGTGATTCTAATGAGAAGTCTGCCTGCATCAAACAAGAACTGTCTCTGCCGAGACCCTTAGTAGATGGTAGATAGTAAATGTCAGCACTATGGATAGAAAACGTGTCTGTCAATGCACAAATGATTCCTTCTGTTCTCTGAGGAGACTGACTACTGAGGTTCATCTGAGGTAACAAAGCTGCAACCAAAATAGCTGTTTGCTTCTGAAACAGCCGGCAGATTTGCTTTGTGTAAATATGTCTTTAAACTTTACTGATACCGGATGCCTCAGATTAACTGTTAATAAGGAAAGTGAATATGAAGCCGTATTGTTCAGCTCATCACACTAGTCTCCATGATGTGTAATAATAAATGCATTGCCCCCCTTCTTTGCAGAATCCACGCCAAGCCCTCCGCAAATCAACTATCGTCCCTCGCTGGTTTCCAGGAGACCCTAGCTCCTCCTCCCGAGGACACATGGAGCCCCAGGGGATTCTGGGAAGGGATGGGTGTCCCGGCGCCCCTAGTCCCCGCAGCGAGGCCGTCACCCACGAGCTGGAGGTGCTGTCGCTGCAGCCCTGCAGCCAGACCCTGCCGCCCCTGGTGGAGCGCAAGAACGGTGAGCGGACCCGCCAGACCGTCGCAGTCCCCCTTCACGAGCCAGCGTCTAAGAACACTTTGCTCACTGCAGTGTGGCATCTTTTCAACAGCAGGCCTGCCTTGAGAACTGAGAAAACAAACTCTCTCCAAAGAGTTGTTTGTGGAGAGAAGAGGGGAATTACACTGGAATTGCATTTGGGAGCCAGCACATAATCACAGCTTTAACCGTCCCTAAAGATCCAAAGTCTTGCTCTCGGGCATTAAGTATTTCGTTTGTTGTTTCAGCAGCTGTCGATAAACAGCTTTTACGAGTCCACTTTGAAGCATGTCATTAGGATAGGATCCTATGTCACTTGATTTAGGAGACGTCACATATGATGTGATGCCTGCTGTTCAACTTTCAGCCACCATTCATAAAAAGGTATCGTGCGATGTGTTATCTGTGGCATTTAGCCATTCTCTTCCTGATCCTCATCTGCTGTATCTATCACAGAGCCTTGTGGATGTCCCAAGTTCACCCCAAAAAACCCTGTCTGGAAATGTTCTCCCTGGAATGTGAACTAAGGTGAGGGTGTGTGCCAGGGCATGTCTGGTGGGCGTAGCTGGCATTCACCCACATTGAGTGGCACAAGGACATTTTTCCCAGAGTCCCAAGAGGTGACCAGAGAGATGGGGAATGCAGTACTGTGTGTTCCCACAGGTCATCCCTGCCCAAGAGACTGCCATTCACAGCTTGTTAATGTCATGTTTGAGGTTTGATGTCGTATTATCCCAGTCCCAGTCTCTGTGTGATCACATGACATGCCCCTCCCAATCCCAGCCCACCATGCTTCCTCCCTGATACTATTCAGCCCATGACTCAGTCTGCTGTTATCATCACAGCCAAACAGGAATCCGGTGTTTGTGTTCTCAGGTTAATGTTTAATAAATCATTTCCAAATAGCTTACATTAGCTAGATGCGATATGGGTGTTTTTAAACATTGTTTACATTGACGCAGAGGCACTATGGGCTCTTTCATTGTTCTTAGTTTGAGTCTGTACGAGATGTCCGTACGAAGAGGCACTTGACGTTGGGAGAACCAGCGAGCCACAGTGGAAAAGATCTGTTGCAGAAGAGTGACCCGAGCACCCCTTTACCACTCGATTGATTGCTTCTTTCTTCCTGCCCTGGTCTGCAGACACATCAATACTCAGCCCCCCCGCTCTCCCGTCAGCCCCACCTGGCGGGGGCCTGTCTTCCTCTGCAGTAGTTGACACTCTCAGGCGCGCCACTGCAGCGTCTGGAGGACACGCTACTTCCTGTCTCCCTTAGAGGAAGACCCCTGTGGCTTTCAGCCTCACAACGGTGGCTAGGCGAGGATCCGTTGTGCTTTCTAAAGCTACTCGCTCGCCTTGAGGCAGAAGCTCTAATCCATTTGAAAACATGGGGGTTCTTTTGACTTGTCGACTTTACCCCAGCAGATGGATTACATGTTGTGTGTGTGGCCAACCACAGATATTTGTTTTGTTTTATAAAGTTTTTGTGATTTTATTGTGTTTGGGTGTTTTGGTTAACATGGACGTTGGTTTAGCATGTCAGCAGGATCTGGTTGATCTCTAACCCTATATTGAGCAGATCTAGACTACTGCTTCTGTATCTATTTTGACCAGCTGGAAAACTCACATATTTGAGTTCCTAAGTTTGTGTCGTCTGGAAAAGGTTTCTTACCGGTTTGGTTTGTTTTGTTAGTGGAACATGATTTTCTAGAAAATACAGTTGACCACAGGGATTGGGTTCGATACAACCTTATCTTGTATTGAATAGTGATCTAATTTCTTTAGTTTGCACCTCAACTTGTTTGTTATTTCCCCCTAACTCAATATTAGTACACAACTGGAGACTCTGACAGCAAAGCTGGCAGCAAACATGGTTAGCGCTATAGATAAAATAATATTGGTGTAATGTTTCACTGAAAAACATAACCTTTAAATGATAACAATCATAAAAGTGCTGAAATGTCAGAAACACATACTTTAAAACTGGAAAAAGTGACAGATCTAAACATTTGAACCCCAGTGGACCCTAGAGTTTGTTTTGGATCATTTTTATCCAGTGACAAAATGTTTTGAAAAAGTAAACATGGACTTTTTTCAGACTTAATGTCAGCTGTTGTTTATTTTGGTGGACTTGGCAAAGGGAATTTTTGACAAAGAAGGTCTTTCTACAGTATTTAAGTATTTCCGTGGTCTGTAGACATTTTTGCAAGACTTAAAAAGAGGTGTTTTAATGAATAGCTGTTGTTGTTTGTTTGGGGGTTGCTCTGGCTGGTTAATGGTATTGTTTTACTGTGAAGGGCAAACACCTTATAAAAAGGTTGTGGATTGCCTGGATCATTGTACGCTGCCTAAAGTGCAGAGAGAAGACTGGCCCAGCGAGGGTTAACAATAGCAGCCTGTGTTCCCTCCTCCTGACTCTCACTGGCTGAGAAGCAGCGTGAGGAGAACACACACTCTCACTCCGCGGAGACCGACTGAGAGAGACGCACAGAGCGAGCGAGGGGAGGGACTGTGGACGGCTGGGAGAATCAGATCTCGTATGCTTCTCGCTGGGGCTTTACCCACCAAACCTCCCTGCTCCTCCTCATTCCTCACTGCCCTCAGCAACCCATGGGACTCCAGACTCGGCCGCTCAGCGACCCGTCTCTCGCTTCCATGGCCTGCCTCGATGTGGAGACCCCCGTTGTGTGCAGGGGTAAAATTCCAATTCAGTTGTTCTCTCTTTTTCTGTCTCGCTGATAGCTTGTGGAAATATTTGTGCCACCTTGGTGTAAAGTCGGAATCCGTCCGATCGACCCGCCAGCCTTTGTCCGAGGTATGATAGTGTCTTCGACGACTGTCTTTTGTGTCTAAATGTGCCGTGCTCTAATGCAGTGCTGTTGCCGGTTGAAGCAAACTGGAGGGCAGATCTATGTGAGGTCGAACACGTTGGTCAGTCCTCACTTAAGAAGACGTGCTGCAGGGATGTGCTTTTTTTGACTAGCGTTTTACCAGCCAGAGGGACGTAGGAGTGAACTGAGGGAACTGAAGTGTGAACGGCTGCCACCTTAGCGACGGGGCTGTGGTCACCGCGGTGAGATATCAGCAGCTTCCTATACTTTAACTGTCCACGGTGGCCCAAGGAGACCAGAGCAGCGGAAACGGTAGTGCTAGTTTGAAAGCTTGTTGTTATCTGATGGATGGAAGTCCCCCTGAGTCTAGGCTGCAGGAGGAGTTGTGTGTCACCCAGGATTGTGCTGATTGACGTCTGATAACAAGGCACTGCCATGTCACTTTTTTTGCCCTCAGGCTGCCAGCTAAACTGATGTCGACCTTTGAAGGCTGTCATAGACAAATAGACCTGGCCATTATCAAATGACGTATAGAGCCAGGCAATGTTGTTGGTTAAGATTCCCTTCATGATTGATCTTCATATGCCGTCCCACAGCATATCTTGACAACGCCGTTCTTGACAGTGCCATGGATTATCAACGATGCGTCGTTCAACGACGAAGGAGATTATGACTGGGAGAAGTGATCCGTTCCTCGCGGTCATGTGATGTTTTTAGATGGGCTGAGAAGAAGTTTTTGATGCAGTGCCTCCGCATAATTCCCCACCTGTGTGGAATGTGAACGAGAGCAGAGACTCAAACAAGTATGTTGGCTTTCGCAGCTCGGCTCGCAGCGTGGAAACAGCATTCTCCTCGATCATGTCGAACAGAACCTTTTGTTACAGTCAGAATGTTTATCAAATAGCTTTGTCAGGCAAAACCAACGATTCGTTCTGAGAGAAAGGTCAGAAAGGTGGAGAGAAGAGTTTTATGGGGAGGAGCGCGGGTAGGGGATTAGAGGTCGGATCAGGAGACAAGGATTTGAGAAAAGCATGCGCTCGGCGTTTCAGAAGGACTTCTGTTTATGCTCTGCTGGAGAGCTGGGGGAGTTGAAATGGGCTTGCGTCGCGCAAAGGTTAGCCAGGGTTCACCTAGAAGAGCGGTATCGACATTGGCTCCATAAATGCGAGGAGGGCCTCAGAAATGGGCTTCCCTGCCACCTGGGTGTGTAGATAACCCCTGGTGTTGTTGTCCCACAGTGCTAGAGCACATGGCGAGACGCTGGGCAGGATTAATCTCCTAAATCTTCTTGCCCGTAGCATTCTTGCGAATGTCAGACTGCGCGCATATGAGTATCAAAACCAACTGACGGTCATTCTTCACAATCTTGCCGAAGTATCCCTGAGAAGCTCGTCACATCCCTGACCCCGTGGCACAAATATGGGATGGGAAACATGGCAGTCAAGAACACAGTGTTCTGTTTTGAGCCCTAGAGCAGAGGGCCTGTTAAAGTTTTTGGGGATCTTTGAGTGCGGACTCAGCCCCACCCCCTCAGCCTTCTGACTCTGTGTTCGTCTGCCCGGCAGTGGGACCGAGACCCCTGACCACGCTGTGGACCCCCCCTTCCCCCACAAATACACACCACCCCCAGACTCCATGGTTCCCAGGCCTTGTTCTCACAGCTCCCTCGTTTATTTTTGCTGGAGTGAGTCACAGAGGCCTGCTCAGTCGCAATGCCTGTCCCAAGGGACTGTAGTCAGCCTTGGCGTGTTATTGTGTGTGTGTGCGTGTGTGTGTGCGTGTGTGTGCGTGGAGTCCCTCTAGCTGGAGCCAGGGAGCAGGCCTCCCCGAGTAAATGTCAGCAGAAACTCAGCACATGACGGCACGTCGTTCGTCACGTCACCCCGTCGCCTTCCTCTTCAAATATTTTCTCTGAGGAGCAGTGTTATTCTGCTGAAATAACATGTCCACGCTCGCGTGTTTATCAATGTTTAAACTGGGCTCGTACCGCCGAGTATTATTATGGGAAAATAACACGGAGGGTAGTCCGAGGATTTGAAGCTTGCGCACAAGACCAAACATCTTTTAACTTCTCGTCCAAGGCATTCTTGTCTTTTGAAGTTGCAGGGGCTTAATGGATCAGCGCTTTACCCGTCCAAAGCAAGACTAAGCATCTCCGTTTTTTATGGGGCGGCACTTAGAAGAGAGACACGGTTCATCCACCTCTTGGATGACATCATTCCTCCTCAGCTCTGAGCCGACTTGCGGATAAACTTTGGACTGGAGCTTCCAGAGCCATATGTCAAAGAGACACATCTTCCTTATCCATGTTAGCTCACCGAGTTGAAGTAGCTTTCTGTTCTGACCTTTCGTATTTGCATTCAGATAAGTCCTCCGCGCCGTCCCAATCCTAACCTCGCTCAGGACGCGCCCTTGATGTAAAACATCTCGCGAAACGATCCTGT
This sequence comes from Mallotus villosus, assembly GCA_903064625.1. NCBI lineage: Eukaryota > Metazoa > Chordata > Actinopteri > Osmeriformes > Salangidae > Mallotus > Mallotus villosus. Next base: position 559,408 of record CAEFZP010000321.1, read on the forward strand.
TCGTTTAGCAAAAGACCCTATCAGCAAACGGAGAGGTTGTAATCCCGTCCGTCGTCAATTTGACAGGAAGCACGTAGGATGTCTGTGGCAGAGAAACACAGCACTTCCTGGAGGGGGGTTGGGCTGTAGTCACTTGATAGATTCATGAACGGGCCTGTGTGTTAGTAATGACAGTTTGGTGGGGTCGAAGGCAGATTTACAGGCCGTAATGGGCAGCGCCGTCGTCAGTGGAGGTTATAGCGCGTTTGACCTCCGACCTCTTGTTCTCTGCTCCCTTCGCAGTCCTCCAGCTCCGCCTGCAGCAGAGACGCACCCGGGAGCAGCTGGTGGAACAGGGCATCATGCCACGTGAGTAGGCCGCCGTGTTCCTCCAACTCGGGGTAGAGCTCTACCCTCTAAGGGAGGTTTAACTGTCTGACGTACTGTATAATCATTAACTTCTAACTTGTTGCGAAAGCCGCTCTCGAAGGAAGGGGAGCTGGCTTTCGATTCGAACCGTGATGACAAAAACATTGTTTCAGGGACGCCAACTCTGTCTGGTTTGATTTGCTGTTATTGTAATAGCCATGTAGGAGCAGAATTCTTCCGTCGCTGACGTCTTAACCGGCCTCTACCGCAACCGGAGTGTGATGTTTGGAGAATGAATTCTGAGGTTGCCGGAAAACCTAAACTCACAGTGAGGTATAGATCAGTGGTCCGGTTCACGACGAAAGGAATGGCTCTCGTCGGATAACCTCCCGAAAGTCTGAAAGTCGAGTCAAGTAGAGCAGCCTCATTTAACCGTCTTCTGCTGGTTCTGCCTCCAGGGGGTAGGGTGATACTAGAGGCCCTTCTAATAAAAGAGAGCTAAACCTGCAGGGGATTCACACACTGGGCACAACCAGGACAGGCAGAGAAACAGTGGTTCTCGGCCCGGAGCCAAAAGGGCTCCTCCCCGGGGACTGGGACTCTCAGGCCTCTGAGATCTCCTCCACTTGGGCTCTTTGCTCTCGTCAGGCCCCCCCCCCGAGCTGCATGAGTCAGCGACTGGAGCCTTCGCTCGGAGGTCAGTCACCCCCACTGTGAGCTGTCCCGACACGGCCCAACGTAGGAACCCACCGAGCCCCACTCAGAGTGAGGCGTTCTGCTCTCCCACACAGAGGGCTTATGGGGAGGTATGTTGGGTTTGGGTGACGGGCAGGAATGTTTAGCTTTGCTCTTCTGACACACTCCTTAGAGCCCCCCACCCCCCCCCTCTCTGGTTAGCGTGTGTGTGTCCAAAGCAAACACTGCGTGTGTTGTTAGCAGAGGTGAATAATCGGAGTAAGCAGACCTTGGCAAAGGCAGGATGAATGTGTCACAGCCAAAGTCTGTGTCTCACGACTCACAAAAGGACAACAGCATTTCTGTTCTCCTCCTAAGCTGTTGCAGTGTCAAAAGAAGTCACCCATTCTTCCATATCACACACTCAACCATATTCTTTCTACATGTTTCAACCCTTTTCAGTTGATTTGATCATGAAAGATATGGTTTTATTCTGCTTCCTAAACTGCACAAAAGGCAAGGATAATAATAATCATCAATAATTACCAGTGATCTGTAATCAATGGTTGGGTGGGGTCATTGACTGGGTGACGTTGGTTTTCTTTCCCACAGCCCTGAAAACCCCTGCCGTCTTTCATGAGCAGATCCGCAGCCTGGAGAGGGCAAGGGTGAGCCTCTCTCAACTCCTCTCATCTACGGTGCTGTCCACTGGGCTTAACTCAGCGACAGACCCAGTCTGTGGTCGTCTGTCATGCAAATACCCGTGACGACATGAGCGTTTTTTTTTCTTTCTTACAGACTGAGAACTTCTTGAAGCACAAAATCCGCAGCAGGCCTCAACGCGCCGAACTGGTCCGCATGCACATCCTGCAAGGTAAGCGTGCAGCCCGGGCGAGCTTTGCGATAAGGGTGCGGATCATACCGGGTGCTTTCCACAGGGAGATGAGTACACTCCTTATCTCACCGTACGAAAAGGCTTTTCAAACGGTTTGTAGTTCGCACAGCTCTGCGGGACTCTCCGCGGTGGTAGAGCAGAGAAGCCTGACCACTGTGGCTTGGTTAGAGCGCTGAAGATCTAAGATCTGAAAGTCTTCCCCGCCTGTCCCTCAGAGACCCACGCAGAGCCCTCCCTGCAGGCCACCCAGATGATGCTGAAGAGAGCCAGGTTGGCCGACGACCTGAATGAGAAGATCGCCCAGAGGCCTGGACCCATGGAGCTGGTGGAGAAAAACATCCTGCCTGTTGACACCAGCGCCAAGGAGGTCATCATCGGTAGAGAACACTCTTAGAACATCCTTTATCTCCAGGGATAGAACCGATTGGCTACCTTTGACCCACACAGGTCAACCCGAACCCTTTCAGGATGTTGTAGCCCGGAAAACCGAACCAAAATAACATGTGTTTGACATGCCGTGAGAACAACAAAAAAAGAAGCCATTGCTTCCCCTATTGTCTTCTTCGAGCTTATAAGTCATGCTGTGTCGATTTGTCGGTGTTGACCCCGCAGATGGTGAGGAGAAACACCCCAAGACACCAGATGTGTACAACTTTGAAGAGGACAGCAGTGACACCCTGTCCCCCGAGCAACCTGCCAGTCAGGACTCCCAGAGCTCCTCCGCCTCCCCCAGGGATCCCAGGGGGACAGAGGCCCCATCGACCTCCCCTCCCACCAGCTGCGCTCTGCAGGTGGGTCCCCCCTCTGCCCACGCCTAATCGCCCGGAATATCCTGCTTGGTGAAACAAACCAGTATTTCCACAATCTGTCCTCCGCTTGTACAACACATGGCATGAGTTCTATGATTTTGTGGGGTTAGATGATTTTTTTTCTCTCAATCCTGTTATATGACTTTTGGATGGATTGACTTGCTGATTTGTTGTTGATGATAGCTCGCCAAAACATGTTTCTTTCATTTGAGGTTTTCTTTTGTGTAAAGAGCCATCCGTCTTTTGTTGTCTGAATGAAGTATTTCTTTACAGTTGACGGCCCCCTGGATTTGTGTGGGAGGGGGTTTTCATCCCTCCTCCCCCTAACTGAAGTGGCCATGTGGTTTCTATCTTTCTATCTCAGTACTGTCCACCTACATCCCAGTCCACACCAGATGTCCTAAATTTTGCCTCCACCAATGAGCAGCAAAACAATCGACCGACAACTGTGCCTCAACCAATCCCTTCTGTCGCCCCTGCTAAAGCAGGGCCTACCCTCATAAAGGTGAGCTACAATTGTAATTACAAACATTAGGTAAGCCGAGTCAACATGTTGAGGACTGAAAAGACAGCATTCTGAGTCTGGGGAAAGGCTTCTAACGGAATGTGTGAGAAGCTATAAAGATGATGTAACACCCGTTGAGTGAGGTGCTTATGCAAATACTTTTTGAAGTTTATTATCATTAGAGGTTATGACCGAGCAATTTCCAAAGGTTAAAGGAAGTCATTACAATTAGAGACGCACATTTTTTAAACAGTAAAGATGCTTGGCCTTTCTGATCCACACTTGCTGAACGAGCTTTCTCTAAAGACTATTTATACACCCTGCAAACATGAAAGTCACCCCTGATATTTGACTCTCTCAGATCTGGTGTGGGTTTTCGGCAGCTTCCTTTAGGAATATAATCAGACATGCAATGTCAGTGGAGGACAGTAGAGCTTTGTTTTGTCATACTGAAAGACTCAGTTCAGGAGTGAGTTAAAAGGCAATGTTTAGCCAAGTCAGACCCAGTTCAAAAAACCAGCAGGGCCTAAAGGATATACAGAGACTTTACTTAACTTGCACTCATCAATTCAGGTCAAATGACGCACTTGCGCACTCTCCCAACCATTTCTCAGATGCCGAGCCCTTTTCATGTGTATCCTGTCATTTCCAGGTAGTGAAACAATAAGGGTCACATCACATCCGTTTCCACTCTCTATTTCCTCATCCTGTCTTTTTCACCGAGCCTCACAATTGCTCACAATCAAAAGAAAACAATACTCCACCTCTTCAATTCAAACTGTGAAATGATTCCACTTCACCAAGTAGTGACACAATACTGGCAAACGGGCTACATGTTCATCTTTACTATAGAACCTGACATTCAACTCTTCAAAAAATGGCCCCACAATATCTCCACTGAGGTCTGAACTGCCCCTGTGTGTATCTAACTGATATTTTCTTTTTACAATTGTTTTTGATTGTGTACAGCAAAGCCAGCCTAAGACTTCGAGTGACAAGAGCCGCAGCAAAAAGAACAAAGAGCCCAAGCCTCGCGTGAAGAAGCTCAAGTACCACCAGTACATCCCCCCCGACCAGAAACAGGAGCCCAACGAGGCGCCCATGGACTCGGCCTACGCCCGCCTACTTCACCAGCAGCAGCAGTTCCTCCAGCTGCAGATCCTCAGCCAACAGCAGCAGCACTACAACTACCAGGCCATCCTACCTGCTCTGCTCAAGTAGGCTCCCCCCCCCTCCCCCCCCTCCCACACACACACACAGAGACTCCTTTCATACCGTACACCCAGAGATAGGAAAGTGTCAGGGCCACATAAAGTACTCAGCCTTTATCTTTATAGACTGATAACTTTGTGCCAGGGCTTAGTTTGTGAAGCGATTGGGTATCGGCCCATACCGGGAATGCAAACATCGGCTTTCTGAATGATGTTGTATGCAAATATGAACATTTTCAACTAACAGCTAACACCTGTCGCCCGGAGAGATAATCCCCCAAATCCGTTTTCCTCTGAGCCTCTTATTGTTCAAAGTTGTATTTCTGTTCTGCATTGTCCTGCACAGAAGCTGTTGATGGTGACAGACCATTATACAGGAAACGGTTTCTCACACATCTTAATACTTCCTTCTTTCCCTTGTCTTGCTGCCACAGGCCCGGGGATGAGGCCCAGAGCAGCTGCTCTAGTGTGGCCCTGAATGGCAGCGGTCTGTCCACTCCCATTGTGGTGTCTGTTCCCAGTGGCGCCACTGTGCGGCCGAACCAGACCCTGACCAACCGCAAGCCTGGGCAGTTACCTGCCAACCTGGATGAAATGAAGGTAATGCCCTTTGCCATCCATCATCATCACTGTGTGTCACACTCATATGAAAAACATCTGTATAACAGACCACAAAATACAGAAGTATTTGGTATGGATAGACACAGGTGATAATAGTGACTGACAATATTCATTATTCCGTGACCTTTAGGTTGCAGAGCTGAAAATGGAGCTGAAACTGAGAGGGCTGCCGGTATCTGGCACCAAGACTGATCTGATCGAGAGGCTGAAGCCTTATCAGGAGAACTGGAGCGCCCCACCACCCACTACCATGGAGGCGACAGCCCTCACAGAGACACCCCAGCCTGACAACATGAGCTCCACCCCGCCTGTGTCCCCCGTGTCCTCAGAGGTGTCCAGCCTGGGCATGGAGGAGGCCGGGACAGTGGACAGTCGCTTTAGGATGCCAGGGACCCTCTCCCCAGCCCGCCCTGCTTCCTCCGGAACCTCCCCTCACAGAGCCCTGCTGGAGGACGGCTTCATGGAGACCAGGACGTCGGAGAAGGACCAGCGGCTGCACGAGAAGGAGCGCCAGATCGAGGAGTTGATCAGGAAGCTGGAGCGGGAGCAGAAATTGGTGGAGGAGCTGAAGATGCAGCTGGAGGTGGAGAAGAAGATCCAAGGGGCCTCGCAGCCAGAACTTAGCCCACCATCCCGGGTCAAAGAGGAGAGCAGAGCTTCCCTAAACTGCTCTGCCGTGTGCAGCCTTCCAGCCCTGCCGGCTGTGGTGAAACAAGAGGAGCTTGGAACCCAGCTCCACACGGCTACAATGCCCCAGTTCTTCCTCAGTCAGCAGCAGGTACCTCAGACGGCCCCCAGACAGCCTCAAACCCTGCTGGCGGCCCAGCCTGGAACACAGATCCTGCTGCCTGTCTCCCTCCCAGCCTCCTCCACCAACATCCATCTCTCAAACAATGGTATCAAATTGCCAATCAGACAACCAGCCCTCAAGACCAACATGAGCACTGCATCTCCAGGCCTTATCCAGACTCAGGTGCTTCAGAAAGCCGAGGCATCAGTACCCCAACAAAGCACCAATCATCCACAGCCTCAGACACAGCCCATGGAGCAGGTGAGAACCTTGAGAAGATTGACTGCTTTTCTACACCTGCTGTATTATGTCTCTGTGTCCCATGGCTCGGTTTTCTCCTGAGGATAACTCGGTTATGAAATGATTTCACTTTGTAATACCACAATTTCATTGAATGGTCATGGACTGAATCAAATATCCCCCCCACACACACACTTCTTTCTTATTAAGCTTTCTTCATAATACTCTTCGCTTTTTCTTCAAAGTAATAACAGCCAAGGGCTGGGTGCTGAATTCCTCCCAATAATCACATCCAAAGCCGGCCTCCCTTAGCTCGGGTTACTGAAGCAGGTGCTGAGTGACGGCCAGGCAGACAGCTCTCTGGCTGCTTTCTCCAAAAGACTTGTATGCGCTCCCCTCCATCCAGCCAGCCTGAATGACAACCCAGGAGTGTGCACTGTATTGCACAGTGCACACACATGCCACTACAACAACCCACGCCTTTCGTTTTTTTTGTCCCTGGAGAGAATGTGTAGTCCACTAAAGATACCCTGTTTATTCCTCCCAGAGAGAAGGCAACTAACCACTTCCTATGCCTTCGGGCAGGAATGTTCATCAGTGCCACCCGTTGTTGAGTCCCCCCGGAGGGAATGTGAACCACTGCAGTGCTGACCGCTACTCATTTCTTCACAGACAGTCCCACTATGTACCACCTCAGGCTCAGGTTTCCAGATCAGACCCACACACGGCCAGGGCCAGAACCAGCGTCAAGGTGAGGCCATGACAGACATGACCCAAGGTTTCCTCAACTCCTGTCCAGGGAACAGGTCTCCTGCCAGGGCCTCGACCAACCAAGCGATCGCTAACGTGCCCACAAAGGTAGCGACATGATGTTCAGGTATTCATGTAAACTTAGCATTATCGTTTTTGATGTGAGCCATGTTGACAATGCTGTTTCTGTCTTCTAGACTCCTTCTCCTTGCCAGCCAACCTATATCCTGCAGCAGCCGACCTTCAGGAACCATGTTCCAAAGAGTAAGGACCCACCCCGCTATGAGGAGGCAGTCAAACAGACCCGCAGCATGCAGACTGCTGTTCAGGTGAGAAAATGAAATAATTTACAATACTCAGTGACCCACACAGTCTGGTAGTCCCTAACTGGCTTTTGTTCTTTCAGTTTCCCACGGCAACCAGCCAGCACATGGACGACCTGTTTGATGTGTTGATAGAAAGTGGAGGTTAGAAATATACCTTATCTTTTTCGTTGGCGACCGGCAGATGATTAACTGGTTTATTAACCCTTCTTGTCTACTTCTCTTTCACAGAGATATCCCCCTTCAGCAGACAGGACCATCCCTTCCAGGACAAGCTGCTTCCTGTGACGGCCAGTGTCACCACCCTACCCATTAACACAGCGCTGTCCCGTCCCCCACCCCAGATCCATGTGGCCCGGCCACCTGGCCCCACCCGCTCCCCCCCCACCCAGCCTGGTGGCCCTGGCCACAGACAACCAGCTTGAGGCCTTTTTGGACTGCACACTGGCCGGTGGCGCAGAGCCACGGACTCTGAGGTTGATGGAGGAACTGCACAGCCAGCTGCTCAACAATCCACAGTCCCCCATGGACACCAACGAGCTGGGCTTCCATGACGCCACAACTCCCTCCTCCTACCACCTGCAGGACACCAACCTGGACAACATGGAGTGGCTGGACCTTACCATGCCCGGACCAGCTGGGGGGCTCAACCCTCTGGGCATCTCAGCGTCCTCAGGGGTCTTCTCCTCTGACTTTCTGGACTCCCACGACTTGCAGCTGCACTGGGACTGAGAGGCACGAGTCCCCTTGTGAGATCACCTATGAGCTTGATGTTGTATGAGGTTCTCCATACCGTCTTACTGCTAAAGCCAGCTGTTCTCATTCCTCATTAGGTTGAGTTTACTTGCCCTCTGACCTTAATACCGCCAATTCCAACACAAGTACAGTATGTAGCTAATAAAGAACCACTCACTTTGAAGATGGGCTCTCAGAGGATCACTCTGTAGTGTGAGGCAGTAAGACCACTGCATTTCCTCAGTACATCTTGAGGAATCATCAGTCGAAGACAGTCAGATGGTTCTACCACTGTCACTCCGACCACTGTGCTAATTTGCCATTCTTTCCACAATCATAACGAGGAATGACCTGTGGGGACAAAAAAATCTTTGGAGGGGAGAGTAGTCACAAGTGGCATTAGATACCACCTGCTGCACACATCCCCATACGGCAGCTGTATAACGATCATTCTTGACATATTTGAATGTGGAATTAGCCAGCATTACTTGAGGACATGATTGCACCTACACTGTTCTGTTGCCTCCATAGGGGGCAAGGCAGTACAAATATGGATGAACTGTATGTTTCATTATGATTTTAACTACACATTTAACATCACACCTCACTACGGATGACAACCTTAAGTTCAGTTCCAGCGCACGTGATCAGACAGGCTTTACTTAAGTTCACCTAGTAACCTTTTTTCCTTAACCGTCTAATGTTAGATACACTTTAAGATGGGGCCAAACTGATAACTTATTTAGATGAGAAATGAGAATCCGAATGAGACTTTTAAGAGGCGTCCCACCCTTGAAATGAGTTTAGTCTTCAATTGGTGTCCTAAAACACCACATGACTGCTCTGAGCTCACCAGCCATTGTGTTTATGAGGGCTTCTTGACCGTGTCCCACCAGTCCAGAGAGGATGAATACCAATGGACAAATTCACCCGATTTCTGTTGGGGTGTGAGAGGCGTTTATGTGATATAGGAGAGATGCGTGTTTTGACAATGTCATGATGCTGCCAGAAATGGTGCCGTGGCCCACATGTGTGTTGCCATAGTTGCATCTCCATGTGGCTCCCAGCCCGCATTGATGTAGAGAAATAGATGGACCTAATGTCAAAACATTGGATGACTCAATTCAAAATGTCAGCGCTTGAACAATCCATTGAACTGAACTTAGACCGAGATTATATTGGTAACACGGTTAGTTTAAATGATGTTCACGACTCAAATTCATGTTGTAAAAATGTGATCATAGTGACATCTACTGGCCAAATATGATTGACTTACTTTGCCAAAGATTTCATTTACTGTATATTTTTATGCTTGAGGCATTTTACACATTGATTGCTACACTCAAGGTATTTTTTAGAAACCCCAAATTATATGTCAATAAATATGACAATCCAAGCACTTAAATATAAATGCAAATAATACTGTGAGTGGATAACCAACAACGTTTTCGAAAAGGACCAGCTCCTGTCACTGTATTTCTAGCTGAGCATCAATGCCTAATTTCCCCATTCAAATTATTTTCCATCTGAATGACTTTCTCAGTATAGGAAGCATGTGCTGCATTGTAAGTATGTTATATGTTTTGCACATTGTGTAGATATTATGTATATAAAGTATGTTATACATTTTATACAAATGTAGCAGATGTGAGATCCCCTTGTAAATAGCCATAATGTTTGGCTAATATGTTTTTTTCCACATTGAAATGTGTATATAGCCTTATTGTGTCAATTAAAATGTACCATAGACTGTTGATCTGTTGAATTTCATATATTGACATTTTACATTGAAGTAGTTTAAAGTACAAACAGTATAATACAATGGCACTGTATAGTTATATGGACTGTTACATTCAAAATGGGTTCTGTGTTCTGGTAGAGCCTGAAAAAAACGTATCTTTCTGAGTTCCAGCACAAAACCTATCCATCAAAGCTTTGTGATTTTGTGGATGCAGGTTCTACACTTTGGGCATTTGTGGGTGACGTCCTTAAAGTAATCAGTGCAGAAAGGAAAGAAGCAGCAGCCCGCTAAGCAGCTGTGAACAAAGAACAAAGAAATATCAAATATTAGTAAGACAAATATTCCATAACATCTTCATAGATGGCTGTATTTCCTGGACATTTCCTGTCCTCTGAAGAACTACACAGACATGGTAGAACAGTAGGGAAACATACCCAATCATAGCCAACATAACACACACCAAGCAGCTCACACTTCCAATGGAAGTGACAGTTTCTGTGGTGATGAATTGTCGACACTCTGGGCACTGTGTTTGGCTCGGCCACGGGGGGAGTTTTGTCACATCCAGAATCACAACTGGAGCTATATAGAAAAGATTGCATATTATTCGAAAAATTTGAAATGTCTGCTTCTTCTGTGTTTAAGGTAACATTCAAAAAAAATTGAATCCATTTTTATCTGAGATTACTTTTTCAAAGTCATGCACACTCCATCCGACTAACCTGGTGTCGTGGGTGGGGCTTCAATTAGAATAATGTAGGGCTCAGGGCTATGAGTTAAAACAGACAAGTCACCCTGATGAATAACGTCTTCAAAAGAAAGGGAAAAGTCATGGTTAGAATAAAGATGAAATGTGCTCAGATGACATGTCAGTACAATAGTTTGAAGAAATGTAGATCCACCTTTCTTTCGTTTTTTGCTAAGTTCATCATATAACTCCTGCATCTCTTTCATCTTTTCAGCCACCTCCCTCAGCTCTGCATCGATGCCATCAATCTCATACTGCTGCGCTGAGCTGTTTTCTGGCCAACAAAAACAGTTAGTTTTTTCGTTAGAAAAAACTACTATACTGGGTCACGAGAAACTTCATTACATTTCCACTTAACAAATAAACAATACAAAATGATATACATTCTATAAGATATTAACCCAAACAAGGAACAGAACACTGAAAAATCCACAGAAAGGATATTTATACTAAACATATGACGATATGTTTTCAGCCCCCTTCACAACTTCCATACACAGAACAATGAAAGCTGCCTTTATACCTGCACCAGGATAGTTCACGTGGCTCTTGTAATCTTGCAGCACAATAAGCATGTTACGGCGGTCATTAAGCTGATTCTTCTTGAACGACAGGCTGTTTAACTTCATTGATATCTTCTCCAGCTCCTGTTGCTCAGACCGGTCTGCCATTGTGCTGGCTGAAGAGAACCAGGAGTGGCACCAAGTAAAACGCTTGGAGTAAGTGCAGAATTTTACTATAACACGTTTCTGTGTAGCCTGTCATGTCAGGGACATGTTAAAGGCAACTCAAATATTTATTAGAAAATTCAGCTCACCCTTATAACGCAAACAGGCTGCAAGATAACCGTGATAATGGTGACTTGTTGGTCGTATTCTGGCTGCTCCCCCTTCTAATGTTGTTGTGCTGTAGAAGGAAGATACAAAAGGAAGTAAAACTGTCACAGGGAAATTATAATTTATTCAAACCAAGCTTGTGGGATTACAAAATAAGATAAGATTCATAGAGAGTATGATGTAACTCAAATTTTATTCCATCTTAAGGGCAACTGTACACATTTTAACAAAGGAAACACATATTTAGAAAATAGTAAAAAAGACAAATACCAAAATATATATATTACATTCAGTGACATTTCCACCTGGCCCTAAAATGCCATCTTTGATTTTAAAGAACTCCAATAGGGCAATGACAAGCTGACACGGTAAAGGTCTGAAATAAAACACACAAAGTGTGTTACAAAGTGTATTGAAAGTAATAACTTTTTAATAAAAGAGACAAATGGAGGGTGCCACAACTAGCATCAATTTCACTGTAGGTATAGTTTGCATATTATGTAACAGCCTAAAGGCCTTTGAAAACAGATGATTTGCATTTAGGTATATGCAAATCAGAAAACTGACATACAATTACCAAGTCTTAACAAGTTAACTATGATAAAACATTCTATTTTCTAAAAGATGCTATTGGTTTAGCAATAATTGCCGTATATCAATTACAGACTATAAATTTGATCAAGAACATTTGGTTGAAAATACCAGAAAAAAATGTCATTTCTTCCTCAGCCTCTTCATGAATGTCACTTCATCCCTGTTCCTGATTCCATAGCTAAAGAAGTAAAAAAAATGTTTTTAAGTATATTACAAAATTAATTCCAACATGACAATAATGTCAATAAAACATTTTATCCATTGAAGATATTAATAGTAGTAGTGGTGATGGTCCTCATACACATTGAAATTCATGGGGGAACAAATCTATAAATTCTTACTCTTTTAGTTTTGTTTTCGTCATCCTCAAGCTTCTCCCCTTGGAACATTAAATGAAATGTTCTCCAAACATACCTCCTGCACAAAACAATTGAAATGTTATTTTTTGTAATTACAACTTATTTTTATTGTTGGACATTTCCAGTGATTGGCTTGTATGTAACTGGTGTGTGTAAGAAATACCAGCTAATGTATTTCACTCCTCCCTCCCTCTGCTGTTTGAGCTCCATGAATCTGCAGATGGCATTCTTCAAATCCAGTACTGTTGCATTTTGCACCACAACTATGGCTGAAAAAAGATTACATCAGGTACTTTTTATACATATTGGTTATTCATATTGTATTCCCGGAACAGGTGTGTCTTGAGCCTTTTCTTGACTTAATTATTTTATAACACTGATTACCTGGCATCGCCAGACCAATTTACAAATGCGTATTAGTTTGGAACCTCTGAGTTAATTTTCAGGATCCAAGGGGTGTTATCATGGGGCAAAGACCAAAATGCCTCTGGACACAAGTGTATGAAATGTGATAAATTAAACCAATCAGAGCCACAAAAACTAATTTTGGTTGTTTACAAAAATGCCTCAATGGCACTCTTCTGTATAGTTATTGTATTAGTTATCATATTAAACCTGCCTCCAATCAGATAAACAGTTGTGGTTGGGCTTTTGAGTGAGAAATCAGTTTGAAAGGGAGGGTGGCCATGGTCCAAATGGAACAAAGCTTGAATGTGGATTTTTTTTCTCCATTAAATATGGTTGTTTTTACCAAGATTTTGCTGCAATATGTTCCCCAACTACATTTAAGTTCACAATTATAAGCTACCCTCCAATTCAGTCCCATCTGCCAGGGAAAATAAACCAATAACTCACATTTTGGTCTGGTTCCTAGGCTACAATACTGATTAAAAAAAAGATGTCAACTCACGCATCACTTCACCATCAGCTTTTAAGATTCGGACAGTCATGGCCTGACCATACTCCAAAGCTATTTGTGAATTGATCTCTTCTAGAGTTACCTATTAAGAAAAATCAATTGGTAAACAATGATATTGGTGATTACTGCAACATAACTGTAGACTACCTAAACAGAGTGGAGACATAGAAGGACATGCTATGAAATAAGAAATAATAATCTTTGCCCAATAATTAGCACAATCAACCTGAATTGGCAGGTCACAAAGTAGAGGGTCCTGAACAAGCCGTGCCAGCCCCTCTTCAAAGATGTCCAGTATTTCCGAGTGTGGCAGTGCCTCTTCATCCTCCTCTTCTGACGGTGTATCCTCTACTATTTGACTGATCTTTTCATCTACCTCTTCAGAATCTTCCTTTTCAAGAGAAGGCCTCTCATCTAGCTGGGAGCACGGGATATTATCTCCCATAATTACCTGATAATGGTGTGATAAATCATTTAAAAAGGTGTCCAATGGATTTCTCACTGTTCGACTGCAGCATTGCTTTACTACGAAGCATTGTGTACGTCGGGATTTTAGTACCGGGGAGAAAACAAACACGTCTTCACAATCATTGTTCCGTGATGAGGTCCGATGGATAAATACAAATAGCATACATAATGACAATCAGATACCCCATATAGGTATAACAATTTATACTATTGATTTACTTACCCATTTTAATTTCCCAATCAGATGAAAAATATGCTAGAACTATCGGGACTGCGGTGCAAGAACAAACCATAGGAACGGACTCCTTATCAGACTGTGGTGTCGAGGCCACACCGGAAGTCGGCTCGCATCGTGTCTATACTACAGCCAATCGTTGTGGCGGTTCTTCTGTAGCCGTAACTACTGAAACTTCCGTACGTGGTTGATGCGAAATACATCAACATGCTGCTATTTTGTCCGACATGTGGAAATGTGTTGATTGTCGAAGAAGGTCAGAAGTGTTACCGATTCGCCTGTAATACATGTCCCTATGTTCATAACATCACCAGGAAGGTAAATCAACCTAGGTTGCTTAAAACAAAATTAGACAAGTACCTAAGCTAACTACACAGCTAGTTAACATTGTCGCAGCAATATCAATTCTACACTGATGTCTCCTTCTCATCCACAGGTGAACAACAGAAAATATCCCAAACTAAAAGAGGTTGACGATGTGCTTGGTGGTGCTAAAGCCTGGGAAAACGTTGACTCCACACCAGGTAAACAAGTTGCCTGCTATATCGTTGATGCCTGCTGGGACAGGTTTTTAACTTGTCCGTAGCATGTCCTAATATTCAATAGTATTTGGTGTTAATATAAAGTTGTAGTTGTCTTGCTGTTTTGATTCTCTATTTGTGTAATATAGTCCCCTATTTGTATTTGTGTTACATAGAAAAATGTCCGAAGTGTGAACACCCCCGGGCCTACTTCATGCAAATCCAGACCAGATCAGCTGATGAACCAATGACAACCTTTTATAAATGCTGCGATATCCAGTGTGGACATCGATGGAGGGATTAAACATTTTGATATTATGGCCATGTATTTTGAGGACACTGACAACACAGTGAAACAACATGTGCCTATGGCTAGTCTGCAGAATCATCCACAGTATACAAACATAACTGGTTTTGTTTTGCCAAATTCACAAACATTTGGACTATCTTGTGAGAGTTTCCTGTGTTGGTGTTGTATTTGGTTTCTGGAAAGTGCTTTAAGCAGACATTACATGTATATTATTTAACCTATTTACTTAAAAAACTGGTTTATTTCATATTGGTTGGATTAATACATGATCATACTCATTGTTTGAAATAAAAGATACATTTAATGTACTATTATTTTATTATTAAAGTAGTAACATCACTAGTCACAATGCTGCATGTAGTATTTTCAAATAGCAAGACAGACGATCAACATTCTATGCAAACCTTTCATTCTTGGTTTATTATACATCTTGCATGTCAAGCCAGTTTGAATCGAGTGTACTGTCACATTGGGTGCATCTCATGTTATCAGAAAACAACCAGTTAACTGGCTAAATGCATGTACATGCAATTGTATTTCACATTTTCTGTATTAACGAAATGTATCATTTGGAATACATTCCATTTTGCAGTTGGAAATCATATTAATTTAAGCATCATTAAGCTTTCAAGATGTCAGATCATACATCAGAAGATTGTCAATTAAATCTGTTGAAATGACAGCATCTCAGATAATACAATTAGATTGATAAGTAGCAAACATGCACAAGTTAAATGCAAGCATTCTTAGACATCGAACTCACCAAGAACAGTTGGTAGGTCCAACATCAAGCTTAGACAGATAGTATGACGTGGTACACATTAAAAAAAGACATGAGATTCGTTTGAATATAAAATAGTGCATAATTAGAGGACTTAATATCCTATTCTGTCTGTACTGCTTTCCCAGGACAATCAACCTACTGAGTAGCGAGTCTGAACAGTAACAATAACCAGGAAGCAAAACAATAATATTTTTTTTAAAGGACAGTGCTAATCATTTTAAATGTAATGTCTACCAGTGAAAGGATAATATGCTCTGGAATGAGGTGGGTATCGCAGCTTGACATACATTGCACTCAGCAAGTTTGACATACGGCACACGATTACTGTGTTGTCATGCAGAGTATCTCATTACTCTAATGAACCTCTCTAGCAGAGCACTCTGCCAGTTTGCCTTTGCACTGCTCAGATATCTGAAAATAAATGTTGCAAACTGTAATCCCTGGTGTTGGTTGTAATATCCTTATATAATCCCTATCTATAGACCAAAATATTTTCAAAAAAGAATCACTCATTCCTATTTCCACGAAAGATAAATTAATCCAGCATTAACCAATTACAAACCCAAAGCAGTTGAAAAAAAACAAATGGGAAGCAATATAATGGCAACTGTTGTTTTATGGACGTATGAAATTTCACATGGGAACTGGGCATTTGCAATACCATGTTACACACAAACAATCACTTCATTATCAAAACTACGTACATTGATACTAATAAAGGGCATTACTAACAGTTCTGGCAAATTCACTAGACAATGACAATCTAAAAGCTCTGAAAACATAATAAAAGATAGATCTATTTCTATTCTGACCACTCTCAAGCAGGAAAACAAGCAGCCTAAAATAAATGTCAAATCTGCCATCAACAGTTTGTTAGGACCAATGTCATAAAGTTACTTACTGACATTTAGAACACATTATCCAGGACGCAGGACAAAGTGAATTGCCACATAAATAATTATCTGAAAATAATTTGACATAAACGAAACCTTCAGATTCTTCTATATTAACACGATGTTATATATAATATATATATATATACATATATGGATAGTGTTAAAATAAGATAAAATAATTACACTAAAAACTTAAGTACTGACCCTGCAAGTGCTGTTTTAACAAATTTGCCTCAGCAAGATTCACAGCTGATTTTTAGTAAACAACAATTTTCACAGCATTGCACAATTGCCATCTCCCGTCTAAAAGACTAAAATCCCACGCCTTTTTCCAACAGCACGCATAAAACATGCTACACGTACCATTGTGTCACTGGTCCTTCATTTGGAAATTATTAGTGTGCAATATTTATCACGTCTGTCGGTTCTCTCTGAATGTTTCTCCTTTAACCACTAATAAACCGTGTTTGAGGTCTCTACATTGTTACTGGATGCATGTACATAGCAAAGGACGTTAATCTGAAAGTTAGGAACAAGTGCAGGGTAATCAAATGATTCATAAAATGAGACTGTTAAGAGGACAGCTAAATGAAGCACAAAATACTGAGCAAAAAAAGGCTGTCTGAGCTGTGAGCTTGTAAGTGTGCATATCCATGTTTTTATAGTATGTCTGTCGGGGGTTAGCATATACGCTTGTATGTGTAGATGTGGCCTTTGCAGTTGGGGCAGGAGTGCGTCACATCCTTGAGGTCATCAATCAGACAGGGAATCAAGCAGCATCCCAGATCACACCTATAGTTGAGTGGGGGGGAAATGGGAGAAACATGAATAACCATATAAAAACAACTCCTTTACTACTTTTTTTGTGACATTTTTCTTCTTGTCTTAACCCTAGAGAGACCTGTGTGTGTGTGTGTGTGTGTGTGTGTGTGTGTGTGTATCTCGGCAGTATCCTTCTTACCCCACACAGAAGCAGAAGAGGCAGAAGAGTGTGTTCATCAAGCCAACGTCGTAAGAGATGCGGGTGACAATAGCCTGATGGCAGTGTGAACACACAGTCTGCACCGGCAAGGACTGGAAAATCTCCCCATGCAGGACGGTGACTCTGGCGCCTGCAGCTTGAGGTGACAGGACGGTGGTGGCATGTCCTTCATAAAAGTGGCCAGGCCCAGGGCCAAAGCCAGGCCCATACTGACCAGGGGCAAACTGACCAAGGCCTGGGCCAAACTGGACAGGCCCAGGGCCAAACTGGACAGGGCCAGGGCCAAACTGAATCGGCCCAGGGCCAAAATGACCTGGTGGTGGATGGACAAAGTGACCAGGAGGAGCAGGGAAGCCACCTGTAGACAGAGATTACATTTTAATATTACAAAACTATGCACACAGTAGTCACAGAATATCATTAAATGGGTTGAATTATGTAAAACTGTAGACAGAGAATACTGTTTATAATTGTTTAACTCTCTGTAGGTGTCATATGTTCACATGTTGAGTAACCCTAATAGCACAAATATTACAACTTTCCTTCTACAGCACAATACAGGATTTGTCCCTGTTTGCACAACAGAGTTCCTCCATTAAGGCTGGGATACACCAACGCATCTTTTTGGTGTGTGCAGGTTGCTGCCAGCTGGCACCATATGTGGTACTTAGCCAGCAGATGCATCATGTAGAATCTTCCACAGTCTTCCAAAGATAAAACAGCTTCTAGCTTGGTTTATCTACTTTAATTGTTTCCTAAACTAACTGACATGTAAAGTTTAAAGTGACCTATTCTAACTTCAGATTTAAATGTAGATGATGAAAATAATGAAATGTTCAGTAATATAAACATTTATCAGGTTCCAGCTCTACTGCATTGTACCAGTTTGACTTGACATTGGTTTAATCTCAAATCGAGGTTTCACATACCAAAAAGTGATGTGAAAAAACACAGCAGACCACTGATTGGTCCAACAGAATCAGGCCACTTTTAAAGAGCCAAGCTACCATAGCAGTAGCATTGTTTTGGCATGTCCACTTCAGTATACATACCGTGTGGTGACAATATGGGCATTGGCATGGCCCCATCACCCGGGACGTGTGGGGGCAGGAAGCCTGGCTGTAGGCTGGCCTCATAGGGTGGAGGACCATAGTCTGGTGGTAGCGGCTGTCCCTGGGGAGGACCCACAGTTATAGGAGCTTCGGCTGAAAGACACCAAGCACAAATACACAGTTAAGACCACCCTCCATCATTTCTTATGGACTACGCTATACTCAGGCATGAGTACATACAGCTAACCATGTATCACCCTACATAAGTACAGAAAGAAGCATCAATGAAGCCTATGAGAAATCACAAACCATTTGAACAGTTTACAATATTCATTTAATCATTGTAAATTACAAGGATGTTTTCTTAAGCATCTATATAATTAGGCAAGTACGTACCTATGCGGTCAAAACAGTTTTTCTATTCATGGGAGGAGGAAAGGGTCTTATTTACACATATGTAAACTGCTTTAAAATGTTGCCTTGGGGAAATTTCCTTTTAGACTTTCCTTACATTAGCCCGAAGGCAGAAAGAGGGGGAGGATGTTTTGACTGCACAACATCTTGTAAAACAACACCCCAAACATACTGATACTTTCATTAGGTAAATGTAGCCTAATGTAATAGACAGCTAACAACAACCAACTTTTTAAAAAGTAAGTAAAGCCACAACAAACTAAAAATGTAAAAATGTCCACAGAACAAACATGCTGTTTGAAAAAAGCTGTAGATATACCAGAGGCTGGAGGCTGTCCAACAGGTTGTCCGACAGGTTGTCCATTCTTCTCCTCCACCACAGGGGCACTGGGGCCCCCAGAGTAGGGGGGAGGGGGGTCACTCGACATTCTGGTCGGAATTCAGGCCTGGGGAAGGAGCTCCACTCACAACTGGCCTTAGGTGCGCTCTGCTACTCTGAGAGAAAAGCACACACCAGCACAACAGTTGAATAACACACAATGACACATTGGTGTTGCGGTTAGGGTACATGTAGACTAGGCCGTAATCATCAATATTGGCAGCAAAAAAAAGACAGTGATGTGTAGCATTGTAAATAAATTGTCCAGCCTTTATTTTAAAGCTAAACTGCCCCAACCACTCGACAGTGAGTCAACTTCACCTGAGGGTTAAGGTTTGATATTGATTGTACAGCTGCAAAGTTAAACTCTGAAACTGCTTGCCTGACTAACAAGAAGAGGCCAGGCTATCCCACTGAACCTACTGCATAGCACAACCTCTTTGTCCTACGTGCTGCTAGCTAAAACCTGAAGAGCTAAATTTACACAGATTATCCACTAAACCCTTGTTTTAACTATAGGTAACCTTACGTAATAGTTGTGGCTAATTTAAGTTATTAGCAGGTGAAGAACACCGTGGCTTGTTCATTCATTATGCTGAACACTTTTTGGAGGACGGGTTGACCTGTCCTGTTACTCTGCTTAATAAAATGAAAGGCACTTCTTCAGGGAGAATGCTAGATAATCAAATCGATACAAATCCTTGTCTCTATTAACTTGAAGGAAGAGAAAAACACTAAACTCCCACGCTTTCCTTCCAAACTGGGCAAAGCAGTAATGTTGGCCATTTAGTAAGAGCTACTTTAGCCTGGCAGTTGCAAATTGGTGCCAAGCACATGAAGCATTCCCTTGTGACTTAATCTGGAGATTGAATTTTCACTGTTTTCGTCTCGTCTTTCCAATCCATCCCCATCTTTTACTATCCACTTAGGCAATGTTGCTATCGAGCTGTCACAACTACATACTTAGTCATCTCTCTCATATCTCCTACTTCACATAATATTACATGCGCCAACCTCGTTCACTCTTTAATCTGGGAATCCATTTACTCCCATAGGCTACTTAACATTCCGTCAAATTTAGCTCTCACTTCTTCTACAAGCACATGTCATTTACTGACCCCTCTCACCATTATTCCTTTCTTCTTCTAACATCTATCCATCCATCTGATCAGCTCAAGACTTTTAAACTACACAGCAATCTGACTATTGATATTTAAAATTAATAAAGTAAATGTAATTGGTGATTTTTTAATCTTCAATTATTTGATTTGGTACATATTCTAAATAGAAATAGCAACACTAAGAACGTAAAAGTCAAGGCTAGTCATGAACAATTTCAATCGGTGAAAAGACCATTTCATACCCCATTGATGAGTGTTTGTAGACAATGGATGAAGAAAAATAAGCTTTATGAATGTTGGTATGATTCAAGCCAATAATTTTCCATCCTGGCCCAACTCACCATTAACGTTGAATGGTAAAATGCCATGTGGAACTGGTTAAAATGGCAAAGTGTTATACATTCTGAGCAAAAACCCATGATCCCAATGGCAATAAAACCATAGTATTGTACAGCTGTACAACATATTTCATAAGGGCATACAAGTGTTGTCTTTACCACTGGTGAAGCTGTGTAGTGGAATTAACAATATCCCAGTAAAAAGTTGTCTTGTGGTTACAAAGTTTTATATACTTGCTCAATGAACTATAATCAGGACGTCAGAATTTCAAGATAATTGAACTCATTAATCGTTTATTTAAATTGTCAAAATGCAGCCGTAGCAAGGAATATAAAATAAGCCAGGTGTTCAAAATAACTACATTTAGTTACAGTACACAGCATCCATAATAGATTCTAAGCCAAATATTTTGACAAGCTTAATTAGATTCTGAAAAATTGGGTCTACGACGCGTTCTCCAACATATATTAAAGTGTTTTTCTTATTCAAACCAGGTTGAATATATGGCATAATAATTACGGTTACTAGGCATCATAAACCCCATGCATTGGTCTCAATGGAACGGATTCAGATAGCCACCTAATCGCTTTCATGTTATGTCGCTTTACCAAGATGGCGTCCAGTTGACAATCTTACGTTAAACACTTTCTGCCACACTCCACACACAAACCTGAGCTTGACCCAACAATGTTTCCAGGTGTCAGCAGGCTGCATTACCCCCCGGTTAGGGACATGCGTGACACATTATCAACAGTTATGTTAACAGCCATGATGTAGATTAATTGTTTGCTAGCTACCTGAATAAAAGCCCAGACAGTGTTTTGCGGCTTCACTGAGTTTATCCAGGCTAGCTAGCTAGCATGTCTAACGTAAGTGCTCAATAGCTAGCATGAGCTAACAACAACAACAATCCTAGCTATTTAAAAGCTGACGTGAAGTATACACACTTTTAGTGTCTACCTTACTAACTGTATTTACCTGATGTGGTGGTATTTCCCTTATTAAAGGAGAGTATTCCGCTCATATCCCAAGCTTTCTCGGATGAAGGATGTTGTAATGATGGATCCTGGTAAGTTTCTGGAACGTTAAGCTTCTCCTGTATCTTTCTAGTACGTGGGATATGACGTAATTCTGGATCAATCGTTGATTCACAGTGCATCCCAGATTTTGAGTTTTCAGTAGTGCTTCAAAATGCCAAAACTCCACCCGTCTCGCTTACCCCGGCTGATGCGTATTATAGACATGTGTAATAATTAAGGGAACCAACATTAACTTCTGCCCAAAAACAAGATGTTTCCTATTTTATTTATTATATAAAACAACTGAAATTATGAACGACATTAGTGTTTGCGCCCACCATATTTAGTAATGCTTCATACATTTAGTCTTCTATGACTGCTGTGAATAATTTGATCTAATTTAAATGTAGGCCTTCTATATACGATAAATAATGAAATATGAAATGCAATAACTAGATAAGTAGACATGTTAGTGTCTCAGGTCTATTGTTATTAATGTATTGTTATTATAATGTATTCGTATATATTATCATATCAGTGATTGTAATCATATCAGTAATGTTTATGTAGAATCACACACCAATTTCAGTAAAAAAAATCTGGTTTTAGAATTGGCAATTAATCAAGCCTAGAAAAAGCCTCAAAATGTGATATGAAAATATTTGTTTTCAAATAACCACTGGAGTGCACTGTTCTCCAAACAAACTATTGTCATGCCCTTTACAAACCACAACATTCCAGAATGTAATACCGGTTACTTGATTAATTTTTTAATTGCTTAACTGTTTCTACAATAATTCAGTAATTTTTTTCTTGAGAATAACAAACTTGGGACTTATTTGGTTGTACATTCCCAGAAAGCTAGAGTACAGCATTAACCGTATTGTAGTATGATTCGCATGGTTGGATTACCTACATTAGAGAGTAAAGACAGCTAGATTGTTTAAGCAGACCAGAGAATGAAGGAGAAGGTATGCATCAGTGTAATAAACTAAAGGTTTGTCTGACCCCCCCAAAAGACCATTAAGTGGCAGTACTTGTTTCTACACCTGCAAACCTGCAAATATATTTTCTAGAACTCTGCATGTCTGTACAACCATTTATAGGACCAGTGGCCATGATGAGGGATGAGGGCAAGCATTGAATTAATTTAAATTGAATTAAAGATCCACAACCTCAGTCAATGTTGTCCTTTTTTTTTCAAGAATAGGTTGAACATGTGAGTTACCAGAACATCAATAATTGCTAAAGGCAGATAAGTGCACAGTCCACTTTTGCTTTGGTTAATATTTGAACCAGTGTTACTGTCAGTTATGGCTGTTGGAATTTTACCACTGCAGAAAAACTTGTTGACCAAAAAAATGTTGACCTTCAAATGGTGCTTTTGAAAGAGAGATGGAAACACTCATAATACATAGAAAACATGAACTGTTCACAAGCACAGACAGGGAAGCTTATGAAGGAAAACATAAATGGTATATTATCCAAGAGACGTGATTTCCTAAACAGACAGACGATACAGTGGGTGAAAAGGCTGTCAAACCTCTACCACATGACAAAGGAAGTGACCATAATCCTGTTTCTGTTTGAACCATGGAGATCAATCATACATACTGTAAATAGTACGGGAGTTAATAATTCTGTGCCATAAAAGTGCCATTGCTATAGTGTTTTCCTAACTCACTGTCCAAAACATCTGTTAGACATGAATTACCATCTAGTAATTAATGTAATATATGAATAATATGTAATACTATTCAAGTAATATGTCCACAGTATGTGTTAGAATCAGTATACACACAAAATAAGATGTAGAATATGCATTTAAATTTAGAAAATACAATGAATGAAAGCCTTTTTGGGCAATCCTTGCCAATAGAAAGAGAAGGAAAGAATGAGGAAACAGATGCTCACTTTGTACTGTTTGTATATTTAATCACATATTGCCGTTCATTCAACCAAAGTGAGACTGATTTCTAAAAACCTGAAGCTGCTGTATAAAACAAGTAATGGTTATTAATCATGATTTAGTAAAACATATTTTTCTGTATTAATAGAATGATACCACAATAGTACAGCTTAAAATACTAAATAACAGATTTATACAGGTTAAATCATGTCACTCATGCAGTGCAACCTCAGAAGCAAAGGCATCCAGTCCATTGACAGATTTGAGACACATATAAAAAGACAAAGGTATGGTAATATTGATGACATAATGTAAACCGGTTTGTTGAAGAGGAATTCTAAATACAGGTCTTTCATGATCTAATAAAAATAAATGTAAAAAAGATAGGTTTAAATAAATTGGTTGCTTGTGGGTTCAAAAAGCACTTACATCAGTCTTTTCAGTGCATGTCCACTTTGATGGTCTGCTTGACATAGCAGTCCATTACTACCGATGTCAAGTAGACTGCCTTTTTAGGTCTCTTGTTAACCTGAGACCCCACTCTCATCTCTCTGCCTCCATGGTAACACTGGCCTGTTGCCTAGTGGCTTGTTGAGTGGCGGCTGCAGGCCACTCAGGGGGAGGCACCTGAGAAGGCAGCTGAGCGGCAGTCCACATGCCCTGTTGACTCGGACCCCAGTTGACCTGAGGAGGGGGAGATGTTGCCATGGAGGCCAGGGGACTAGTACTGTTGAAGCTTTCTGAAGCCTTCAGATGAGAGAACATTATAAGTGCATCTGGGAAGTTTGGGGGTGTTGCTGGTGTGTTGGCTGGAGTGCACATCTGTGGAGTGCAGAGAAACATGGAAATGGTTAACTTCATATCCAGCCGTGTGTGTTACGTTCAGCTGAGACCTCAGAGGATCACCCACAGGGGACCACTGCCAAACACTGGGCTGGTTCAAAACCAACTCTATCTCAGAAAGGATCCGCAAGAGAGAAAAAATCCTCCGCCTTAAAAGGCACCGGCAACTAATGTTACCAGTCATCTACCCAGCAAGGGCTTCTAATACTTCTCCTTAATGTAAGAACACGTTATTCACCACAGATGATAGTTTACGCACTTTGTGCAGTGTCATACAATATGTCATGTATTAGCAATTTCATGTGTAGTGTAACAGGAAGAAACAGGACAACCTTGTATTTAGAGTAATAGTTAGGGTAATAGTTGAGTAGTCAATGTGCCAGTAACATTGTAAAGAGTGACATGCATCTGCAACTTAGTAAGAACAATTAAAAATAGTTTGAAGGCCTAAGTGTATTTACCACAAACTGTTACCCTAAATCCAAACTTTTGACAATCGTGGGGGGAGGAATAGTCCGATCATGCTTCAGTAAGAATTTAAAGAGAGGTTTCACATTAGAAATATGTATCTGTGGGTATAAATGGTCCAGACACTGCTTTAGAGTTGACCTGCTTCCTATGGATTGGGTAGCCTTTATGCATTATATGATTCTCATTAATGATGCACATTTCACCTTAAGCACAAACATTGCTAAAATGGGTCAGTGGCAATTGTGGCATATGGCTAACAGCTTTAACAATGACATATTTCAGCTTACATGGACAATTACTTCTTATACTTTATAAATACTTACACTTTTACAAAAGTTTCTGATAAGGAGAAATAAATTAAAAGTGGTTCATTACAGAAATGGACAGCTGGAGCATTTGTCTAAAGTCTAAAGCTGCACATTTGCTACAGAAACAATACTGTTTAATATGGCAGACATAATAATAGCTGGTGTAAACAAGTAAACTGTGCATATAGGGAATCAGTTGTCTTGTTTTTGGTGTTCTGATGCAAGTGCAACCATTTTGTATTCCCACATTTGAACAAATACTGTATTGTCTATCAAACATCAGCCATTAATTGGCCAAATGGCACTTTCATGGCAAAGTTTCCTAACTGTTATATCCAGAAAAGAATGAAGACATGCAAATACACACTGAAATAGGACAGCCAACTGAATTAATTAATCAGTTATGTTAATTACAGAGTTATGTTAATTACAGAGTATTGTCTAATCTGTGAATATCTTTCTTTTGTAAAAAAGAATGGCCTTGATGTTTTTGTCTGGTATGTACCCTCTCCCACCATGATACATTTATAAATAAAGCTAAATCACGTGGCAGGTTGAGTTATTGCATTAACTGCATAGGACGACAACGTGGCCACTGTTATTATGTTGTTCGGATCAGGATGGCAGACATAAAAGCAGTTTGCACACTAACAGCAACTATAACGATGTATTTAGTACTACTTACCATTTGATGATGGCGACCATATGGAATATTGGTTTCTTGAAAGAAGGCACTAAGTGCAGTCTTAAAGGTTAACAGAGCAAAATAGAAACAGTTTCAGAGAAGCAGCCATTTTACTTGGCTGAAATAAACACTGTGTATTACTATGTTAACAACAAAGCTCTTTGGGATTCAATTATTTACTGTATACTGCTTGATTACCTATCCAACCGGACATATTCACATTTAGCAAGAGTGACTGAAGAGCACTAGTGACATACTGTCAATTACTGTAGCGATAGGTTACTAATACTGTCCCAGACATCTACTTAATATGTGTGATTAAATACTAGTTGTGATGTCATTGTAGTCTGTCGGGGAGCATGCTTACCTCAAACTGCCAATGTGCAGCTTGCAATAGTTGTTGTGCCTGGTCTGCTGCGCATCCTGCAGTCAGGACAAATTGATTTATCATAACTTGATGCTTTAAATCATCCATGTTCAGCCGCAGCGTACTATTCTGAGTGTTTTCTAGGCTCAGTCCTTTAAATATTACTTTTCTTTTACAATTACATCGGTAGTTTCTCAGATGTACAAAAAGGCACCTCTTAAGAGAAGAAACCCACGATGTTTAGCTGTCTGCACTGTATACAGTGCAAACTCCAGCGTTCTAGCACTCCTTGATTGGCAACTTACAATAGCAAATCGTAAACGTAAGATTTTATGGGAGGGGGGTTAGAGGTTCTATAGATGGTTCCACCCAATCACAATCAATATCAATAAACGTCACCTAGACAAGCAGGGGAACCATCTTCCTACTCATGTCTACTGTTTCAAAATAAAGTGTTCTAGAATTCCGTGATTGTAAAGTGTTTCTTACGAAACATTTTCTTTCCATGTGCGACTATTTTTTTCAGCTATGTTTAATACTATATAACTGTTATTTAACTTTCAATCTGAATGGATTGGTATGTAATGGGAATTAAAGCATATTGTGTTTTGTTTTATTGTAAGGACATTTATTGTGAAATACATGATTTGTTGCAATGGTTTTTGCCTCAAAAGCTTCCTGGCTTAGTGTACATTATTTCCTGTTTTCCAGTAGGAGATTGTCCAAAATGTATGACTACACCATTTAATTGAACTTGACAGTAACTGTTTTTGTTTGACAGTTATTTATTTTTCGATAGCCTAGTTTTGCTGTCGCATTTAGCTACGTTGCCACTTGCTAGCAAACATTTGTTGTTGTAAACTACTCCGGGTGGCTATCGAGCTAGCTAGTCGACGACAAGATGGGCTCCATACTTAGTCGGAGAATCGCTGGTGTTGAGGATATTGATATCCAGGCCAACTCGGCGTATAGATTCCCTCCTAAATCAGGTAAGTGGAAAACGTTTCCTTGATTGGTGGTTAAACTTATATCTTAAAACAGCTACCTTACCATTAGCTGTACCTATCGACTGATGCAGCTATCTTAACATTAGCTAGCTAGACTAGCAATCGTAGTTGAGTGGCAAACCAAAAACAACAACAAAAACTATCGGCCACAATGCAACCCATTACTGTAAATTATCTTTAACCTTTGAGATCCACCTCCAATATGAAAATATTATAGTAGCTACTCTTTGGAAGTGAGAGAAAAAATACAATTATAGTCGTACTACATATATACCTTCGTAACATTGCCTTTCAGGAAACTATTTTGCCAGCCATTTCTTTATGGGAGGGGAGAAATTTGACACTCCACATCCAGAAGGATACCTGTTTGGAGAGAATATGGATCTCAATTTTCTTGGAAACAGACCAGTACAAGTAAGGACACTCGTTCGCAATCCTTGTCACGTTTTGTAACCATGAATAGAACAATTGGATGCAGCATTCACTGAGACAATCTCTTTCTTGTCTTAGTTTCCATATGTGACCCCAGCACCCCACGAACCTGTCAAGACCCTCCGTAGTCTGGTCAACATCAGGAAGGACTCGCTCCGCTTGGTCAGGTGAGAAGGGATCATTTCATTTGATGTCATAAAGCAATATGCCTACTTTGCTTTCTCACGTTGTTTTAGTGTCAACTACTTTTATGATTTTTGTTGATCTGCTTGCCAAATAGATACAAAGATGATTCTGACACTCCAACCGAAGAGGGTGGGAAGCCCAAGGTTCTGTATGGTGTGGAGTTCACCTTTGATGCTGATGCTCGTGTGGCTTTCACCCTGTACTGTCAAGCCTTTGAGGAATTCTCCAATGGGATGGCAGTGTAAGAGTCTCATTTCAAACCTCAAGGTTGTTTCATTGAGTTAGCATTAGAATCATTGCTGCCAGATCATTTCACCTCATTGTACTTTTATACAGTTTCTTACTGTTGTATTCATATTGTACCTCAATCCACCCTAGTATGTAACAGTATTGTTCTTGCAAAGAAATAACTCTTAATAATATGTAGTTATATAAATAATATCATCATAATATATGAGATTCTTTCTGATCTTGACTCGTTTGCTTCTGTCTGTCTGTAGTTATAACCCAAAAGGTCCAGGGATGGTCTCTGAAACTGTACACTATAAAAGAGGTGTGAGCCAGCAGTTCTCCATGCCATCTTTCAAAATTGATTTCTCAGAGTGGAAAGAGGAAGATGTAAGTGATTTCATATCATATCAATGCAGATAAAACTAGACTTAAAACATACAGATCCATTACATGTGGTCAATTCTGACAATCGTCTTTTTATTTTTATTACATCCTTTATAGCTCAACTTTGACCTAGACAGAGGCGTGTTTCCTATGGTAATCCAAGCTGTGGTTGACGAAGGGGATGGTTGGTTGGCCCAATCTTATTTTATCAATCTTATCTTATCTTGCTTCCCATGATTTAATACAATCAAACTACCACACTTAATTAGCAGGTGCCAGATTTGGCATTTTTAATTCAAAGTCAAAATCTTGCATTCATAAACCTTTTTTGTTTCTCCAGATTGCCTGGGACATGCTCATGTGCTGTTGGCTGCATTTGAGAGAGTAAGTCACAATGCCCATGTTATCTTGGGTTATTTTGGATATTTACGTATGTAAAAAGAATTGTCAAAGTTGTAAGGATGGTTTGATGACGAAATATTAAAAACTCATCTTGTTCTTTTCCAGCATGTAGATGGCAGTTTCTCGGTCAAGCCTCTGAAGCAGAAGCAAATTGTAGGTTGAATATGATTTGAGTTAATTGTTGTGCACAGGGTACATAACTTGTTGTTCATGTTATTCAAATATTAATCAGCATGTTCCATCATTTTAAAGGTGGATCGTGTCAGCTACCTGCTGCAGGAGATATATGGGATTGAAAACAAAAACAATCAAGAGACAAAGGTTTGCTACCAAATTATTTGCCATCGGTTTAAAGCTTGAACGACCAAAGTTGCCGCCATCCTAGCAAAGCCTTGCAAAGACCTTCACAATGATGAGTCGAGGTGCTTTCATCGGAAGAAACCTGGATGATTTTAGGGCGGTACATATTTTTCACTTTGTTCATTTCTCCCCCGTAGCCATCTGAGGATGAGAACAGTGACAACAGCAACGAGTGTGTCGTTTGTCTGTCGGACCTCCGAGACACGCTCATCCTGCCCTGCCGACACCTGTGTCTCTGTAACTCCTGCGCTGACACTCTGCGCTACCAAGCCAACAACTGTCCCATCTGCAGACTGCGTAAGGCCCCAGGGGAGCTCCAGTACAGACGCTGGGCCTACAGCCAAAGACGAGTCCCATGCCTCAGACCTATGGCAGCGCACTGCTTTAAGATGCATCGAAAGCCGATTGGAGAGAAATAAGAGTGCTTATGATGGTTCCTTCGCTTGAACATGGTCTTAGATCTCTGCCTGGTTTTGTCTGCCCCTTAGCCTTCCGAGCTTTGCTGCAGATCCGAGCCGTGAGGAAGAAGCCCGGGGCGCTGTCCCCCGTGTCCTTCAGCCCCGTGCTGGCCCAGAGCATGGATCATGACGAACACTCGGTACGTCCTTAGCTTCTGACATCCGCGATATCCCGGTCATGCCATCCATTTGGAACCGAACAACGTTGTTCTTCTCTGTAAAACGTGTCTGATTTATGTTTGGTCTCTGTCCCTGCAGAGCTCAGACTCGGTCCCTCCAGGGTTCGAGCCCATCTCCCTGCTGGAGGCGCTGAATGGCCTGAGCTCCGTGTCTCCCACCATCCCCTCAGTCCCCCTCTACGATGACATCAACTTCTCGGGGGTGATGGGAGGGGACGGCAGGCAGCCGGGCTCCCCTGAGCACTCCGGGGATGGAGGCCTGCAGAAGGGCAAAGTCAGCAAGTCACCTGACAGGTAATCACCCCTGCAGATTCTATACTCTGAAGAGTCAGCAAAACTGAGTACATGTAAAAGGTTGATGTTTGTTTAGGTTTGGTTATGTTGCTGTGCAATGTATTCCCCCTTTTTATTCGAATTTTCTGGGGTTGTATCAGCCAATGAAATTGAGGCTACTAGATTATCAGTGTAAGGAAATGGTTGGATTCTGAATTTGACATTGCTTCACCTTCAGTGATTTGTCATCACTTTGTATAATGGCTGGCAGGACTCCTCATCTCAGAGGATCTGTGAGCTGCTACATCTGCAGGCCCCTCCCCCTTGTGTGTATATCACCCTGCTTGTGAGTGATGAGTCAGCCTGTCCTTGGCAATCCATCTACTTGACATTGCGAAGCCTGCAGGAGAGACACTCGCCCCGGTTCAACGAGTGAAAACCTCCCCCATCCCGAGTTCCGCAGGGAAAGAGAGCACTTTCACTTCCTGGCTTTGTGCTCAACCTATGTGCTTCTGACCCCACGACTCGCGCGTTTTTGTACCCAGCAGCACCCTGAGGTCTCCGTCCTCGCCCATCCAGGAGGAGGACGAGGAGAAGCTGTCGGAGATGTCAGACGCCCAGCCTCACACGCTGCGCTCCGTCAGCCCCGCTCCCACGGAGGTGAGTCGGCTCTGGGGGCCGAAATCCCGTCTGCTGTCACCCGTCGTCGCCACAGGTCTCACGTTGTGCTCTCTTTCTCGCTCTCTCTCTCTCTCTCTCTCTCCTGCCCCCAGGCCACAGCAGCGGAGGACGTGGCAGACTCCCTCTCCCCAGATGACGGTAAGTTCCGGGCTCCGAGTCGACGCACGTATGCATGACTACCAGGCCACGAGTTAGCATTCCCGCCACGCGGTTAGCATTCTCTGGATTAGGTAGCATTGTAAACTTACTCTGTCTAATTCTACCCCCCCCCCATCCTCCTTGGTCGGTGCAGAGGACAGGCTGCACTCTGGAGGAGAGATCCTGCAGGACAGCATCAGTGAGCACAGCAGCCTGACCAAAACAGAGAGTGACCCCCCAGGTGACCTCTCTCTGCCAGGTGAGACGTCGCTCGAGGACAGCGTTTGTGAGTGAGTGTGTGTGTGTGTGTGTGTGTTAGTGTGAGTGTATGGCATGGTTACCGAATGCTAAATAAACAATGCACAAAGGACCGTCGGCGATTCATCATTTGCGGCAGACCAATTCTTCTGGCTATACTCTTGGTATTCTCACAGGCTTTCACGCTCCCTAACTTCACATCTAACCCGTGTGCTGTTGTTCTTCCTTCTTTTCTCACTCCATTCCATTCCCTGCCATCCTGTCCCCTCCCTCTGCCCTTGCTTCGGCCAGCTCTAGGTCCTGATTCCTGCTCTATTGGTATGGAGGAATAACTGTGGTATGTAGGCTGCCCTGTCTGGTCTGCTTCTCTATGTTCTACTCCCTAAAACCCATTCCTCAGTAACATTACTCGATCCGTCTATCAAGACGACACTGTCAGTTTATATTCGACGCGAGTCATAAGGTCTGTATGTTTGGTAAGCTGTCATGCGAAATACAGAAATGTGCAATTCATCGTTTTGAAAAAGCGTTGATCCCCTTGATTCGTGCGCACCGCCCCAGGGGCGATCTGTCCGTGGAGTCCTCTTAACCCCCCCCCCGTGTTTCCACAGGGTCTTCCGAGTCCACAGAGAGTCTGAAGAGTCAAAGCACCAACTGCTCCAGTCAGCCTCTCCTGTGTCCCCCCAGCAGTCTCCACATGGAGGATGAGCAGCTCGACCCCTAAGTCATTCCGGAACCCCCCCCTCGACGCCCCCCCTCCCCTTTGAGCCCCCCCTACTCAGCCCAGGATCATCACACTCAAGCATTCCCCCTCCTTCCTTGGTCTGCTATGCTATTGGCTAGCACCGTCTGGGTCTTTCACCCCGTCACGATCTCTCTGTCACAGTCACTGCATTTGGGATAGGAAAGCCAGGTTTTTACTGTGTCCCACTGTACTTTGTGATTTGGGGGGGAAAAGAAACCGTTTTGTTAGGTCGGCCTTGGATGTGTGTGATGTTTTTGTGTTTCTGGCATGAGTTGGGTCTGGCTTTGTTGTGGGAAGTTACGGTTTGATTTCAGAGACTATCACTACCCTGATATGGTGGTGCTTCAAGCACACTTACTTTCAATACTTTAACCTGGCTCCATTTTATTCTTATTGCTTGACACTAATAATATAAGAGTTAATGGGTAGCATTCCGACTTGATAACTATATTAATCTATGAAAATGAGCAAGTCCTTGTTAAAATGTAATTGTTCTTAGGCAGTTTAATAGTAAGGAACCGTACC
Organism: Mallotus villosus; assembly: GCA_903064625.1. Taxonomy (NCBI): domain Eukaryota; kingdom Metazoa; phylum Chordata; class Actinopteri; order Osmeriformes; family Salangidae; genus Mallotus; species Mallotus villosus. The sequence continues at coordinate 591,869 of CAEFZP010000321.1, forward strand.
TGGTGTTAACCCCGGTTAATGTCAGACATTTTCAAAACAGATGACACTATTTGAAGTGATTTCATGCTGTCTTTTTTTAAACACTTTGTCTGTGATCCATTTCATCTGATCATTTTGAACTTTACAATTTCCGCGAGAAGTCAAAGGGATCAATTTAAGTTGTCTCTAATCTCAAACGTCTACATGTATGCTTTTTATACTGAATAGTGTGATATCTATGTATTATACCTGTACTAGAATCCTGTGTAGTCAAACCTGTATATTTGTGTACAATGCAGTAGAAACTCAAGTTATAGATCAAAGGCACAGACACATGTACATCACCATTGACTGATTGATTGAATACTACAGGGCCCATGGAGTATTGACATCCCTACAGCTGAACACAAAGATATCCCCAGCAACAAGTGATTATGCTATGCTAACTTTATTGCCCAGCGTGTTTGTCTTAGATGTGGACGATCTCTGTGCAGTCTTTCAGTGGCTTCAAGTCAATGCCAGCATCTGCTTAATGACGTGCGGTAGCTACAGGATGGGTTAACAGTTGCCTGGCAAAAATCAATGCCTTCTGGGAGTTTCTAAACTCTCGCACTGTCTGACTTTGGGTCCTGTCAGAATCATCCTGTATGCATAGATCGATGTGCCTTGAATAGCTAACTGATTTGGCTGTGTTGCACTGGGCTGTTGTTGTGATAGCTAGTAGAGGATACACTGCAATGACACCTGTAGCCTAGTTTTTTTTACATTGGCTGAAAGAGTAAATGTAGGATTTTAATCAGTGTAGTTCTTGCCAGAGCTCTATTGGTTCCCTACTATTTTCGATACATGCACCGATAATACGTAAAAGCTGAACGGTCTTATGTTGTCAGTGAATAGTGTTGACATTATTTTGGGATTATGTATATTGTCCAATGCAACATGAAGTAAAACTGTATATTCATAATCAAGACAGCTTTCGCATGTGTTCCTGAATGGAGTGGTGTCTCTGCATTGGATAGCCTAACTGTTAATGTGTCTCTTGCTCTCCTCTGATCATGTGCCATTTCAACTTTGATACAGTGTGCCTTGTCCCTGTTCTAACTATTATTGACCTGGTATCCAGGGTAACACCATACTGGGTGATTCATGGCTCTCAGTAAATTCAATCTTTGTCTGTCCCTGTGTGTGTAGCTGCATGTGTGAAACAATAAAACAAATTAATGTTCACAAAATTGGCATTTCAACGTGCAGTTGTTCTCGCTGAGTCAAGTTAACATCTGACGAGACCGTTTATTCTGATACATGTTTTGCTTTCGCTCCTTGTGCTAAGAGACACTTACCAGTAGGTGAGGCTAAAAAGCTGTACTTGCCGTTCAGTGGGGCAATTCAACAGTGTCAGGGGAGAGGAGCAGAATGGGTTGAGAATTTTATAACTAATCAGCGTGCAGCACATTTGTTCAGACTCAGCAGGCCATTGAAAGCTTGTGCTGCCTTTCATGTACATCATCCAAGTAAACTCAGAGTGGAATTAGCAGAAATCTACAAGTTTTGAATGCGAATCACATCTGTGTCAAACCCTCTCCCGGAGCGTCACAGCGGCTTTTCTTTGACCAAGATAAAGAACAAATGTAATCAGCCTACGCCTTTATATTTCTTTATAAAGTGCACTTATGCTTTAGAAATTTTGAACAATTCAAAAATGTAATGTCAACAAGTTCATTTTGACAGTTTTAAAATGACAGTTCTACGACTTGCAACCAAAGTCCTCAATAGCGAGGAGAGATGGACGAAGCTCTACCCAGATGACAAAGATTACAGGTATGGCTCAGCACATCTTGATGACAGCCTAACCAGCCTTCATTGGCTTCCAGATTATTCCATACACAATGCAGGCTTAGAAGGTCTCCTAGGCTCCAGATACTACCAGCAGTGCCCCCAACACCTCTGGGCCTCTGAGTCTCCCTCCAGCCAGCTTGCTGGAGATACTGCTGCCACATTCATCATCATGCCAAGACGTTTTAGCAGCCTCATCACATGTAGTGCCTCAGCTAACAGGAAGGACAGCAGTGACCTGCCTCAGCAGAAAGGGACTAAACCTACAGCACAGGTAGACTAAACTGACAACCCTCAGGGGAAGCCCCTATTCATACGCCACGTTGATTTGCATGGCCGTGCAGGCCAGCAAGAAAAACAAGATCACTCTCTCTGCTATTTATAACTGGATCACTGAAAACTGTGTGTATTACACAGACATGCTGAGGCCAGCTGGCAGGTAAGTAGTGCACTGTAATTACATTGTTCATTAGAGCTCAGACTTTACCCGACACGGGATGAGAGAGCAGTAGGGGATGTTGCATGAGACCAATTTAGAAACTCATTATTCTATTTCTGACCTCTGCAAGTGCACTCACATATTAAAATATCATGCAACTTGTCATGTCTCTTCTACGGTGGCCCTGAAGTGCAAAACACACCCCCTAATATGAGTGCATCCCCCAAATGAAAACACTCCCCCCAAATACGAGTCAACTCCCCCCAAATAGGATGACTTGCTCACCTCCCCCCAATACAAGGACACACTCCCCCAAATGTAAAACATTACATTACTGTAACTCAACGTTTAAAAACCTGTTCCATAGGGCTGCGCTTTACCATTGTTATCTGGTGGTTTACTGTGAGAACTGTACTTGTAATTCACACTTTAAACCACTAGATAGCGGAATTGAAGCGCAGCCCAATGGCGCTGTCGAAACCAGTAGAGTCCAGCTGCAGCCCCGGAGACAAACACCCTGGCGTGACAACAACACCCAGGCGTGACGGTAACCGTGGTGTGACGGAAGTTATGTGACGGAAGTTATCAGAATAAAATTAACTTATAATGTATCAGAATAAAATGAACGTATTTGAATAAAATGAACGTATTTATCGCTGAAATTAACATAATACAAAAATAACAACATATTTCGACATGTCAGTAACCATTTTTACAGCTTAAAAAGTTTTTATTTCGAAATGCCAGGAAATGTCAGTAACCGTAATTGTTTTGTTATGTCTACTAGAATCAAATTGTATTTTTTGTTAAGGATATCATCACAATTCGATATAAATATACATTGACGCAATGTATTTCTAAGTGTATTATACAGTTTACTCATTAAGTAAATGACCATCGGTTCACTTAGGGTTGGGGTTAGGAGAAAGTACCAGGGCTCGGTTCACCTAGGGTTGGGGTCAGGAGAAAGTACCAGGGCTCGGTTCACCTAGGGTTGGGGTTAGGAGAAAGTACCAGGGCTCGGTTCACCTAGGGTTGGGGTTAGGAGAAAGTACCAGGGCTCGGTTCACCTAGGGTTGGGGTTACTTCCATGAACGAAGTGCAGCTGGATACTGTTGGCTAATTTTCAAAAAAAGGGCGCGGTATTATAATATTATTAGGCTATATCCGAATTTAGCGAAAAGTAAATAAACCACGGCACGGCTTTAACATGAATATTACTCAATACATTAAGTACATTGACATTCTCACTTACTTCCATGGTTGATCTTTGGTTTCTGATAGCGATGTGTAAAAAAATCCCTTCCGTCACACCACGGTTACTTTCGTCACGCCTGGGTGTTATGTCACGCCAGGGTGGTTGTTCTCCGGGGCTGCAGCTGGACCCTACTCGTCGAAACAGTGCCCCTTAAAACCCGTTCCATAGGGCTGCGCTTTACCATCGCCGTCTAGTGGTTTACTGTGAGAACTGCACCTGTAATTCACACTTTAAACCACTAGATAGCGGAATTGAAGCGCAGCCCAATGGCACTGTCGAAACAGTGCCCCTTAACACGCAATTTATACTTTTGGATAAGTAGGCCTACTTGCTACCTGCTTGGATAGCTAAACAACTGTCCTGGTGCACGTAACTCTGTGAGGCTATTGCATTTCGTACTTCTGTCGATCAATTTCTTATTCCCTGTTAGTTACTGCATCCATTCAGCGACGAAAGTGTTGTACCAACCATTTCCGATTTGAGTTAATGTAATGTGGTTTTGAGTTAATGTTATGTCGTTCTCCATTTGGAGGAGCGTGTCTTTGTATTGGGGGGAGGTGAGCAAGTCATCCTATTTGGGGGGAGTTGACTCTATTTGAGGGGAGTGTTTTCATTTGGGGGATGCACTCATAATAAGGGGGTTGTGTTTTGCACTTCAGGGCCACCGTACTCTTCACATGTCTCCTCACATTCTGTAGAGTCACAGTTTCACAATACAAAGCCTCTGAACCTTTGACACGGGCAGACAGAATGCTGTGGGAGTTAATAAAATGAATGTTCAACACACTGTTGATCTTTCATACAGCAAGAAGGACATAGGACAAGACAGCACATGATATCTCTCTCTTTGCTTCTGCTGTAATACAATAAACACATTTGGCTCAGAGACAGCTGAGTGCACCTGAGCTAATCAGCTGTAAACAAGTAACCACCTTCCTGTCTCTCCTGGGTGTTGCAAGCCAGATGGAGCCAATAAGGTGACAGGTTCTTGCAGAGGTCAAGCCATCACTGAAAACCAATACCTCAGCTTTATCATACAATGGGTACGGTCAAATTAAGCTTTATTTTCCTTCTCTGATTGGCCAGTTCTTTAGATAATGCAGCAGTCTGCTGGAATTGGAGAAATCACCACCCATTACTTGATTGTGAGCCAAAAAAGGAATAAGTTGTAGTCTTAAAAAAACTAAAGACAAATGATTGGTTATGGCTATTGTCAGTGCTGTTAAGGCTAATATTATTATGTCAAGCTTCTGTCAAGAAAACACAGTTTGGGGACACAAGCTCCAAAACGATGAATCATCTGGTAATTAAAATATCAATGACACTGTCTTCACGGATGTCCAAGCACACATTCATTACATATACACTGCAAAATTAACTTATAACAAACTGATATGAAAATGATAACAAACTATCATGTGACAATGATCCTCTCGTGAGTAATCAAATCATAAACACAGTATAACCCTTTAATCCCTCCTCACTTGAACTATAGATAGGTGAGCATAAACAGGTTTAGATGAAGCCATGGCGAGGTGGTCTTCTCATTAAATTAGCAGGTGAGCTAAACCTCTTTGAGCCATTAAGTCAGTCTGACAGCAATCCACACAAATCTCCCTCTCAGTGGGTTTGGTTCCTTCAAAGCCCACATGCCCTTGGTCTTCCACAACAGAAGCATGTCACGTCAGCCACCCAGAAGCACTTCCTTGGGCACGCACATGTCGGGTTGGATGAGCAGATTGAAGTTGGGCTAATCAAGGGATGGATGAGGTCATGCATTAATGTGAGCATGCATGCAGCCATGCCTCCAGACTTTACACTCATCCAGTCATCCATTCCCCTCACGAGACAAGATGTCTTGATTTGGTTCCGATATAAAACTGATTTCAACAAAAAGAGGGAAATGTGAGGGTTCCTTCATTCCTTTACGTATAAGTGCATGTAATCACTTACTTACACATAACATACAGAGGTTAACATACAGAGGTTGTAAAATATATGAGTCATTGTATTTCTCAGTGTTCCAATGCCCAATAATTACCAATGACATTCAGCAGACAGTGCTTACGTACACTCATAAGCTCCAGACACAGTGGTGTGACTGGGGGGGGGTCAAAAAAGAAAAAGGAGGGGTTCAAAATCCAGAAATAGAGAAAGAGAGAGGGAGAGTGAGACAGAGAGAGAGAGAGAGAGAGAGAGGGGGGAGAGAGAAAGGGAGAGAGAGAAAAGGGGCGTGAGACAGATAAGAAGCAGAGGAGGAGATGAGGGTCGGGGCTTATCTACAACACAGAAGAGGAGCCATCTAGTGAGAAGAGAAGCCAGAGAGAGGTCTACCTTCAGCAGGGCTGGTTCCGTTTGATCACAGACTATCGCTACAGTCATCTTGCAAAGAAGCTGGCCTTGGTCACTCAAGATCCAACAGGACAAAGTAGTGCGTGAATCAGCGAAAAGTCAAGAGGGCAAAGACAAAGAAGATCTAGGGTCAGTTTTTGCTATCTCCACTGTTCAAGGTAGCCACAATGACGCAGCAGGTTAGTAGCTCACCATCCCTAAGGGGATTCCTGAGGACACCTGTCCGGGTGGTCAACCCCCGGCATCAACGACGACACACACTTCCTGCCAGTGAGTTCAGGAACCTGACCCCACAGGACGCCATCAGCGTGTTTGAGATTGAGAGAGAAGGTAAGAGGGAGTCTACAGGTTTTCCACTGATTGTAGAATTGCTTGTTGTAGGCAGCAGTATATATATATTTTTTTTTGAAAGAAGTAGAAGTCAGTTTCTATGCACCAGATATAGTAGCTCTCAGTCTTTTAACAGACGTGAACAGCAAAAAGATTGACTGATTGAAGATTTGTCTGTCACCATGCCTGTAATCTAACTCGATCTTCAGGATGCATCTTCTGCAGCGCTGTCCATCCTCAGGTCCTAATCAGCCTTGTCTTTCTGAACCCCTAGCGTTCGTCTCCGTGTCGGGTGAGTGTCCACTCACTCTCGACGAGGTGCTCAACTTCCTCAGCCAGTGTCCCGAGCTGTCCCTGGGCTGGTTCGAGGAGGGCCAGCTGGTGGCCTTCATCATCGGCTCGGGATGGAACAAAGAGAGACTGGCACAGGTGAGCTCACCACCATACCGTTCATTCACTCCGGTGGCACAGTATACACGAGAGAAAACAAACAGGCCCTAACCCCCTTACCCTGTCCCTTCCTCCCCTCCCGACAGGAAGCGATGACCCAGCACGTGCCCGAGCCCCACACGGTCCACCTCCACGTGCTGTCGGTGCACCGTCACTGTCGACAGCAGGGCAAGGGCTCCATCCTGCTGTGGCGCTACCTGCAGTACCTGCGCTGCGTGCCGGGCCTGCGCCGGGCGCTGCTCGTCTGCGAGGAGTTCCTCGTGCCCTTCTACGGCAAGGCCGGCTTCAAGGAGAAGGGCCCCTCGGCCATCTCCGTGGGCAACTTCTGCTTCCGGGAGATGGAGTATCTGCTGGGGGGGGTGGCCTTCGCGCGGCGAAACAGCGGCTGCTAATCCCTCTCCGCCGCCCCCTCAGCCGACCTCTCCACTCCTAGCACACTGGCACTGGAACCAATACAACCAAGATACATAGACTCTGGGGAGCATCGATGATTTACCTGACCTGACCAGATCAGACAGGCAGCAGACAGGCAAGATTGAGGCAGGCAGGCAGATAGACAGGTGCACCCATAGGGTCTGTGTGCTCCAGTTGCTCCAGTATGGTAAGCCTCACCAGTCTGGGCAGCAGAGGCTCACCGCATTCCTGACCCATGCGGCAATGAGCAAACGGCATCATATGTGTGTTTGCATAGAAGAGCAGAAAATGACTACCCCTTTACACAAGCAGACAGATCTTGAGATGAGTTGTCTATAGAAGTTGGTTTGTTCCTGTATCAGCCATTTGTCATTTTCACTCTGTATACCAACTGTTCCCTCTGTAATAATAACATCTGTGTTGGAGTAGGATTTCCAACTTAGAAAGTCACTGTGACTGGTTTAAGTCCAATGTAAATACTACTCTATTTTTGTAAACAATTGAATCATCTGATGAGATAGCTTCTTAAGCTTACTGGCTCATCCTTTTGTATGTAACTTGTTGTTTTCTTATAACCACTGCAACAATATATCAATAGCTCTGATCATACTCACTGAACACACACGACCAAAATAAAATCAGACAAACTGGATGGAGTTTAGTATTTTTTTACTGTTGTATTCAATTACATGTGAGTGAACAGGTAGCTAAAACGCTACCTTTTTAATTAATCATCACTTCTTAAGAAGCAATAAACAAATAAAAGGATAACTTTTCGAGTGCTCAACATGTAACAAAAATATGGCAGTAGTTGGTACATTTATCAACAAGGCACCAAAGGCATTCATGTTTGATTGGTATCCCTGGTTTTCTGAGAGTTGCCTGCATAATAACAAAAACCTTGTCCTGGATGGTGAGTGTTAAAAAGTATGTAAATAAAAAAGAATGACAAATAAAAAAAAATACTGAGTATATTCCTTCTTGATGTTGTACCAGTGCTGGCCCTTCCAATCCCTGACATACAGAAGGATAGAACGAAGGCTTGAAAAGTCAGTACAAGTACCCTTGTTGTCTTAG